>CM040246.1:23238266-23981494 GCA_022545495.1 Chrysanthemum lavandulifolium
GACTCCTCGGCCGGTGAAGAAGAAGATGAAGATGAGGAAGGCGTCAACCCCATAGCCAACATCAAATTGGAACCCTTTGACTACTACGAAAACTTCCAACCATTCCAAACGAGACCAGCGAATTTAAACAATTGAGGACATGATTCAAAACCTCGCCACAACCTCACTAAGCCGTCAAAAGGAAAAGAAAGGATTGACGAAAGAGACAATAGGAATATGCTTATTTTCCTTTATTTTATGTTTGGATGATTACGTTTTAGCACTTTTGGTTTATGGTAATTTGGATATTGTTACTTCATCATGCTTTTATAAGTGGTGTCTTGTGATGACATGCTTGTTCTTATTGCTTTGTTTATATATTTATTAGTGTGCAAAATCTGCACATCATTTCTGTGAAGATTATGATCTGCAGATGCCGGATCCCTAGGATTAGCCTAGCCGGATCCCTCCCTTGAGGGAACCGTGGGATCCGTGACATCAGATCAGCAATACAACATTCCTTGCATCAAGATAACTTTCTAGATAACATCACATTAGTTAAGCATATGCTTTTAGAATCCAACTAAAACCACTTCAAGGATGAGAAAGGTTTAGACTCACTAAAGGCTTACTTAAGATCTTAGTCAAAATGCATCTTGATTTATCAACACATCAAAACTCACCATATTTCCGATTCAATACTCACAAACTGTTTCTCATCTTTCAAAACACTTAAGTGGACAAATTAAACAATTTTAGGAAATTGTTTCTAATCATTTTATCTCAAAGTGAGAAAATATTAGTTTTTCAATTCTTGTGATTTTTAAGAATTTTCAAATTTCACCTCAAGCTTAAATCGATCACTAGGATCATTTATTATGACTTGACACCACCAAAACTCTTAGTGTTATTCTTGGACATCCATTGGTAGTCATCTTGTCCCATCTCCTTTCCATAAGAAGCAATCATTTGCTATAACACTTATTACCTTTGATCATTCAAGTACCTCACATCTTAAAACACTTAGGAGGCTCGAAACACTCAAAATGAGATAGGCTTTAGCTCCTAGAAACCTCATTTCAAACTGTCATAGCTAGCGAGGCGGATCCCTAGATTAGCCTAGCGGATCCTCCAAGGAGGGAAGTGGGATCCATGTGACAGTTTTATGTCTAACATAGCTAAAACAATCATTTCAACTCATCTTCCTAACTCAAACACTCCATCTCATCTTAAATGAGTTCCTAGATCAGTGAAACTCTGAACTTCAACCTTGTGCATGTTAATCATCACAATTCCAAGAACATTAGTGGATTAAGTCTTAAATGCACTTGCCAAGCTCTTCCCTTTATAAGCCATATTGCTAAAAACACTTTTAGTCATCAAACACAAACACAATTATCAGCAATTAGTCACCATCTCCCTTAGTCATTTCATCATGAGAAAGGCTCCTAGTGCTAACTCATCCACTCAAGAACCACCCAAGAAACTTGCTAGGATCATACACGAAGTTTCCTCAACTGAATCATCTCCGGTTAAGTCCACTAATGCTAGGATTTCTCCTACACCAAGGAAACCAATCAAAATAATCCCCAAGAAAATAGTTCCCACTAGGACTTCATCACCAAACTCTACCAAACCAAACATACCCTCCACAAATCAACCAACATCATTGGTGCCTAGAGCCACCTCACAATCATCTCCACATTCTCACAATGTAGAAGACTTACCTCCTTGGCCATCTCACCTTCCACCACTACCAACAAACTCACTTGAAAAGGTTGGGAAACAAAATCAAAATATTGAATCAACACTTGATCCAATGTCAAACTCTCTCATTCCTCCCAATAGTCCATTTTGGATTATGAGAAGACATCAAAGTCAACCACCCAACCACATGGAAGTTGATGCTTCTTTACCTCCACCCTCAAACATTGTACAGCCTTCACTTAATGAGCCTCCACCAATTCCTCCTTCATTTGAAGATCCTCAACCCACTTCACTTGAACTTCCACTTCAAGAAATTCAAAACATGTTTCATGTTTTATCACCTCCATTGCAGAGCATTGTAAACATGTTGAAAGATTGATACATGAACTACGTGAAGAGCAACGTTTCATGTTTTATCACCTCCTCGAACGTTTCGAAGAGGTCAACAAGCCTAAACTACAATGAGCATCATAGTCACAAGCTCAAACTTA
Source organism: Chrysanthemum lavandulifolium (assembly GCA_022545495.1). Lineage (NCBI taxonomy): Eukaryota > Viridiplantae > Streptophyta > Magnoliopsida > Asterales > Asteraceae > Chrysanthemum > Chrysanthemum lavandulifolium. Next base: position 23,240,444 of record CM040246.1, read on the forward strand.
GAATGTTTAGGAAAACTTATCTCGTCCTTGATCATCATTAAGCTTTTAGTTGAATCTAGAGTTTGGATAACTCATTAGCATTAGTAGCGCTTGTATGGCTAGTTCATTCTCTTAGTTTTAGAGATTTGGTTCATTCTCTTAGTAGCGCTTGGTTGTTTTCATTGAATGATTATCTATATGCCATAGTTGTTATGTGCTTTATGTGTTGTGCTTGATATATCATATACTACCTCACATATTCGTTAGCATTGATTGAAACACTCTCATTCTTGAAGAAAGCTGTCAGCAGACAGTAGGATCCCTCAAAATGCCTGAGACGGATCCCTTCGAGAGGGAACCGGGGATCCGTGGATCGAAGAAAAAATTTCTACTAACTTGAGTTTTATTTGTAGGAAATTATGCACTATACTCTTGTTTTCTAACCTTTACTTTGTAGATTTTCAAAATACAAATGAAGATTTTGACACCATAAAGCTAGGGAAGCTTTGTGTCAAACAAAATTGCAAAAACATTTGCAACTTAATCCGATTTTGGACTATACTTCATGACACTCCATTGCAACTTTGCAATCTTCAAGGGGGAGCAAGTTTTCGTCACTTAGACGAAACATTTGCAAATATAAATTGCAAACACATTAGTTTATTTACGTTATGTACTTGACACCCTCTCAAAGGGATGGACTCGTCAAGGGGGAGTTAAGACGAGTACCATTTCCGTCACTTACTCTCTTTACATTTTTACATATTTTTTTTTGTGTTAGTTTCTTTTAACACTTTTTGTTTCGACAAAAAGGGGGAGAAGAAAGTAAAAACTATTATTCAAACTTACTAAATATTTTAGTTTTTCTTAAAATAATTTTATGTTTTGTCATCAACAAAAAGGGGGAGATTGTTAATACAAATAAGCCATAAAAACGTTTATTTATATTTTACGATCTTCTAATGTTTTGTCGATAACAAACGTAAAATCATTTTAACGAAACAAATAGAATACATAAATAGTTTGAGTTAATAGTTTCCTAACACACTTACGTTTTCACATAAAATATGTACAAGTGATTTTATGATTTAGATACATATGTACAACAACTAGTGTTTACATATTGGGTTAGCATATACTTAAACTAAGTATACCAAAATGGGTAAAAACAAGTATATACTAAAATGGGTAATAACAAGTATATACTAAATGGGTAAAAACAAGTATATACTAAAATGGGTAATAACAAGTATATACTAAATGGGTAAAAACTAGCTAATGGTATTGACCCATAACCCATGGTTTTATATATACCACTTAACCAAGTTCATTGTATCTAGAAAGAAAACCATGGATCAACCCATAACCCATGACCCATGACCCATTACCAAAAATACCCATGGGCAAAGAGGAGCGTTCCACGGATCCCTGGCTTTATGCTAGCCGGATCCCTTGTGGTAGGGATCCGTGGGATCCGGGGAATAGTAGAGATTTTTCTCTATAAATAGAGAACCATTTCTTCCTTTCTATTAACCTCTTTACACACATACTTCCCAAAAGGATTATAACCCTCTAACCTCAGATCCAAGTGATCTATGTAGTTTGTCTTTTATTTTTGTGTGATCTTCTAGGTTCCTCTTAAAGGCAAGATCACCACTTCTTGAAGAAGTGCAAGCTCAAGTCCATGAGTTGCCATGCTTCGTCATCATCAAGACAACTAAGGTTCTCTTGTTGATTGTTCTTCCTTTCTCCATAGATGTTGGGTTAAAGGCATTAGTGAAGAATGCCGAAAGTGTCAAGATGAAAGCATTAGTGAAAGGTGCTCATCATCCATGTCAAAGCTTTAGTGAAGAATGCTAAAGGTGTCAAGGCGTCCAACATAAACAACCAAATAGAATGACATAAGAGAGTTTTAAATTGGTGCTAACCTAGTTAATCCTCATAGCTAGTTATGTCTATGTCTACTTACTTCCAATTACTTGGATGGGGTCAAAGTCGAGAGGACAACATTTGGTCAATTCGCCTAACCTATCAAAGGCAAAGATGCCACCACGGAGAAGTCGGTGTCCCTCATAAGTCCCGTTGTTCTGGTCCCTAAGCCATGTCATTAAGTACCGCTACATGCTAGATTTATAATAGTGAATGCCCGACCGTTAGGAACTTGGACACGCACCCCCTAATTCTTAAGTTCATCCAAACAATAGGTGATCAGTTGATCAAATCGCACAAGTAGAAAGGGTTGTCAGTTGGTCATATCTACCCTTCCCGTCTCAGTCCGCTCACCTAGGGTCAGTTGGTCATATCTCCTAGGCAATTGGCCTCTATCACCATTCAAAACTACCGAACCAAGGGTGGCTACCAATAAACTATGCATGCATACACTTAGAAATAATTGTACGGAAGTAAAGTAAACACAAACAAAACAATTAAGGAATCATAACTAGGCCAGCACCAAAAGGTGCTTAGCCGCTCATATTAATCATGCAAACCAATTCAATATTCAAATGTACGAAATACATGAATTGAAAGTAAAAGAAATATAAAATGCTAATGCTTATCGTAGAGGAGTGATTTCTCCTTGAGACACTCCGTATGCTCCTCTAGACATGCCTTGAGATTTTCCCAAGTTCTCGAGTATTGTGTGTGGAATGGAATGAATAGAAATCTTTGGAATTGTAGGGTATTTATAGGCGGATCCGGGTTACGGCGTAACCAATATAGGAGTTACGCCGTAACCTTCTATTTCTTCGAATAATGCACTAGATCTGCTAGCTACGGCGTAACCTTATGATTGGTTATGCCGTAGTCTTCAATAAACTCATTACGTCGTAAGAGATGCAATAGTTACGGCATAAGTATCGGTGTGTGGAACCTCATTTAACCTAATGCGATTCGTCGTAACCATTGGGAAGAGTTACGCCAGTAACCTTATGATAAGTTGGTTTTACGGGTCACGCAATAGTTATGGCGTAATGTGAGAGACGAGTTACGCCAGTAACTTCTTCAAAATAGCATAATGTGATAAATCTTTAGATATTTCTCCGGTTCGCGTCTCTTTAGCTCCAATGCTCTTAATTTACCTGAAAATGGAAAACAATGGAAAACAAGCGTAAATCCATATAAATGATATAAATTACAAGCATTATCGGGGGAAATTGACACTTAATATTCAGGACTATTTGATGTTATCAATGGTAATAAGGTTCAGTCGGCTAAAGAGCCTAAGGATATTGCAAATAGGAAGTCGGTTGAGGTTTTGAATGATGGTTCTAATTTTAAGGGTAATGATAACCCTTAGGATTCGCAAACGCAAACTCATGCTTCTAAGGTTTCAAAGGTTAGCATAACATGATGGATGATATTAACCTATTTGATTTGAAAAATAGTTTTGATGTGCTTAAAGAGAAAGAATATTGAACGTGTGATTGATCCTACATCCGCTCCCAATAGTAATATTGTTTTGGCCGATTATGGTAGCATTAGTACTACTTCTATTGTTGAGAAAATTGGGAAGCTTAAAAAGCTAATTATTAATGGTAAAGTTACTCTTGTGGATGATGATTGTAAACCTATAAAAAAAGGTTGATCATTCGGGTAATCATGATTGTGAAGATCAGCTTGTGAGTGATTTGAAAGAGAAGAAGCAGGATGTGGCTACTAAGCCTAGTATTTTGTCCTCTACATGTACTTTTTCAACTAAGGTGGGTAACTCATTCTCTAAGGTGGGTAATGTGGTTGTTTTTTATAGTGATGATGATGAGGTGTTTGAGCCGGATAATCCTATGGCTAGTTATTTTTCATCGACATGTGGAGGTAATGAGCTTGAAGATTAGTTTTCTGATGATTAAGCGGCTCAGGCCTACGACTTACCAGGGCAATTGGATGCGTTTTGTGACCAGTTTGATATCAAGCTACAAGGACGTGTTAGGAAGTAATTATTTATTTTCCTTAGTTCATAACATTTACATGTCTTTCTTATGTAGTTTATTGGTTGTTATAGTTGTTGGTAGCTAGTTGTTCGTTTATGGCTTGCCATAAATGATCTAGTGGTAGTTCAAATGATTACTTGAGGTAAATGCCGTACTTCAACCACATTCCATTGTACTTATCTGATACTTTTGGAGTAATATATTTTACCGAGTGATGGCCCTTTACCCAAAAAAGAAGGTGCAATCCATTGTATGATCAATATGATATCTAGCTAGCTAGTTATATAAATGTATTAATACTTATATCATATACTATATCCTGAGTAGAGCAGTAAAATGGACACACATCAGGACTATATTGGTCGTCGTACGAGCCTTTATCTGTATACTTGTCCGCCATATTAAATGCCTGGCACAACTGATTAAATAATTAGATTTCATATGTGATGACTCAGTTAATCAATTTAGCAGGAGTAATGAGCTAGAGCCTAGAGGGATCTTAACTACATTGATGGATGTTTGAAGTAATTTTTGTGAATAAGAAGGATCGGGGTCTTGAAAAACAATAGAATCTACAACTAGTGCAGTTACAATCTCCGCAGCCACATCAGATCATATCTGGATTTTGAGGGGACACCTTGTACACATTCTGTGGCATGTGCATATCTTTAGGTCTCTCCTAGAAACATTTATGAATATTGTGTATATTCTAGCATATCACTATCCATGCCATAAAAAACCCATGCATGTGTGCTTTAGATTTGGATTAGACTGGTTAAACCTTGTTTTTAGGATGTACCAAATTTAGCCAATTACCTTTTTTGGGAATTTTGGTAGAATTAAGTGTATGTTGTCAAATTTAAGAACACATATGACATTAGCTAGTCATATTCAAATAATATTCTTGTTAATAACATTACAAATATATTATCATATAAATACACATACAATCACATTTTTACAATTTATTTAGTACTCTTATTAGAGAGCATGGTCTAGGGTATCATAATGGCGCCATTCCTTTTTTTTTAACCAACAACGACGCCAAAGTGCACCCCCACATCACGCCATTCATCCCTTCGTTGGTTTACTCACGGCCGTTGTTCTTATTTTTCCTTTTTTTGTTAGTGAGTGGGGTATTTTAGGTGATATGTTATACGACCCACATGCACCAATAACATGTATTAGGTATTATTTCTAGGGAGGGTGTTTTAGCTATTGAGGTGTTATTAGAGAGATACTGAAGTGGCGCTAACTTAACACGCCAATAACAGTTTTTTGTGTGCTCCTTCACCTAGCTCTCTTATATATACACGAAAAGAAAACATTAAGCATCAATGTAAGCCTAGATTAGTTGGTAATGCACTATGTCTATGAGCCACCTAGCCCATGTTCAACTCTTGTCAATGTAAATGTTTAAAGAACCTTGCTTGAATTTGAAAATATAGCGAAGAAGGTTGAATTTGAAATGCAAAAATGTGCTAAAAATGAGATTTTTATTGCTAGAATGTTGCAGCGGGTGGGAAAACATTTATTTTGTAGATAAAAAATATAAATAATATGTGTGGTGGATGTACATGGTGAAACACAAACATTTCTTTCTCTCATCTCTTTGGCGAATACCGACAACCAAAACCCTAAATGAATCATTTTCTCCCTATCCTTCTCACCGATTGCTGATTCTAAACTTCCCTCTTGACTCTATCATATGGTTATCAATCCTAGGGTTTGTAACTGTTCGATCGTTTCATTAAGAAAAGTTTTAAGGTTTTGCTGATTGTTTTTATGGATAGGTTTTATCCGGTTTTTTCTTTATCGCTGACTATTCCTTATGATTTATTTATTCATTTCTTATTTTAACTTTGTGGTGTTCTACGATCATTGCTAATTTGTTTTCAAAACTCTAATATCTTAGGGTTTTCACTTTGTCGGAGTTTGATTTTTGTTATACTAGGGTTACTGGACGCATGTAAAATATGGAGTGGGGTTTTTTAAGTCCGGGAGGGAGGGGTGTAAAATAAAAAAGGGTGGGAATGTTGTGACTGCAGCTGCGAGCAAAGGGGATAGAGTTTGTTCGTCTAGGATTCATAATTCTTAGGAGGATTTGAATGGGGAGTTTCCTCCTTTAGAAACTAGTGTGGGGAAACAATCTAAGGAGCCTACTGGTGTTACTGAGTATCTAAATACTAGATCTTTTGGAAGGCAGGATGATTCAACTTTGCTGGCTGCTAAGATCCGTGAGATCAAAAGCCTAATGCTAGACGGAAAGCTAGTGTTAGTGGGAGATGATGGGAAACCATTAAATCCGAGTGTTTCTGGCATTGACAAGGCAACATGTGAAGCTTGTGAAAGCTTCGATGCTGCCATGAAAGAGGTGAATTCCCATTCCACTATTAGTAGGGTTGTTAATGTTACTCATGGGTCTGTTTTGGTGGAGGAAAATGGTACTAATGTCATTATAGAATTGGCTATACAAACAATCCCTATATCGTTTGTTAGTGTGGTAAATAATAAATCAGTTAATCGTATGGTTAATTTTAGATCTTTTGATACGAGCAAACCTTTAACGACATTGTTGAAGTTCAAATTCCTTTGTCCTATGTTTGGAAGTTCATTCGCGTTTTGAATTTAGCTTGTATGGTTACTTTTTGGGCAAGAGAGTTGTTATTGAGAACTACGCGAGGAATGCATGGAAGAAGTATGGTATTGTTTGTACTATGATGAAATCGAAAAGTCTTTTCTTTTTCAAATTTTCTTGATTTGAAGGGAGTGTTGAAGAATGGACCATGGTTTATTCGATACATTCATATTATATTTAAGTCGACTTCTAATGCAAATTTGTTGAAAGAAGATTTGTACTCGATTTCGGTTTGGGGATAAAATACATGATATTACAATTGTAGCCTTTACTGAGGACGGATTGAGTGTTTTGTCTATTGGACTTGGTAATCCAATTATGCTTGATTCTTACACTAGTTCTTTGTGCATGCAATCATGGGGCGTTTGAATTATACACATGTGTTAACTTATAATAGAGTTAATCGAGAGCTTAAGGAGAACTGGTTATTGCTATTTTGAATTTGGAAGGTGACGGTGATGTGCTTCATACGGTTAGGGTGGAATACAAATGGGAACCACCTAGGTGTGGAGTGTGTATGGTATTTGGTCATCATGGCGAGACATGTACGAAGTTTGTTGTTGTTGAACCAAAAAAGCAAAATAGCAAGAATGATGATGGTTTTCAATATACTCCTAAAAGAGCAGTGTGTGGCATTAATATGGGTCCTAAATTTTAGTTTAATTCAACTGAACAGGTATATAAACATGTTTTAAAGAAGAATTGTGCTAGCACAAGTGGTACGAAGAAGAATCTTGAAACAACTAGAGAAGAGGCAAGTACTTCGAACCTATTTGATGCTCTTAGGTCGGTTGATAATGATGATGTTCTAGGCTGAAACTGTTGTGGACGAGGGAGAAAAGGCTAATGCAGAGCCTGTTAAAATCGTGACGAGCATGCCTAATGATGCTACACCTGTGAATGAGGTTCAATTGACCAATGAGTAGCCATCTCCTACCTTGTCTAATGTTGTTGGTTCGAATACAGGAAAGAACAAAGTAAGTGATGTGGCTGATGAGGATAGTGATAGCGAAGTGGAGGAGGTTTTTGACAAAACAACATGTTTTATAGCATCCAAGAGTGGAGGTGAAACTGGGCGGAAGAGCCTATACGAGCGTTGGAAAGATGATTATGATGATAACACATATGATGATAACGAGGGCGAAGATTTAACTGAAGAGCAATTATCATTCTGTGACGTTTGTTATATAAGACTTCGTGGTCATGCTAGACGTTAGTAGTTTTTATAGAGTAGTTTTTCATAAGTTTGGTTTGTTATTCTTATGATAGGTTTTGGTTTGAAGCACAAATTAATGGCGTGTTTGTTTTTTCGCCAATGTAATGGGCTGAAATGTGGGATTCACTCACATCATATGTACTTAAATGTTTTTTGGAGTGATAATATTTACCGGGTGTATAAACTCTTTACCAAAATAAAAAATAAAAAATGATATATTTGAATTTGGAGTAAAAAAAAAGATATATATGTAAATTTAATGTTAAGGCGGGATGTATATGAAATTTTCCTACATCCCGGGTTTACAAATTAATTGGTGCTAATCGGAAACCCAATTCCATGGCGTTGTGTAGGGAAAACAACAAACAACATACTGAAGACGACTCCAAACCCAACAGGAAGTGTCGTGAGAAGCTCTTTGGTTTCATTAGATGGTGAGGATAAAAACAATTGACAACATCTTGATCAAATAAAGTCACTGCAGCAAAAACCATAACTGACATGAAGGCATGCATGAAATCTATGAATTTGAGTCTGTATTTGGCTGCAAGTTCTGGTGGTAGAGTTGCCGATCCATCAATGACCCATAATCCACGCGTTGTGGCAATCCCATAACAAGTATTACCATCTCGATCATTGAAGCTATCAGTGAAACTTGAAAGAAAACATGAAAGACCACATAGAGTTACAAGGGCTCCGGTTAAACCCTGGCTAATAGTGTCGCACTCGCCCTCATTTGTGAATATGGGGGAAAGGACTTGAAAAGCAAGAACCGAACCAGTGGGCAATAGATTGGCTAAGTGAGCTGTGCTTTGGAATGTTTGGCTAATGGCTTTTTGTATTAGGGTCTTCTCAACCGGTTCGGGAAGAAGTGTTTTTTCAAGAAGTGGTGATTGTTCGTCTACATGTTTTCGAGGTGCTACTTCATTTTCGACCTTAATCTCCATAATACTTGAGTCTTGATTTGTTTTTTGTTTTTTTGATACTATGGATTATTTATTTTTGATTGTTGTATTTATAGTCTTATAGATCGTTCTCATCTATAAATATTGAGTAGGACAAAAGCTTACGTTTATGAAGATTGTTCTCATCTAAAACTACCTTGCAAGAAACAGAATACCACAAATTGAAGCATGGTTTCCCTTAAATTTGTGTATGGAGTCTTGCTTCAATTCAAAGCTATTTAATAACAAACTTGTACGCAATAAAATATATATCGATCAATATATGTGCTCTTAACTTCCAATACTTTCATTAAATAACTTCCAATACTTTTCATTAAAAATTCAGGCAAAACAAAAATCCTCTATTTCCTAAACTAAAAAGAAAAATTACAAAACAATTTTTTCTTATTTCCTTGTTTTCCTTTTTTACCCAAAACTCTACCTCCTCTTCTTCAAAATACAAAATATAAACATCAACTAAATACGTTTTTTCATATTTTCAAGTGTTTTGTGGAGATGGATTTTCCTTCTATATTTCTACAAAACTAGAGATATAAAACAAGAGATTTTTTTTCAACTAAACGCACCTTAAGTGTTCAACAAATAATTTTCATGAATCATTTGATGATGACTCAGCCAATTCAGGTAGTCGATATATTGGATGCTTCATCAGATCAATGGATGAAATTATTTTTTGATCTGTTGAATCTTGTGAATTGATATAGCAGATCAGTTTTCTGTATCCATCTTGTTATCAAGGAAATTGATCACATTAAGTTTATAAACTGTTAAATCATGTGATCGAACTGATCATGACCTACTCAAAGTAGTGGTTTAACCTGAAATACGGTGCCAGGTGTGGCTGTTGCTGCTTTTAAAAGATAAGCGGAGCCCCAACGAAGGGCTGCTTACGCATTCACCGATTCAGATTTCATATGAATATATGATCACCAAATTCAATGATACTCCATGCAAGCATTGTAGTAGTAAAGGCCATAGGCATCCCAGACTTCACATTATCGCCAGAATCATAGTAACCTCCAACCAGGTCCACCTATAAACCAAATAGCAATAATGCATGAGCAACAATACAATTCACAACAGATAATTAGTCAAAATAGACAATAATATATGTGAATGCACATTGGCAGAAGAACCATCGTGTAAGGTGGAATCAGCCCTCCATTTGAGCCGCTGGTTAGCAGGCAACTCTTCGGATCTTTGACCCTCAAAGAAAATAATTGATTGGGTGAGTACATCAGAGTATACATGGGGAGTGAAAACATCGGTAAAATAAGAAACCGTTAGAGTGAAAAGGATGAGCAATGTTGCACAGGAGTAGAACTGAACCATCTTCATTAGGTGTGAAGGTGAAGGTGAGAGTGTGTGGTGATTTATAGTGAAGGCCAGAAAACGAAAACACCATATATACTAACGAAACCAATGTGACTAATTTAAAGGAATAAATAGAGCTCATCATCATTATTATACTTGGTTTCCTGCCTTACATTAGAACATACTAGAAGGGTACCATGAATGCGTGTATGGTCTTGGATACTATAATATGATTGGAATAAATGAAATAAAGGTTAAAGTTGTAAAATTTGAATTAAAATAAAATAAACCCACTAAAAATATAAAAACTAAAAACTCATAAAATATATTAAAATGGATGTTGAATTAAAGAAAGATAAAATTTTAGAAAATATGGTTAAATTAGATTATAATATAAATAAGTAGATAAAAGATATTTTAATTTGAAAATAAAGATGAATTTTAAGTTGAGTAGTGACATATCGTTTTATAATTGGAATCTTAATTTTTGGTGGTTAGGAGTTAGAACTTGGAGTTTGTTAGAAGTTAGGCTGGGTTTGTTAAGTGTGATATATGTCATCTCACGATTGGAGCTCCTTATCTTAATTTTAAGCCTTCTAAAATTAGAAACAATTTTTAAGCCTTCAATTTTAGAAGGCTAAATGCATTATAAAGTAGTATCTATACTACTTTATAATGCATTCTTTCTCTAAAATTAGAAGGCTTAAAAATCGAGTTTTTACTTGCTTATTATGAAAAGAATTAAAAAAATAAGATAAAGAGCCCAATCATCGTTGATACGCCATTACTTCTAACTAAAAATAACAAAATGGAGAGTTTCTAACAAACTAAAATAAAGAGCCCAATAATGGGGTGTACGTATCACTCCTAACTATCACCTTTATTTTTAAATTTAACTATCTTTTAATCCGTTTAATTTTTTATGATCTAATTTCACCATATTTTTAAAATTTTGTGCTCTTTAATTCAACATCTATTTTGATATATTTTATGAGTTTTCTTTAGTAGTCGGGAAGAAGCGGAGTTGAAAAGAGAGAACTTACTTGAATTAGACGTAAAATGAAAAACATTTGTTCGCCAAAATAATCATCTAAGACCAATTGCGTTCGCGGGTACCTTCTAGTAGATACTAATACAAAAATAACGATTAATTTGCATCATAGTTCTGGTAGATGCCAGACATGCACAACTATTAAAACATGCAGTTAACAGATCGAGATGAGTTCACGAGGAAGCTGCAAGAGTAATCGATCACTTGATGTTGATGGAGAATCTTGTTTATCTAAAGCTTAGATAAGTTGAATGGCAAGAATAAATTCGCTTATTCAAAAGTCATTAGCATGATGCCATGATCGGTAAATTAAGTCTACTAACAGTTACGTTTCTTGGGAAAATTTATTAGTTGTTATAAACTTTGCCACCAATGCAATATATTTAGTTACCAATGTAACTTCAAAAGCGGAAATTTCATTTGAATGTAAAATAATTTGTTGAAAACGCGAGTGTCAACTCGGTTTAATTAGTTTGATACATATTTTTCTGTCACACGTCAAATTTTCTTGATAAATTTAAGTAATAATGGGTTTGTAGCAATATAAGAAATCAAATAAAGACGTGATTCTGGGCAAACTTAATAAACCAGCAACTAAATTCGTTGCCAATACAAAATTTTAACTGTCCGATAAGGATATGTGATGTGCATGTCATTTCTAACACATCAATCCTCAAAGATCCAATGGATAACATTTAACATATCATACTTCAGTTTGCTGAAAAGTAAGCCGCAAGCCCAACAAATGGAGCATTAATATAAGTAGCTGGTTCTGCTTCACCATAATTGCTCCTATAATCACCATAGTTATCATTCCTATCCGGACCTCCAACAATTGCTCCTACGTGTAAATTCAGGTTAGGTGACCCGGCATTAAAGTAGTCACCTCCAGCATCACATGATATTGGAGCAGGATGATCATGAATAGATGGTAATGACGAACCCCTGTGATGGATTTTTGTCGGGTATTTTTCACCAAATCCAACCATGTATGACATAGTCATCGGATTATTACCCAATATGTAGTCAACCTGTTTCTTTGCTTGTGCTATAAGATCCTGTGATGTATACACTGATTCCCACAATAAACATCTACATCAGGTCCATTATCCTGATAAAGATACATTGCATAAGTCAGCAAGAGGAATGAGGAAGTTGTCACGTATTGAAGATTGCTCCCGTCTTGTTTGTATAATAGCCCACCTGCAGTGTATTGGACAGGTGATTCCGATGACGATCCAGGTATCAACGAACAAATGTATCTATCCGAGTGCTCTTTATAGGACTCAAAATCTCCGTTTTTGTGAGTAAGAAAGAGTTTGGAAAGAAGCACTTTGGTCCCAGCTCGTTTATCATCCCAACTGAAGGAAAAATCATCATCATTTGAACCATCTTCTGCACCTTTATATTTAAGGTAATTCAAATAAGCTGGAGCGCCAGAAGCTCTATGGATCCATGCTGCTGCCCACAACAGTTCATCCTAAATTATTTTATTTCAAACATCAGTATAGTCAAATGAATTAATTACATGCGCGATAGTTACATTAGTAAGTGCTAATATATATCTTACATTGAATCCTGAATATGAGCAGTAAAACGGACACACAACAGAACCGAGTGGGGTGCTATACGAGCCTCTATACCTGTCTGCCAACTTAAACACCTGATATATTGCATTAAATGATTAGCTTGCTTACATCGGATTTCAGTAGTCAATTTAGTAAGTGACGATTATAGGAGTACTCATACATCCATGGCTGTTTGTAGTAATTTTTCTGAATAAGGATTGTCAAAGTTTCTGAACGCAATTGAAGCAGCAGCCAGTGCAGCTGCAGTCTCTGCAGCCACATCAGATCCTGGATTTTGAGGCGACACCGTGTAGACCATCCGTGGTGTGTCCATATCTTCAGGCCTCTCCCAACAACGATGATCCGAGTTAGGTTCTCCCACCTATTGAAATTTGAATTCTTTGAATGAAAATTGAAGGCTTTTAAGTTTACAATAACATGCATGCAACGAAATGGTGGTATACCTTATAAATCTTAAGAAAACCGTAATTTTTTTTTTTAATTTTTTAATGATTATAGTAATCAACTCATATATGATATTTGAATCACTGAATAACACAAATTTGATAGAATAACATTGCTACTAGTCGCAACTCACACCTGAACATATAAGAGGCCAGGGGTGTTTGTGGCTGCTTTCAAAAGATAATCGGTGCTCCAACGAAGGGCTGCTTGCGCATTCCATATTTCCGATTTCATAGTAGTACCAAATTCAATAAGACTCCATGCAAGCATAGTGGTAGTAAACGCCATAGGGAGCCCAAACTTGACATTATCACCAGCATCATAATAACCACCAACTAAATCCACCTACAAATCAAAATAACAAAGAAACATGATAAAGAATCATATGAGTCACCAACTTAGTGGTTGTGGGTTCAAGTATCAACTCGGACATGTGTGTGATTATATTTGGGGTGTATATAGTGTGAGTTTGTCTTTTAAAAAAAAAAAAAAGGTGTTTAAACGTACATTCGCTAAAGAACCATCTTGTAAGCCAGAATCACCCCTCCAAGTGACACGTTGATTAGCAGGTAACTTGCCAGATCTTTGACCCTCGTAAAAGAGTATGGATTTAGCGAGTGCATCGGTGTAATTCTGTTGAGTGAAAGCCAAGGTGAAAGAAAGTGTTGTTAAGGTGAAAAAGATGAGAAATGTAGCACAAAAGATGGATTGAACCATCTTAATGGTTTAGTTGGTTGGGTGTGATGGTATATTAAGGTGAAAATGAGGGTTAATTTATAGTGAGGGTTTAGGCTGTGTCAAGTGAAATAATCCCGGGAAAATATATTGCACTAAAATAGAATGTAGGTTGTTGTGAAAGCAAACGATCTATATTCAAGAAACAAGTGTGACTATTATAGAATCATGGATAAAAATCACCAACAAAATCACCCTTCAATTTAATGTTTATTTTCACCTTAAGTAAGAGTATCTTTACCGTAATAGTCAAATCTGAACAATATATAGTTAATATACTGTTGGTCTGTTTTCATATATATGTTGTGTTTTCACATATCGTTTTTATTATGGCAATTCGTATACAGGATTAATTATGGGCTTTTATGTAATGGAAAGACCAAGCAAAGAAAATAGTCAGAAACTTGCATGAGATCCTTGCATCAAATATAGTGGTATTGTCGAATGATACCCGTATATTATTTAATATTAGCAAACAACTCACGCGTTGCAGAGACGGCTATACTGTAAATAAACTTTTATGCGAGTAATGTATTTGATTATATGTTTTTCATGACAAATGATGAAAATATTATAGAATTAAGAGGTACTCGTCCATTGTCTATTCCGATGATAAATATAACAAAAGGTGTTTAGTGAAAAGAAAACATGAATATGAGAAATACGACATATATGACCAGTGTTTTGAAAACCGGATTGGCCGGTTCAACCAGGAACCCGTTGGTCCGGAACATCCCTGTTGAACCAGACAAAACCGCAAAAACCCCACCAAAAACCTAGAACTGTTGGAAAACCAGTTCGTTGTCTGGTCCAGGTTTAAAAGCCATGTATACGACGATAAAAGAAAAGTTCTATCAATTGTATAGGTTTTTTGTGTTTAATTAGTTTGTACAATAACTATAACATGTACCTTTTTTTTTTTTTTTTTGGTAACGTTATAGCAGGATACCCGCGTTTTGCAGCGACGGCGCTGTGATTAAAGTCCATATGCTAACAAAATAAAAATGATGAGCTGATTAACTTGAGAAAAACAAAAAAGAAATGATCCGGGTACAAAAAATGCTTAAAGTATTGTAACTAATGCCATTATAACTCTTATTAAAATTTGTCTTAATAAGTAAGTGTGTGTGCTTAATATTTTAAAACTTTCATTTCTAGAAGATGTCAAATGTTTTTTAATGTAGTATAGAAATGAAGAGTTGAAAAGTAAAATGGTTGAATATTTGTTGTATTAGATGGTTGCATTAATAGCTTAGTTAGTTGTATTTATTTAAGTTTAAACGGCATGTTGTACCTTTAGTAATATTATTTGTATTCCTTAAATTAAGTTTAAGAAGAGATGTTGTACCTTTAAGTTTGTTATACTTGTATTTTTTAATTTAAGTTTAAAAAGAGATGTCTTAGTGTAATTAATGCTGAAAAAATGTGTAAGATATAGGATTTCACAAATACATCAAACCAATAACATATGAGGCGTTTACAAGTTTTAGAGAGAGAAAGTTCTAGAGAGAGAAAGGGAAGAGAGTTGGGAACTATGTGAAACAAAAAATTGGTATTGAGCTCAACCCTACCTGGGAGGTAGAGGGTATTTATAGTATACTTACAAGACTCGCCTCCTACAGTTGTGAATCGTACATACAGGTGGGTAAAGACCGTCCGTCCTCCACGGTGTTACTTAACTAAATACTAACTAATATTAAATGACTACGACTACGAGCTTTCTAACGATTACATATACTTGAGGTGACCGATACTTTAATGACTGAATTTTCTAATTCCTAACAATCTCCGCCTAAGGGAGGTCACCTCAAATTATACAGAATACAAACAGATATTACATTAAGATAGTTCTTGGATTCTTGTTTAAGTTCATTGCTCTGTAGCTCGTAGTCTTTGATTCTTCATGTTTTGCATGTTTGGATAATTCAAGTGGAGGTCTTTAACTGATCCACGTGATGATTAGTTTTGAGCCACTTTTGAGATCATCAGCTTGCATAAATCTATGACTCTTCCATTGTAGTGTTGACATTATGTGATGTTGTGACAGTGGACCGACATGCTAACATTTTGGATCATGATTTCTTCTCATCAGAGTAGCGGAAGCTTTAGTTGATTTATGATATTTGCAGCAGCGTAGTAGAAGCATTGAGTGAGAATATCAGAGTCATTGATGCACTAATCATGATTTCTTTTAAAGTGAATGTGATGTGTGAGCATGCGGCTATGGATTGACCTCTCCATTCGATCACCGAAAGCGTTGGGTGTACCGTATACAACAGCTTAGCAATAAAGCACACGAAAGTTTCTTTGATTACTTTCTTTGAATTGAGGTACACGCCCACGGTTCCCGCTGATCGAGACAAATCTCGCTCCGTGATCGTATAATTCAAGAATCTCTTTAACGTGGTTTCGCAATGCTCTAGCCGTTCTCGCACCGAACGTCTCAAAGAAGACAACACGGAGTGAGTGAACCAATAATTTGAGATTCATCGATTGATGAAAGAGATTTGAAAAACAATCGTGTACTGCTCAAAATAAAGTGTTTTTGCAATACAACGAAGGTTTTAAGGAAAATCAATTATCAATCATAAACACCTTTTAATTTTGAAATATTAATACACAGTCGATGTGCTAGAGAAAAGAATTTTAAACACAACGACCAGTTTTTCAAAGATATCCGTCAATCCATATCCTGAACCAGGATTGATTCAAAATTATGAATCGCCCCATTGTTTTTGTTCAGTTGTCACATGGTTGATCTATTTGATAGATCTCACATGCCACCTACCAAGAGCTTATTTGATGTTGGATCTAGAAGGCTTTCCATCTTCATTGTGAATATATTTGCATATCACTCGGATGTTCGGCAATACCACAAGGATAATGCGTGGGACTCTTAAAATATATTCTCTCTTTCCACATTGTCTCGAAACAGAGTCTTCATTGATGTTGTCCTAAAGAGATTTATTGATGATCTCGTGGCTCTAGACTCAATTGTGCATATTTGGTTCCTATGTTTGAGACTAGGAGAAGGTCTCCTTCTTCAATATCAACCATCTCTAAGATAAAGTCGATAGATAATGTAGGTTCCCTGTGAGAATGAAACAAGTCCTTTAAGAGGAACTTGAGTGGCTTGGGAAGTTGTAGTGCGATGCGTCCTTTGGGTCCATGACGTCTTGTCTTCAATACCGGTGTTACCTTAGTAACAACCAGTAGCATATGAATTGAACCCGGTTTCTACCCTAAGGTTGAAATAGTGGAGGGCTATTTATTTTCACCCTTTTCACATTTATTTCTTTTTCATTCTTCAACCCCTTCAGTGCTTACCGAGATTTCATTACTAGAGCCTTGTTGGGTTTATTCCAGTTCTAGCTCTATCTCAGTCCGCACTCTTTCCATATCTCACTTTTCTCCTTTTTTCATCATACCTAAGGACTCTACACTATCTAGTGGATTGTCCCTAGGTAGATCCCTCCGCTCAAGGGATTATTGGAACAAATACCTAACCTAACCATCCTTATATCACCATACATAAAGTAAATTTGGTCGGTCTTTTTGGTATTGTTCATCAGCCTTTGGAACCAAATGAAAACCATTTAAAAATCAATCCAAATACTTGTGATACATGATCAAAACATTTTGTACCTGAATTGTTTTTGATATTTTTAGAAAACGGCTCCCCCTCAACATGTGCATTATATTTTGAAACTGTTTAGCACATATTAGGGAAAACCTGCACTTAGAGACAAATCAATCACGTTTCAATCTATTTTGGTTTGATATAAATGCTCCCCCTTAACATGTGCATCGAAAATTTGAAATCGTTTGGCACATGCAGGGAGGAGAGCTTGTTAATCACGTATAACACCATTTATCAAATTATCAGTTTAAATCCAATTTAAATCACAAATTCTCCCCCGATCATAATTTTCAAATCCTTTGATATTTGAGATCTCTATTGATTTAAATTAAATTTTGAGAACTTTTGAGGAGAATAGTGACTTGCTTTTGAAAAAAATATTTTAACTGATAAGGATCGGATTTTGAGACTTTAAACTCCATTGATCAATCATGCATAAATATCTTTTGAAAAACATAACAATAGCCAAGGTCTTGAACCATTTGTATAAAACATTGTTCATTTTGATCGTCCAAAAGTAGACCTTGCTTGTTTAAGTGACAATTGATTGAAAAATACACTTTTTGATTCGATTGAAATCATTCTCCCCTCAATCAATGACATAGGTTGTTGATTGAGATAGAGATTTTGACAAAGATAAGCCCGGATAATTTTCAAAATAGAGTCCGAGGTATTTTCAAAGCAATTTTGTTTTAATAAGATGACAAATATTTTCGGAAGAATCATCGACGGAAAATATTTGGAAAGAAAACATTTGTCTTTTGGTGACAAACATTTGTTTTAAGAATCGAGCATGAGATTTGAAAAATAAGATTAAGCATGGATCTGTTCTTTCCTTTTAAAACGGGTTACTGCCTGAAATGACAATAAACAACTATTTTTCTCCGTCTTTTATTTTATTATTTTTTTAAGCAATTTATGTACATTCGAAAAACATCTAAAAACCCGTGACATTCTTTGAATGTGAACACAAAGTCCGTAAATGATATCGAATAAAGAAAAACATGACAAAATAACAATATTTTTGGGATTTTTCAAGGTTTTCTAATTTTTATGGATTTTGAAAATTTTATATTTTTCTATTTTTCTTTTGTGGGTCTTTAGACCAAGTCGTGGGAGGATAAACTCAAAACGTTCTCTAGGAAGAGCTTTGGTGAAGATGTCTGCTAACTGGTATTCAGACCTCACAAAATAGAGTTCTACCACACCTTTTTCCACTTGTTCCCGAATGAAATGATGTCGAATGTCGATGTGCTTTGCTCTTGAATGTTGAACGTTGTTGCAAGAGAAAGCAATGGCACTTTTGTTATCACAATACAGAGGGATTTTGTTGAATTCAAAGCCATATTCAGATAATTGGGATCTCATCCATAGGATTTGAGTACAACAAGATGACATGGCTATGTATTCACCTACGTAGAGGATATAGAAGTACTCATTTGTTTCTTTGAAGACCACTCACAAGCTTATCACCCAAAAATTGAGCACCTCGGGCGTATTTCGACGTATCTTGGCACACATGCATACAACGAATGTAATATCGTGTCATCGCCTGTGAGGTACATCGTGATCCAATCATACTACGATATTTCGCTTGATCTACCATGATCCCCGAGTGGTCCTCATCCAGTTTGGTACGTTATACCATGGGAGTGTCAACGGTGTCACAAGTATCAAATCCAAATTTCTTTAAAATTTCATTAGCATATTTAGATTGATTGATAAAAATGCCTCCGGACTTTGTGAAATTTGTAATCCCAAGAAAATGACATTTGTCCCATCATTGACATTTGAAATTTGGAGCCCATCTCCTTAGAAAACGGTCACATTCATTGGGGTCGGTCGAGGCAAAAATAATATCATCAAAATATATTTGAACGTGAATTAAATGTTTGCACGACTTTCGGTGAACAATGTCGGATCAATCGCTCCTTTCTTTGAATCCAAGAGATAGAAGAAACTTTGATAGTGTATCATACCATGCCCTTGGAGCTTGCTTCAAGCCGTAAAGAGCCTTCTTCAAGCGATAGACATGAGTAGGATGCTCGATTCACAAAACCTTCCGGTTGGTCGACGATACGACTTCTTTAAGATCTCCGTTAAGAAAAGCCGTCTTTACATCCATCCGATAGACTATCATATTCTTACTTGCAAGATTAGCCGTGAAGATTCGATTGCCTCGATGCGCAATCGAGCAAATGATTCTTCAAAGTCAATACCTTCCTCTTGATGGTATCCTTTGCAACCAATCTAGCCTTGTTCTTTAATACATCGCCATGCTCATCAAGTTTTACTTTGAAGATCCACTTTAGAGCAATGATCATAGCACGCTCGAGAGCATGTACTAATTCCCATACATCTAGTCGATCAAACTCATGAATTTCTTCTTGCATGGCATTGAACCATTGCCTTCATTCATGGCGCTTTAACGCCTTTTGGTTCGACCTTGGATAGTACGGAGTTGAAGAAGCACCATAAGGCATCGCTTGCAAGTTGTTTACGAGTGGATACCGGACGAGAAGGATTTCCAATGATGTTGTCCAATGGATGATCATGTGTCCATTTTCTCGTGTGTTCGTGTGGTTGTTGTTGAGGAACCGAAGTAGCAGTCGCTTTCTCCCGATGAAGATGGTTCGATGATGGTTCAGAGCAAATATGTTCTCAAAGGGAGCATCTTGGAGTAGTAAAGTGGTTATCTCCATCATAAGTGCTAGAAACAATTCCATGATGTACACTTGATGATTGATGAATTGAAGATGATCTTGAGTGATCGCCAGCAGCACTTCTTGACTCAATGACATAGAAACCAAGGGTTATCTACGCTGATGGGATAGGAGCCTGCTGATGGATTTGACAAATCATTAGAAATTGGCTCATAGTGTTCATCAAACATTGGATCAAATAATTTCTTCAAATCATCTTCGAAGGTGGTACATATGGAGTCTTTGGTGAGGATTGTGTACAGGAGTAGAACCGATGGGACTACTTGATGAAGGTTGTGATGCGGGTCCGAATCGGGTTGTCTGGAGCCATTTGACCGGTCACCATCGAACGTAACGTGAATTGTTTCCATGATATTTCGGGTTCTTTTGTTGTAGATTCGGCATCCTTTTCGCTTGGTGCATATCCTACAAATACTCCAATGTCCGCTTTAGCTTTAAGTTTTCCTAATTCTTGACCCTCATTAGTTGTATAACACAATGCACCAAACACACGAAGGAATGAAAGATTAGGTTTTCGATTGTGGACAAGTTCATATGGAGTTTTTCCATGAGATATGTGAATTAGGGATCGATTTTGAGTGTAGCATGCAATGGCAATGGCTTCACCCGAGAAACATTGGAACCTTTGAGTAAATCAAGATTGTTCTTGCGGCTTCCACAAGAGTTCGATTTCGTCTTTCAACTACACCGCTCGTTGAGGAGTTCGTGGAACAATTCTTTGATGACCGATTCCAACACTTTCATAAAACTCACTAAGTTCTTTATTAACAAACTCGCCCATTGTTCTGCTCGGATGATTCCGGCAGCTTTGTTAAGTTGAACCTGCAATGCTTGATAAGTTTAATGATGATATCTTGAGTTTCATCCTTTGTCCTTAAGAACTTAACCCAAGTAAATCGAGAGTAATCATCAACCACAACTAACGCATATTTCTTCCCGTAAATATTCTGCACTCTCATGTACTTGAAATAGATAAGAACACGATAAGCGCAAATGTATCCTGTGAGAATCAACTGCAACAAAAACTCTCTCTAACTATCTTTATCAACCCATATGTAGACAATTTGAAGTGACCACTGAAGAAGAAAAACCCGAAATACCAAACTTGAAACTGAGGACGAATTCCCCGCATTTGTATCTTAAGCTTGCACTAATGTTGGAAGAACGGTGTCGAGAATTCATGCTCCAAGCAAATCTCTAAGTACTCAATACTCAATCAAAGTATGAGACATTAACACCTCTTGAGATTATCCACACCGTCATCTCTGTGTGACACTGAGTAAAACAACGTAACTCCTAATAGTGATAGTTAACCTGGTCTTCAACCATCTACCGACTGCTGGTAACTAGATAAACCAAGTCTTCATCTCAAATTCTAAGCACGAGCAAGTTATCATTGAAAGTCATTCATCCAACCAACCCCGACTTCAAGATAAAATAAGAACACGCCTTTGTGAAAATCAACTTCATTTTCACATAAGTGATTCGGGATCAACTCTGTAGTGATCAATTAGTGTCAAATGCCCAACACGTGAATGAACATACAATAAGATGTACATTAATCCACAGAATGAATCGGAGCAATTGATTCCTCAACATCAATGCCATCTTCCTAATGATATACATGTAGAGACTGATCTGGAAGATTCACCAATAATGTCTTAGCGGATGAGGTAGTCATTTTTCTTAATGTTCATGTGGTTGATTTACAGAATGCCTATTGAGAGGAACAATGATCCGTGAAGATTTGGCAAAGGAATACCAAAGAGCGGATCATTATTCATGAGTGCAACAATGAACGTAGATCCACTTGAGGATTGAATGAGCTTGGAAAAACATGAAGCTTGTTGATGAAGAATGTCGATGAGAATGGCCATAAAATGAAGATTTCTCTTCTTACGAAGATAAAGCGCATCGAGGCGCACACTTTTCTTTTCTTTGAGGAACGGGCCTGGAGTGTTATCTATGACGCCATTATGATGAAGTACGAGGCTTGAATCAAGTGAGCATCGTCATTGTCATTTCCCTCATCTGCTAGAGCAAATTTTAATCCAAGTACCAACGGATGATTTGTAAGACCTGCATTGGAACACAAACAAAGGTGGAAATTTTAAAACCTTGGATCTCCATGTGAAAATGGGTTCCTTTTGGTTAGCGCAAACAATCATTGAATCAGCAGAGATTGAATCAGCAGAGACCCTAGGTGCAATGGCATTATCACTAGAAGTTGAACTAGTAGAAGCATCAGACTTAGTCAAAGGACATTTTGTGCTTGATGGGATTATTCTACCAGTTGGCTTCCAAACCTTAACAGGCACTATTCTAGGCATAGTGGATCTAGCTAAGGGGCAAGGATTGCCATGCGTGAATATTCGACCAGTTGGCTTCCACCGAAATCCTACATTGGTAAAAACCTTCCCGAGAGGGTTTCGTGATTGCTTAATCTGTATGCTTTCCAAACTTTCTTAACAGGTATTGATTCTTAGACCTCGTAAATAACACACCACATTTATCATGTTTACGTAAAATAGACATTCTTTACTGATTTTGCGACATCATAAGACTTCAATTAATTTCAAGAAGCTTAGAGCTAATACTAGAACCAACACGCTTCTTTTTGTTCAAGTCAAACTTATTTTCCTATGGTGTTCTTTCACTTTCTTCTCATGATCACTTTTAGTCACGAAATTCGTCCTTCTTTGTATTGCTACTAGGTTTGACCGCTAACTTTAGTGTCAATATTAACATCAATAGAAGTGATGACGGAGCCTTAGTTTGTTTTATCGCCATTTGATTTTCCGGTCTAGAAGTGCTGGGTTCCGAGGCTTTCGGAGGCACATTAAGAGTCACATTCTTATCCTTAGGCATAGAACCGAGTGCAACTATTCTATCTCGCCTATTACTCGCTTTCGGACTTGTGACAATTACATACTCTAAGAGTTCCTAAGATCTTTTGGCATCCATGCAGACATAGGCTATGGTAATATCAAATGGTTTTTCAATTCTTTCATCTTTAACCATCTCACGGAGACCCTTCAAACTATCCTTAAGGTATGAGAGATATGCTTTATGTGCAAGTTCATTATTCCTAATAGGCGGGGGAATATATAACATATCGATAGCATACTTATCACAAGCGTAAACCTTAGGAATGAATATTTGCAATTAGGGATTGGCAATTTTCCTTTCACCTCACCCTTGATTCTCAATATCGTTAAGTAAAGAAATTATCTTTTAAATGTGTTTATCATGATTAACATTGAATGAATCACATAACTCTTTGTTTTGATCATTAACCTTGAAATTTCAAATTTTAAAACAATCATTTTCCTTTGCAAGTTATCAATAATGTTTTGAAGTTGGAAATTCGAGAATCTAAAGGTGGAAGCATTCGGGAACCAAGAAATCATGCTTTTCTCCCTTTAGTTGTAGATTTGGGTTTTCAATCTTTTGATCGTGTTGCAATGAGCTCGGATTTGTTCATCACGCTTGCTAATTTCAAAACCGCATCAAACTCGTGGAGCATCGAGCATGTCTTGATATTTGAGGTTTTAACATTTTCTTTGAGATGTTGATATTTTAATTGCAAAGCAAGATGTTCAACTTCTAATTTAGAAAATGTTTGACCAGTCATCATGATCATCCTGTTCTATTTTCTCATACAGCTTTTGAATTTGTTGTTTCAAGCTCAATGACACGATTCGAGAAACTTTCAAAGCAATGAGATAATTCATGAAGTTGAGATGCAATAATAGAAGAATTGTAACGATGTAAAACACATCTTGAGCAACACATTGAGAAATCAAGTTCTCATTTAAGATATGCAGATTCTTCCTTTCAATTTCATTATATTTAAGTTCCCGTTCATAATTATTGACCTCAACTATCATTGCATCAAATTCCTTTTCCATTTCTTTAATCTCTATGTCTATCCTTTTTTTAAGACTCTCAAATTGACCTTTTAATTGTTTAAAGAAAGGCATGACCTCAGTTAAATAGCATTCTTTAGTTTGCTCAAAGCCCCTTTCCCCTTTAGTTATCCCAGTAGGTGTGATTCTCTTTTTACACATTTTCTCAAAATCAACAAATAGTTGGTAAACTACATAAAGGCTTATTAAGGTCTTGCTATTAGTGGGAAGTGTTCTAGGCACTAAATGCATTGGTGTATTTGGAGGATACACATTCTGTCGGAGACAATTTCCTGCTGTGGGGGTTCTTTTCAACAAGGTTATCTCGCTTTTGCTTATCCATATCCTTTTTCCGTAACACTTGTTCGTGTGTTAATAGTGTTTGAGGCTTAAACTTGTTCAAGGAGATCCAATTTTCCTTAGTGTAATCATGGGATTTGAATGTTATGTTATACTTTATACACCAAGAATCATTTAACTTCTTTGCTATTTTCTCCTTAGAGGCATCTTCTAATTTTTTATCCTCCTCAGTGCACTCAACACATGTAGGCATTTCTCTAGGCTTAAGAATTTCGTTACCATCATAGATTACTTTTTGAGCAGTTTTTGCTTTCTTACCAACCTCATGATTGGGTTCCTCAACAAGGGGAATACTATGCTTATCGCTTAAGACTCTGTGCTTAGTGATCACCTGAGCAGTCTGAATGGTGTTCCCTTGTATGTACAACTTGTTTTCAAGTTTGTTCTTTAAAGTTTTTAGGTTGGAAAAATCATTTAAAAGTTTTGATTCCTTAGCATTGAATTCCTGCTTAAGCACTTTCATATTTTCTTGAAGTTCTTGTTTTTGCTTAGCAGTTTGATTAAGCTTTTCTTGTAAGGAATTTAACTCTTGTTTTAATATTTCTTCCCTAAAATTACTTTTTCGATAAGTGTACGCATTTGGGTATCCATCTCCCGCCACGTGAGGTCACCAAATTTAGCACGCAGCTCATAGATGGCAACTTGATCCTTATATATGTTAAGCTCGGTGGTAAGGGAACTATCGTGATAAATGCAGTACTCATGCAGCTCATAATCATCATTTTGAGTAGAAGATGCACAACTAGGTACAATGTAAACTTCCATGCGCCTTTCTTTTGCATTAACGCGCATGTGTTGTGGCCGGTGCATTTTATCTGGGTACATCCAAGCTTCCATGGAGCGTTCCTTTGCATTAGCTTGCACAGTTGTGGTGTGTACCTCTCTTGTGAACTTGAGCACCAAGAATCCATTTTAGCATTATCCGACTCAAACACGATAGTCTGTTGTACATTGTTGGGTATCTTCTGTTCATTGATCACGTCGTATAAGCTGAGCATCTTAGATACAACTGAATCTGAATCGTTAGGCATGATGTTGACGTGCACGGTATTTTACAAATCTATGATTTAAACCCAGAAATAGAATCTTTCGCGGGATTTTACAAAATCAAGAAGAAACCGTTAAGCAATGACCAATAGAGCTTGTAAGATGACTGATGGATCGACACAATGATAGAGAATTGTGTGTTAGGACTTATGATTGTTTGTAGGATTAGCTTAGATGTTGTTTGGTTGAGATTTGGGTTGGTTGTTGCACGATTATACGGAGAAATTTAGGTCTAAACACTTAAAAACCTCAATAACTTCTGTTCGGAGCGGATTTAGTTCATTCAGCGTGCCATTCTCCTCGTTCTCACGGTCGTTTTGATGGGTAGAACGCTGAAAACGGAGTTACGGTTCAAAAGTTATGGTCATTTGAAGTTTTGTCGGGAAAAGTCAACAAAAAGCACTGATGAAATGGACAAACCGCACTTTTGACAAGTCGCACCCAAACCATAATCAACTCGCTTAGTGGACAAGTCGCATAAATGGACAACTCGCTTAAAAGCCAAGTCGCATAAAGAGACAACTCGCTTAATAGACAAGTTGCTTTAAAACCCAAGTCGCTTAAAGAGTCAACTCGCTAATGTACCAAGTCGCATAAACCAACTCGCCCAATAATAAAGCAACTCGCTTCTTAGAAACGTAATACCGTGGCTCAACTCGCCTGCATAATATTAAAAATAACCACTTTATCAATTAAAAACAACCCAACCACGATGATTTAAGCCTTCCAATTCAAAACTTAAACACATATAATGATCCTAAACACAAAAGTACAATCAAAATTCAAACTTTAACACTAGAAATTGACCAAATGATTCAAACTCTCCTAAACACTTATAACCCTAAAAACCTTATGAAATCCACTAAAACAATGAGCATGAAAGATGAGTGATCAAACCATGGCTCTTGATACCAATTGTAAGATATAGGATTTCACAAACACATCAAACCAATAACATATGGGGCGTTTACAAGTTTTAGATAGAAAGTTCTAGAGAGAAAGGGAAGAGAGTTGGGAACTATGTGAAACAAAGAAAATGGTATTGAGCTCAACCTCTACCTTGGGAGGTAGAGGGTATTTATAGTATACTTACAATACTCACCTCCTACGGGCTGTGGATCAGGCATACAGTGGGTAAACACCCGTCCGTCCTCCACGGTGTTACTTAACTAAATACTAACTAATATTAAATGACTACGACTACGAGCTTTCTAACGATTACATATACTTGAGGTGACCGATACTTTAATGACTGAATTTTCTAATTCCTAACAAAGTGTTTTGTAGATTATAAGTAGTATTGATTATTAATCAATGGGTACATGTGACAACAAAGGTAAACCCTAATGGGTATCCGCCCGTTACCCAATTTAACCGAACCCGTTAATACTTATTTATTATCTCATACTCTCGCAATTTGAGCGTCAGAATAACAAGAGTTCGAATTGGAGTGTCTAGAAAAACAAAATAAAGTTATTTATCTTGACGGAGAATCAAAACTTTGATAGTAACCAGTCGTAGCAGATAAACATAATCTGAAGAGAGATTTTTTCTCGAAGACTATATGGACTTATAACAGCGAGTGACAACACGTTCGACTTGTGGAGGGAGCGATTCCAGTAGCATTTTCTTTTAAATATAATTACGAATCTACACCGCTGACAGCGTTATCTAACTCTAAGCGGTTTGAGAGTTATAAGCAAAATAGTGAGCCATGTGTTTTTAGAATGTGGTGACTTGTTACGACGGGTGGCATAAGCTACATCCTCGATTCTGGTATTCTTTTCTTCGCTATTTCAATAAGAAACCAATGGCGCTGACGGCGTCAGTTAACACCTTACGGTTTGGGAGTTATGGTCGAAATAGTGATCGACTAGGGTTTAATCCGAAAATTGATTTTATAAGAGAACGGATAAACGGCGATGGCTAGTGTTTTCCGGATTTGCTAAAATTTCAGCTCTGGCCGACTAGGTCAGAGGATCGACCTACTCGGATACCATGTTGGATTATAGATTCCTCGTACGATATTACGTTTTATTAATAAGGTATTTATAGATAAAACCTCATAAACCCACGACGAGCTAGGGTATTGATGTGGTGGTTGCAAACACCAAAGTTTTACAACCCCTAAACTGTGTGCCTAACCATTGTAGTGTAGTAAAGATGGAAGGATTGATAGTTCTCAAGAGAATAGTGTGGTAGGCTCGTAGAGTATGATGACTTGATCTAAAAGACACGATAAGATTATTTTTGGTATTTTATATTTAATTGAAAGTAAGTAAAATATCGGGGTTTTGGAGATTTGATTTTAAATCTAATATTAACCTAATTGCAAGAAAGATAAATGATAAGTAATGTAAATATGGTGTGAACTTATATATTAGGAAACGTATTTATCTAGGGTGCACTACTACTTACTAGTGATCTAACTAAACTAATTGAATTGTCACACCTTAACCGGTGCAATGGTGACTATTCCTTCTTCCATGTCGTGTACTAGTCAAGTATACATTTATGCAATAGCCTATGTGACCAGCCTATAGTTGCAATGTACACAAAATAGCTAAAGTAAAACACGTAGTATATATCAAACTAATTAAACATCTAATTCTAAATGCTCAATTGGTTACTTTTAGTAAATGTTCAAGCTAGGTGGTTCCTAAACAATTTTTAACCAAGTAATCGCATTCACCAATTAAGAAAACAATAAGAATAATTGTTAAAATAACAAGTTTCACGCATCCTAGATAAAAACTAACTGAATTAGCCTAACATAGCAAACAAAGAATCATAACAAACAATGATAAAAATGATTGAATGATTAAAGATAATTTTTTTAATGTTATGGAAGGTTTACAATGCAAAAAAAAAAGTGAAAAGCTCATCAATATCTTCTAGGGTTTATTTCTCAAAAGTTACACACGAATTATGAAAACAAGATAAAAATATATAGGGCTAATTGTCTAAAAATGCATTAAAATTGACACTTTTTTCTTTTGTAGGCATCCAAGTTTTAATTTTCCTATTGTATGCAATATTTCTTAAATTTCTTATTGTATGCATTTGACTTTATTAATTTTCCTATATATCTGACATGGCATGATTTAATCAAGAGTTAATTACATAAATTTACATACATTATCCCCGTGACTCTAAAATTTTACACCATTCATCCTTGATTTAATTACATAAAACGTCCATGTGGCTCTAAAAACTTACACCAATTGTCCTTGTGGCCATTCGTCCTTGAGTTAATTACATAAAGCGTTCCCTTTGCTCTAAAAAGTGATCACGTATACATTTTATCGAAACAAAAATGTGATCAATAGCATATACATTTTATCAAAGCAAAAATGTAATCGATCACTGATGCAGGTTTTACTGACCAGGTTTTAATATTTATTATGTCTCGTTATATCTATGGTCTACCCTAATGCACTAACGGGCAGTGTACCTGGTCATGTGTAGTGTAGTATTCGGTAAAACCGAGGTCGTCCCAAGAGCTATGTGTGCTGGATTAATACTAAGTCTAGGTGTCATGATTTTAAGATGGTTTTGATGTCGAATTAACTAATTAACTACTAACGAAAATAAAGGAAAAGATGTGATCAATAGAGGAGAGTGGTGCTAACCTAGTTATTCATCCTAGCTAGTAATGTCTACGCCTAATTACTTCCAATTACTTGTGGGGTCAAACTCGAGAGGACATCATTTGGTCAATTCGCCTCTAACTTATCGCCAAATATGCCACCACTAGAGAAGTCAGTGTCCCTCATAAGTCCGCTTGTTCTGGTCCCCTAAGTCGAGTCATTAAGTTCCGCTACATGCTAGACTTATAATAGTGAGTGCCCGGCGCTAGCATCTTAGACACTCACCTCTAATTTTAAGTTCATCCAAACGGTAGGTGATCGGTTTGTCAAATCGCACAAGTAGAAAGGGTCGTGGGTTGGTCATATCTTACCTTTCCCGTCTCAGTCTACTTACTTAGGGTCAGTTGGTCATATCTCCTAAGCAACTAGCCTCTACCGCCATTCAAAACTACCAAAATAAGGGTAGCTACCAATAAACTATGCATGCATACACTTAGAAATAATTATACGGAAGTAATATAAACGCAGACAAAACAATTAAGGAATCATAACTAGGCCAGTACCAAGAGGTGCTTAGCCGCTCATATTAACCATACAAATCAATTCAATATTTATTGTTACGAAATACACGAATTGAAAGTAAAGAAAAGATAAAAAAAACTAATGCTTATCGTAGGGGAGTGATTTCTCCTTTGGAGATAGCTCCGTACGCTCCTCTAGATCTGCCTTTGGCTTCTTTCCACGTTCTCTGATTGTTTTGTGTGAAATGGGATGCTTTGAAATGCTGGAAATCGTGGGGTATTTATAGGCCAGATCTTGGTTACGGCGTAACTATAAAAAGAGTTACGCCGTAATCATCTAATTCTTCGTAAATTGTACTAGATCTGCTAGTTACGGCGTAACCTTAGAAGGGGTTACGCCGTATTCTTCAATAAATCTTGGTTACTCCGTAGTTGATGCATGAGTTACGGCGTAGTTATCAGCGGCGCGAAACCTCATTTGACTTAATATGGTTACGACGTAATCTTTAGGGAGAGTTACGCCGTAATCTTCTGATAAGTTGGTTTTCTGAGTCACGCTTTAGTTACGGCAAAATGTGAGAGAGGAGTTACGTCGTAAAACTAATACAGCCCCAAGACTCGACACATATAGATCATGTAAAAATGTGGCCCGAGTTGTAACCTTTTATCGATCACGTATAAAAATGTATACGTGATCGATAAAAATTTCATCAAAGCAAAAACGTGATCGATCACATACACGGATTTTTTAGGCTTCATAAAAATGTATATGTGGTCTATTAAAAGATTGGATAAAAACGTGAAATAAAAATATTTATCCAAAAAGATCGCATAAAATGATAAAAGAATGAGTGTATAACACCACTACACGCTTGGTACAATGGTAAGTTGTTTATTTGTAAGGCAGCAAACCCGAGTTCGAGGCTCGCCTATGTGTAATTTTAATTAATCTAGCCACAAGGATGACTCACGTAAATTTTTTAGAGCCAAGCAATTAACTCAAGGATGAATGGTCATAAGGACGATTGGTGTAAATTTTTAGAGCCACATGGAAGACTTATGTAATTAACTCAAGGACGAATGGTGTAATTATTTTAGAGCTACAGGGGCATGTTATTTGTGTAAACACCAAACAAACGAAAGTTGAGGGATGTAGGTGTTAGGTCGGCCAAAATTACAAGGGGTAGAATGTTTATGTTCAACTTGGGCTACAAGTTATTGAATGCTATATAATGAATACTTGAGATCATTATTTTCTAGCTCTCGAAAACCCTAAACACACTAAGAAAACATTTCTCCCTTCCTTTGCCAATAACCAACCCTCGACCACCCCTACTCCCTTAGGGTTGTCGACCAAATTCAAGAACAAAGCCAAGTGCCTTGTTTGTTCAATCATGATTCAAGCACTAGCATCTTAGAGTTCTCCTATAACGTGTAGTGTATGCTACGATAGAGAACAACTTACTTTAGTTGTTATTGTGTTTCGAACCAAGATCAAGAAGTCAAGAACAAGACTCAAAAGGATCACTCGTCTTAGTAATTTGAGTGATAAAGGTTAGTAATTTATGTGTAAATTAAATGTTAATTCATATACATCAAACTAGATCTATCCGTTGCGTACTCATAGTAATAATGGTTATTAGTTTGTTTAATCCCAACACATATAACACGCCAGGAGTAGTTACGGTTGCTTTCAAAAGATAATCGGTGCTCCAACAAAGAGCTTTTCTCGCATCACCAGATTTATCAAAATCCACGTAAACGCCAAATTCAATAAAACTCCATGCAAACATAGTGGTGGTAAACGCCATAGGCATCCCATACTTGACATTATCGCCAGCAATATAATAACCACCAACTAGATCCACCTAAAACCAGAACCAAAAACAAAAAAAGAAACATGAGAAACAATCAGATTTTGATCACAACCCAATGCTGGAATGACAATATAAAAGATGTTTTAAAGGCACATTGGCTAAAGAACCGTCTTGTAAGGCAGAATCACCCTCCATGTAACACTTTGATTATTGGGTAACTTGCCTGATCTTTGCGCCTCGAAAAAGAGTATAGATTTAAGGATTGCATCGGTGTAGTTGTAATTAGCCGAAATGAAAGAAAATATTGTTAAGGTGAAAAAGATGAGAAATGTAGCACAAATGTTGAACCATTTTGGTTTAGTTGGTTGTGTTAAGGTGTGTGTATGTGGGTTGACTTTATGGGGAGTGTTGTGAAGGCAACAAACATAAATATTTATTCTTAAGAAACAAGTGTGTGGCTGATTTAGAATTATGAATACTTTCATAAGAAGAATCATGCGGAAAATCACATACAAAAAAAACCAAAAAGAAAACATTATTCAGCTAACTAGATCAAAAAATTGTTAGATTGATGAATTGTCTGCTTTGTATTGTTCATTCCCAACAATATACAATATACATAAGATAATTTTAGATACACAAAAAATGGACTACGCTTACTAAAGCAATAAAAGCCCATAGGCTAAACCCAAAATGTAGGCGAAAAGTGGGCTTGGAAAAGTAGAGCACGAATGACATTGGTAATAGTTCTAATCATTCGCCATAATTTCCCGTTTTGTTGAGAGGTTCGGTGGCAAGAAAGACGAAATTGAATACCATTTTTCTCGAAAAGGTAAAGAAAGTTGGTGTTATCAAACTCACCACCATGGTTACATTGAAAAGCTTTAATTTCACACTTAAACTGGTTTTTGACATAAGAATAAAAATGTATAAACTTTTGAGACACATCAAATTTATGATGTAATGGGTAAATCCACACGTAATGAGAAAAGTGATCAAGAAACAACACATAACATTTGAAACCACTATCACTGACAATAGGAGATGTCCAAATGTCATAATGAATAATGTCAAAATACTAGAAACACGAGTATTCGAAATAACAAATGGAAGTTTCACTCACATGTTTGCTAAATTGGCATGCATGACAAATATGTAAAGACTTCTCTTTATTACACGGAATGAGATTACGAGAGACAAGAGATCGTGGCACTTCTGCACCAGGGTGTTCAAGACGTTGATGCCACATGGCAGGACTGACATAAAGCTGCATTAGGGATAGGAGATGGCGTGGTAACTGCGTTGAGCTCCCTCAAACTGTCACATCTGAGAAGGATATGATGAGTCAAGAAATCCTTTATAGAGAAACCAAATTCATCTAATTCAACAATACATTTATTATCCTTAGTGAACAGGCGAACAAAAATAAGGTTTTCAATTATGTTAGGGGTGACACAATCAACATAATGAAGGTACAAAGCACGATTAATGGTGGGCAAGATGCAAAGGCTAGTGTTGATGACAAGTATTCTTTTTCCGTCACCAACACGAACAGATGGATATAAACATGTGTTAAAATAGTAGTTAAGTTACGAGAATGTGAGTTTAGATGAGACGATGCACCTGTGTCCATATTTCACGTAGGGTCCTTGAGAGTCATACTGCTAAACGTATTAGAAAGCAATGTCTCTTGAGTTGGAACTGGGCCTAGAATACCTACATAAGAAGTCGGGCCAAAGGAGAGGGCTTGTTGGGTCGAGATAGACTGTTGAACATGTGAAAAAACTTACTCGTCAGGCGAACCTATTTTTGAAAGCTGTCAGGTAAAGCCCATGAATGAGGGTGGACAAATTTAGTTGGGCCTTGAATAACATGCGTCCATACTCCCGCATTCGTACCAAAAACAAAAAATTGATCATAAGCATTGGTTATAATTAAATTCGTTGCCTTTGATCATGAATAATTACAACCATCACCAATTTTACAAAAAACACCTTTGCAAAGTTGCGGCAATAATCTGTACATTCTTCAATTCTTGTAAAAGGAGCGAGTAAATTAATATCCAACTGATGTCGATAACAGCCGCCAAACCAATGCAAAATACACCAATATTTAATTGATTTACATATGACGGCAAAAAATGGATGAAAACAAAAATATGCTAAATTAATAACCATGTTTCAATCTGGTGGAATGTGACATAATGACCTTCACAAAAACAATTGAAAGGACCATTTTGGATACAGAATTGGTGGCAAAATAAAAAAGAATAAGGACGTACGATTAGTTGGGAAATATATGACGGCAGATTTGTCTTTAGGGTTTTAAAAGTGATATTGTGTTTTATAAAAGTTTTGATTACCTTGTTAGATTAATGAATTGACTCATATTATTCATTCTCAACAATATATAATGTACATAAAATTATTCTAGATACACAAATAATAATGGACAGTGGCTAATAAACCGGCTCATAAAATAAACCTATCAACTTAACAAAAGTAAGTGTTTATGATACTAAGGCTGCCCCCCTTCAGGCGATTCAGTACCCCAGTAAGGACGACAAGCTAGAAAATAAATGTTTTAATATTAAATGCACACAAAGTTTACACACAAAATCTCGATCGAGCAGACGACCAAGTGGGTTTCTTTTTGTGGCGATCGACTACCTCCACAACAAGGGGATCGATTAGAATCGATCGCCCCTACTCAAACGATCGAGAGTCGATCGGTACTACTGTAACCAGCCTAACCATTAATTTGCAACCAACTAGCGATTTTTAATCCGAATGTAATACGAAAATCACAAGTTTTTTGGAAAAATTACATAGTTTTGAAGAAAGAGTAATGCTATTTAGACCTAAAACATAAACCTAATTATGTTTTAATGATAAATCACTTGACAATCATTAAGTATTTTCTCTCCAAATTCCTACTAATCATTTTTTCAAATCAACCAATCAAATCATTGGTTCATTTGTGAGGCTTAATTAAGTAAGACAACAATCATTTTTCTTGAAGAAAACGCAAGATTTTGGGAAAGACTCAGAGAGTGCTTGCGACTTTTATAGTTAGTTTAGTAAACGGTGTACTTTTCGGTCATTTTGGTGGTAACAAATTTTGTAATCTGAGCATTTGTGATCTAGCCTCTTTCACAAAATCACCATCATTTCGCCTTGATTTTCACATTAACTAATGGTATCTTTACCTTAATAGTAAAATCCAAACAAGAGGCATTGGTTCTATATTAGAAAGTTATGTTTCTCAGTTTATACTTGTCAAAAGAAATCGTTTTGTACAATTAAATTTGTTATTAAATTCGTATACAAATGAATTTACTTTTATGTATATGTACAAATATATATTTTTACCTTCAAAAGTATTTTGAAATTATAGTCAGTTAATTTGAAATAATATTATCTTTCTAACAATCATAGATTAGTAAACTAACATTAGTAAAACTGAATTTTCATATGATATACTTGGTACTCTTGATGAAGAGATAATTAATTTGCAACCTTGATTAGAATTACCAATGAACAACAAGGATATGGGATCATACAATCCTCAAACATCCATTTGCTAACATTTAAAATCGAAAGACGACTAGCTAATTTAATGTCCTGAAAAGAAAGCTGCAGCCCCAACAAATGGAGCATTGATATAAGTAGCCGGTTCTGCTTCATTATAATTACCCCTATCGTCTCCATATTTATCGTTACTGTCTGGACCTCCCACAATCGCTCCAACAAGTAGATTCGGGTTTGGTGATCCAGAGTTAAAGAACTGATGCCCATCATCACATGATATACGATTAGGATGATCATGAATAGATGGTACAGATGAACCCCTATGATGGATCCGTGTCGGGTATTTGTCTCCAAATCCCACCATGTATGACATTTTCATTGGATTGTCACCCAATATGTAGTCAATCTGCTTCTTTGCTTGTACTATAAGACTCTCTGATGTCACCACTGAATTCCCACAAGAAGCATGTCCACCATTTGAGTCAAGATACTTGGCGTACGTTAGCAAGAGAAAAGAGGAAGTTGTCACGTATTGAAGATTACTTCCACTTTGTTTGTACAATAGCCCACCTGGAGTATATTGGGCTTGTGAATTCGGTGATCCTGGAATTAGTGAGCAAATGTAGTTATCTGAGTGTTGTTTATAGAGCTGAAACTGGCCGATTTTGTTTTCAAGATAGGTTTTGGCAAGAAGAACTTTGGTCCCTGCTCGTTTGTCGTCCCAACTAAAGGAAAAATCATCGTTCTCTGAACCATCCGTTTGACCGTTTGATTCAATGTAAGACATATATCTATTATCTTGAGAAGCTCTATGGATCCATGCTGCTCCCCACAACAATTCATCCTACATTTATAATTTTCAGCATCGGTATAAGTCAATAAAAACTAATTAAAATGTGGTGATTTTAGTAGCATCATGTATCTTACATTGTATCCTGAATATGAGCAATAAAACGGACACACAGCATAATTGAGTGAGTCGCTATACGAGCCTCTATACTTATCCGCCAAATCAAACACCTGGTACGTACATAATTATTGGATTAACTTGCTTACATGATGATTAAATAAACCAACTTTGCGAGTAATGATGAGCTAAATCTTACATTAATGGCTGTTTGTAGTAGTTTACGTGAATAAGAAGGATCTGAGTTTTTGAACACAATTGAAGCAGCAGCCAGTGCAGCTGCAGTCTCTGCAGCCACATCAGATCCCGGGTTTTGAGATGACACTTTGTAGACAGTCCGCGGCGTGTCCATATCTTCAGGCCTCTCCCAACAATGATGGTCCGCGTTTGGCTCCCCCACCTGTTAAAATTTCGTTGTTTAAAGTAAAATACAAAGGCTTAGCTTGTAAATATATAACAACATATGCATGCAACAAAATGGAGTCACCCCTATTATCCCGCTAAGGCGCTAACTATAGGTTTTAGTATTATAGAATGAAATAATAGTCGTGCACTCGCACCTGGACATATAAGGCGCCAGGGGTAGCTGTGGCTGCTTTCACAAGATAATCGGAGCTCCAACGAAGTGCAGCTTTCGCATTCCCTAACTCAGATTTCATGTTATCACCAAACTCAATAATACTCCATGCAAGCATGGTAGTAGTAAACGCCATAGGCAGCCCAAACTTCACATTATCTCCAGCATCATAATAACCACCAACTAAATCCACCTACAAATGAAAATATAAAGCATGAGAAACAATCACATCACATAAAAAGATGCCAAAAAGAATACATAAAAGATGTGTGAAGGTACATTGGCAGAAGAACCATCGTGTAAGGCGGAATCACCCCTCCATTTGAGACGTTGGTTAGCAGGCAACTTTCCGGATCTTTGACCCTCGAAAAAGAGTATGGATTTAGCAAGTGCATCGGAGTAGTGTTCGGACGTAAATGCAAAGGTGAAAGACGAAAATGTTAGAGTGAAAAGGATAATAAAAGTGGCATAAATGTTGGATTGAACCATCTTTATTGGTCAAGTTGGTTAGGTGTGATTTTGTGAAGGTGAAGGTGTGACTTATTTATAGAGTGGAAGTTGAGATGATCGTTTAGTGAAATCACGGGATCAATTGCGCTAAAAGAGACAACAAACAAAAAGAATCCTATCTAAGAAATAAGTGTGACAAATTAGAATTATGGATACAGATAAAACTATCTTTTCCTTAATTGTCAAAAATAAACAAGATGGACTTTTTTACCATATGTTGTGTTTCTAGCCTTAAAAGGGGAACTTAAATTCAAAAGGTTGAACATGTTTTTTTATGAAAATAATAATAGTTATGAGGATATACACTAGTTATTAGTTTTGATTTATTGGAAATAACATTCTTTAAGGTGGAGAATAAAATTACATTACACATGTGAAATTGAACTGCTCAATGTGATTTCTTGGGTAATGAAAGATGAACTTTGACCATTAGTGCTACAACTCACAAAACTAATACTCCATAATTCTGGCCATACTACATTTAAGAACTCACGCACTACTATCCAAGACTATATATAGGGTATATAGAAAAGGATTGATTACAACTTGTACTGCTAGTAGTTTCATTGTATTAGAAATAACATCTATTAAGATGGAGAATGAAACATATTAGGCCTGTAGAATTGAACAAGATTTGGTCAATGTAATTTCTTGGGTCATGAAAATAGATTTTTGACCATTTGTGTTGCAACTTTTGAATTTGATACCCCATAATTTGTCCATAACTTTAGGAAAACCCCATGTTATTCAGAACGACTAAGTATGTGAAAAATGATAATTAATTATATATACAAGAAATTGTGAAAGAGATACTCACATCATTTTATTTGATACTTACACCACTTTGCATGTTGATAAGACAACTGATAAGACAACATCAGAATACATGATCATATGAAAGATAAAAAGTTGTAAGATTTGAAACTGCAATTCTTGTTTTGGCGGGAAAATATATATACATCCAAGAATTGTGAAAGGTGTGGGTGGAAAAAGATGTGTGTACCCTTAAATATGGAGAAGGTATAGCACGGATGTGGCAATGTTGCATGTGATATGCCGCTTGCCTCCATCCCTAGGAATGGACAAAAACCAAATTTCTATCAATAAATACAAAAAATTCAACGTATACTTTATCCATTATGTTTGATTTGGTTCTTGTCACAAAACAAGAGACCTTATGAGGAACACTTTAAACAAGACCATACGAACACTTCTTGAAACGAGCACATGCAAACCACTTCAAAAATATACAATCTAAACTAAAAATGAGTCGTATAGTTCGATGGTCACAAGAGTACGTAAAATCGTACATAGGCCTAATAGTTAATCAGCTCGATCGATCGAGCATTTAGCATGCGCCATCATAACATTTTTCTCTTTATCAAAATTTTTTTTGAAGTATAACTTATCATTAACAAAAACTAAGAACCGTACATATCACTCCTTAAAGCGAGGTGAGTTCAGAAGGAAAAGAAACATATAGATTTGAAGAAAAAGCAAATTGAAGTTGTCCAGTGAGCAACTTGATTGTTAGTTCTTGTGTTTTCAACTCTTTGTTAGGTTTATGAATAATTAAACCTATTAATACAAGAAATAATATTGTAACTTCAGTTTAGTATAGCACAAGGTATGCCTTTATCGGCAACGCCAAACGACGTCATTCGCGAGCCAACCATACCGAGCATGTGCCATTTGTAAAGCAAACGTTTTGAGCCAACGAATGGCTCAAGCCATTTGCATTCTTTTGTGTTTTTTCTTTTGTTTTTCCAGACGTGGTGAGTGGGTATTTTTTAATGCAGATTTATGGACCCAATAACACGTTAGTGATATGTTATGAGGAGGGCTGTTTGAGTGATCACGTTATTGGCCAGATGACGCACATGATGCCAAGATACCAATAACACGTTATTTGTGATCTCTCTCACCTCGCTTCTAAATCAACCAATTTGATAAATAAAAATACATGTAGTGAAAACTACTCATTCACTTTCTAGGTAGAAACTAAACCAGTTTTCTTACTTTATTGCGCGATAAAGATAGTAATTACGGCTAATGTCGCTACAAGTTTAATTGGATGTGACATTTATGTATATTTTTATTTTAACAGTATTCTATATCTCGTGCAAATGTGTTGAAATGGGCATGATTTACGTTGAAGAAAGAATTGTTTGAAAGTGGGAGTGGCGTAATTATAGGAAATAAAGTTGAAATGTGTATTGATTTATTATGTCTTGTATAAGTAAATTGCAAGTCACGGGTAACTATGCATAGACAACACAATCACGAGTCAACAATCTCAAACCATAAAATCTTATCCCATCCACAAAATACAATTTTCACATGCATGTATGGAGAAGTTTTAGAAACTTCTTACATCCGTTAGACATAAAGGCACAAAGATATATACCTCTTGATCGATCGATGTCTCGTTCTAGATCAATAACATGTATGTCTGCAAACTTGAATTACGGTGGATCTTGATCCTGATTCATATCACCACAAACACGAAACGGAGCTCTTTTCCTGGACCTTTAACACCATAACAAGAAAAGAAAAGAAAAAATCTTGCTTGGAACATATTTGATATGCTAGGAAGCATATGAAAACCTCGATTTTGAATATGCATGGCCGTAAAGAATAGTAAGAAACATGTCACAAAAATTAAAAGCAAGAAGCTAGACATAAATAATCGAAACACCAATCCTGACACATGAAAAAACCTTTGTAAGAAAAATCATCAACAAACACCGAAAATAACACAACAGACACCTCTACCAACGACAACCTAAACGACGCAAAGATAACTCCCTTAACAACTTACCAGATCAAAACACATTTGCTTACTCAAATGAAAAGTAATAATGTAAGTACAGTATAGTGGAGAAATTTAGGGAGAATGTAAGTATGTGACTACTGTAACTGGAGTACGTAGCCCTAATTTAATGGGCCAGGAATTGACCCTAGTGGTCTCGTCAAATATAGTAAATGATGGACTCACATTATGGGCCGAAAATTGAAGAAAACGAATCCTATTATTTTACTTGTTGTTACAGAGAAATGCTAAATAATCCTACAAATTAGCCTACCGATAGGTTCCTGCCATATGACAGAATTGACGGTTTGGATGCAGAAAAAAAAATGAGTGGAAAAAAACTACATAACATTATTGTGTGTGTAGAAGGATTTGTAGGATGAAATTGTAAAAGAGTGTAGCAAAACTCGTTGTTATAAGACAACATATTTATTGTGGTAATGCCAAAATACAATATAACATCGACTGTTTTAAAGTTTTCTATTTTAATAGTCTGTCATAAAATATTGAAAACGGTTATTAGAAACCATCAGCTATAGGACTTATGTAAATAAAATTTGAAAAGTAGGAATGTTAGGAATTAGGATAGTCAAAGTAATACTCCAACTTTTTTGTCATTTTGCGATTAAAGAAAAACAGCCAAATGAGCTATGCCACATCATCGTTTTAGCACCAACGTGAAAAAGGATATAAAATATGGTTGCAAATTAAGATGAATAATGCATACAAAAGAATAAAATAAGTACCTATTGAAATTTATGTCTAAAAATGATAAATCGACACATGGAAAAATTAGTGTCTAAGGTGATGACAAAATGATAAACCGACACATGGAAAAATTAGTGCCTAAGATGATGAGAAAATGATAAACCTACATATGGAAAAACTAGTGCCTAATATGACGAGAGAAATTGCAAAAATCATGTGTCTAATTGAAATTATAATATTAGGTGTACAATTCATTATCAAAATCAAATGACTATGGCATCTATTATGGTAGTTTATAAATTATGAAGAGGTTAAAAAATATATAAGCTATTGTGAACATCTATTTCAAGCTTGTATAACATGAAGAGATTTAAAATATTGAATATTTATATAATTTAATTTACTTGAATTATATGAGATGTTTATAAAATTTTAGAAATTTATACATATTGGAGATGGGTTTAGAAAAAAAAAATAAATAAATTAATATCATAAAACAATTATCAACCTTTAAAAAATTTATCGTTATAGATGCCTTTAAAAAAAATTAACATGTACTTTTAAATGTTATATTAGCTTATAGATTCGAACATCAACAAAAAAATATTATAAAAAAAATATTAAAAAAAAAGTATTAATAAAACACACATAGTATAAAGAACCTTTGCAACTTAACAAATTCGGAATGTGCATATCAATTTAACGAAACTAATAAAACAATAGAATTAGCATTTAAGCTTAGTTGTGATAACGACCCAATATTAGGTCTGTCTACCCTTGGAGGCGCGTCCCCTCTTGTTGTTGCTTGGTTTGGTCGGCAATCCGATCAAATATGGAGGAGCAAAAAACTAGCCGTTAGTAATTGACCGTTCGGATGTTTGTTTAAAAAAAGTTAAAATGTTAATAAATTTACCTAATGAATACTCAAATAATTCTTCATTTTTATAAGACTAAAATAAACGGTTGGTCCTTAAACTTGGCAAAATGCTTCGCTTTGAGACAAAACTCACTTTTCATCGCTGCTAGGTCCTTATTTCTAAGTTTTATACTGTTATGCGCCCTTCGACAGCCAACGCTCGATTTTGTTTTGTAATGGGGTATTTTAGTCCATACACATTTATACTTTTATAACACATTTATATTTTACTCTTCATCTTTCATCTTCGCCATCATCTCCCCAAATCATTCATCTTCCCAAATTATCATCTCCCCAACATGATGTCTTTTTCTTTGTCTATGGTGGTATCACTAGCATGTATCAGTTTTAAGAATAGTTAAATTTGTTTTACAAGTATATTAAACGTTTCCGACGAGAATTAATATAATTGATAATTTGTTCAGGCTCATTTGGTACACAACTTTAGTCAATTGTATCATATGAAGAGTGCTCCGAATGTGATTATTAGTCAAACACTTCCGTTAAATATATGTAAGTTACTAAATACATACTCCCTCACACACTGGGTGAAAACTAGAGAGTAATATACATTGTAATAATTCAAAGGCACAACTTTTTGCGGGGTACTTCCACAACGCCTTTCATGACAGAAAGATTCATAAAACTTAGCCATTGAATGCATAAATACACCATGATTTCTGATAATCATGTTGTTTTATCTATCAGTCTCTCATCAGGAAAGCAAGAATTGAAACCTTGAATAATGAGTGATAAAGTTAGTCTGATATTCGTATAGCACAAAGCTGGTTGAATGCTCCTTTTAGCAAAATATTTTATTGTGTCCCAAACCACAAAATGAAACATACATTTTCTGTTGTAATAAATGAATTCATTTTGTAATCAGTTACCCTCAAAACTAAATATTTGGAAAAATCTTATAAACACATTTTGAGTCACACTTGGTTCATTAGAAAAATATACTGTAATAACTTTCAGAAAAAAAAAATAGAAATTAGTGTAAAACTGAAGTTGTTTTCGGTGAATACTACAAAAAGATGTATACATTGTTTGCAAATGTTCTATAATACAGATTCATTTTGAGACGGGACATAACCAAAAGCAAAGGCATCCAGAAATGTTGTCTTTGACTCTGGCACAGTCAATCAAGTCATTTCAACTTCAGTTTGATAAGGGTGCCGCAGATCGTTTCATAGAAGAATCTCAAGAACCCAACATCAATCCCTTGAGATCCGAATTTTAAAGGTTGCAAAAGGTTATTAAGGCATAGGAAGCTCGAATTTTAACTTAATAAAATGGGTCAAATCTTGAGTTTGACATTTGTGGTCTTCATTACTTAAAAATTCTAGATAATAGAAAGGAAAAAAAAAACAACAAGACAAGGCACTTGAATTCGCTGAAAATCATCTTTTTCCATTCAAATCAACTCACCGAACGAGTTAAATGATCTCTTGGTTTGATGGCACTTGATGAAAGCGTAAAATTCATATACTTCTACTTATTGTCACAAGTCAAACAGAGGAATTAGTTAAAGAGATGACCAACCGTGTTTTAGCATAATAGGATAGAACCCGTTGAGTGCGACTATGAAGCTAGAGCTATAGGACTCCCAACCCTTTTGAAGTTGGCACATGTAATGTCGTTGAATAAGAAACAAGAATTGGAGACAAAGAAGAAGCTACCCGGCAATAAATTTAGGAAGAGAATTTTAGTTTCATTCGGTATTTGTTTGTCAAGTGAGTGGAGAAGAAAGTGATCGACTATACATGCTACCGTGTTCCCAAGTGATCATTGAATTGTCAAAATACCACACGTAAGAGTTTAAGTGTCCAACATGAAAGTCTTCAAGATGAAGTACATTGATGATTGAAGGGTGTAGCGAATCGTAGCAGAGTTGTTTCAAGTATAGTATGCCTTTTGATGTGCTAGTTTGGGCTTTAGTCGATGTCGTCATCAACACACTATTCATTATTTACTTGAAAGTGTTGATCTCAAATTTAGTCGAATTCTGAATGTTTAGAATCAGGATGAAACTGTAATCCCATTATAAACTTACCCTCTTGAGGATTATACGCATCAGGATCATAAAACCCTTCTATCAACCCATCTAACGCAAAAGCCATTGGTTTAAATCGTTGTGCTAACCGCTTAACCCCTTGGTGGTGATAGCTATTTACATTGATCTCCATCTTCCCATCTTTAAAAGAATCCATAAACCACTGATGCAGAGGGGCATTTTCCACAATCTTAACTACATGTCTATGTGAATCGTAATTATCATAATCTAAATAAACCACTTTCAGTCTATCATGACTTTAAGTCTATCATGATGAACTATCTGTAACAGTAAAATCATATTCATGACCAGGATGATGTTGGGGAGATGAATGATTTGGGGAGATGATGACGAAGATGAAAGATGAAGGGAAAAAATATAAATGTGTTATAAAAGTATAAGGACTAAAATACCCACGACTACAAAACAAAAATCAGATATTGACTTTGTCAAATGACCTGTAACGAGTATAAAACTTAGAAATAGGGACCCCCAACGATGAAAAGGCCGAGTTTTGTCCCAAATCGAAGCATTTTGCCAAGTTTAGGGACCAACCGTGTATTTTAGTCTTTTTATAAACACTTTCATCAATAATCTTAACTACATTATAATGCATTTAAGCTATTTCTAAAAAGGAAGTCTTAAAAGAATAAGCCTACACATTTACTAAAAGAGGAAGACTTAAAATTCAATACACCTCGTTATTCAAAATTAAATGCAGATGTTTCATTTAAATTAAACACAGTTTTCAAATCACTTATAACCCATTATTAAAAACGTGTAAACGCTAAAAATCATTATTATCAGTAACGATTATTAAAAACATATAACCGCATCCACTATATAAATACACACAAATCATTTCATACCTCTCTCACAAACATCTAAAACATCAGCAATAAGGCTGAGTGTACCAGCCGCCATAAAATTTAGTTACAGGATACCCCCGTTGCATTGTGCGGGTAGTCTGCTAGCCTTTATATACACACTTTAACTTCTCAACTCAAACAAATGAATTTCAATCAATTTTTTACGGATACAGATGAAGAAAACGAAGTTAATAGTTTTACCAGTTTTTAAAAGATGCCGCTTTGCTTATTCAGGCTTCCACTTCTTCAATTCCAAAAATCTCACGAGCTCCAGATGATAAAGATCATTACGCGCGTACATTTTGTAAGCGGTTTCAAATGAGCCGATCACTTTTCACACGCGTTGTTCGGGAAATGACTGATAATGTGTCGTATTTTCAACAAGGAGTTGATTGTACGGGAAACGTTGGCATTTCCCCGTTGATAAAGTGTACCTTCGCAGTTCGTAAATTAACATATGTCACCGTTTCTGATGCTCTAGACGATTCTCAAATTGGTGATAAAACTTTTCGTGATTGTCTCAACGCTTTCTATAACGGGGTTATGGACTTCTATGGAAAGGAGTTTTTGTTGAGGCCTACTAAACCTATGTCGAAAAA
Organism: Chrysanthemum lavandulifolium; assembly: GCA_022545495.1. Lineage (NCBI taxonomy): Eukaryota > Viridiplantae > Streptophyta > Magnoliopsida > Asterales > Asteraceae > Chrysanthemum > Chrysanthemum lavandulifolium. The sequence goes on from CM040246.1 coordinate 23,285,394, forward strand.
CTCCATGTTTTTCATGAGGAGAAACATGGGTTTCCTTCGATGTTAGGAAGTATTAACTGTATGGATTGGCCGTAGGCTTAATGCCCATATGCATACCATGCTCAATTTTGTAGAGGTGGTCACGGGTCAGATCCATTCATTATATTGCAAACGGTTTGTTAATACAAATAAGCCGTAAAAACGTTTATTTATATTTTACGATCTTCTAATGTTTTGTCGATAACAAACGTAAAATCATTTTAACGAAACAAATAGAGTACGAAATAGTTTGAGTTAATAGTTTCCTAACACACTTACGCTTTCACATAAAACACTAAAACAAGATTAAGTGATTTTATGATTTAGATATATATGTACAACAACTAATGTTTACATATTGGGTTAGCACATACTTAAACTAAGTATACTAAAATGGGTAAAAACATGTATATACTAAAATGGGTAAAAACATGTAAATACTAAATGGGTAAAACTAGCAAATGGTATTGACCCATAACCCATGGTTTTATATATACCACTTAACCAAGTTCATTGTATCTAGAAAGAAAACCATGGATCAACCCATGACCCATGACCCATAACCAAAAATACCCATGGGCAAAGAGGAGCTGCCCACGGATCCTCGGTTTAGCTAGCCGGATCCCAAGTGGAAGGGATCCGGGAACAAGAGAGAATTTTCTATAAATGAGAGCCATTTCTTCCTTTCTATGGATTACTTTACACATACTTTCCCATGTATTCCAACCTCTAACCTCGATCCAAAGTGATCTATGTAGTTTGTCTTTATTTTGTGTGATATTCTAGGTTCCTCTTAAAGGAGAGATCACCACTTGAAGACGCAAGCTCAAGTCCATGAGTCACATGTTGTCATCATCAAGACAACTAAAGTTCTCTTGTTGATAGTTCTTCTTTCTATAGATGTTGGGTTGAAGGCATTATTGAAGAATGCATATAGTGTCAACATGAAAGCATTAGTGAAAGGTGCTCATCATCCGTGTCAAAGCATTAGTGAAGAATGCTAAAGGTGTCAAGACGAAGGCATTAGTGAAGGGTGCCAAGCGTTGTGTCAAAGGCATTAGTGAAGGATGCCGATAAATCAAATCAAGTTGCATTTGAAAAGAATGCCTAGGTCGTATAATCGATGAGGTGCATCGTTATACATACAAGTATTTGTTTATTCCCAAGGATGGTGATATCCTTGATGATGTTGTAACAAGGATGGATCTCCTCGAGATTAGGTGTCAGGTCGCTGGCGGTAGTAGTTCCTCCATAGTAATGGAACTAGTGCTTAGCCTAGTACCCAATAAAGGGTAGGCGACGCGTGATAGGATTAGTTCTCCTTGGTGTGAAAGAACTCGTGGTTAGCCTAGCATGGTATAAAGGGTAGGCGACGCTGTGTTAGGTGTGGTTCGCCTTGGTGAAGGAACTCGGTATTTAGCTTTGTACCGAAAAAGGTTAAGCGACGCTGTGAAGGCTTCTCCGCCATAACGAGTTGGTGTAGTGCTTACGAACTCTCGAGTAGGTGACTCGGGAGTGGAGTAGGAAAGGAAGGTGTCCTGTAGCCGAACCACTATAAGTAACTTGTGTCGTGGTGATGCTTCTTACTCTTTATCTTTCATTACACGCTTATATATCTATCTATCAACATCCAACATAAACAACTAAATAGATTGACTTAAGTCGATCTAAATATTAAAAGGAAGTTTTTAATTGGTAAAACTATTCAACCCCCTTCTAGTTTTCCACAATTGGCATCGAGCTTCATACCAAGTTTTTAAAGTATGTCAGACTTTAAAGACTTGATATGATCCGTATGTTTGAAAACTACAAAGAAGGATTTTTTAGGTCATATTTTTAAATCATTTTGTTGGACATTGATAGATGATTCTAACAACTTTGTTCCTAAGAAACCTTCACGCTAGAATCTCTCCAAAATCTTCATTCAAAGAATAATGAAGTCAACATTTAAGGAAGGATCTAAAAAGTAATCACAACTTACACCAAGTACAAAGGATTACTTTAAAAGCTCATGAAGTATCTTTGGTATTATGCCAAACCAAGAAGCATAGAGGTATGTTTTACTTTTTATTAGATAGGTTACATGAGTTCAATTTATTTTCATAAGTTCTCTTTGTTTATTAATCACTAACATCGTTAAGTCTCTTTCGCCACTTTTCCGCCTTTTTCATCATCGGAATAATACTCCTTTTGATTCATCAAACCAACACCGCCATCACATATGAACCCTCGATATGTGATTCATCAAAAGCCGTCATTCAAAAACAATATTCATCTAATACCTCCGAACTTTTTTTTGCAAGCTAAATTATAACCCTACTACAAAAATAATGCGAAACAACTTCTTTTCTGTCCACAGTAGCCGGATCCCTCTAGTTTTACTAGTCGGATCCCAAAAACAAAGGATCCTGGGGAACCGTGGAACAGAACTCAGTTGTACGCTTTCAAAAATTAACCATTGATATTTTCCCTCTATTCACACAACACAAAAACGACCAAGCTACAGAATTCATCCTCATTGTCTTCCATACTTTCAAGTATTCCTTCCTAGAACACCATTGTAAGTAATTACATTAACTTGTTCTAATTTTCATCATCCTCATCCTAGGGTTTATGGTTTCTTGATTTTTAATCAATTAAACTCAATTAGGGTTTTTCAAATTAATTATCAAAAGGGGTTTTAACAAAATCATATTGTATTCACAACATTGTTAATACAAATCAAAACCATTAACCCATTCCAACTAATCTTACCTAACTGAAAATTTGTATTTTTTGGACCAAGCATGCCCAAAGCCACTCAACAAGATCATCATGACACCGTCCACTACCTTACTCACTACTATCGTAAAAAGGGGTTGACCAAAACCGACCAAAAAATATTTAAAAGCCTTGTAAAACGACTTATCCACGAAGGTCGTGTAGTCAAGGAATGTTTCCTTGAAGTTACCGACATTCGTCAAGTTTTCTCGACGATCAACTTTGATTGTCTCCTTGACATAGATGAGCAAATTTGTCCGGTCTTCATTTTTTCATTTTACAAAAGCTTTAGGATCATTAGAAACACCGACAATAGCATCTCAATTGCCTTCATCATCAACAAACAAAACTTTACTTTTCCTCTCAACACCTTTGCTCAAACTCTTCGCATTCTTTGTGAAGGAATTTGTATGTACTCTCAAGATTGGGCAATTAACGCTCAAAACCTTGCACTTGATCCTAAGCCTCTCTATAACACTCCTCTCGATGATCCCAAAACCATTAGAGATACTATCTTCAAAATTAGGACCGACCAATCTCCTTACAACCGTAACAAAAAGCTCATTCACCGTGATCCCTTTCAAATGGAACTTTTCGAAATGCATCCCATTTTTAGAAAATGGGAAGAAATCCTTAGGGAAAATGTCATTAGCCTAGTTGGGAACAAAGATCATCCAAATGCATGTCTTGTGCAAATGATCTATTGTCTTATCCACAAAAGGCCATTTAATTTTGCATATTACATGGTAAGGAGAATGGTTGGGGCATTCAAAGCTTCCAACATGGTACTTCTATATGGTATGCTTCTAACACGACTTTGTAAGTATGTTGGTACATTGCAACCATCTCCTATTAACGATGATCATTACCTTTACGATCACGCCATGGTACCTCTTACCAAACAACCCTCTAAACGGTTCATGGTCAATGGAGAGAAACCCAAGCTTCTCGGACTCTCGACCGGGAAGAAGAAGATGAAGATGAGGAAGACATCGACCTCGTAGCCAACATCAAATTGGAAATCCTTGAATACCACGAACAACTTCCAACCATTCCAAACGAGACCATGAATTTAAGCAATTATGGGCATGATTCAAAACCTCGCTACAACCTCACTAAGTCACAAAAGGAAAAGAAATGATTGACGAAAGAGACAATAGGAATATGCTTATTTTTCTTTATCTTATGTTTGGATGATTACGTTTTAGCATTTTCGGTTTATGTTAACTTGGATATTGTCTTTTTATCATGTTTTTATAAGTAGTGTTTTGTGATGACATGCTTGTTTCTATTCTTCATTTTTGGATTTACTAGTGTCCATAAACTGCGCATCATTTCTGTGTAGATTATGATCTGCAGATGTCGGATCCCTAGGATTAGCCTAGCCGGATCACTCCTTTGAGGGAACCGTGGGATCCGTGACATCAGATCAGCAATTCAGCATTTCTTGTATCAAGATAACTTTCTAGATAACATCTCATTAGCTAAGCATACGATTTTAGAATCCAACTAGAACCATTTCAAGGATGAGAAAGGCTTAGACTCACTAAAGGCTTACTTAAAATCTTAGTCAAAATGCTCTTAATTTATCAACACATCAAAGCTCACCATATTTTCGCCTCAATAACTCACAAAATGTTTCTAATCTTTCAAAACACTTAAGTGGACAAATTAAACAATTTTAGGAAATTGTTCCAACCATTTTTATCTCAAAGTGATACAAAATTAGCTTTTTCAATTCTCGTGATTTTAAGATTTTTCAAATTTTACCTCAAGCTTAAATCGATCACTAGAATCTTTTATTATGACTTAACACCACAAAACTCTTAGTGTTATCCTCGACATCAATTGGTAGTCATTTTGTCCCATCTTCTTTCCATAAGAAACAAATATTTGCTATAACACTTATTACCTTTGATCATTCAAGTATCCTCTCATCCTAAAACACTTAGAGAACCAAACACTCAAAATAAGATAGGCTTTAGCTCCTAGAAACCTCATTTCAAACCTCGCATAATCACGAGAGACGGATCCCTAGAATAGTTTAGCCGGATCCCTCCAAGGAGGGAACCGTGGATCCGGTGACAGCTTGTGTCAAACATTGCTAAAACAATCATTTCAACTCATCTTCCTAACTCAAATACTCCATCTCATCTTAAATGAATTCCTAGATCAGTGAAACTCTAAATCTCAACCTTGTGCATGTTAATCATCACATTTCCAAGAACATTAGTGGATTAAGTCTTAAATGCAATTGCCAAGTTCTTCCCTTTATAAGCCATGTGCTAAAACACTTTAGTCATCAAACACAAACACAATCATCAGCAATTGCAAACCATTTCCCTTAGTCATTTCATCATGAGAAAGGCTCCTAGTGCTAACGCATCCACTAAAGAACCACCCAAGAAACTTGTTAGAATCATACATGAAGTTTCCTCAACCGAATCATCTCCGGTTAAGTCCACCAATGCTAGGATTTCTCCCACACCAAGGAAACCAATCAAACTAATTCCCAAAAAGAGTGTTCCCACTAGGATTTCATCACCTAATTCTACTATACCAAACATAACCTCCACAACTCAACCAACATCATTAGTACCTAGAGCCACCTCAAAATCATATCCACACTCTCACAATGTAGAAGATTTACCTTCTTGGCCATCTCATCTTTCACCATTACCAACAAATTCACTTGAAAAGTTTGAGGAACAAAATCAAAGTGTTGAATCAACACTTGATCTAAAAGTAAACTCTATCATTCCTCCTAATAGTCCATTTTGGATTATGAGAAGACATCAAAGGCAACCACCCGACCACATGGAAGTTGATGCTTTTTACCTCCACCTCAAACATTGTAGAGCCATCACGTAATGAGCCTCCACCAAATCCTCCTTCATTTGAAGATCCTCAACCCACTTCACTTGAACTTCCACTTCAAGAAACTCAAAACCATGACAAGGATTGCTATTATTGTAAACATGCTAAAAGATTGATACATGAACTAGAAAGATTGATACATGAACTACAAGCTCAAACTTAGAATGTTTAAGAAAACTCATCTCATCATTTATAGTCATTAAGCTTTTAGTTGAATCTAAAGTTTGGATAACTCATTAGCATTAGTAGCGCTTGTATGAATAGTTCATTCTCTTAGTTTTAGAGATTTGGTTGATCATCTCTTGTTTTTATTGAATGAATATTTTTCTTGTCATAGTTGTTATGTGCTTTATGTGTTGTGTTTGATATATCATATCTACCTCTCATATCCATTAGCATTGATTGAAACACTCATTGTCAAGAAACTGCCAATGCACCGATCCTCCATATGCCTAGACGGATCCCTTCAAAAAGGGAACCGTGGGATCCGTGGATCAGAAGCACAAATTTCTACTAACTTGAGTTTTAATTGCAAGAAATTATGCATTATACTCTTGTTTTCTAACCTTTACTTTGTAGATTTTCAAATTAGCATATGAAGATTTTGACACCATAAAGCTAGGGGAGCTTTGTGTCAAACGATATTGCAAAAACATTTGCAACATTAAACCGCTTTTGGATTATACTTCATGATACCCCATTGCATCTTTGCAATCTTCGAGGGGAGCACGTTTTACTTAGACGAACCATTTGCAAACTTAATTGCAAACACAATTAGTTTATTTTACGCCATGTCCTTGACGCCTTTCAAAGGGATGGACTCGTCAAGGGGAGTTAAGACGAGTACCATTCCGCCACTTGCTCCCTTTATATTTTTACATAACGTTTATATAAAATTGTTTTAGTTCCTTTTAACACTTTTTGTTTCGACAAAAGGGGAGAAGAAAGTAAACTACAAATTCAAACTTTTACGATTTTAGTTTTTCCTTAAAATAATTTTATGTTTTGTCATCAACAAAAGGGGAGATTGTTAATACAAATAAGCAGAAAACGCTTATTTATATTTTACGATCTTCTAATGTTTTGTCGATAACAAACGAAATCATTTTAACGAAACAAATAGAGTATGTAAATAGTTTGAGTTAATAGTTTCTAACACACTTACGCCACATAAAACACTAAAACAATATTAAGTGATTTTATGATTTAGATATATATGTACAACAACTAATGTTTAAATATTGGGTTAGCACATACTTAAACTAAGTATACTAAAATGGGTAAAAACATGTATATACTAAAATGGGTAAAACATGTAAATATTAAATGGGTAAAACTAGCAAATGGTATTGACCCACAACCCATGGTTTTATATATACCACTTAACCAAGTTCATTGTATCTAGAAAGAAAACCATGGATCAACCCATAACCCATGACCCATGACCTATAACCAAAAATACCCATGGGCAAAGAGGAGCGTTCCACGGATCCCTGGCTTTGTGCTAGCCGGATCCCAGTGGAAGGGATCCGTGGGATCCGGGAACAAGAGAGAATTTTCTATAAATGAGAGTCATTTCTTCCTTTCTATGCATTACTTTACACATACTTTCCCAAGTATTCTAACCCCAACCTCATATCCAAAGTGATCTATGTAGTTTGTCTTTGTTTTGTGTGATCTTCTAGGTTTCTCTTAAAGAGATCACCACTTCTTGAAGACGCAAGCTCAAGTCCATGAGTTGTTATGTTGTCATCATCAAGACAACTAAAGTTCTCTTGTTGATAGTTCTTCTTTCTCCATAGATGTTGGGTCAAGGCATTAGTGAAGAATGTCGATAGTGTCAAGATGAAAGCATTAGTGAAAGGTGCTCATCATCCATGTCAAAGCATTAGTGAATAATGCTAAAGGTATCAAGACGAAGGCATTAGTGAAGGGTGCCAAGCGTTGTGTCAAAGGCATTAGTCAAGGATGCCAATGAATCAAATCAAGTTGTATTTGAAAAGAATGCCTAGGTCGTATAATCGATGAGGTGCATCATTATACATACAAGTATTTGTTTATTCCCAAGGTTGGTGATATCCTTGATGATGTTGTAACAAGGAGTGGATCTCCTTGAGATTAGGTGTTGTGTCGCGAAGGGTAGTAGTTCCTCCATAGTAATGGAATTAGGTGCTTAGCCTAGTACCTAATAAAGGGTAGGCGACGTTGTGATAGGATTAGTTCTCCTTGTGAAAGAACTCGGTGGTTAGCCTAGCACGGTATAAAGGGTAGGCGACGTTGTGTTAGGTGTGGTTCGCCTTGGTGTGAAGGAACTCGGTATTTAGCTTTGTACCGGAAAAAGGTTAAGCGACGTTGTGAATGCTTCTCCGCCATAAGGAGTTGGTGTAGTGCTTACGAACTCTCGATTAGGTGACTCGGGGAGTGGAGTAGGGCAAGGTAGGTGTCCTTGTAGCCGAACCAGTATAAATAACTTGTGTCGTGGTGATGTGCTTCTTACTCTTTATCTTTCATTACACGTTTATATATCTATCTATCAACGTCCAACATAAACAACTAAATAGATTGACATAAGTCGATCTAAATATTAAAAGGAAGTTTTTTAATTGGTAAAACTATTCAACCCCCCCTTCTAGTTTTCCACACGGTTGCCTCACAAGACTTATGGATTTGCCATGCCTATTTTCAACGATCTCAAAGACAGGAAAGCATCAAAGGTTTCATTTGTGGTTAACGCTGTGACTTATAAATGGGGATATTTTCTTGTTGACGGGATATAACCAGAATGGTCTATTCTTATCTCTGTTGTAAAAATCGACCCAGGCGGCCGATTAATCCCCGCATAATCACTGATCGCTCACTAAGCTCCTGGATTTATCATAATCGGCCTATTTAATTGGGTTGGTCAAAGATCGCTTAAAATTTAGTCAACAAACCGATTAATCGGACAAAATCGGTCTAATTAGATTAATCTAACAAAAGCGCTGATAAGGTTTTAAAATGTACCTTTTTGAGGGGTCGTTTAAGCCCTTATTTGATCACTTTTGAATCCATTATTACTTAATATCGCTCATTTTCACTTTTAGGTCTCTTGAAGGCAAATTGTCGGAATGGCACTTATTTGGACAAAAGGCGCTGGATATACAAGAAAATGGCCAAAGTCAAGAATCAAGCCACCGAAAACCGAAATACAAGGGACGGCGGCAGTTCTACAAGTGATGGCGTCAGTGTTATTTATGATGCCGCCGCATCACTTTTGTGACGGTCAAGAGTCAAATTGCTCATTTACATGTGACGGCTTCAAGTTTTAAAAGAGTAGGCGTCACAACTCGACGCCCTAGATTTGATCCAGACGGCGCGAAGATGAAGCCTGTGGCGTCACAACCATAAGGTGACGCCGCCAAGCCGCAACATGCACGCCAAGTAGCCGACATCGTTTGGCCATAACTTTGCATACGAACTCGGATTTAGGTGATTCAAAAGCCCACGCCGACGTAACGAGAAAATCTACGCTTAGTGAAAATAAAGTCATCGCGACGCCGTCACTCTTTAGGTGTGACGCTGTCGCTTTTGCCGACGTAAAATCGCCTATAAATATAACATTATAACTTCACTTTTGTAAGCTCTAAACCCTAAGTCCGATTCCGTGGTTTAGGTAGGTGTTTTTCCAAAGAACTTAAAGGGTTTCAAACACTCTAGAAACATCGTGTAATGGTTTGTTTGTTAATCCAATCCTATGATATGTCTTCAATTATCATAATTGTTGCTTGCTCTTCATTAATTATGCTTGGCTAATTCACCTAGTTTTTGCTTATAATTGTATGAAACTTGTATATAATTAAGTAGATCTTATTGATTTCTTAGTGATGCTTGTGTCTATCTTCATCATTAGGGGTGTGACAATCTTAATGAGTCTAATTGGTTTAGTTTATAATTCTTGCATCCTACTGTCTCTTGTTTGATTGGTTGTCTCTTATTTTAATTGTAATTGGCTTAGGAGTGCGACTAGGCTATCGTTGTGTTTAATACTTGATAAATCTTGGATAGTTTATGAATGACTTAGTGGATTTCATTTACTAAACCCAAAGATAACCTCAAAGTTAGTTTATGAATGACTTAGTGGATTTCGTTTACTACACTTAAAGGTGACTTCAAAGAGTTAGGGAATGCACACCTTACGACCTTAGAAAACACAACGCGTTAAGAATAAGGACGTGACAATTCAACCATCAATAGGACGTGACAATTCAAGAGGTAGAATTGGATAGCTAACAAGGAGTAATACATCATAAGTAGATACGCTTCACGCCTGGTAGACCCACAATTTAGTTAGTATCTTTGGGATAGTTGACTAGCAACTAATTCCACCCTACCCTTCACACCCGAGATTCATAAAATATAAAAATACAAAAATAATCATCCTCACCTTTAGACTTAAATCGACGTGACACTTCAAATTTCAACGACACTATTCCCCAGAGAACGATATCAATACCGTGGCTTACCCTAATACTACACTACAACGATTAGGTTCATCGCCTAGGTGTTATAAAACTTGCTCAAGAAAAGGAAGTTCCTTTGACCGAACGCTTGTAAGCGTATCAAGTTTTAGCGCCGCGTGAATAGTTATTGTTTAGGCTTGATTTCTATCTCGCTAGGTCTACTCACAAGATTCCTATCAAGTGAGATTTTTCTTTTTAGCTTCCTTGTAGTCTATCCCCTTCTTTGTGCCTCTGTCAGAAACTCGTCCATTGACTCTTCCGCTCACCATTATGGAGAACGCTGAATCCACTATATCCGCGATTAGGTTTTTTCATAAAATTTATGATATTACTAAAGCGGATTATTCAAGATGGTGGGAAGAAAGTAACCAAGTACATAAACCTTTTGAGGGTTTCACCATTCCATCAAGCCCACAAAACACCGATCTAGTGAAACCTATGCTCAGATGAGCCTTCACCTAGTATAGACTTTCGTGAACAACCTCCATGTTCGTAAACTATTGTTAGTGAGGCCCTTAGAGAACCGACCAAATCGTGAAAATATTATGGTAAGAAACCAAGCATTAAACTATAAGTCGGATCAATTACTAAGTTTGGTTTCATCACGACCTTAGGAAATAACACATGATGAGCATATAGATGATGTAGATGTGATTGAGGATAAGGTGAAAAGTCTAGACCCACAAGGTATCCCACAAGTCCCACCATCATTTAAGGCATACACACCGTGACTTACCGGAAGTAGTAGAAGAGACTTTAGGAATCCTGATGGAGGTAGAACATTTGAACCAAACGCAACTAGAGAATATAGGTTTGAATACTTGTAGTCTTAGTTTTACTCATAGTTCGGGGATTTCCTAGTGTTGATGAACCGAACCTCAATCTTTACATCAAGGAGACAAAGAGGAACCGACCCACCCATCAACCAATTTAGTCCGGTAGTTTTAGGATGAAGGAAGCCATTCACACCCCTTCACCTCACGTGGAAAAGCGCCACCCTAAGGGTGTGTATCGCTACTATCACCCGCACTTAAACTTAAGTATAGGAAAACCTCCCTTTATCCGTTAAATAAGGGTAGAGTCGCTCGTGACTCAACAAAACAAGCGCTTCGGGAGGCAACCCATGTGTATTTGTTTTTATTTTCATTCGGTGTCGATATATTATATTAATTGTTTATTCTCATGTTTGAATTTGTAAAATGCTTTATTTTGTCTTTAACATCGCCTTAATTACATATAAAGGTATTTTACATAAGGATAAGTGTAGGAGGATTACACACGCTTTTCAAAAGAAACGTGAACATGAGAATTACAATTATTTAAAAGATATACATGTGTGTTTGTTCGAGTCAAATGCTTGTATCGAGTCATAATGGATGTTTTGCAAGAAATTTTTCCGATTCTAAAGATATAAATTTGTTCGGTTTGATGCGTTGGGTTGTTTGTTTTCTTCAAGTGTGCAGTTTAATTTATCAAGAAGAAGATACATAAGATCGGAAGGAGCTTTTCACGCAAACATTCTTCTCAAGAAAGATGTAACCACTACTTCACACGATCCTACCGAGCTAATCGTGAGTACTAGTTTCTTTCGCTTTTAATCACCTTCTATTATCATAACTTTGATACTTTCGGGAACATTGGGGACAATGTTCAGCTTTAAGTGTAGGAGGAAAATAAAACGGAACTTTGAAACTATGCTTATCCTTGACTATTTGCCTTGTCCAATTGCATTTGTGTAATAAACTATGAGAAAATGTCGGTTAGGTAATTTTGGCACCAATTTAAAAATTTTCATGACATATAGGAGTGGGCCATTAGTCTTAACAAAAACGTCTCATGTATAGGAAGTTATATGACTAGCACAAAAAGCCTTTACCACTTAAATTCCACCCAAAATATGAGGATCGCCCTTAGATTAGTAGGAATTAAAGCATTCATCTCTAATGCTTAGAGTGTGAACCGGTAGTATAATAGATTCTAGAATTTGTTTTGTGATGCATCCCGAGATCGCTAGTAAGACAACACTTGTGTAGTTAGGAATAACTAAAGGATAAGAGGCATTAGGATAACCCTTGTTTGATACCCGTAATATAATTACTTCTTCCACATCGGTTGAGTAATTCACCCACACCTTTGCGTTGTACTCATCTTTAGTACACGATACCCCTAGTTAACCCCTCAGAGCCTATCCTTTTGCGGTTCTCGTGATGTTTCGGTTTTCCAATATCAATGAAGAGCATTGTTTACACCCCACCCCTAAATGTACACCCAAATCGCTTTAGCCTCACCCTCGTATGCACTCACTTTAGTGCATTATTGTTATCACCCAAAACCCTTAGTTCAATTATCTAGTTGCTTGCATGAGTTGCTAAGTCGAGTCATATCCTTTGTACAGCTTTGGGACGATTGGGACTCATGGGAAAAGTTAAAGTTTATGAAATGACCTGAAGGGAACGTTAATTCAAATTCCTTATTTGCGTAATAATGTACTCTAAGTGTTTTGATCTTTTCAATTCGGGTCAAATTAGTGTTAAAGTAATAAAAACTCAAGTGTAGGGATGTGCCTGTAAATCCCTATCATTTTGATGTTACCGTAAAGGATGGTAGAGTAAAAGTGTATAAAAAAAATCGAAAAAAAAATAGAAAAAAAAAATAGAGTGTTCAAAAAAAAATAAAATAAATAAATAAATACGGGCTACCATCCCACATCTATCTTTAAATTTTTGTTTGTTTATTTCAGTTATCTAGAGTCTAGAGTGTCGAGTCTTGGCTTAGCAACGCCATTCTTCGTATGCTTGTAACATAAAGATTTTTGACTTGCCACCACTAAATAGCCTATCCCACCAAACCCTTTGTTTCTACCGTAAGCCTAACATTACAACCCTTTAAAGACCTCTTGATAGTCTTTCCTAGGTGCTTACGCCAAAGCGATGGAGGTTTGATCTATTCTCAAGCCTATGATAATCTATGTACTAGGACCGGTTAATGAGTGTTTATCTTCCATTTCCAATTTGTTATATTTCATATACACCGAGAGATGCGAGTATCCAAACACCCCATGTGAGGTGCTAGTATGTAATTCCGTGTTTGTTATGACTTTTATGGGCTTATATGTGTTGTGGATTGTTTTAAACCAATACTTCATGACCCTAACTTATAAATTAATTGGCTAAAAGCATATTTTCGAGGACAAGCAAATACCAAGTGTAGGGATATTTGATAAGGTTTTAAATGTACCTTTTGAGGGTCGTTTAAGCCCTTATTTGATCACTTTTGTATCCGTTATTACTTAATATCGCTCCTTTTCACTTTTAGGTCTCTTGAAGGCAAATTGTTTGGAATGACACTTATTTGGACAAAAGGCGCGGATATACGAAGAAAATGGCCAAAGTCAAGAATCAAGCCACCAGATCATTGAAATCTGTGGGACGCGTCCAGTTCTACAAGTGACGGCGTCAGTGTTATTTCATGACGCCGTCGCATCACTTTTGTGACTCCAAGAGCCAAATTGCTCATTTACAAGTGACGGCTTGTGTTTTAAAGAGTAGGCGTCACAACTCGACGCCTAGATTTGATCCGCATTTGTCGAAGATGAAGCCGACAACACACAACCATAGGTGACGCCACAAGTCGCAACATGCCAAGTAAACGTGACATCGCTTAGCCATAACTTTGCATACGAACTCGGACGAAGGTGATTCAAAAGCCCACGCGACGTAACAAGAAAATCTACGCTTGGTGAAAAAAGTCGCCACGTCACTCTTTAGGTGTGACGTCGTCGCTTCTTGCCGACGTAAAATCGCCTATAAATATAACATTATAACTTCACTTTTTGTACGCCCTAAACCCTAAGTCCGATTCCGTGGTTTAGGTAGGTGTTTTCCAAGAACTTAAAGGGTTTCAAACACTCTAGAAACATCGTGTAATGGTTTGTTTGTTAATCCAATCCTATGGTATGTCTTCAATTATCATAATTGCCGCTTTGCTCTTCATTAATTATGTCATTAATTCACCTAGTGTTTGCTTATGATTGTATGAAACTTGTATATAATTAATTAGATCTTATTGATTTCTTAGTGATGCTTATGTCTATCTTCATCATTAGGGTGTGACAATTTCAATGAGTCTAATTGGTTTAGTTTATAATTTTGCATCCCACCGCCTCTTGTTTGATTGGTTGTCTCTTATTTTAATTGTAATTGGCTTAGAGTGCGACTAGGCTATCGTTGTGTTTAATACTTGATAAATCTTGGATAGTTTATGAATGACTTAGTGGATTTCGCTTACTAAACCCAAAGATAACCTCAAAGTTAGTTTATGAATGACTTAGTTGATTTCGCTTACTACACTTAAAGGTGACTTCAAAGAGTTAGGAATGCACACCCACGACCTTAGAAAACACAACGCTTAAGAATAAGGACGTGACAATTCAACCATCAATAGGACGTGACAATTCAAGGGTAGAATTGGATAGCTAGCAAGGAGTAATACATCATAAGTAGATACGCTCACGCCCTGGTAGACCCACAATTTAGTTAGTATCTTTGGGATAGTCGACTAGCAACTAATTCCACCCTACCCTTCACACCCGAGATTCATAAAATATAAAAATACAAAAATAATCGTCCTCACCTTTAGACTTAAATCGACATACACTTCACCTAACGACACTATTCCCTAAAGAACGATATCAATACCCGTGGCTTACCCTAATACTACACTACAACGATTAGGTTCACCGCCTAGGGTGTTATAAAACTTGCTCAAGAAAAGGAATTTCCTTTGACCCCGAACGGGCTGTGTAAGCGTATCAAACGCTTAAAAATTGGTCAACAAAATCGCTTAAAAATCGGGCAAATCACTTAAAAATCGGTCAACAAACTGATTAATCGGACAAAATCGATCAAAGGTTGCTTAAAAATGGTCAACAAACCGAGCAATATTTATGTTTGACTTTGAACTTTGAAGAATTATGTATTATGTCTATATTTGAACACATGAAATATTTAAAATTTGATGCAATACACTTATCCCATACATATAAAATAATATAATATCTAAAATTATATTTTTGTGCATAAAAATTTCAATCCGATTAATCCTCGATTAATCGCCGCCTAACCGATTGATCGCTAGGCCCTACCCAACCGCCTCACTAGCGCCTAGCGATTTTTACAACCTTGAATTTCTAATGAAGTCCATTTTACAACCGGGGTCGAATGATACAAAGCAAATAATATATAAGCAAAATGAAGCAACACGAAAGGATTTAGAACGATTGTTTGGGTGCTAAAGAGAAAGTGTGTTATAATAAATATTCTTGCACAATTGCAAAGTCTTAAGAAAATAACGTATATAATGTACACATACATCATATTACATAATAGGATTTTAAAATACAAAAGGATGGCCATGACTCCCGACTTTTATCATGAGGAGAAACATAAGGAAGATGATCACGTGCGAGCACAAAAAGATGTGTTCCAAGTTATTAGCGATATGCACTGTCAGCAAACTAATCTAAGTGTTAAAGCCGATTTAGTAGAACACATTTGGCATCGAAAAAATGAACACTAATTTTATTATAATGTTTTTTTATTTTATTTGAGTTATTATGTAACGTTTTTATAATTATTAATAAAATTTTAATTTTAAAAAGAAAAAAAAAATGTTAAGTCACCCATAATATTATCATCACGAGTATTTGGTTATGTATTTGATCTTAAAAAAAAAGTTGAAATAATAATGAAGTGACAGACTGATCTGATTACTCATAGAGTTACCATAGTACTAGTGTAAGATTACAATATCCTTTGATTTTGGATAAGATTTTCAACGTTTTCGTTGTGTGATTTGATAAAACAAAAGAAATATTGTTGTTTTGGTTTAATATTCGTAGTTTTGTCAAATTTGTTTATGTAATGTTAACTCTATGTGAGACATTGAAGAAAGATATCCATGTTCTCTTTTAGTTTCTAACAATAAGTTTCGATTGATGCTATATACTTTTACGAGATGAGTTATTTTTCGAAATCATAAAAAATATGAAGATTGAAAAACAAATTATAGTTATTTATTTCTTTAATTGAAAAAAAACATCAACTTTCGCCCCCACTATTTTCTCATTTTCAATTAAAATCAACTTTCATCATTATTTTTTATAAATAATATATTTCAAAAACCGTTAATTGTTAGGCGAACCAAATTACACGATTACGACAAACGTTTAATTATCTTTAATAGAGGCACACTTCTATATATTTTCAGCAAACTTTTGTTTTTGTTTTTTTAGGTTTTCTCGGTATAAGAATTTGCATGATATATCATATGTGATATAATAATAATTTGTAAGTTCGAACACTTAACATGTTGTCGTAAAATGTGTATAGTATTTGTGTAGAAGTCCAAATGATTCACTATTTTTTCATTAATTTTTTTAGAACATCAATTTTACCTTTCTCACAATATTTATACCACAAATCTATCTCACATGTTATAAACAAGACTTTGAACCCACAACCATTCGGTTGTATAGTTTCCTACACCATGGGATACCATTGGGATAAAAGCCTTTGGTCTTTGGCATTTAAAAATACAAATCATTAGTTTTCCAACAATATATCACGCATAATTTTTTAACTTACATGTCAATACAGTATGATTATAGAAGTTGGAGAAAATATATGAAAATTTTCTTACATATCTAAACCTGTATGATATATTAAATATGATATAATACTAATTTTGTAGATTTGAATTGAAAGTTGAAGATGTTGTCAAAATATGGACATAAGTATTATTGTTGTTATATTACATATGATATTACATGCGACTTTGAATATCAATTGATTTCTATATCCTCCAACTTCTATGAATAAATCATATTGATTTAGAGATTTAAATATTATGTGTAATACATGGTTAGAAAGCTAAGGATGTGTATATTTCAATGCAAAAATGATGAATCAAGCAAGTTTGACTATAAAAAAGTTTTTCTATTTTCCCCAAATTCTATATAAACTGTATTGACTTAGAGGTTCAAAGTTATATGTGATATATGGATGAAAAACTAAGGATGTGTCTTTTTCAATGCCAAAAATGATTAATCATTTGGATTCGATTTACACAAATATTTATGCCAAATTTAAGACCATATGTTGAGTGTTCGAACATAAAAATTAATGTTATATCACATGTGATACATCAAACGAGTTTGACTTTCAAAAAAATAATTATTTTCTCTTCAATTCTATGAATAAAATGTATTGATTAAGAGGTTCAAAATTACGTGTGATATATGGTTGGAAAATAAGTATGTCTATGTTTTAATGCAAAAAACGATGAACCATTTAATGTTTTACGCAAATACTTATGATCATTTTACGACAGCATGTTGAGTGTTCAACCTTACATATTAGTGTTATATCACTTGTGATATACAAAACAAAATACTATACCCAAAAAAACCAACAAAAATTAAGATTGTTAAAAGTATATGTAAGTGCTCCTCTATTCTAAGATAACTAAATGTTTGTCATGATGGTGTAATATATATTTGTTAACGATTTACGATTCTTGAGATATGTAATTTTAAAAAAATGAGGTTGAAGTGAGTTTTAATTGAAAATATCAATTAATCCCTTCTTTTTTTCCTTATATAAAATGAGTGACTGATATTTGTCCCTCATTATGGAGGAAAATAATAGTCCCTAATTAAACATTTCTTTTCTCAACTTTGAGTTAGGAGGGTAAATATAAAGATGTTTTTCAATAATAAGTGTTCACTTTAACTTTTTTGAGTCTCCTAACTAAAATATATACTACCTTTGTCTCATAATAAGTATTCACTTTGACTTTTTTAAGTCTTTCCTATTCAACTTTGACTATAAATAGTTTTATTTATTTTATATAATACTTGATGAAAAATATATGAATGGATTGGTTTTAAATCTATTTTTATTGGTATAACTTTCAACAAATATTATATAACACAAATAAAATTATTAATGATCAAAGTTGAATAAGAAAGACTAAAAAAATCAAAATAAACACTTATTATAAGATGGAAAGAGTAACATTTTAAGTAAGTTTTTCAAATGCTTGGTAATCAAGTTATAGCTAAAGCTTATATAACTAGAAGAAAGTGCAAATATTCATTATAACAAACAAATAAATAAGTGGTAAATTATTACATTTCATTCAACATATACAATGATACTCAATTTGAGTCTCTTATATAAAATTAACTAGTTCAATAACCCGTGAATTTACAAGATTAAATGGAAAATCGTAAAACAATAGATAATATATTACGTAAAGATATTCAACATATAAATAATCGATTGTTGACAATATGTGAGTAAATAATATTTTAAAAATGCCCTTTTTAATAGTATTTAACAAAATATTTAACATAAAATACTTTTTAAAATTAACACTTATCCCATATATTTTTATTTTTATTTTTATTTTTCTTATTATTACTTCTTTTTTGGTAAATGGGTTATCCCCCGGTAAAATATTAATACTCTAAAAACACAACTAAGCACAACATATGTGGGTGAATCCCACATCTCAACCCAAATAAGGCAAACCAAAAGCACCTAGAGTGCTTAAGACCTAACCAAACATAAGAAATGACATGTTATACTAATGCAAAACAAAATAATAATAATAATAATAATAATAATAATAATAATAATAATAATAATAATAATAATAATAATAATAATAATAATAATAATAATAATAATAATAATAATAATAATAATAATAATAATAATAATAATAATAATAATAATAATAATAAGAAATGACATGTTGACTCAAGACGTTGAAATACAAGTAGCTCATATTTTTAATAGGATTGGTTTTACTTATCACAGAGGTGTGAGGCCCAATGGTTTCTGCTTCCCACTAATTTTTGTAATCCTATGAGTTTTAATAAAAGGGTTGTTTATAATATAATAATAATAATAATAATAATAATAATAATAATAATAATAATAATAATAATAACCTCTTTAATCGACCACGAGACTAATGTCATAAGCATTAGCATACATCAATCGAGTATCGCCGCACCACAATCATCAAGTTCATCATCATCATAAGAGTTTTGATCATGGGTATCTTCCTTCCATTTCTCCAATAAGTTCCTCATGTCCACTCCTCTACAACCTTTAGAACCGTCAAATGTCATATAACCACAAGTTTCATTAAAGTCATAAAGGACTTCATCATCATCACTATCCGAGATAACTAGATCACAAACCTTACAAAATGGATTGCTTACTTTTTTTTTCTTGTTTAATCATGTCATGAGTGCTCTTCAAAGTATAAGGAGGAGAAACATTAAACAAACTTGGGACACTTATCACATATCCCCATATTATTGTCGAGTTTATGATATATAAAATACAATAAAACATAAAGACATCAAGAGTACACAGCGGAAGACTTAAAGATCATAACAAATAAATAATTAACCGAAAGTATGCGTAACGCACTCTTGCGAATGTCAAACCCTTTGAGCAAAACAAAGAAGTGGTTTCAAGAGTTGTCCTCACTGCTCTACAACTCAAACCAATATGGTGTAAGAATAGTGTCTTACTACCACGCTCTTGTACACACGAATTAACCAACGAATCAAGCGATCATAGATCTAACACAAGTCCTCGTTTAAGAAAACGAAACCAAACTCCCTTACAAGTGGGGTGTTCGGCCAATATTGACTAGAGAGAGAGAGAGATCAGGGTTAATTCAATGCACAAGTGTATGAAACCCTGTAACCTACCCTCCTTATATACTAGTAGGTAAACTTAGGAACAAGTTTGTGAATTAGGCTTTGTATAGGCCCTATGGCCGCCACCAATGAAAGCCCAAAGCCCAATCCATAACTTTTCCAATTTTTCCATTTCTAGTCCTTCTTTTCCATTAACGGTCGTTAGTCATTTTTCCGTTAAATACTTAACGATCGTTAACCGGACTTAATGTGTAATAATTAATCGTAAACATAAACATTAATTATTAACTTTAATTTCATTCGCTAATGTGTGCATCCGGTGGCACGAGTTCGAATCCGGACATTCACATGTTTGTAAATATATACATTTCCACAACTCCACTGGATATGTTTACAAACGTGAAATGACATTGGTTAGCGTCTAGCAACACGCCAATGCCCCGTGACAACTCGTGTATGGTTTTCGGAGAAAACTAAGTTTGATGATTCATCATCATATTCATCCTTTATTTCTAATACCATGTTAATAAGAATATGGATCTTACTCATTTCTTAATTAACTATTCTGCTTTCGCTTTATATGATTTATTAAGATTACCAATTCTTCCGAACATATTCCAGAAGACCTGGGCATGGCCATGCAAACATCTTAACAAACCTACGAGGGCCTAATAGTATTATACTTCAAAATAAATTTGAAGGAAACAATCCCATTTTGACTACAAGCAGGATTCATAAATTTCGCAACACTTCGAAAACAACCCTTATAACTACCGATTCGATAGCGTTAGATTGCTTCACAAAATGCACTACATCCATGACATATCTCTTGTATCTCAAGTCGAGGATAAATATCCATGATATACTTAATGACAAAGATCCATAAAGTATCATCATGCTGGTGGGATAAGTCCTATACTCGATTCATTGAATATCATCGAAATTAGTCATGCTACGCATCAATATACTTTCAAGTATATTCTAACTAATACTCGATTTGTCTTAATTCAATATCATTCCCATGTTATTGATTGACAACGGACTATTTAGAATAATTTAAGTTATTCAAGGATTTAAACATGCAAATACAGACACAATATTATAAATGAAATTAAACGATACCGTACTTTAATTCATTATAAATAATAATTGTTTAACATCCTTTATCCAAATACTAAATAGATCAATGCATGATAATACTAGTTAATGAATTTTGCCACAAGTCATGAAAATCATACTTGTTGACAAGGCATAATTTCAATTAACTTTGATCTATAGGAATTTTGAGAATACTCATTTCAAGAATTCAATAAGTGAATTTCTTGTATATGTTTACATATCTTGATATTGTCATATCATTCCATAAAGTGCGTGATAACCTGAACCACCCTTTTATGACAATTATCTTTCAAAACTTTAAAGTTTTAAAGTATTCTTTATTCTTTAATGTATAATGCAACTATGCTCTTAGTTGAGCATAACTAGTCAACATGGTCATCACCAAGGATACCATGATTAGAATTGAGTGTCATCTCAATTATACCAGCATCATTGTGTACAACAATATGCTCTTTAAACATCGGTAAACTTCGAACAGTTATAGTGTAATGTTGGTGCCTACCAAAACTCAAGTTTGTTGGCAATGGCAATTATGAAATAATTGCCATATTTTTATCCATAGAATCTAGGAGCATCTCCAGACTGTGGAATGTGATTCTAAATCCAAACATATTCTTTTTAAAATATTTATTACACTAACAACTTTCAATGTTGTCAAATCATCTTGTAATCAAGCATGACACAACAATCTTACAACATGATATACATGATGAATCTTTAAGTTAGACTTTAAGATCTCATTATATATCCATCATGTTCTATTAGACTCATTTATTTACCGCATATGTTTATAAACATATATTCCAAGGTTGTATATCTTATTTCTAAATCTTACAAACAAAGTTTCATTCCCAACCATAAACTTAATTTAGGTGGAATGTAGTTGCCCATACAACATATAAGATTTAAGAAAATAAAATAATACTCCCACTAGCTTTCAGGAATACTTATGAGCTATCTTATTTTAATTTATTAAATCAAACATTGATTTAATATTAAACATAAGAATCATCTTATAGATGCATGCATATATTCATTCATGGATTCTTGCAGTTTGTACATATTCAAAAATTATTTGAATTCATAAAACTACTTTGTATTACTTATCGTCCTCGCAAAAGTAATTCCACAACAAAGAGTTTTGACATTCATTGTCAAAATTTCATATTAATGAAACTAAGTATGACAATTATAATCTTTATACTTCTATTTAATGTATCTTAGAGAAGAATATTCAATCATAGTTAATTGCTTAAATATGATTAATATTATTATCACTAGACATGCATTAAATATGTGTACAATTTTGTCCATATGATTTCTACATAAAGATTTAAACCACTAAGGTTTCCATACTTTGAAGAAACTCATATTCATTATTAAGATAAACTAAGTATCTAAAGTTGATTATCTTTATGGACAAAGATCTCAACATTCATAGTATGATTGATTTACCACAATTTATCATTTGGTAAATTCATCATTATGATTATCGAGCTTACCATGATCCTCAGAACTCATATTTCTCAAAGATATTAAATATCTCGAGATATCCTTTCGGATCTATGAACGACAATTCCATCATATTGAGGTCTATCATTTACATGTTTAACCTCATCATGATATTTGCTAGTGTATTTTAGAAGATTATGTATTTTGTAATTCAATCTTTCAAGATCTAAACAAAACTCCCACTTGCCTTTAACAATTTAAAGATTACCTTTAAATAGTTTAGCAAGTAGAGCAACAATACATTGTTCTCTTTTGGGATATTACAAAAACATTGATGCTTCCTAACATTATTTTGTTACAACTCACTATACAAGCAGCTTTAACAAATTCGAACTTCATTATAAGACTTAATGTGATTCATCACATTCCATAAACAAATGGTGTCTTATTAATCTTCTAGGTTGGAGTCTTATTGAGTATATTCAATCTATACTCAATATTCTAACCTTGATAACTTTTGGAAGAAACTATAGTTATCTTGAATCAAACATGCCAATAGATTTTGATTCTTCTAATCGAACATACCATAAAACTATGGTATTTCATTAGAATTAATATTGTAAGATAATCTAACAATATTTAAGATAACCATCTACTCTTTGGCTCATCTATTTACCAACAAAGTAAAACTTAATGGTACAATAGAATTACTAAGTCAATTGCATGTATTATAACACAAGTATTTTGACCAAGTCAAAAGACATATCGCTTATAATCCCACTATACGCTATAAGTCATTGATCACCTCATTGACTTCATGCATATGTCTTAAAACATAAAAATTTAACGTCTTACTTTATATTGTAAGTCTTGTATTAAAAGACTTCATGTTTGTGACTTTACAAAATCATAAACATTTTTAATTAAAGTAATTATGAACACCACCTCGTGTTTCAATTAATATTTCAAGTTAATACTTACTACATATATTTAAGTCATTCAACTAATACTTAAATTCAAAGTAGTATTAGATTACTTCATTTAATTATGTCATTCCATGAAAATTCAACGTAAGAAACCGCAAAATCATCCATGCTCGCTCTCACACGTGGATATTTTACCTTGGGCTATAATCTAGTTCACGCTCTCTCGTAACATAAATTGTAACTACAAGTGTTTCTTAAATATTGAATGACATAAATTTTGAAAATAAAGTAGTCTTTGTTATCATCTTGACACATGTTCTTAATAAGGCAATCATACATATAAAATATATAATTCCTATTAGAACGTAACTCTCTTACCTTATGATCAAGAGAATCCATTTAAATCATATTTATATGTGTTGTATCTTGCACACAATAAAGATTTCTCCCACTTGTGCATGGAACAACATCATGTAGCGATAAACAACACGATACACGCTCGCTTATTTGATTAATATGATTTGTGTCATAGATATAACAAGTAGATGTAGGACTATATTGTTTAGTAAGGAAACGCATATGACAATCCTTAAAAACATAAGTGCCTACAATTTGAAAGTAATTATCTTTGAAGATAACTGGGTTACTACACAGAAATAAGGCTTGTAGCTCCCACCGAATTAGAAATCATTAAAACAACTTCTTATTCAAGAATGCAACACAAATGCTCCCACCGAATCGACAACATTGTAAGTGTTGACAACCGCTAAAACAACTTGCTTGCTTTTACTTTCCTACACCTTTAAAGAACCATACGTAATCATTACTAAGGTACTAAAAGGTGTATTCTACTCTATGAATGATGGGTTATCCATCAAAGTCATTAACTTGAAAATTGGGTATGCAATTTCTTCCTTAACAGCCTACCATGCCCATACCGGTATGTAGCACCTTTAAAGGCTAAAGCAAAACAACTAGATAAAATATGCTAGTTTGCCTTTTACCAATTTTCGCGGTAATTAGTCTTGCTTTAATTTAGTAACTCACATACATATTTTCCGCTTAATCAACATTCATGTTGTTACAAAAGAATTCATTCACCAAATGAAGGTAATGAAATCTTTATGGAAAATAAGATGTGCAATTCATTACTATGAGTTACATTTAGAATTTAGACAATTCAAATGTTCCTATTATACCTTTCTCATTCATGAAAAGGAATAGGATTGAGTCTCATGCTTTTCCCATGGAAAAGAGACCTCGTTTGTCTTTTCGTAAATTATTCTCGATCAAACATTTGTTTGAAAGCGTAATGGAACAATTTATTGATCAAAGACTAAACTTCGCTTACTGGTTAAATGTTGCAATTATACATTCAAAAGAATTACAAAATTCAATTTTAGTATTTTCGATAATTAACCTTTTCAAGAAAATTAAACACCCATGGTTCATAAACATATAACCATTTAATTTTCATCGAAAACTAGGATCCAAATTGTCATAATCTCATCACGCCGCTTGATCCGCTAGTAATGAACCTTATACAAAGTGGTAGAGCTTGTGCTCAATTGCCAATTTCAATTGCAATTCCTAGATTTATGAGATTTACATATAGCCAATTTCAATTGCCATGTAAACATGTTTTATCCCATCTTATGCCTTGAGTTGCCGCTCACTACAAAACTCAATTAAGTTGTCCAACTTAAGAAACGCAAAATCGTCCATGCCCGTTCTCACGACACGTGGACATTTTACCCTTTGATTACTATCTATCACGATCTCACGCAAATAGAAAGTAATCTTAGGTGTTTCCGTTTCGTTGGATGTCATATAACTTAAATTAAAGGGTAATAGTTTTGATGTTAAATCAAATATGTACAAAGATGTCATGCATTCATCTTTGTGACATAGGTTTTATTAAAACATTTATATCTTGTTTTAATGTTTAAGTTTTTCATCATCAAACTTTAATTGAGGTATTGGTTTCACCAATCAAGGAATTTAGTGTTAATTATCATCCATTATACCGTACTTTTGCATAAGTGTAAACACTTAGTGTTTCGGATAATTACCACCGTGGCGCATGGAATCAACACTAATTCGCCTTTAAGATGAGCTTTCACATATAATGGCTTACTAAGTAGCTCCATTCAAACTACAGAGGGAGAGGACGTGCACGCGCTAAAGCACAACCTTAGACATCCTTTCAAAGTGACCGCGCACTTCTTTAAACCCCTTTTATTAGTTCATTCTCATGGGTGAGCCGTTCAGTCATTTGTACCAAAGTCATCATCAATTAAACGATTATGATTACTATTCTTAAAAATACATGTTTCACCATTGTTTAGGTCAGTTTATTTTTCTTGTAAAAATACCCTTGTTACAAAACATAAACAAGCAAGTATTTAAAAAAAAATAAACAAATAAACAATAAATGCATAACAAATAAAGTCATGCATATCAATTAGCCACATGCAAACGGTTTAGATAAATCCTATTAATTAACCAATTAATATATATTGAGGTCTTCCCCAATTTTAGATCTATCAAAATTAGTGTATATCACTTAACCACGAAAGACATACAATGAAAGCAGATCCATGATAAAACATGCAGATAATTATCATGGACATAAAATTACACCTAACAATTAATGCAATTAAAATAGAGATACGCATATACACATAAAGTTGCATGCATCTTAGGGTTTCTAATCCAATTAAAACAATAGTTTACAAAACCCTAATTAGGGCACCAAAAACGCCTATAAAAATTGGGGTTTAGGATATACAAACCCTAGATCTATGCATACAAAAATAACACAACATGTTTATTTTATTTATGTGTTTCAAGAATTAATTACTTGTTATACAAGGCTCGTGATGCCACCGTCGAGTTTATGATATATAAAATACAATAAAACATAAAAGACATCAAGAGTACACAACAAGACTTAAAGATCATAACAAATAAATAATTAATCGAAAGTATGCGTAACGCACTCTCTCAGAATGTCAAACCCTTTGAGCAAAACAAAGAAGTGGTTTGAAGAGTTGTCCTCACCGCTCTACAACTCAAACCAATATGGTGTAAGAATAGTGTCTTACTACCACGCTCTTGTACACACGATTAACCAACGAATCAAGCGATTCTTGCAGATCTAACAAGTCCTCGCTTAAGAAAAACGAAACCAAACTCCTTACAAGTGGGGTGTTCGGCCAAATATTGGATTAGAGAGAGAGAGAGATCTAGGGTTAATTCAACGCATGTCAGTATTAAACCCTGTAACCTACCCTCCTTATATACTAAGAGAAAACTTAGTGAACAAGTTTGTGAATTAGGCTTTGTATAGGCCCTATGGCCGCCACCAATGAAAGCCCAAAGCCCAATCCATAACTTTTCCAATTTTTCCATTTCTAGTCCTTCTTTCCATTTAACTATTAGTTAGTCATTTTTCCGTTAAATACTTAACGATCGTTAACGGACTTAATGTGTAATAATTAATCGTAAACATAAACATTAATTATTAACTTTAATTCTCATTCGCTAACGCATAAATCCCGTGGTCACGAGTTCAATCCGGACATTCACGTGTTTGTAAATATATACATTTCCAACAATTATTTCATAAGATACGTGTGTTTACAGTGTAATCAAGTATGGCATAGCACATTAACAATATTATCCATAAACTACTTACCCGACGGTGATGGTGATGAAGAACACCAACCAAGAAAATATATTGCTGAATTAACCCATGAACCGTGAACGTCCATTAGGGGCCAAACTTACTTTTGGAAAGAGGATACATAATAAAACTTTGTGAAACTACTTTTTCAAGTCCGAGTCTTCTCTTTTTCTACATTGCAACATTTTTCAGTGAAAAATCAGTGAGATACCACATTACCACAAAAATATATAAAAGAAATACTAATAGCTTAATTGGTTCATCGGTTATGTGATTGTGTACTACTCAGCAAGAACAATACGATATTACCCTTCTTTGCATTGATGCTACAATCACAAAGTGCTTTTTTGGGCTTGAAAAAGTAGCTTTCTAAATAATTGATTGAGGCAACTTTCTAATCTCCATGCCAACACCCTTGACATAAAAGTGTCATCCAAATATTCAAAACCGTGAGTAGAAAGATTTGATAGGAAGATATATCATTTTAAGTAAGTTTTTTTCCCGAATGCTTTTTAATCTGGGTATAGCGAAAGCTTAAACCAATAGAAAGTGCAAATCTTCATTATAACAAACAAATAAATAAGTGGTAAATTATCATTTCATTCCATATATACACTGATAATCAATTTCAGCCTCTTAAATAACAACTCAAATTATGTATGAAAAAAAAAAATAATAAAATAAAAAAAATCCTTGATTAATGTATCATGACAACTCATATTTAAATAAGGGTAAACTTATCTTACTCCCTCCTATTATCATATTTGCAACCCTCCTTAATTCTTTATTTTTCTATTTTTGCATTTTTCTTTTAGTTTGTTTCAGGAATACGAACAACACGTTGTGGGTATATTTTTCGGTGAGTTTACTCCAAAAATATAACTGTTTTGATATTTTTGTTTTTGTTATATTTTTCTGTCAGTCTATTGCAGGAATAACAAACACTAAAAAAAAATTCTTCCCAATTATGATATTTTGGGGGGTGCGGATAACGCCACACTTTAAATAATGCTTCAAAGACAATTCAAATTTACATGAAACTAATTATTAAAAGTAAAATATGTATTGGAACCTTAAAAACTGCTGACAGTAAATATTTACAAAACAACTCAAATTCTCTTGAATTATGTATCAAGACAACTCATATACATCAAGACAACTCAAATTCTATATAATAATGCATGTATCAAGACAACTCAGATTCTCATGAAATCTTCTTCAGTATGTACTAAGTATATACAATACATTTCTTCCATTAATGAAACTTTAGCTATACACAAACCAACTGCCAATGAAGTTTTTAAGCCACATTTTGTATCACTAATAAGCTTAATATTAGTAATGTTTGCCCCTCTATCATAAATACTATTAACAGTAATTGGTAACAAAGTAGGCAATCTTAGATCTGAGCAGAACACTTTTAACTGTCGATAAATAGTGATGACAAATGATCATTCATGACATCAAATCAATCAAGTACTATACTATTTTGTACAATTCTAGGGTTCATGTTAATCAGCAATAGTTAGACAGCTTACTCACCCATGACAACAGCATATGCAAACAGAAAGAAAAGAATCCGAAAATTAAAAAAAAAAAAAAAAAAAAAATCTAGGTAGGAGATTAAACAAACATTGGACTAGCATATAATTATATCATGCAAACATTAAAACCCTAGACTATAAAATGATGAAAAATTTATTGTAACAATAATGAGGTAATGATGAGAGAGGTGTGATGTTAAAAGTCAAATACAGCATCAATGCTAAAAAAGTAGATGATGATACCACATTCTTGAAGCTAGCCATCATAATGGCAAAATCAGGGTTAAAAAGACTGACAAAATATAATCAATACCCAAAAAAGAAAAACATTGTTAATTTAGTATAGCGATTATTTAGAGTAGTACAATGATTAAAGAACCTTTCTAGTAACATCCTGTTTCTGGGGATTTATCAGATTCAGAGAAAGCTCAAACATAACCCATAATATAATCATTACACCAATCTTCATCTAGGAGATATTTTGTATTTTTGTGAACCAAACAAAAATATTTTCCAAAAATATTCCGTGTGCATCATGCCATCATATGTACAATAATTGCAACAAATGATATAAAAACATACTTCAAACCTTGTTACAACAAGACACAAAGTCTGTGTGAGTGTAAGTTGGTGGTATATAAATCACCTATCATCAATAGACAAACAAAAATCATAAGTTATCTAGCTAAATTTATAATTTCAAATTTAAATTAGAAAGATTAACTCACCTAAAAGATTAAATCCTGCTGGTGAGCTAGGCAAAGTGGGCAGATTTAGAAAGATCTATAAAAGGAAGGACAATTGAGGGGAATGAAGCCTGGTCCGACGACACCCGTTTTTCACAATCTAGATTATATTATAGGTAATATGTAATCACCAAGTAACGGATATCGATCAAGGAAGATGAATCCGTTGCTTGGTGATTCATCAAGAGAAATACGGGTGGCCTCGAGCCAGACAACAGTCCCCTCAAAAGAAAGAACTTCCTACAAAAATCATTGTTCTCTTCATCTATGGACTATGATCAATAATTGAGAAAGAGTAGTATTATGTGTGTGTTGAGAATAATGAAGAATGAGGGACATATAAAGGAAGAGGATGTAAATAAAAGGACAAGCAAAGTCATTAATGCAAACCAAACACCCGCCCCCACGGTCTGTTCATCTCTATATGTGAGACCTATGCATCTTGATTCCCTTTTTAATACTGTATATATTTCTTTTTTAACCCTTTTACCATGGACTCTTGGTGACTGTGATGTTTTTTTAATACTAACTACAGTACTAAAGATTAATAATTTGTATTGTCATTATGAAATTATTCATACAAGTATTAAGAACAGGAGTTATGGTGTAGGTAATCCACTACTAGAAAAAGAGGCAACACCTACAAAATTTTCCTAGGGAAATCTTTCGTACGAAATTACATACGAAATTCCTACAAATTTCCTACGAATTATGTGCAAGGTTATTAGTGACGTTTTTTTTTTTTTTTTTTTTTTTTGTGATTTCCTAGCAATTAGCGACAAAATATTCGTCCTAGCTAATCCTTCGGATTTCCTAAGGATTTCTTATGAATAATAATTACTAGGAAATCTCTAAGTAAATTCTAACTATCACATAGGGATTTCCTAGTAACTTATCTAAAAAAGTAGTTAAAAATAATAAAAATGAATACATTGTATATTTTACATATGTGTTTATATTGGGATGACTATTTTTGTAATTTGTGTCATTATAATAAGTGACTTAGCGTTTTGTCTAAAAAAACTTAGTCCATTTACATGTGCGATTTTTGTCCTATAAAAGGCGCTAAAAAAATGAAAACATTTTTGTTGTTATACGCATATATTTATATTAGTGGGGCAACCGTTTATATGACGACACCAAAAAAGGTGAGTTAGGGTTCGAGTTAAATTAGTCAACGAAACAAATGTTTGTGGATTTGATTGCATCTATATAAGCATGTGTATATGTATGTATTAGGGGTGTTCAAAAAATCCGAGAAACCGACGAACCGAGCCGATCCGTTCAATCCGAAACCCAAAAAAACCGATAACCGAAGAAACCGAAACCGAGAAAACCCGAAACCGAAAAAACCCGCTTATCACGGTTCGGTTTCGGTTTTTACTTTTAGTTATCCGTGGTTACCCGAACCGAACCGTGTATAGTATACATGTAGGTTTTAACAAACCATTCATAAAAATGAACAAGTATTAACTATATTATTGAACTAATTTTATCATATAACGCATTTTTACTTATCTAATGTGATCATTTACTAACGTCCATGGATTACATATGATTAATGTGATCGTAATCTATAAACGTCAGATAATTAGTATTAGTTATTTTGTTACATATTAAAGTAGAGAATAACATTAGTGTTATTCTAATATCTTCAATGTTATTTAATTTTACTAAAAGGACATATTACGTTCTAATTTATGTTATTTTTCGACCGATTCAATTCGATTAATTTTTTAAAATGGTTAACCGTGACCCGAACAGCGGGTAACCGCTCATTTCGGGTACCCGCATGTCCGGTTACCCGCTTAGTACGGTTCGGTTTTGGATAGTAAAATGAACTACCCGCCCCGCGATGGATAGTTAAAATCTCTAACCGAACCGAGCCGAACCGCCCCGTGAACACCCCTAGTATGTATAAGTATGTGCAATTACGATGAGGTTAGATTATTGGTTCTTGTTCAAGAGCTTTGAGGTATTGGATTATGTAGGGTTAATTAAGGACTACAATCTTTTTGTGGTTGGTTATCTAGTTCGTGGATGGACTAGCTTTTGGCTTTCGAGCTACTTTGGTGTTTCTTATTCTATTAGCTAGAACGTCATCATACCAATTGATATCTTGGAAGAAGGTTGTATTATCTCAAGACTCTATTTAGACAATGGTTATCAAAATCACGATTATGATTGTAGGGTCGTACGATCTTACGGTCTAACTATACAAAAACGGATAGGATCGAAGTAGGATCTTAAACATATTATCGATGGTGCAATGTTTTGTATTATGCAAAACACCGCAGAGTTATTGATCATGAATGACTTAAATGGATATTAATTCACTTATTTCATGTCATCAATGATTAGTACTACTATTATGTGTCATTAATGGTGTTTTCTAAACGTTTGAACAAACAAACACTAGGAAATCCATAGGTGGTGGTTGTAATTTCCTAGGGATTTCCGACGGATCTTATTAAAATTTTAAATAAATAATATTATCCGTCGGAAATCCCTAGGAAATTACCTCAATCACCTAGGACTTTCCTAGTGATTTACTAAAACTCATCTAATAAAACAACCATATGTGTACGTGGGGGCATATGTAGTGTTATATAACTACGAGGAGCATAATACAATGAAATTCTCGAAATTGTGTCAAAAATTATCATATAACATTTTATTATAACTTAACATATAATTTTCATCCCTAAATTCCATTTCTTTGACTAGTGTTTATTGTTTTGACATAGTTGGTTATGGAACAATATTACTAAATTTATTAATTGTTATTGTTTTGTTTTTGTTTAAGTCATGTTTATGTTTTGTATGTATGTTTAAGTATGAAATCTCTAGTATTGATAGTTTTATAGGCTTTGAGTTTTGACTTTGCTAACTGTTATACATCTTGCGTATGAATTGGTTTATTCTTTATGAGTTAACTGTTCTTGTGATGACCATTATGTAGTATAAAGTATGTAGTTTTTCATATGGATGCCTTATTAATTTGCATATCAAGTGTATGTTGATGTCTTTTATAGTTGTTTACTTAAGTATTTATAATAACATTAATTTCACCTTTTTATGTTTTAGATAAATCATGTCAAAGCGAACATCAACTGGTAAAACTAAAGACAAAGCTCCTGCTCGAGATGGACCTGAAGGTAGACCTGCTAGTCGACCTACAGGTCGTCTAGTTGCTAGACCACCATGTCGTCTTGTTTCTAGACCCGAAAGTGCTAGTTCAGGTAGAGGTGGAAGAGGGGGAAGTCGTAGTGCTTCTGGAAATGGTGATCGGTTGGTTGATGATTGGGGAGATGTAGGGGAGTATCTTGACGAGAGTCGTAGACCTGAAGGTCGACCTCCTAATCCACCTAGATATCAACCTAGAGATAGACCAACATGCCATCTTGTTTCTAAACCTAAAGGTACTAGTTTAGGTAGAGGTGGAATAGGGGGAAGTAGTAGTGCTTCTGGGAATGGTGATCGGTTTGCTGATGATCGGGGAGGTGTAGGAGAGTTTCTTGATGGGAGTTTTAGACCAGAAGGTAGGACTGCAAGAAGAGGTGGTGGTAGTAGTGCTACTAGGGAAGGTGATCCATGTGCTGATGATCATGGGGAGTACCTTGACGAGAACTGTTAGTTTATAATATAAGACATACATTAAAACATGTAGACATCAAGAGTACACAACGGAAGACTTAAGATCATAACAAATAAATAATTAACTAAAAGTATGCGTAACGTACCTCTTGCGAATGTCAGATCTCTTGAGCAAAACAAAGTAGTGGTTTGAAGAGTTGTCCCTTACCGTTCTACAACTCAAACCAATATGGTGTAAGAATAGTGTCTTACTACCACGTTCTTGTACACACGAATTAACCAACGAATCAAGCGATTGCTAGATCTAACACAAGTCCTCGTTTAAGAAAAAGCGAAACCAAACTCCACTTACAAGGGTGTTCAATCGAATAGGGACTAGAGAGGAGAGAGATCTAGGTTAATTCAATGCACAAAGTTATGAAAACCCTAGAACCTAGCCTTGTTTATATAGTAGATAGAAAACTTTGGGAACAAGTTATGGATTAGGGCTTGGGAAGCCCCTTGGCCGGCCATGAAGAAAGCCCAGGAAAAACCCATAACTTTTCACTTTCAAGATTTTCCATTACTAGTCCTTCTCTTTCATTTAACGGTCGTTAGTCATTTTCCTTTAAATACTTAACGATCGTTAACCTGACTTAATGTTCAATAATTAATCGTAAACATAAACATTAATTATTAACTTTAATTCTCATTCGCTAATGTGTGCAATCCCGTGGTCACGAGTTCGAATCCGGACATTCACATGTTTGTAAATATATACATTTCCAACAGCCCCACTTGGATATGTTTACAAAACGTGAAATGACATTGGTTAGCGTCTTGCAACACGCCAATGCCCCCAGTACAACTCGTGTATGATTTTCTGGAGAAAAACCAAGTTTTGATGATTATTCATCATGTTCATCATTTTGTTTCTAATACCATGTTAATAAGAATATGGATCTCACTCATTTCTTAATTAACTATTCTGTTTCCTGCTTTATGTGATTGATCAAGATTACCAATTCTTTTGAACATATTCCGAAGACCTGGGCATGGCCATGCAAACATCTTAACAACCCTACGAGGGCCCAATAAAGATATACTTCAAAATAAATTTGAAGGAAACAAATCCTGTTTGACTACAAGCATAATTCATAAATTTCGCAACACTTCGAAAACAACCCTTATAACTACCGATTCACGATAGCGTTAGATTGCTTCACGTAAATGCACTACATCCATGACATATCTCGGTATCTCAAGTCGAGGATAAATATTCACGATGTACTTAATGACTAAGATCCATAAAGTACCATCATGTGGGTGGGATAAGTCCTTTACTCAATCCATTGAATATCATCCGAATTAGTCATGCTCGCATCAACATACTTTCAAGTATACTCTAACTAATACTCGATTTGTCTTAATTCAATATCATTCCCATGTTATTGATTGACAACGGACTATTTAGAATAACTTAAGTTATTCAATGATTTAAACATGCAAATATAGGATAACATCATAATAAATGAATAATAAACGTAACAAAATACTTTATTTCATTTGAATAATAATGTTTACAATATCCTTTATCCAAATACTAAATAGATCAATGCATGATAATACTAGTTAATGAATTTTGCCACAAGTCATGAAAATCATACTTGTTGACAAGGCATAATTTCAATTGACTTTGATCTATAGGAATTTTGAGAATGCTTATTCCAAGAATTCAATAAGTGAATTTCTTGTATATGTTTACACATATCTTGATATTGTCATATCTTTCCATAAGGTGCGTGATAACCTGAACCACCCTTTTATGACAATTATCCTTCAAAACTTTAAAGTTTTAAAGTATTCTTTATTCTTTAATGTATAATGTAACTATGCTCTTAGTTGAGCATAACTAGTCAACATGGTCATCATCAAGGATACCATGACTAGAATTGAGTGTCATCTCAATTATAACAGCATCATTGTGTACAACAATATGCTCTTTAAACATCCGTAAACTTTGAATATTTATTTGTTTGGTGTCATCCAAACCTCAAGTTTTTTGACTATGACAATTACACAACAATTGTTGTATAGAGTCTGGGAGCAACTCCAGGCTGAGTAATGCAATTCTAAATCCAAACATAAATATTACAATGTTGTTAAATCATCTTGTAATCAAGCATGATACAACAACCTTATACACAACATGATGTTAATGATGAATCTTCAAGTTAGACTTTAAGATCTCATTCATATACTATCTTGTCAAAGATATGTACTCATCATGTTCTATTAGACTCATTTATTTACCGCATGTGTTTATAATAATAAACATATATTCAAAGGTTGTATGTCTTATTTCCAAATCTTACAAACGAAGTTTCATTCTCAACTAAAGCTTAATTTAAGTGGAATGTAGTTGCCCATACAACATATAAGATTTAGAAATAATACTCCCACTAGCTTTCAGGAATACTTACGAGCTATCTTATTTTAATTATTAAATCAAACATGGATTTAATATTAAACATAAGAATCATCTCCTAGATGCATGCATATATCCATTCATGGATTCTTGCAGTCTGTACATATTTAAAGATTATTTGAACTCATAAAACTACTTTGTATGTCACACCCCCAAATTACATTTTTGCGGAATGGAATTCACGGGATTGACCGTCATAGCATCACAATCACAGTTATATTGAATGACCTAAAGTGTCGCTTGGAAAATACATCGTTTGATTTAATAAAATAATCGAGTTACAACATAGGTCCCAAAAGTTTACAAAGTTTGGAAATATAAATATATTACAAGTCCAAACGATGGTTTTGAAAGAAAGTGCCATAATGTACAATGATGTAAGTCGACGCTTGACTCAAAAGGTGGTTCCTTAACCATGCCATGATGATAATGCCTTAGATACCGAGAACAAACATGCTAAAAGGTCAACACAAAGGTTGAGTGAAATCCATAGGTTTAAGTAATTCGTTTGAACACAATAATCGTAGTGTGAGTTAAATGGTTTCACACTCATCGTTAAAAACAAAATCGTATTTATTTCACTAAGTTCATGACACCAAAGCGTAAACATCGCACCAATAAAATTGGTAATCATCGTTTCATCGCCGCCCTAATAGGTAAACTTGCCAATTTACCTTCTTGGTTCAAATATAGTGCTCGATTTCCCTAACCGGGTCAATAAGGCGGGAGTGTTAATTCAATAGGCCTATTCACAATATTCGCTCACTCGTAAGTGACTAATGGTTCATGATGTAGGGACTTGAACATGGCAAATACTTAGTGACAATAAAACATTCGGATATAGCATACATTCAAAGCATTTGTGTTCGATTAAAAATGTAGCATGTATCTCCCCAAGAGTTTGTAAAGCAGTTAAAAGAGTAAAAGTGGGGCTATGAACTCACTTGATAAACCGGTATGATGACAAGAGTGAGTACAACGAGGTATAGCGGAAACTTTAATCTGGACCTATTACAAATGATATGATATGATATGTAATGAGTTATGATGTGATGTTATGCATGCATTTCGTATGTTATTTATACCATTTGCGAGTTTTGAAAATAATACTTATCGTCGAAAAATACTCTTTTGACGTCTTGACCATTCTTAAATCACTTTACAAGTATTTACGTCAAATACTTGTAAAGTATGACATTTTGACCAGAAGGTAGGAGAGTTTCTTGATGGGAGTTTTAGACCAGAAGGTAGGACTGCAAGAAGAGGTGGTGGTAGTAGTGCTACTAGGGAAGGTGATCCATGTGCTGATGATCATGGGGAGTACCTTGACGAGAACTGTTAGTTTATAATATAAGACATACATTAAAACATGTAGACATCAAGAGTACACAACGGAAGACTTAAGATCATAACAAATAAATAATTAACTAAAAGTATGCGTAACGTACCTCTTGCGAATGTCGATCTCTCGAGCAAAACAAAGTAGTGGTTTGAAGAGTTGTCCTCACCGCTCTACAACTCAAACCAATTGGTGTAAGAATAGTGTCTTACTACCACGTTCTTGTACACACGAATTAACCAACGAATCAAGCGATTGCTAGATCTAACACAAGTCCTCGTTTAAGAAAAACGAAACCAAACTCCCTTACAAGGGGTGTTCGGCCGAATAGGGACTAGAGAGAGGAGAGGAGAGATCTAGGGTTAATTCAATGCACAAAGTTATGAAAAACCCTAGAACCTAGCCTTGTTTATATAGTAGATAGAAAACTTTGGGAACAAGTTATGGATTAGGGCTTGGGAAGCCCCCTTGGCCGACCATGAAGAAAGCCCAAGGGAAAACCCATAACTTTTCACTTTCAAGATTTTCCATTACTAGTCCTTCTCTTTTCATTTAACGGTCGTTAGTCATTTTTCCGTTAAATACTTAACGATCGTTAACCGGACTTAATGTTCAATAATTAATCGTAAACATAAACATTAATTATTAACTTTATTTCTCATTCGCTAATGTGTGCAATCCCGGGGTCACGAGTTCGAATTCGGACATTCACATGTTTGTAAATATATACATTTCCATCAAGAACATGGATGAGTTACAGATGGAGTCATCACAACCTGTTGGTGCTAGTTTAGGTAGAGGTGGGAGAGGGTGAAGTAGTAGTGGTTCTGGGAATGGTGATCAGTTTGCTGATGATCGGGGAGATATATGGGAGTATCTTGACGAGGGTATTAGACCCTCAAGTAGGCCTGTAGGAAGAGGTGATAGTATTCGTGCTACTAGGGAAGGTGATACGCAAGCTGATAATCACAGGGAGTACCTTGAGGTGAAAATGTTAGACATGGAGTCATGGCAACATCGACGTGGGTCGAACATTGCTGATACGCCACATACTCAATCATCACTCAAGAGTTGGTCTGATATGGTTGGTAGGGAGTGGCAAAGAAAGTTAAAAGCAGGTCGGGAAAACAGGCTCAACATAGTTTATCAGCATCGTCTAAAAATGGTAAATGTGTATTCCACTATTCATCTTTTCTTTTTCTCTTTTAAAATTTATTATTTTCTTATCTAACTTAAATTATTAACTCCGAAAAGGAAAGAGGTGGTCCAGTAAGTTCCCATAAAGTTTATCAGCGCTCTCATATGAAGCGAGGCTTGGTTTCTGAGTATATTACCAAGAGGGCAAAGAATGTGACGGTAAACCATTTATTTGATCTCACTACTCATTTTTAACTACTTGTTTATTTTATGTTATTTTATTTAAACTA
Organism: Chrysanthemum lavandulifolium; assembly: GCA_022545495.1. NCBI lineage: Eukaryota > Viridiplantae > Streptophyta > Magnoliopsida > Asterales > Asteraceae > Chrysanthemum > Chrysanthemum lavandulifolium. The sequence continues at coordinate 23,323,598 of CM040246.1, forward strand.
TACTTCTGTTTATAGGAAATGTATTCAGATATGATGGAGGAAAAGTATGGGGCAGACAACGCAAGTCATCATCGTGTTGGTGATAGGGAGATATTGGAGCGGGCTTGTGGTAGACCCTCTAAAAAAGGAAGATATTTTGGGTTTGGTACATCGAGCACGCCAACCACTTGCAGCTCTTCAGCTCATCATTCTAGTATAGCATCTTTAAATGAAGTATGTTTTATCCGCTCCTAAATTATATAATATTTTGTTAAAGTGTTTAAAGTTGGATTATAATGGTTCATCTACTGATCTTATTGGCAATAATAGATTATGATAGGTTGCAATGGGTTAATGGGTCAAATTGGGTTAATATGAGTTATAACGAGTTTATGGGTTGGATTAGGTGTTGTAACAGGAATGTCAAAAAAGAATGATATAATTGTATAATCAACAACATCATCATCGGTATATAGGAATACATTTACTATATGGTTCACTGCAGCTAATTGTCTAAACTTGGATATGTTTCCTCCCAAGTCAGAGATTTGTATTTAGTAGCCTTTGTGGATGTGTATGTTCAGTAAATATATCACATAAAAGCTTATGAAATTGGTCTTTTAAGTTATCTACAAAGAAAAGTCAAATGAACATTAGAGAGTTTTTTTGGTTGTGATTGCAGCAAGTTGGCTACATGTTATTGCAGCCAAGATATCTCCAATTTTAACATGTTATTATATTTTCAGGTTGAGAGTTTGAAAAAAGAACTTGAAGACCAAGCAAAGGAAGCTAAGGAACGCGAACTAGCTGCCAAGAAGTGAGAAAAGGCTGCTAAGGAGCGAGAAACGGAGGCGGAGGAACGAGTTAAAGAGCAAGTAAAAGAGATCACTAAAATGCTGGAAACACTCAAACCACCACCATCTCCACCTCCGAGTTAGTTAGCCATTGGATATCAACAAAGTTAGATTTTGTTTATGAAAAATTCAAACTTGGATATTTAGATACCAACTGAATTTAAATCTTTTGCTAACTTGGTAGAAACTCAACAAAGAGTTTCCACTTTCGAGCTTTTTTGGATATAATTGTATAAGCTTGATGCTAGCGAACTTTGAGTATGCTATGTACTTTTATGATATGAAAGTTATTGGTGGATTTTATAAATTGGTGGATAATTTGTCCGGTATTTCATTATATGCATTATACATATTATTTTGTAGGATATCACTAGGAAATGAAAGTATAATTCCATAGGAAATCCTTAGTAAACCAAACTTGAACTTCGTGGGAAATTGGTAGGAAATTAATCAGTTCGTTTGGGTCTTCACTAAGGGATTTCCTAGGGATCGTATTCTGTCGAAAACTTGTAAAATCTGTCGGAAGGCTTCGTCGTTGAGGGTTTCTGAGCATGCTTTTCCTTAGGGATTTTTTCCGTCAGAAATTTCGTCATTGAAAGCCTTCTGTGACGGATTTCCTAGGGATTTTGCCGTAGGTAAAAGCCCTTTTTCTGGTAGTGATCACGGGTGGTGACACCACCACCGCGCGCCGTAGCCATGACGTTTGAGTAAGACCGTGCATGTAGGAGTCGGTTGGGTGGTGCAGTCCATCTAATGAAATGCCACCTTTTATTATTATTTTTTTTTTATTATCAACATTTTAATTATCATTATCATTATCATTATTATTATTATTATTATTATTATTATTATTATTATTATTATTATTATTATATTTTTTATAAATTATTTTTTTTTATTTTATTTCTTTTGTAAATTATTATTATTATTATTATTATTATTATTATTATTATTATTATTATTATTATTATTATTATAACATCACTTTATTAGAAATTTATACGATTTACAAAAATTAGTGGGAAGTGAGACACTATATGGGCCTCACTTTTTAGCTATAAAACTAATCCTACTAAAGATATTACCAGCAGCACGCGCCCCAATGTCTTGAGTTATCGAGAACTTTCGGATCAACTTTATTATTATTCTTCTTCTTCTTATTATTATTATTATCACTTTATTAGAAAATCGTAGGATTTACAAAAGATTAGTGGGAAGCCGAGAAACTATCTAGGGTATATTGGTAGTTATATAGAGTGACCGCAAGCGACCACGGTCACCACTGCCACATTAGCGCCAACTCATTTTTCTCTTTCTAAAACATTATGCATGACCAAGTTAGTGTAATAAGACGACTATGGTTACACTAAAAACATACTTCACTTAAACAATTTAATAAATAAAAACTCACACGCAACACTCACACAAAAAAGAAGAGAATTCGATCGAGTTGTGCAATTCTCTCAGATGTAATACCCCGAAGCAAAACTTTTTTTTTTCTTCCTTTTTCTTAAACTCTGAAACAACCCCTTTTTATACTCTAAATGGTCCTTTTTTTACTCTAAAATTATGGATTCATATTCTAAAATGGTATTATTTTCTAAAACCCAAAATGATTTTTATACTCTAAAAGAGATCTATTTTTTCTATAGACACTTTCAACTCTAAAAGAGACTCATTTTTTCCGAACTTTAAAAATGAACCATTTGCAGTCTAAAATAACCCATTTTTCTTTGCTCTAAAAATGATCCATCTGCAGTCTAAAATGAACCCATTTCTTGCACTTGCACTTCTAAACCATTTTTTCAGAAAACGATTTCTATAACACGACATAACATCAAAACTTGCAAAATATATTTAAACAACATATAACATGACTCACCCACACCCGTTATATTTCATTATTTTTTTGAATAATAATATTTGAACGGGAGTAACCCTTTAAAAGAAGAAAAAAAAATCTAAGTCTCCACGACTTGTGGAAACGTTCTTTACAAAGTTATACCAAATATCCGTTTTGACCCACTTTCAATACAAGTTGAGCTTGACTTTGACACTACAAAACAACATTACAAACCATTTTATGACACTTGGGGTTCAACCTTGCTTCGACCTCGGTATCATATATATTTGCCTAAGATCGATAAGTACTTCCACCATTTATTAGCACAATAAACTACTATCCGAGCCATCCATAGATCATGTAAACCTATAAAACGTTTAAACACTAGACCATAAGCATTACACTTAGTAAGTAATAAACATAACAACTTCTCATATATCATTTAACACATTTGCATCATAATCAACACTTACTAGTCAAAGAGACTAAAATCATACAATCACTTGCTTTCTTCCACATTCACATAAGCTCCACACATCATCATTAACATCATAACTAAGCAAACCACATCCTAGCTAGTTAACCAACTAGCCTTATTATAATCTTAGTCCAAGCACTTTAAAACTTAAGCCTTCTACATTCTTAACACAATCAAATCACATAACACAAAATATGATAAAATCAATATAATCTCTTGTTATAGTCAAATTACTTACCTTATTACCAAGAACACTATCATCTTCAAATTATTGGTTCCTAATCAATAACCAGCACAAACACCTATTATGACATTAATACAATACAAATTAACAAGGATTTACATAACCCATAACATCTATAGTCATCATATGTTCATATCTTGATCGTATGATGAAACCCTCACTTTACCCAAATTAAACATAGAATAATATAGACATAAACCCTTATTTCTTTACGATCTTTAGTTAATCTTAAAACTCCTTTTACTCAAACTTCTCATTTGGGTATATGAACCCTAATTTCTTAATTTACCAATTGACAACTCTATAAAGATTACTTACTTGGGATGATTGTTATGGATTCATATCTTGATTTGGAACACTAATTACCAACCATTTGATTAGTAGAAAACCTTAGCGTTTCCCTTATTTCAAGCTTAGGTCGACACACACAATACAACACAAAATTCTGGAATGGTAGGGAATAGTTTAAGGATTACTTCACATAGGCTAGTTCATTTTTGGACATTTGGCAATAGTAGTCTCCCTAGTCCTATATCTTATAGTTTCGTCACATTAAACTTTATAACACATTTAACTTAACATTTTGACTAACCAATCACGTAACATCTTCAGCTTTTAAGAGTCGTAGTCAAACTTATTCAAGACGCTATATCGTTAAAATACCTAAAAATCGGTTTCAAAGTGTTACATTCGATGCCTCGACCGACCTGTGGGTCGACCAATCACTACGATCGGTCTTACACCCAACCTAAGACTACAAAAATATCTATACTAGAATAAGAAATAGTAACCTAAACTATGGAAGCTGCCCAAAAAGTACATATATTTAAACATTAGAATTTCATTTATCTATACGTCAGTTAGTTGAATTATAACTTGTCATAACCGGTGCATTTTAGTGAGTTTTGGCATTTTTATTTTTTATTTTTTTTAGTGAGTATTGTTCTTGTTGAGATGGAGTTGAATACGCAGCTCATGGACTAATTCTTGAATTAAGTGTATGTACACATGCGTACACGTACAACTGTTTAGATTGTATTAGTGATCCAAAAGGTTATATTGATATGTTGTAATTCTTATTTCCTCCAACATGTAGGGTTTTTATAATTAAGTGTCGTTGAAAAAATTATAAATAAAAGTACATGCGTACCCTACTATAAACAATAATGCACATGCATGTCCTTAACTTCCTAAAATCTCTATATGTAAGTTCACATGTTTGTATGTGCGTTTGTCTCACATGTCCTTGAATCATCATTCATCCCCGTAAATATTGTGTTATCAGTGGTAGGTTAATAGGTAATTACTATACTAAATAACACCAAATACCTATCACATTTTCAACGTATTAGAAAACCTATAGTCAAAGTGACTAGTTAAATCTCACATACTTATCAATAATGTCTTCACTTTTAACCCGACACTAAATAATTGTAATTCATTCGTTTCATAAAATTTAAGTCTAGTCTAATGTTATGGTTAAACTTGCGTGACCACATTTTTTTTACTGTTGAAATTATTTTCAAAAGCTAATACAACGTTTCCACGCAAATCTGTAGATATTAATAGCATATTAAGGTCTCGATAACTTCTCTTTTTGAGTACACGGTGCAGTGCATGTTTGACATGTTATAAGGTTTTTTTGGCACCTATAGTGCTATCAAATTGCCACCCCCTCCCTACCGGCACCATATGCACGTTATCCGTCCCACAGCTAAGGCCACAACGACCGTCTTTTTTTTTTCTTTTTTTTTAAACGTTATTTTAACATGTGAGGAGGCAACGACTGATGTAAAACACTCATTTTTCTCTATAAATACCCACTTTTACCTTATTTCATTCAAACAAATCATCACAATCAACTTATTAATTTCATACACTTTCACATACAATTCAATCCCTTTTTAAAAAATGAGTAACCAAAACAACGATTGGCTCATGAACAATACATTTTTCTCGTTTTCTTCGTCTTTATTCGAGTTCCCCAACACCCACTATACCATCATCCGCCAATTCTATTTCTTCAGAACAACTGCCACCGTCATTTGCACAACATGCAAACCAACAACCATATTTCCCACTACCCGCTTTTCCACCAAATAATTTACTAATGAACCAAGATCACTTTAACCAAACAGCGTTACTCAAACTTCAACAACAATACCCATTTCATAACTTTGGAGCTTTTGGTAACAGTTCACAACCACCAAAAAACACAACCACCACCACAATCGCCACAAAACTCACCATCACAAATATCACAAACTGAGACTTCTCCCCCCGAAAAAGGAAAAGGAAAATCAAGAGTAAGAAAGCTGAGAGAGAAGAAAACCGGCATCACGCGTACCCCTTGGAAACAACAAGAAGAAAAACTTTCAGCTCAAAGTTATATACAAATGTCCGAAGTCCCAAGACTTGGTACATACCAAAGTTCAAAAATATTTCAAAAAGTTCATAGTGAATACAATCGGCATGCATCCTTCTAACATACCAAGGATATGATCGCGGGGAAGTGGACAACGTTGACACGTGATTGCAACAAGTTCGTCGGGATTGTCGCCGAATATGAACGTCTTAGTGGTGAAAATGATTCGACTCGGGTAACTCGTTGCTATAAAAAAATTCAAGACACTTGGGGGTTTGCGTTTGTCCACTATGAAGCATGAGGTGTATTGAAAATTCGATCGAAATGGCGTGGTGCGAAAGTTGTTGTTCCCGGAAGATGATATGTACAGATGATGACGTTAAAGAACCGAACGAGCTATTTCGAAATGATCCGCACCCACGTCTTCTTGGCAAGCCAGGGCCTTCCAAGAGTCAAAACCAGATTCTACAACAACGGCGGGATCCTTGTCAAGTAAAGAAGCTTTCAAGGAAATGGTCCAAGAAAAAATGCGACAGGATCGTGTAAAAAAAGATTACCTCCTCTTGACTCAAAAAGATTCGAGGAATTGAAGTTTCTTGCTACTAGCACCGAGAGGATGACGGAGGAATATGCGGCTTTGGTTAACAAAATGAAAGAAGAGATCCGAGCAAATATCGTTTCTAGTTTAGCTTGTTTTAGTTTTTGTGTATTTCTTGTATCATATTTTTAATATATCGTATTTGAATTTTAGTTTAAATGTGTTTATTTTTAAAGAAATAAAAAATAAAATAAAAATAAAGTTAAGAGTAAAGTCCAAAATACATCCCTGTGGTTTGTCTCATGTCCCGCTTTACATCCTCGTGGTTTTTTTTTTTTACATAAAACCATACATCCGTTAATAAAGGTGGCACAAAACTATCCATTCGTTATTAAAGTCAGTCAACGAGGACTAAAGAGTGAAATTATTTCTTCGTTACCTCCTAATGGAGGAGAAAATATTTGCAACTTTAGTCCTATGGACTAATGGTGCATTTTTTTCGAAAATAATTTGCATCGTTAGTCCTGAGGACCACGGGGATGTAAAGCAAGAAACGAGACTAATCACAGGGATGTAATTTGGACTTTACTTTAAAATAAAATAAAATAAAAACTGAGACCTGATAGCGTCTATAACAGTTATAGCTAAAGCGGGTGTTTATGTTATATAAGTGTTATAAAGTATATGCTGACGTGACATGACTTATGAAATTAATTGATAACTGTCGTAAAACATATATTAAATAAGTTGAAATAAATAGGTTCACATGAGGGACCCAACTGCGTAATGTACTACTAAGAGCCTTAGGTGTCGTAACCTAAGGTTAAACCTTAACATTTGTCACGTCAGCGCCACATCAGCTTTAACATTTCACTTTAACTTAACAAAAAAACACCCCTTATCATAACATTCCCAAGGTTAAACCTTAACTCAAATATTTTTAAATTCAACCCCTAAACTAAAATAAACATTTCATTTATTAAACAACATATCATTGATTCTTAAACATATTACAATACGAAATATAAAATAACTAAAAAAAATTACAACGAAAAAAATTAAATAACGAAACATAGCAAATACTTATTCATCGTCGTCGCTCTCTTGTTGTTGTTGTCGTTCAAGATGGTTCTTCCAAACATGCTCTATAAGGTCCATTTGGAGTTGAGTATGCGTTTCTCGGTCGCGTATTTCTTTTGCCTTACGACGGTGAGTATCACATCTTTGGACCCACCTTTGTTGCCTCATACGTGCTGACGGATCCACCCACATTTCGTTATAGTCACGTAATACAAATTTTTGATTTTTTAAAATCATGTTATGCAAAATAATGCAAGAGTACATGATTCTACGTATCTTGACAATTTCCATTTAACGTGTTGGTTGTTGTAGTATACCCCAACGTCCTTGAAGCACACCAAAAGCACGTTCAACATCCTTTCGGGCACTTTCTTGTTTCCTTTTAGAATAAGTATGTTTTTCGTCAGTTTTTGACGAGAAGGATTTGACGTAAGTTGCCTACTGTGGGTAAATTCCATCAGCCAAGTAATACCCCTGTTCATACCTAGTTCTATTAACCATATAAGGGGCTCTTGGGGCAATGTCAGCAAGAATTTCGTTGAATAACGGAGAGTTATCTAAAACATTAATTCGTTATTCGCCCCCGCCATCCCCAAAAATGCATGCCAAATTACCCTTACCAACAAATCTTGAGAAACAACAGCTTCAAGCATAATTGTTGGGTATTTTTTATCACCCCTACCAAATTACCCTTGCCAAGCCACCGGACAATTTATCCATTCCCAGTGCATACAATCAATGCTACCAAGCATTCCCGAAAAACCATGACACTCTTCATGTCGTTGATAAATATTTTGAATGTCGGCCCATGTTGGTTTTCTTAAATACTCCGACATAAACAAATCAATAACGCATGTGTTAAAATTATCAATACAATCACGCGAATTATGCTCACCCATTTGCAAATATTCATCAAACGCATCGGGTGAGGTGTCGTACGACAATTGGCGTATGGCAGACGTACACTTCATAAGAACACTTAAACTCATTCGACCCGTACAATCGGGTGATTGGCTAAAGAATTTAAAATGATCCGGAATATTTTCGGAGTATAAGATTCAATACCTTCGACTATTTGCGTAAATAGTTTCGGCTCATATGAAATCTTCTTCGAAAATTCGGTTCGAATACTTACAACCTTCAATGAATAGTCGTTACATAAACGCTTCTTACGCAGCTCATGTTCACGATATATATGGAGTGCGAGTTAAGCGAGGTTGAGATGCTTCTTGTTCCAACTGACTGCGATATCAAATGCGGCCATCATAAATTGAAGTCGGTTTAGTCATCAACGTCGGACCATTCTTTGAGGTAATTCGTCAATTTGATTTGGATCCATTGTGAATGAACAATGTTTTTTGTTTTGTTATAGAGGCGAAGTATATAAACTTGAATTTGAATTATGGAAGTGTGAAAAAATGGTGTTTTATTTGGGTATTTATAGTGGTAAAAATGGTTTTGACTTCTTTTTTTTTTTTTTTTTTGGTTAATAACCTTTTAAAGTATTATCTTGTCGAGAATGAAAGTTCTGAGTGGCGAACTAAAAAAATAACTCTTTTAGACATTAAAGTTGACATTTTGTCTTTCTTTAAGTATTATAACCATATTATGACCATTTTACCCTTTCTAAATTTTTTTCGAAATACTTTTTTTTTGATTTTTTTTTTCCAAAATATTTTTTTTGAATTCTTTTTTAGAAATACTTTTTTTTTTTGAAATTTCTGAAATTTTTTTTCGAATTTCTTTTTTTTTTGAAATATTTTGCGAATGGTAAAATGGTCATAATAAGGTCATAATACTTAAAGAAAGACAAAAATGTCAAATTTAATATCTAAAAGAGTTATTTTTTTAGTTCGCTACGCAGAACTGCCATTATTGACAAGTATAGTGTTACGTCTCAGACTATTGATTGGTGGCAAACTGTCAAGTTTATCACACAAGTCAACCACTTGTGAATGGTTAACCGTGATAAAATTAAAACAGTCTAAAACCAATGCAATGAAGATCTAGAGGAGTTTAGTGTTTCCCCAGGTCGTTAAGTCCCAACGAGCTGTGCGACTGAATAACCAAACGTATAGTGATCGGGTGATATTGAACGGGAAAGGGTTTGAGGATTATGAATAATTATACCTAAAGAGAAAGTTTGTAAATTACAAGGGCTTAAATGCAAATTAAAGAAAATTAAAAAGCTAAATTATATTAAATAAATGCTATCACTATTTTTAAAATTTGATTTTTCTTGATTTTTCTTTTATAAATTTAAATTAAAAACTACGTAACGTACAAAAGAAAATGTGAAATTGAAACAATATTAATCCTAAAAATATAAAATGAAATTTTACAAACCTAATGATAAGAGAAAATTTTGAGAAAAAGAAAATTATTTTTATGACGATTTATTTAATTATTATTAATTAAAACTATTTTTACCTATTTAATAATACACTAAAATATAAGAAAATATGAAATAAAGCTAGAAAAGTGAAATTATGACTTAGAAAAATCTAAAATAACTAAAGAGAATTTTCAAAACTAATTTTGTATTTTTCTGATTTATATTCTAATTTCTATGATTTAAAAATCATTTAAAACTAATTAAATTGCTAAAAATTACAAATTTAACTAAGAAAAATCTGGAAAATTTTTTTTGACTTTTTATATTTATCTTAACCTAGGAAAATTGAAAATTATTTTTTGAAGCTTTTCCGATTTAATTGCAATAAAGGTTAATTAAAAGTCCTAAAAGCTGCTTTTAAATAAGGAAAAATACTAAACAAGAATGGAAAATTATGAAAAATTCAGGAAAAGTCTAAAATATTAATCTAAATCTATGAAAATATAAAACATATACTAGTATGCAAGATTATGAAGTCAGAGAGAAAAGTGCTTATAAATAAAGACTTGAATTAAGTAAATGAACACCAAAGACCACCAAATGATAGCAGAAGCTAAAGTATGCTAAATTAATCTAAAAGCAATTAATTCTAGCTACTCTAAACCTCTAATGTGTAGATCTAAACTGATTTGAATGATTTGGCTTTTATAATGAAAACAACCTCTTCCTTACCTACTTTAAGCTAAAGCCACAACTTATCCAATAAGCCAATGTGAAAACCAAAACTGGAGACCTCAAGACCACCAGCTTAACTATCTCAAGACCAAGTTTCAGACCCTAGAAAGCTAAAACCAAACTTGTGCAAGGTGCTCATAAGGCTGGTTCACACTCGAGTATCTTGAGTGTGAGCAGGGAGATGGGAGCTTATTAGATAGTGATTAGAGCTTGTAAAGACTTGAGAAAATTCAAGAAAATCGATTTCAAAAATAGGCCAACTGAACTTGTTAATCCCAAAGTTTCACTGCATTTGAACCAGAATTGAGTCCATGAAAATTCAACAAAGGTTGGGTAAAAACTGGTTTTTCACTTTGACTTTTGACACAGAATTGGATATTTGACTTTGGTGAACTTTGATTCTCAAAAATGGATTGAAATTGATTTTTTATGATGAAAGGAAACTAATTCAAGCTGCTTTAACTAATATAACACCTAAATGTGAGAGATGGTGAACTGAATCTCACAGAAATGGAAATTAAAACTGATTAATTGTGATTTTGACTACTAGAGTTCTAAGGTGCAAATGGATGAACCTAAAGACTCTAATAGACCTACTAGGAACACTGCAATTCAACTTAACCACTTCACTACTCTCTAGCTCAGGTTACTCACTGTATCCAAACACCCATTTAATGACTGATTCACAGTTTTGCAAAACCAAACTCAAACCCAAGCTGGACTAATCCTTAAACTAAACTCAGATGACTAAGTTAAACCTAGATCAAGCTAACTTATCAACATTTTAATCATAAAAACTCAACTGCTTCTCTTATAGAAGGAAGGACAGAAATGCAGAAAATTGTACTAACTTTAAGCAGACTAATAACCAATCAAGCTAACAATCTGATTAATGAAATAACTAGATGAAGCACTTGAGAAACACAGAAGCTAACTAGATTACTGATTCAACTTGTAAAATAGAATTTCAACACTAACCAAAGTCCTTCCACTATGGCATGCTCATGAGGTCAATGAAACAGGACCCAATCTTGCTATCAACCCATATTACATCCAAAATCAATGCTAAACTCCACCAAATGCCAAAACCATATCAGCAACCCAATCCAAATCAACTCTAATTTCTGCACTGTTGACTTTTATTGACCAAGTTCCAAATTTGTTTGAACTTGAGTTATGAGCTCACCAGAAGCTATGAGTAGCTTAAGTAAGCTTATTGGAACTAGAAATAAGCTAATTGAAGCTTGAATATAAGAGATGAAAACTGGTTTTTTAACAGTGAACATAAAAACATGAAACTTATATAAAACCTTGAATTAATACTTGAAAGCAAATTACAATAACTAAATAGCTTTAGTTCAGATCAGGAAGACTTAAGATTACAATTTTTGAAACTAATTAAGACAATGGAAATAAGAACGACATACAAGAAATTTAAAACTAAAAACTACTACTTGTCTCTCCTTCTCTTTCTTCTTTTTATACACCAAAATGCTCCCCACTTGTATTCTGAGCAAATCCCACTTGTATTCTGGACCATTGGATCACTGGAGTGGTTTTTAGCCATTGATGGCTTTTTGGCGGGAAAATGATATATTTGCCAGTGGTTCTGATAGCTTGGACAGGGAAAGGAGCATTTAATGCATTTGGCTTGGGGTGTTTGGAGGGTAGGAATAAGGTGGGTGTGATGATGATGGAGTGTGGGAAGTGTTGCAGGCATAGGTGATGATGAGGGGGGAGGGAAACCCGTGAGCGGTTTTTATTATTTTAAACGTGGGTGGGTTTGGTTTTTTAAACCGTGGGTTGGATTGGGTCAAGGGTATTGGGCTTGGGATATTAAAAGGTCCGGTTTGGATTTGGGATATAAGTAAACAAGGACCACTTTTGCAATACAATCAAACTTGAGGACCAAAGCGCAACTCTTCCAAACTTATCAAAAGGACCAAACTTGCCAATTATGAATAGTGCAAGGTAATATTTGATAAATTTCCATTTTAAATAACCCAAGGACTATTTTTGATATTTTCAAAGTTTAAGGACTAATTATGACAACTTATGATTTCAAAAGGACCTTTGGTGACTTTTTTTTAAAATAAGTGCTCGTGGGTGATTTTGTCAAGATTTGAAAGTCGGGGACCAAACGCCAATTATGCAAACTTAGCTCGTTTTCATCGATTTTAAACATTTTGCATCCGAAACATATAAATGCAATTTTGAGATATTTTCGGTATTTTGATGCATTTCGGCGTTTTAAATGTTTTGCGTTCATTTGACCAAAATGATGAGTATTTACACACTCATCAATCCCCACACTAAACTATTGCTAGTCCCTAGCAATCTTTTGAGAAAACTTAATGGATTGAATCTCTTTACCAAAAGCCATTACTCGAGTAGCCAATTGTTTCGGTTCAAGTAAGAACCTTGGTACAATGATAACCAAATGATTTTGAGCAAATCACCGACTTTCAACGGTTTTGATTTGTCTTTACCGAAGCCGTTTGCTACGGACTAGCCAACTCTTAGATAAAATATATTTGGTGAGCCGATTACCAATTATGGTTTTCCAATCGCCTTTACCACAAGCCATAAACTTGCGGGCTAGCCAACTCTTTACTAATTAAAGATATGGTGAATGAACACCATACAATTTTGGGCAAATTGCAAGCCGTCAACGGATTTGAGATATCTTTACCAAGTGTCGCTTTGCTCTGGATTAGCCAATCCTTTTGTTTTTTAGACATGGTGGATCGATAACCGTATCTTGAGTAAGTGCAAAATACTTACTCCAAAAAAATTGGCCAAAATGGGGAATTGGGTAGTATAATTACATGATAAAATTCGTGAGAATCCCCCACACTAGAAATGAATATTGCCCTCAATATTCAAAGTACGTGATTATGCCGAAACGAGAACGTAAAGGGAAATACTACGGCCATTATTTGATTTTTTTTTTTTTGATACTTTGTATACAACAATGGGCACCTCCCCACACTAGGTGGTAGAAAATAGAAAGAAGTCGAAATATGGGTGAAAACCCATATGGTGTGCTCTCGTTTTTGATTCCCGAGTCGCTAGCTTGACTCGATCCCGCATTCATTGGTTCATGGGAAAGTTTGTAGATCCGGACAACCACAGGAGGAATGTCCTCTCCAAAATAGTGCTTCAATCGATGACCATTCACTTTAAAATTGGGACCATCGGATTGAGATAACTCAATGGTTCCATAAGGAAATACTTTCGTGATGGTGAATGGTCTAGACCGGTAGGATTTTAGTTTTCCGAGAAAATCTTCAATCTTGAATTGAAAGAAGGACTCGATCACCGACGTTGAAAACGCGGTTCTTGATTTTGGAGTCATGAATCTTCTTTGTCTTTTCTTTGTAGATCAAAGAGTTCTCGTATGCTTGATCACGGAGTTCATTTAATTCGCTCATTTGAACTTTCCGTGATCACCACCGTCTCTGAATATCGGTTGGCATGTTTCAAAGCCCAAGATGCCTTGTGCTCAAGCTCAATCGGCAGATGACACGCTTTTCCGTACACTAGCTTGTATGGAGTACAACCGATGGGTGTTTATAAAATTGTCACGGAAGGCCCAGAAGGTCCATCTAGCTTATCCGACCAAGAGGCACGGTTTTCGCCACTGTCCTTTCAAGAATTAATTTAATCCTCGGTTAGAAACTTCCACTTGCCCACTTGTTTGGGGTGATCTGCAGAGAGGCGGTGAGTTACACCATACTTTTGCATGACTCTATCAAACGGTCATTGCGTAAATGCGTACCATGATCATTGATTATAGCTCGTGGAGTTCCAAACCTAGCAAAAGAGATTTTAAGAATTTCACAACAACTCGGGCATCGTTGGTAGGCAAAGCATTCGCTTCAACCCATTTTGACAAATAGTCAACGGCCACGAGTATGTATTTGTTTCCTCGAGATGAAGGAAATGGCCCCATAAAGTCAATGCCCAGGATGTCAAAAATCTCACACACTTGAATGGCGTTTTGCGGCATTTCATTTCTTTGTGAGATATTTCCGTGACGCTGACAAGCGTCGCGAGTTTTGACTAATTCATGGGCATCCTTGTAAATCGTGGGCCAATAAAATCGGAATCAAACACCTTTTGGCGGTGTAGTTGGGGCTATGATGTCCCCAAGAGGTCCGTAATGGCAAGCCTTGAGAATGTCATTAGCTTCCCGACCATACACACATCGCGATGACTTGATCCGCACAAATTTTGAATAAGTAGGGTCGTCCCGAGTAATGTTTTACATCTTTAAAGAATTTGTTTTTCGTTGGGACGACATCCTTTCACCACAAAGTTACCCGCACGGTAATTTGCAAAGTCAAGAAACCATGGGGTAGAAGAGTCTCCACGAAAAGAAACTACATTGAGTGTTTCGAGAGAAATATTTCGTTTATTTCCTTTTCTCGAACACATCCCGGTGAGGGTTTTCTAGACGGGATAGATGATCGTGACGGGTTCTCGGCTCCTTTTTATCACGTATAATGATATCAAATTCTTGCGGAGGAGAACCCAACGGAGCAATCTCGGCTTTGCATCTTTTTGCAAAGAGATATTTGAGAGCCGAGTGATCCGTATACACCACGCATTTGGTCAAGATTAGGTATGGTCGAAACTTCGAAACGCATACACCACAACTAATAATTTTTCTCGTAGTGGTGTAATGGGTTTGAGCTTCACCATAGTCTTACTCGCGTAGTGGATAGGCTGAAAATGTTTGGTTTCGTTGCCCCAAGACCGCACCGATAGCAAAATCACTTGCATCGCATATGAGTTCAAAGGGTAAATCCCGGGGGCAACTAGAATGGGTGCTTCGTAAGCTTTTTCTTTAATGTTTCAAAGCTTGATGCACTCGGTGAGAAGATAAAAGGAGCATCCTTCTCAAGGAGATGAGTCATAGGCCGAGCGATTTTAGAAAAATCTTGTATGAATCTACGATAAAATCCGGCATGACCTAGAAAACTCCTAATACCTTTGACGGTAGTTGGATGAGGCAATTTAGCAATAACATCAACTTTTGCTCTATCTACCTCAATCCCATTTTTGGAAATCTTATGGCCAAGGACAATTCCTTCTTTGACCATAAAGTGGCTCTTCTCCTAATTTAGACAAAGATTGGTGTCTTCACACCGTTTGAGCATTTTTTCTAAATGGGAGAGACATGTTTGAAACGAGTCCCCAATGACCGAAAAGTCATCCATAAACACCTCCATTGTTTCCCCGATCATGTCGTGGAAAATTGCCATCATACATCGTTGGAACGTGCGGGAGCGTTACATAGGCCAAAAGTCATACGTCTGTAGGCAAAAGTTCCGTATGGGCGGTGAATGTGGTCTTTCTTGATCCTGCGGATCAATGGGGATCTGAAAATACCCGAGAAACCATCTAGGAAACAATAGTATTCGTTCCTCGCTAATCTCTCAAGCATTTGGTCCATGAAGGGTAGAGGAAAATGGTCTTTACGGGTGGCTTCGCTTAACTTGCGATAGTCAATACACACGCGCCATCCGTAACCAATCGAGTTGGAATTAACTCGCTTTCTTCATTTGTGACAACAATTATGCCACCCTTTTTGGAACACGTGAATGGGACTCCACCCAAGGACTATCGAGATCGGGTAAATTAGACCGGCATCAAGAAGTTTGAGAACCTCTTGTTTGATAACCTCGTGAATCTTAGGATTCACCTTCTCCGATGTTGATCTGGCGGCGAAGTCATCCTCCATCAAGATTTTGTGAGTACAAAACTCGTGGTTGATACCCTTAATGTCGGAGAGTTTCCAAGCAATTGCTTGCTTGTGACTTCAAGACCTTTATGAGAGATCTTCTCCTCCTCGCTTAAGTCTTTAGCAATTATGACGGTAATTTATCATCACCTCCAAGAATGCATACTCGAGATGAGGAGGTAGGTCCTTAAGTTCAACCTCGGGAAATTCTTCGAGATGTTTGCACGGATCGATTTCTTCAATCGTGATCTCTTTCGGAGGAGTGAAGGTAATGGATCTTCATTTAACAATTGCTCAAGATAAAGGATATCTCCTCCGAATCATAAACACCATCAATTCCCATGAATTGATTCATCATTAGGAAGAAACTCATCGATTTCTTCCAAAGAAGTCACCCCTCAAACGGGTGAGAGAGGGAAGAGTCGACAATAATTGGTTGAGAAGATGTGGTGGGATCCCCACTCACGTAATTATGAAAATAACCAAGAAACTCTTGAGAGTACTCCTCAAGCAATATCAATTACATCGACTCGATTAACCGATTCAAGATCATAATTTGAGGAGTACCTTGAAGTTTGATCAAGGTTAAAGGTGTGACTTCATTACCCACACGTAACGTGATTTCTTGCTTAAACACATCAATGAGAGCACGGCCGCTTCTCGGGAATCTCGTCCAACAATGAGGGAACCCGATGATCGGCATCGAAATCAACAACCACAAAGTCGGTGAAAATGGAACTTTCCTACTTTCACGAATACATCCTCGGCGATGCCAAGAGGACGCGATATAGAACGATCCGCAAGCTCAAGAGTCATGCGGTAGGAATAAGTTCGGAAGAAAAGCTTCCATACTTGAATAAGCATCGATTGATGCTTGCACCAAGATCGGCGAGGCAAAGCATTCAATCATTCCCGGAAAAACACAAGGAAGAAGAAATTTTCCAGATCTCCAAGCTTCTCGGGAAGCTTCTTTATGAATCACGAAAGTTCTCGTTCAAAGGAGTTTTAGCCATTTCAAACAGTTTTCCTTGTTGCTTAACATGTGTTTGAGAGTTGATGCAAATTTGGGCATCAAGATGATAGCATCCGCAGCTTATGTCAAATGTAGTTCTTGGAAAATTTGAAAAAATTTTCCATTTGATGACCTGCTTTTCATGGAGCTTTTGCTCATTTAAACGTGATGGGTAAGGAATAGAAGTTTTGGATTTGGGGTTTTCAACTGGAGGTTCAAAAACAACTCGTGTTTGGTTTTGGGTTTCGGGACAACTTGAGGATGGACATTGCTTGGTACCTTCGTTATTAGTAGGAAGTTCCTTGTCCTTTGTCGCCTCGGGTTCACTTTCCACTACCTTCGGAGAGAAGAAGAAGGGTAGTAGGAATAGCGGGTCCATCATATGAAGCACCACTGGTTGTGATCGCTTTGCATCGCCCCTCGGATTAGCGATCGTGTTGCTAGGTAAAGCACCGAGCCCGAGGGTCGATCATTTAAAGACTTCTTAATGTCGAAATCTGCTAACCAACAACCTATTCATTTCCTCTTGGGATTTCATGAATTGCTTCAACAACTCATCGGATGATGGTCCATTGGAACAATGGCTTGATTTTGTGTAGGAAAATTTTGGCCTCTATTGTTTGGATTAGGGCCTTGATTTTGGAAATTTCCTTGATTATTGCCATGAAAATACCCCGGGTTGAAATTTCCCGACCTTGGTTTCTATTAAAATTTCCTTGATGTTGGAAGTTTTGACTTTGATTTTGAAAACCGTTATTTTGACTAAAATTACCTTGGTTTTGAAAACCTTGGTTCGTTCTATTCGATTTTGATTACGGTTTTGGTTTTGGTTGAAACCGGGTGGTCCAGGTAGTGGTTAGGACGGTGGTTCGGTCTATAGGAGCACGGTATTGGTTGCCTCCTGAATTAGAAATCCCCCACACGCTTGCTTCAAAAGGGTTACCATCGGTGGCCATACAGTTGTAATAGGCATGGGGCCACCGCAGTAACACATACTTCCACTTTCTTGACTTCATCGGTGGTGAAGTTTGTGGAAAAGAAACTTTCTTTGGTTGGAGAGAACTAAAGCTTGAATTGCTTCATGAGTTTGTCAATCTTAGCATCGGTGCTAGATTGACTCACGAGCGATGAAGTAGAAGGACCAACACCGACTTGGGAAACAACCGGTTTGCTTCGGCGCAGGCGGACTTTAGACTTGTTTTCAATTATCGCTAAAGCTTCTTTTACGCTTTTGCTCAAGAAATTTTCTCCAACGGAGGAATTGAGAGAATCTTGATCGATTGACTCACCCATTATAAAAAGTATCGAGTTGCATTAACTCGGAGAAACCGTGGTGAGGACATTTGAGCAACTCCTTAAAACGATCCCACGATTCATCAAGGATTCATCAAACTTTTGTGTGAACTTGATGATTTCGTTGAGACTCGTGGTTTTAGAAGGTGGATAGAATTCGCTCACAAATTTCTTCACCGTGTCTTCCATGTTTCGATCGATTGAGGGGTTGTTTTCAAGCCAAATCCGGCTTGTCCTCATAGGAAATGGGAAGGAAGAAGCTTGACAAAGATCTCGTAGGGACATTCTTGTATTTGATGGTAGATGCAATCTTGTTAAACCATCGAATATGAGCACGAGGATCATCCCTTTCAAAACCATAGAATTGACTTGAGGTTACAAGATTTAGTAACCCGTTTTGAGTTCAAAATTTTCACCACAATGGTCGGGATAACAATAGCATCTCCATACCCATCGATGGGTGCACGGAGAAGCTCACACACAGGACGTTCTTCCGCCATGATAACGGAAGTAGTGTGCGATCCGGATCTCGAATCCGACTGATGGGGAAGCGTCTCACGGACACGCCTTCTGGAATCTCGACAAGCTCACGAAATGGGCTCACAGACCTAGAAGAGCGAAGCAAGCATACACTAGAGTTAACTCAAAGAAATCTCGTAGTTAAGGAAGGAATTATGAAAAATGGGGAAAGAAGAATCTTTTTGGGTTTTATGGTTTTGAAAAGTAGATATAACAACAAATCCAATTAAAACAATATCGAGGCAAAACGACAATGAACTTAAACCAATAATCACAAGATGAATGGCTTTTTGAAAAGGTACACCACTCACAAGGACACAAAGGCAAGTTTTAATCTTTGGTCTAGAACTTATTATGGTCGTACCCCAGCTTAGGTAGTACAATCGCCTTGGTTTGCGGTGGTAATTTTTATGTTGTTATTATTAAACAAAGAAAACGACAAATCTTTTTTCTATTTTTATCTTTTATATATATAGAAACAAAAGAAAAATATTTTTGTGTTTTATACGCTTTAAGATGTTTTGGGTTTTTGGATTTTTATAAGAAAATATATATAGATATAGATGGTATGAACAAGGAGTGAATATTCAAATCACTAATCGCTAAACGTAAGATAATTAGCACGAGCCCCGACAACAAGCGCCAAAAGTTGATTGGTGGCAATCGTCAGTTTATCACACAAGTCAACCACTGAATGAATGTTAACCGTGATAAAATTAAACAGTCTAAAACCAATGCAATGAATATCTAGAGGAGTTTAGTGTTTCCCAGTCGTTAAGTCCCAAACGAGTCAGGCGAATCGAATAACCAAACGTATAGTGATGGGTGATATTGAACGGAAAGTGGTTCGAGGATTATGAATAATTATACCTAAAGAGAAAGTTTGTAAATTACAGTGGCTTAAATGCAAATTAAAGAAAATTTAAAAGCTAAATTATATTAAATAAATGCTATCACTATTTTTAAATTTTGATTTTTCTTGATTTTTCTTTTATAAATTTAAATTAAAAACTACGTAACGTACAAAAGAAAATGTGAAATTGAAACAACATTAATCCTAAAAATATAAAAATGAAATTTTTACAAACCTAATGATAAGAGAAAATTTTGAGAAAAAGAAAATTATTTTTATGACTATTTATTTAATTATTATTAATTAAAAACTATTTTTACCTATTTAATAATACACTAAAATATAAGAAAATATGAAATAAAGCTAGAAAAGTGAAATTATGACTTAGAAAATCTAAAATAACTAAAGAGAATTTTCAAAACTAATTTTGTATTTTTCTCGATTTATATTCTAATTTCTATGATTTAAAAACTATTTAAAACTAATTAAATTGCTAAAATTACAAATTTAACTAAGAAAAATGGAAATTTTTTTTGACTTTTATATTTATCTTAACCTAGGAAAATTGAAAATTATTTTTTGAAGCTTTTCCGATTTAATTGCAATAAAGGTTAATTAAAAAGTCCTAAAAGCTGTTTTAAATAAGGAAAAATACTAAACAATAATGGAAAATTATGAAAATTCAGGAAAAGTCTAAAATATTATTCTAAATCTATGAAAATATAAAAACATATACTAGTATGCAAGATTATGAAGTCAGAGAGAAAAGTGCTTATAAATAAGCACTGAATTAAGCAAATGAACACCAAAGACCACCAAATGATAGCGGTTAAAGTATGTTAAATTAATCTAAAAGCAAATAATTCCAGCTACTCTAAACCTCTAATGTGTAGATCTAAACTGATTTGAATGATTTGGCTTTTATAATGAAAACAGCCTCTTCCTTACCTACTTTAAGCTAAAGCCACAGCTTATCCAATAAGCCAATGTGAAACCAAAGCTGAGACCTCAAGACCACCAACTTAACTATCTCTAGACCAAGTTTGAGACCCTAGAAAGCTAAAACCAAACACGCAAGGTCTGCATAAGGCACGGTTCACACTCGCAGTATCTTGAGTGTGAGCAGGGGAGATGGGAGCTTATTAGATAGCTGATTAGGAGCTTGTAAAGACTTGAGAAAATTCAGCAAAAATCAGATTTCAAAAATAGGCCAACTGAACTTGTTAATCCCAAAGTTTCACTGCATTTGAACCAGAATTGAGTCCATGAAAATTCAACAAAGGTTGGGTAAAAACTGGTTTTTCACTTTGACTTTTGACACAGAATTGGATATTTGACTTTGGTGAACTTTGATTCTCAAAAATGGATTGAAATTGATTTTTTATGATGAAAGGAAACTAATTCAAGCCGCTTTAACTAATATAACACCTAAATGTGAGAGATGGTGAACCTAATCTCACGAAATGGAAATTAAAAGCGATTAATCAGATTTTGACTACTAGAGTTCTAAGGTGCAAATGGATGAACCTAAAGACTCTAATAGACCTACTAGGAACACCGCAATTCAACTTAACCACTTCACTACTCTCTAGCTCGGGTTACTCATCGTATCCAAACACCCATTTAATGACCGATTCACGCTTTGCAAAACCAAACTCAAACCCAAGTCGGACTAATCCTTAAACTAAACTCGGATGACTAAGTTAAACCTAGATCAAGCTAACTTATCAACATTTTAATCATAAAACTCAACCGCTTCTCTATAGAAGGAAGGATGAAATGCGAAAATTGTACTAACTTTAAGCGGACTAATAACCAATCAAGCTAACAACTGATTAATGAAATAACTAGATGAAGCACTTGAGAAACATGTAAGCTAACTAGATTACTTGATTCAACTTGTAAAATAGAATTTCAACACTAACCAAAGTCCTTCCACTATGGCATGCTCATGAGGTCAATGAAACAGACCCAATCTTGCTATCAACCCATATTACATCCCAAATCAATGCTAAACTCCACCAAATGCCAAAACCATATCAAGAACCCAATCCAAATCAACTCTAATTTAAGACTGTTGACTTTTATTGACCAAGTTCCAAATTTGTTTGAACTTGAGTTATGAGCTCACCAGAAGCTATGAGTAGCTTAAGTAAGCTTATTGGAACTAGAAATAAGCTAATTGAAGCTTGAATATAAGAGATGAAAACTGGTTTTTTAACAGTGAACATAAAAACATGAAACTTATATAAAACCTTGAATTAATACTTGAAAGCAAATTACAATAACTAAATAGCTTTAGTTCAGATCAGGAAGACTTAAGATTACAATTTTTGAAACTAATTAAGACAATGGAAATAAGAACGACATACAAGAAATTTAAAACTAAAAACTACTACTTGTCTCTCCTTCTCTTTCTTCTTTTTATACACCAAAATGCTCCCACTTGTATTCGAGTAAATCCCACTGTATTCGGACCATTGATCACCGAGTGGTTTTAGCCATTGATGGCTTTTGGCGGAAAATGATATATTTGCTGCTGGTTACGATAGCTTGGGCAGGAAAGGAGCATTTAATGCATTTGGCTTGGGGTGTTTGGAGGGTAGGAATAAGGTGGGTTTGATGATGATGGAGTGTGGGAAGTGTTGCAGGCATAGGTGATGATGAGGGGGAAGGGAAACCCGTGAGCGGTTTTTATTATTTTAAACGTGGGTGGGTTTGGTTTTTTAAACCGTGGGTTGGATTGGGTCAAGGGTATTGGGCTTGGGATATTAAAAGGTCCGGTTTGGATTTGGGATATAAGTAAACAAGGACCACTTTTGCAATACAATCAAACTTGAGGGACCAAAACTGCAACTCTTCCAAACTTATCAAAAGGACCAAACTTGCCAATTATGAATAGTGCAAGGGTAATATTTGATAAATTTCCATTTTTAAATAACCCAAGGACTATTTTTGACATTTTTCAAAGTTTAAGGACTAATTATGATAACTTATGATTTCAAAAGGACCTTTGGTGACTTTTCTTTTAAAATAAGTGCTCGTGGACCTGCTTTTGTCAAGATTTGAAAGTCGGGGACTGAAACGCCAATTATGCAAACTTAGCTCGTTTTCATCGATTTAAACATTTTGCATCTCGAAACATATAAAATGCAATTTTGAGATATTTTCGGATTTTGATGCATTTTTGAGCGTTTTTAAATGTTTTGCAGTTCAGATTTGACAAAAAATGATGAGTATTTACACACTCATCAACTATCGAGGAGGGTCGACCCAAGCGGGTCACTTCTAGTCCAGCATGGCACAATGACTATGTCATTGGATAACTATCTATCTTGTTTCTATTTTATTTGTTTTGGTCGTGTTTCAGTTCAATTAGGATATGTGTCAAGTTGAGTCATTGTTAGGATAAGTATTTGAGTCATATTAGGATTAGTATGTCATTGTAAGGGTTATCTCCAATACGGTATAAATACCGCGACTTATGATGAATGCATACTCAGTTTTTATCGACCACACAATCTCTTCTCTTATCTTTTATTCTTAGGGAGCTAGCACTCGCTAAAAGTAGTGCATACTATCGATACTTCCTTGAACGTGTTGTATCAACTGGTGCTTTCATTGACCATGAATGAACAGGCAATACGTTTGTTGTTGAAGGAGCATGCCGATGCGATCAATGCCGAACTACATGCTCAGATCGCTGCGTTGACAGCAGAATTGCAGGCTGTTAAGCTTGGAGGGACGCATCTGGGAGGAGGTGGTGATCCAGGTTCAACGATTTTGCGCTCCATGCATTTGGAGGTGCCTAAATTTAATGGTGTGAATCCTTAAAGTTGGATTTTCGCCATCAATGAGTATTTTGATCTCCTCCACACAGCGCATGAACAGCGCCTTAAGGTTGTGGGATTTAATCTGGAAGGAGACGCTGGTGAGTGGTTTAGATGGATGTCGTAATAAGTCGCTACCGGTTGGGATGTTTTTTGGCTATTGTGCTTAATCGCTTTGGGCCTAGTAAGTATGAGGATTCACAAGGTGCACTTTCTAAACTATTACAACCGGAACAAGGCACAATATCAATGCGAGTTTGAGAAACTTATGAATCGGGTTCTGGATATTTCGAAGGCTTATTGATCTCGTTTATATCTCGGTCTAAAATCGGCGCTTCTACGCAGGGGCTGGTGTCTAAACCACCGTCTTTGGGTGAGGCCTTTTCTTTGGCTCGGGTTACAGAAGCTCGTTTGGAGGATCAAGGGTTGTTGTCCGTTAGCACCAAACCGTCTGCTCACGTCAGTAGATCGACATATCAGAAACCGACAACAGCCGTTAAGGCACCTTTGTTACCAACGCTAACTAAAGTTGCTTCGAACAGTAATACTACGCCACTTGCTATCAAGTGG
Source organism: Chrysanthemum lavandulifolium (assembly GCA_022545495.1). Taxonomy (NCBI): domain Eukaryota; kingdom Viridiplantae; phylum Streptophyta; class Magnoliopsida; order Asterales; family Asteraceae; genus Chrysanthemum; species Chrysanthemum lavandulifolium. The sequence goes on from CM040246.1 coordinate 23,347,875, forward strand.
ATATCGCCAGCGGAGTGGCAGGATCAGCTTAGCAAAGGGTTGTGTTTTAACTGTGATAACAAGTGGGTGCGGGGGGCATAAATGTCCCGGTAAATTTTTGTTGCTCATGGCTGATGAAGATGATGAAATAGATCCTAACAAGGGTGAGGCATTTGAGGAGGCCGTGGAAAGCGGGGATATTTCTATTCTCAATTCATTGGTGGGGCATGGAAGTCCTCGTCGCTCCAATTATAGGGCACGATGGGTCTTGGAGATGTGCATGTACTGATCGACAATGGGAGTACGCATAACTTTGTACAGCCAGGGGTGGTCGAGAGAATGAATTACCAATCACTACCACGGCCATTTAAGGTTTACATCGGTAGTGGTGAGACGTTGTTATGTGAACATCTTTGTTCCTGTGTCACGATTCAACTTCAAGGTCCGCTAATGGAAGTTGATTTATACGTGCTTCCTATGAAAGGACGATGTGGTGCTAGGCATACAATGGTTACAAAAGTTGGGTAAGGTTACTCACGATTATGCAAAGCGGATAATGGAGTTCACACTTGTTAATAAAACTTACACATTGCAAGGGATGAATCACTTCATAAAGCGCATTAGTCTACACCATATCACGAGCATTCTTTGAGACCGGCGATGTGTATGGGGTATACGAATTCTACAACTTGGCATCGGAGGATGAAGTTCCTGACGACGCGTAAGTACCAGGTTCTAGGCATGCGGAGCTTGACCATCTTTGGGAGTGTTTCACATCTTTGTTTGAGGTACCCACCACTTTACCCCCACATCGTGTCATTGATCATCGTATACATTTATACCCTAATGCAAAACCCGTAAATGTGCGTCCCTATCGTTACCCTCATTATCGGAAAGGAGAAATGGAGAAATTGGTTACTGAAATGTTAAAACAGGGAATCATACGTTTTAGTCATAGTCCTTTTTCTTCTCCGGTCTTGTTAGGGAAAAAGAAAGACGGAAGTTACCATTTTTGTGTGGATTACCGAGCATTGAATGAGGTCACGGTAAAGGATAAATTTCCAATTCCAACTGCTGATGAAATGTTTGATGAGTTGGGAGGTGCTTTTATTTTTACTAAACTTGATTTGCGAGCAGGTTATCATCAAATACGGGTACATGGCCGAGATGTGTACAAAACCGCTTTTCGTACTCACGACGGGCATTATGAATTTCTGGTGATGCCGTTTGGGCTTACTAATGCGCCGTCCACTTTCCAAGCAACCATGAATAGGCTATTCTCTCCATATTTGCGTAAATTTTTTATTGTTTTTTATGACGATATACTGATTTATAGTGTCGATCTTACTGCACATTTGGAGCATTTGCGTTGTGTTTTTTAGTGTTTACAAGATCATCAGTTTTATGTGAAGCGATCGAAGTGTGTGTTTGGAGCCGCCTCACTTGAGTACTTGGGACATGTTATCTCAGGGCGTGGTATATAAGTGGATCCAAAAAAAGTATCGGCCGTTGTTGAGTGGCCCGTGCCTAAAACGCTGCGTCAAGTGAGAGGATTCTTGGGTCTCACGGGTTATTACCGTCGTTTTATTAAAGATTATGCTTCCATGGCGGTGCCGTTTTCTGGTCTACTTCAAAAGGATGGGTTCAAATGGGGTGAGCAGGAGAACACAGCTTTTGAAACACTCAAACATCAATTGACTCATGCGCCTCTTCTAGCACTTCCAAACTTTAATGATATGTTCGTCATAGAAGTGGATGCATCAGCGGAAGGTATTGGGGATATGTTAATGCAAAAAGGGCAGCCCCTTTGTTTCTTTAGTCGCAAGCTGGGGCCACGGATGCGGGTAGCGGCTACTTACCAAAACGAATTGTTTGCTATACTGGAAGCGGTCTATAAATGGCGCTAATATTTAATTGGCCGTCGGTTCACAATTCGAACGGATCACAAGAGCATTCAAGAACTCATGCGACAAGTTATTCAAACACCTCTCCAATGTAAATATGTGAGGAAGCTTATAGGTTTTGATTTAGTTATCGAGTATAAACAAGGTGTCAAATCGGTCGCAGATGCCCTTTCTGCAAGTATGAAGAAGACGAATCAGAATTATGGCATTCATGGCTATGAGTCAACCAACGGTAGGGCGCGATTAATGATTTAAAAGTGAGAATGAATCTTTTGAGGAATTGCGTGAATTACATCGTAAGCTTGAGCAAGACAAGGTTGGATGGATTTCGCATGATCAAGGTTGATACTCTTTCGTGATCGCTATTACCTTGTAGCAGAATCCAAATTAAAGGACTTGTTATTGTTTGAGTTTCACAACACACCTATGTCCGCAATTGCCTAGTTTGCCAACAAACTAAGTATGCTACTCAGGCACCCGGAGGGTTGTTACAGCCTCTTCCTACCCCGACCGTGGTTTAGGAGGATGTTTCCATGGATTTTATTACAGGGCTTCCTTCTTCCAAGGGATTGACTGTTATTTTGGTAGTTGTGGATTGTTTATCGCACATGCCCATTCTCGCAAGTATGAAGAAGACGAAACTGTAACTATGGCATTCATGGCTATGAGTCAACCACTGGTAGGGCTTCATTAATCAGGTCGCAGATGCCCTTTCTCGCAAGTATGAAGAAGACGAACCGCAACTATGGCATTCATGGCTGTGAGTCAACCACCGGTAGGGATTAATGATTTAAAAGTGAGAATGAATCTTTGGAGGAATTCGTGAATTACATCGAAGCTTGAGCAAGGACAAGGGTTGGATGGATTTCGCGTGATCGAGGTTGATACTCTTCGTGATCGCTATTACCTTGGAGCGTAATCCAAATTAAATGACTTGTTATTGTTTGAGTTTCACAACACACCTAGTCGGGCATGGTGGGATGAAGAAGATGTTGGTGGGATTGTCCGCTTTATTTTATTGGAAAGGCGTGCGCAATCTGTGAGAATTATGTCCGCAATTGCCTAGTTTGCCAACAAACTAAGTATGCTACTCAGGCACCCCGGAAGGTTGTTACAGCCTCTTCCTACCCCGACCGCGGTTTGGGAGGATGTTTCCATGGATTTTATTACAGGGCTTCCTTCTTCCAAGGGATTGACTATTATTTTGGTAGTTGTGGATCGTTTTACAAAGTATGCGCACTTCGGGGTGTTACCGACGAGTTTTAATGCACCTAAAGTAGCCGAGGTATTTCGGATATAGTCGTTAAACTCCATGGATTTCCCAAACAATTGTGTCGATCGCGATCCCATTTTGTTAGTAAATTTTGGAAGCAATTGTTTGCGGCTAATGGTACGATTGAATCATAGCACGACTATCATCCTCAAACGGATGGTCAAACCGAGGTTGTTAATCGTGGGCTTGAGCAATATTTTTAAAAAAATTTTTAAAATTATAAAAAGAAAGCCCCCTTTTCCAAAATTTATTTTAACATTTTAAAATTTCCCAAAATTTTAAAAAATTTTTAAAAAATAAAATTTTAAATTTTGCTTTTTTTTTACTTTTAAATTAAAAATTAAAACAAAATTTTTAAATTAATAAAATTTTTAATATTTTTTTTTTTAAACAATTTTCTGGGTTTAAAAAATAAAAAATTTTTTTTGTTTAAAAAAACCCCAAAAATTTAAAAAATAAACAAAAAACAAAATTTTTTGAAAATTTAAAACCCAAATTTTAAGCTAAAAAAAAAATTTTAAATATTTAAAAAGGGGATTTTTTAAATTAAAGTTGGGTTTTTAAAATTTCTTTTCCTTTTAAAAATTTTTCCTTTAAAAAAAAAAAATTTTTTAATTTAAAAAAAAAATTTTTTTAATTATTTTTAATTAAAAAACCAAAAGAAAAAAAAAATTTTTAAAAATTTAAAAGAAAAAAAAATTTTCCCATTTAACCCCAAAAAGGAAAAAAAATTTAACCCAAATTTAAAAAAATTCCTTTTCCCATTTTTAATAAAACCTTTTCCCTTTTTAAAAAATTTTAAAAAAATTCAAATTTTTTAAACCCTTAAAAAAAATTTTCCCAAAAAATTTTTTTTTTAAAGGGAAAAATTTAAGAATTTAAAATTAAAAATGTTTTAAATTTTAAAATTAAATTAAAAAAAATTTTAAAAAAAGGGAAAAATTTTATTTTTATAGTGTTTTTTTTTTTCTATCTTTTTTTTTTTTTTTTTTTTAAAAATTTTTTTTTTTTTTTTTAATTAAAAAATTTAAAAAGGGTTTTTGGGGGGAAAAATTTTTTGGGGTTGGGGTTTTAATTGTTTATTTTCCGGAGGATAAAAATTTTAAAAGGGGTTTTTTTTTTGGGTTTAAGGGGGTTTTTTTTTGGGGGAAAAAAATTAATGTTTTGTTAAATTTGAATTTATTTTTTTTTGGTTTTTTGGGAAAGGGGATTGTGGGGGGCCAATTTAAATTGCCTACCCCTTTTCAATTTACCATTCTTCCCCAAAAAATTTATTTATTCACATTAAATTTATTTTTGTAAATAACCTTTTTTTAAAAACGAATTAATAAAATTCAAGAAATAAGGATTTTGAATTTGTTACTAAAGTGAAATCCTTTAAGATGTTTTTACTAATAATTCCTGGCCTAAATTGTTTTTAATTTAAATTTCCTTTGTTTTTTTATTATTTTAAAAAAATGACCAGACATTTAAATTTTAAAATTCACAATTTTTACAATTTAATTTTAACAAATTAAAACAAAATTTTAAAAACAAAAACAAACAACCTTTTCAAATTCTAAAGAATGAAATAAATTATTTTGTTTAAAAACCTTTATTTGTTTGTATATTTGGAAACAAAAAACAATTTATTTGGCTTTAACTCAAATTTATAACAAAAGTAGCATTTTGATTTAAGGGACTAATATTTTAATTGGGTTGTTTTTTAATTTTGAAAAAGTTTCCAAAAAATAAAAAAAAATTGGGTTATTTAATTATTATTATTTTATTATTATTTTTAAATATGAGTCCCGGAAAGTGGGCAACAAATTTGTAATTAAAGTAAAAGCAAAATATATTTAATTTTTCAATTTTAAAGTAAATAATTTGATGAATTTGTCATTTTTAATTTTAAACATGTTTTCTTTTAAATTTATGCTTTTTGAAAACGTTATGTTATTTCCAATTTTTATAATTTAATGTGGAAAGGAAGTAAAAATGTTATTGGTTTAAATTGTAAGAGTTTTAAAAAAAATTAATTACTTTATAATAGTTTTTAACTCAAATTACTTAAATTTTAATTTTAATTAAATTCTTTTTTGTTTAAAAAGAATGAAAAAACAATTTAGTATGTTTGCAAACTTTTAGTTAGAGTATTAAAGAAAAAAAAAAAATTCCAACGTTGTGAATGCAAAAAGAAATTAAATATTAAAACTAAAGAACATATTTCAGTTGTTTATATTTTAATTTTTGATTTTTTAATTTTTAGAAAACATTGGGGACCTATTTAAATTGGGAATTAAGGTTACCGACTTTAAATCCAACCCTTTGACTTATTAAGGTATTTCGTTTAAAAAAAGTTGATTTAGTTTGATGGAAAACTCGGAAATGTTTTACAAATAATTTGAAAATAAATGTGTTTTATTCTTTGTTTTTTTAATTTTCAAAAAAAGAGCAATAGGTTTTTTTTAGTTTCAATTTTATAAAGTGAATCAAAATGATTAAAACCTTTTCAAAAACAAAAATTTTCTTGTACAAAAGTGTTTATCATTGATTTTTTTTGTAATACTGATTTTCTGTTTTACCCTTAAACCCAAAACTCCCCTATGTGAGACCCCAAGCTAATTTTAGGGTTCGTTTAAAGTTTAAAATCAACCTAAAAATTAAAAGGTTTTTCAAAAGGTATTTAAATTTGACATAACTTTTATTCTAAAAATACCGGGGTTCCCTCCCTTTGGAAGAATGATTTTCACTTAAAAGAAAAGAGTATACCAAATTTGCAACTCTTTCTAATCAAAATTGAGTATTTGCATTATAATAAATTTACATTAAAAATAAATTGTTAAAGAATGAGATTCCAAATTTTTAACATGGTAAAAGGTAGAAAAATTATTTACACAAAAGGAACGGAAAAAACATAAAACCTATAATAGCCCAACTCCCCTATTATCTTTTTCCTTTTCCCAATTTAATTCATTTGCGGACAAAATAAATAAAACCACTTTGTTTGTAAATCCAAAAGGGGGAGAAAAGAAAAAAAAAAAATTCTGGTTTGGGAATTAGGGGTTGATCTCCGAACTTTTTCAGAGTTTAAAATTTGCTTTATAAAACTAAAAACTTTGGGGCACAATTTGGGAAAAGTATTTCCTTAAAACAAGTTTTAGATTAAAGATGTTGAAATCCACTTTGGCCATGGCAATCCATAAAATATTGAAGCCTTTCTAACAAAGTTTCTTTGTTGTCTTGGCTTTTCACCCCCATTTTCAGGCAAATTTTTGTTTCTAAAGTCTTTTCACCCGCACTTTGCTTTAAATGAATTTTAGTTTTCCCTTCGAACAGTGGCCTCCTTAACCTTTTAAGGTTTTAAAGTTTAAAATTTTTCTTTGAGAATTAAAAGTTTAAAAACCAAAGGCCCCTTACACGGCAATTTTGGAAGCCGAGGACCCATTAACCTCTTTCATCGGGTTTTAAGATTTTTGGCATTTATTGCAACCGGTAATAAAAGGACCAGAAGAAACCAAAAGTTTTCTGGATAGTAAGGATCCTACAAATGGGCTTGAAACATAACCCTTAAAAGACCCAAAGATTTTTTTCTTCCCGAAGGAAAGGGAAATAACCCTTTGCCTAATAAGGGAAGGTTCAATATCTCATCATTTTGGGAATTTGGGGGTTTCCCGTTTTTACGGGAGGAAATTTTCCTTAGCAACTTTACCAATTCCCGGAAGTTATGTTTAAGGTTGGTCCCATGGGAGAATGTTGCCCTCCCCCTTTTCCCCGGGATATACCCAATATTTGGGGGCCCCCCCTTCAAAGGGCACCCCCCAACCCATTTGTTTCCCATCCCCCGATGCCTCTTAGATTTTGATATCCGAGATGGTTCCCCCAAGGGTTTGGAGGTTCTTTTGTTGAGAATGCCAGTTTAAAGGTAAGAGGAAAGGCCTGGGGGCAGGAAATTCTTCATTTGGATCTGGAAATTGAAGTTTCCCAAAAAAACTTAGAGAAAGTCTTCTTATAAATTGAAGACGGAGAAATTGGATTGGCATCTTGAAAAGGAAACCGGAATTTTGGGTTTCTTCCCAAGGAAGTATGAACCTCTTTGGGCTTTGATATTTAGGAAATGACCTTCACAAGGAATTTGGAGAAGGAAACAAAAGGAAAAGAATTTTAGAACCTAAGTTCAAGGAATAAAGTTAAACCCTCGATAAATGGAATGGAATTTGGTTTGAAAAAACCAGTCATCTCAAAGATAAACTGTTTCATGAAGAAGGGTTTTCAAGCCTTTCCCCATATATTTTAACTCGATAAAAAAAGGTTTTTTGGAACTTTCCAGTTAAAGGAAGAAAAGGTCGGTTTTAGTTTGGAAAGTTGGAAAGAGGCAAAACAATCGAAGGTGGACCAATTTGAGGGTATGCTAAAGCTCTGCCCGCCATAGGGACTTACACTCAAAAATCAAAAACCCTTCCTTTCATTCTTAAACAGATTCCACAGGGAAAGGGATTTAATTTGGAAGAAAATAAAAGGGGTTTTAGAACCATCAAACTCAAAATAAAGATCCTCACTTAAAAAATTATGAAAACCGGCCATTTAATAACTTTGTCAATAACAATCAGGTTTCCCATCTTTTTGTCAAAAATATAAAACAAGACTTTGAACTCAAAGAAAATTTTGGGAATTGCCCCTTCGAGAAAACAACTTTGGAATTTTGTGTTGGAGAAAGTTTCCCCCCTCTCCACCTTGAAACAAATAAAACCCTTCTTTGAAGGTTCTTTACCCCAATTTCCGGGGCAAAAGATAATTGGATGAAAGATAAAAGGTTTTTGAAATCATTTTCCGAAATAAACTTCAACCCAAAATTCACCGGGAATATCCATTTTTAACCTATTACCCCAACTCCATTGGGCCTTTTCGGGAAAACAATTGAACAAAAGGTGAAAATGCTATAAGAAGAATCCTTCAAGTCCCTTTTAAATCTATTGGGAAAAGAAAAGGAGGAAAACATTCCCATTGGGAAACCACATTTAAAGGCATTGTTTTCCCGAGGATCAAATTCCTCTTCTCGTTGGAATGTGCTTACAAGGTGAAACTTCAAGAATTTTTTAAGGAAATATCCATTGGAGGAAAGGGGAGATTCTCGTTGAAATTCCCCATTCCGAAATTGAAAAGGTTCCGGGTGTTTTACAAGACTTAATCTGAAACTCATTCTCCATAAAGGGAATTATTGGGGCTCAATTTTCGATTTTGGGTTTTTCCCCTGTAGTTTGGGGTGGTTAGTTTTTAAAAAAAAAAAAAAAAAAAAATTTTCTTTTTCCGTTTGGGGGGAAATTTTGAAATGGTTTTTAAACTCAACCAAACCTTTTATCAAAAGGGTTAATTAGTCCTCAATTTGTGATTTTGTTTTCATTATTTGTTTGTTTGTTTGTTTTTTAAAAAAAAAAAAAACATCTTTTTTTGGTTTTGTTGAATGGTTTTAATCACCGGTTACCTTGGTTCAAGATTACTAGCCCAAAGTATTTGGTAAAAACATTCAAATTTTGTAAATTTAAATTTGAAAATATAGTCCCGAACCACCCATGTTAAGAAAGGTCAAATTAATGGTTTTCCTTTGTTAATAAAATTGATGGTTATGGTTGTTAAAAACATTATTTTGGACTTAAAAAATTGCTATCCGAAAGGCAGGTAAAGACAACAAACCCTTTTATTTTCCCAAAATGATTTTCAATTAAATGCTAACTCCATATTCTTGTACGCCCAAGTTTGCATGGGCGATTATTAGACTACTCTATATTTGTTTAATGTTTTAGTCATTAAATGCATGCAAACATGTTTAGTCGATCGAGTAGTAAGAGATTAGGGTTCTTGGTTATAAAAGGAACCACATAGTTTGTAATAGAAAACAACCGATCCGGAACATGAGTTTCAATAAAAAGATCCATAGAGGATCTAAGTGTTCTTAGTTATAACATCTTGTGTTTACTTTCCGCCATAGAATACAAGTGTTGAGACTCGCCTATTAGTTTGCTTATGATTACATAGGCAACACTAACGATCCACGAGTGCTTAAGATCCGCTCATGTCAAGAGTTTTCAACAAGTGAAACCATTGATGTTGTTGGTGGTGACTTCGATTCATCATCGCCCGTGCATTGTAAATATGTTTTAGTTGAATGGGGTGAGGTAAATAAGGTTCTCGTGATCGTAGAGACTCTCCGAGGCTCGATACCACTTGTTGAAAACCTTAGACCTTGGATGATCTTAAGCACTGTGATCGTTAGGTTGCCTATGTAATCATAAGCAAACTAATAGACAGCCTCTAACACTTATATTCTATAGCGTAGCAAACACAAGATGTTATAACTAAGAACACTTAGATCTTCTATGGATCTTTTATTCACCGAAACTATGTTCCGATCGCTTGTTTTCTATTACAACCATGGGTTCCTTTATAACCAAGAACCCTAATCTTTACCACTAATCGACTAAACATGTTGCATGCATTTAATGACCAAAACATTAAACAAATATAGAGTAGTTCAATACCGCCCATGCAACCTCAATGCATAAGAATATGGAGAGTTAGCATTTAATTCAGATAGCGCATCGCGATCCTAGTCGCCTTTCACCTTCAAAGAAGAATAACTGCAATGCTTGTGCTCTTCAAGAGAATTACATCTTCACAGATCGCGCTTCTTCTTCGTAAACCTTCTAGCAGAATGTCGGTAAACCTACTTCACATAATTCCCAACAATCATCAATAGACTAAGTCGGTTTGGTTATCAAAACACTATGTTTCCCACTATCATTGATGTTTACATTGTTTTTATTTCAAACTATAATTTTGTCTATACACATTATGTGTTAGCCCTGGTTATGAGATTATGTTTCTTTTGATTCAATTCCTTATGTTTAATTATTGATCTTAGTTGATATTTATTTGTTTATCGTTAGATCCTTATGTTTCGTGATGATTTATGATTCTTTAGTTGATAATGTCCTAGGAAGTATGTCATGTCGAAAATCAATACGTTAGATTGACTAATGGATGACCATTCCTCTTAGTTGCTAGATTATGACAATTAATTTAGCCTAAAGTAAGAATTATTTCTTAAAAAGTGCAAGACATCACTTATAAATGGCGACTATAGGTGTTGTGTGTTAAGTAATTAACATAGATAAGTCAAATAAGATAGTTGGTGGACTTAATGAGTGTGATCTGGATAAGCGGATAAGCTACTCGCTATAATATAGGTTTAGATATTTAGAGATCATAAATTTTGATTGCAAGGACCAATTGAATCTTCTCGATATTAGAGCCTCTACTAAGATCATGATTAGACATTTCAAGTAGGATTGAATCGTTTGTAAACATAACGGATTAACTAGGTTAACAAAACTTTCTCATCCTTTGTTGAATTCAGTTTACTTTCATTCTCATTAGTTATTTCTTATTTTAAGTTTAATTAGTCTTTTAAGTTTTAACCATTGATTGCGTGGATATAAAACACATTTTGGGATATTTACTTGCTTTCATAGGTTTATAAATTAATTTCTTATTGATAATCAAATTACCAGCTCTTAGGGTTCGATACCCGTATTTACCTTAGCTACACTACTACATGATAAGGTATATTGTTCTTATGTGTGTAGGATAGATCTATACAAGTTTATAAATTTAAATCTAGATAATCAACACATCAATCACTTTAACCAAATGCCGTTATTCTAGCTTCAACAAAATACCCATTTCACAACTTTGAAGCTTTTGATAATACTTCCACAAATGATGCAACCAGTCTTCCAAAGAATATTCTTTTGATGTTAAAAAGATGTAAGAGAAAGAACTAGGATAAACAACATAATCGCCACCAAACTCACCATCACAAACGCGTCAACCGAGTTTTCTCCTTCGAAAAGGAGAAGGAAAAGCAAGAGTACAAAAGTCAAGAGAGAATAAACCGACATCACACGCACTTTGGAAACAACAAGAAGAAAATCTTTTGCCGAAACTTGGGTAAAATATCTAAGGACCCAAGACTTGGTACGAACCGATATTCAAAAACATTGGGAAAAATTCATAGTAAATACAACCATCATGCATCCTTCCACCGCTGCTAAGAATATGATCACGGAAAGTGGACAACGTTGACAAGTAATTGCAACAAGTTCGCTAGGATTGTCGCCAAATGTGAACGTCTTAGTTGTGAAAACGATTCGACGTGGCTAACTCGTTGTTATACAAAATTTTAAAAATTTGATGGTTTTCGTTTGTCCACTAAAGCATGAGATTTCTCAATAGTCACCGAAATGACGGGTGCCAAAGTGGTTGTTCTCGAAAAACACGTATGTACGGTTGATGACGTTGAATATGAAATTTCCATCTCAATATTTTATAGTTGTTTTCTCAAATTTAACCTCATGAAGTTGAAAATTTCTTTTAAATGCCTAAAATCTAAAATTTACATGCCTAAAATCTAAAATGCTTTTAATGGGATAAGTTGCGAATCAAATGAATGTCATGGCCCACGGTAAACCTATGATGGTAGCTGAAATCGGCCCACTAACAGACTTGTTAAAGAGTATTACAGTTTGGGGCTTTTTCACAAAGAAGGCCCAAACTTTAAAGTCCAATCCATTGATACATTTTTGCTTTATTTCTAGATCTACTTAGGGTGTTCATCTGGTTTCATTATCGGTTTGTTTGGTTAATTTTTTTATGAGTATGATCGAGAACCGAACCAAACCAAATTCAAATTTGAATAAACCGAACCAAAACCAAAACCGAACCAATAACCCGAATTACCTAAATTTAATAATTTATTCATTTATTTATATATCTTTGAAAAAAAAAATCAAGCTTTAAAAGATATTATATATATATATATATATATATAGAAGATTAAAATAAAAAGACAAATATCCGTAAAAAGAATAAAAGATTTTTTTCAAAAAGTTCACGAAAAATTCCAAAAAATCCTACAAGATCGGGTATGTTGGTGCATAAAACTTTTGTGAAAACATTTTTATAATTTTGAGTTTTGATACGCTTTTTTAATGCACAAAAACAATTTTGATGCGAAAAAAATTTTGATGCACAAAATTTTAACTTGTTTTAGTTTGACGCGAATGTTATTTTGATGAAAAAAGTCGAAAAGTTGGGTAAAACCAATTTTCACGACACAAAAAAAGATTTAATCTTGTAACGATATTTTCATAATTTTTTCTAAAAATATCCACTTTTAGAAAAAGTTTTCACAACTTTTTCATGCACCATCATACTACGATCTTGTGGGATTTTTTCGAATTTTTCGTGAACTTTTTTAAAAAAAATCTTTTATCTTTTACTGATATTTGTCTTTTTATTCGATCTTTATCCTATCTATATATATATATATATATATATATATATATATATATATATATATATATATATATATATATATATATATATATATATAAAAGAGTTTTAATATATATTTTTATATAAATATATAAAAACTATATATTTATTTAAATTCGGTTTTCGTTTCGGTTTGAATCTTTAAAATCATAATCGAACGAAACCAACTTTTATTTCGGTTCGTCTGTTTTGGTAAATTCGGTTCGGTTATTAGCCTTGGTTCGGTTTATTCGGATATTACCCGACCCACGAACACCCTAGATCATACCATGTCTGTGTCTTCTGTTTACATCTTGATTAGACAATTATTCACCATGGAATATACAACGTGATTTATTTCTTGTTTTCTAATGTGATAATATGTCAAAGGAGTTTCAAATCATTACAGAGCATTCATGTTTACTCCTTTGATCACAAACGCGGTAAAACCAATAGTCATTTAGCTTTGCGGTATCCAGGTGCGAGTGAGGTTCTCAATCAAGAGGCGTGTGGTTAGCTTAGTTGTGTATGTGAATTAATCTTTTTTTAATAATAAAAATCAACATATTGGACATGTAACACTCACCAATTATTTTCTACCAAAAAAATAAAAATCTAACTCCATTTTCAATCTTCCTAAACCACCTAGACATAGAATAATATCCGTTAACTAAAAAGACAACACAAAAAAAAAACATTCAAGCAAAGAAGTAATCTCATTTACACGTTTGTTTATAATAAAAATAAAAATAAAATAAAATATGTAGCTTCCACAATCACAAAGCAACACATAAGCTAATAAGATCCTACATTTACACAAGTCTTGATTTAATTGGACCATTTGGCACACATAGTATCTTATCTCTTTTGTCTTTTTTCACACACTACACTTACAAACGTGTCCATTTTTTCTAACACTTATTTTTCTTTCTCTTTGCCTTTTGGTCAATCAAATTAAAAGTTGTAGGACCATAACACAACTCATCATCAATCCCATTTTTATTACCTACCATTTCCCACTATTAATAATATCCATCCTTACATATATCATAAGCTATCTTCACTTGTACTTTTATTTCTATACAACTCTTTTCCTATACTACTAGTACTAGGTTTACATACCATGGATACTAAATGTTTTAAACCTTGAATGTTACATAACATACGATTTATTTAACACTGTACCGATAACGACATTTTCGAAAGAGAATTGACATAAGGAGAACGTGTACATGTACAAGTTGGCGTTGCTGCGATGAAAAGGAGACAAAAATGGTAAGATTCATGTCAACCTCAACGCGTACACCTGGTGCTTTCCACATTCTATAAAGGCACTATATAACAATCACATATTACACCTATAGAGCATAATATTCGCTCATACTCACCAAGTCATCACCTAGCTTTCACTAAGAGCTTAACAAACCCACGAGAGGCGAAAGAATGGCTGCTCACGTAGCAGAAGCTAGGAAGAACAAGAACGAGGGACGAAAGAGATTTACTGATAAACAGATAAGTTTTCTTGAGTATATGTATGAGACTCAGTCAAGACCTGAGTTAAGGATGAAACATCAGTTAGCGAATAAACTTGGGCTTCATCCTCGCCAGGTGGCTATATGGTTCCAGAACAAAAGGGCGCGGTCGAAGTCTAGGCAAATTGAGCAAGAGTATAATACACTAAAGCATAACTATGAGACACTAGCATTGAAGTCTGAGTCTCTGAAAAGGAGAATCAGGCACTTCTTAGTCAATTGGAGATGCTAAGAAGTGTAGCAGAGAGCATCAAGAAGACAGTAGAAGGCACGACTCTACTGGAAATAGCAGTGGTGAAGAATCTTATGATCGAGTAACCAATTCTCCAACCAAAAGTGACGCGAATGTTACGTTGGGAAACTGTAGCAAAGAAATCGATGTTCCATTTTACGACAGTGTTGCATACTTTGAAGACGGAAGTAAATTTTTGAATTTTGAAGAACTAGGTGGTGTCAATGTATGGGAGGAAACTGCGTGCAGCTTAGGGCCAGACGTTCAGAAATGGTGGGAATTCTGAGGGATTTACGATAGAGTATAGATTAATGAGGACTTGTAAAATAGAATAGAGTGTCACTTTTGTATCCGCAGCAGACATAGCCATTAGCTTTCACTTTGTATATAACACGACATAAATGAATGCATCTTTGAGGTTACCTGTGTAATTTGCTTCTGAATAAAATGCAGTCCCTGCTCACATTGGAAAATCAGTAAATTGTTAGATGGAAAGTTATGGCACGTGATAATGACCAGCTGCGTTTTGGACCGACGGGACCAAACCTGTCATAAAGAGGTACCGTAATGTCAAGCTTTCAGATTCTAAAATTGACATAACTAACACGTTGCACCAGAAAAAAGACAAAACGAAATGTCGACACGACGTAATAGCCTTAAAAACATGCCACATATACAAAAAAACAGGTAACTGGCTTTCAAGTTTGTTCATACACGCAATGCATTTGTTCTCGGTGTATTAAAAATCAGTCCCAGAAATAGCCATGACAGAAAGCTGTGTCCTTTAATATCTGTCCTCAAAGAAATTAAAAGCGTAACTTAACAAAGCCATGTACCAAGACTTTTAGGCTTACCAGCTCAGTAATTAAAAGGAACACTAATACGTAAATCATCTTTGCATGAATACAAAGCCCAAGAAAGGCTTAAGAATACAGAAAGTTTCTATTAAGTCCGTTGTTATGTATAGTTCAAGTCAAGGTATTACAAACGATGAAGATATCGCGACTACATAATCGTTATAACATCAACTATAAGATTGGATCTACATCTCGGGTTTGACTTTCATATCTCCATTTGGTAGCATGCTTTGTGCTTGTGCAAGACGCATTGATTCCTGCATTAGATGATCTGAGGTTAGCAACTATACAAGCGACAATTACATGAAGTATCTTTCCAAGGTTACTAAAGTATATTAAAGTTATGCACATTCAGGTAGGATTTACTTGAAAACGGGTGAGATTTAGGTTACTTTCAATACCAAGTGGGGTATTTTCATTTCAAAGATTCAAATTAATATTGTGATGACACTGCCAGCTTAATATCGTATCTTAAATCATGTTTGGCGCATTATCTATTTAGTGTAATTCATATAAACGCACAAAAAGGTAGTTTTAGGTCAACCCAACGTGTTCCAATTTTACTTAAATATGACCTGTTTTGACCCACTACCCAACTTGCATTTGCCACCTCTACCAGATACAAAAATCAGTGTCCTACTGTCCCTACCATAGTTGTATATGTTTGTGACCAGGCAGAGAACCTACAAAATATTAGTCTAATCAGGAGTCCACTTGTAAAATCTAGCATAAGCCTGTTCGATTAACATCTAAAAGATGCCACGATTTATTAAAAACATAGATTTTTCCTGCTACTTCTGCATAGTACAGATTTAGTAAGATAATAGACCTTTTCTATAAACGTATGGATTACAAATTTTTCATCATCTGAGCTTTCTGAATGGACATATACTGTTTATTAATACCAGTAAAAAACGATACCCCATCCCATAAAGAGAGTGCTACTTTTAACCTGGAAACTTGACATAAACTACCTACTAGAGCAGGAAAGTATTGATTCAAATCAGAAAAGGAGATTTAAACTTCAATAACGTGTTCCTTCTAACAAAACTTTCTACACTTAAATATCACTTTCCGGACACAACTAAAGAAGTGATGGTCATTTTATCTTAATATACTCCTAATGAATCATTGCCCTCCTTGTGGAAATCCAAAATGGGTCCACTTGTAATGTAATGGAGCACAACCCTATGAAAAAGAAAACCTAAATCGCATTTGCTTTATGTTGGAACCCAAAGATCCCACGTGGTATAACAGCAGGCCAATTCATGGTCTATAAAAGTTTTTGACAATGGATCGACCTAAATGGTATATGTTTATGCATGCAACTATGCAAGACTGCTTCAAGAGCCAAATGCAGCATAACACCAATCACCAAACAACTGACTCCGATACAAGTAAGGTATACCAATATAACAAAAAAGTGATATCAGAGCAGATATAGAAACTTCAGCTGGGTTTAAAGAACTCACAGCTGCAGAAGATGCA
Source organism: Chrysanthemum lavandulifolium (assembly GCA_022545495.1). Classification (NCBI taxonomy): domain Eukaryota; kingdom Viridiplantae; phylum Streptophyta; class Magnoliopsida; order Asterales; family Asteraceae; genus Chrysanthemum; species Chrysanthemum lavandulifolium. The sequence goes on from CM040246.1 coordinate 23,364,491, forward strand.
CGAATCTCCCTGTAATCTTCGACTTCATCAGGAAAAGCTTGTTCAAGTTCTTCCAAAAGATGCTTCCGCAAAGCCTGTAAAGATAAACCGTAAGTCGCACATATGATATGTGCAGATTTATTCATGCATGAAGTACACGATAAAAACATAAAAAAGATTATCCAAATTACACTGATCTTGGTATTTACAGTATAATCTAGCAGCACTAGGGACCAACTCAATTGTCATGTTCTGAAAAGCTTGCATATCCAAAATTGGACAAATGATTTATCTGTTAGCTGGGTGACTAAAAAGAAATGCTTGAGAGGTAAACAATATTCCTCCCGAGTTACTATTTTACATCAACTCTCTTATATGATATATCTATACAGGATTATAGATTACACTGACAGCCTCAAACTTCAATTTATAAAAAATCAGTGTTGTAAAAATCGGATAACAAGGCTGAGTAATCGGCGATCACTCGCTACAAGGTCCGTGACGGACAGGAGAGTGAGTTGAATCAGCCAAAAATTCGGTTTGGTCAAAATTCAATCAAAACTCGGTTTGAAGTATTTGCACAATTGTCTTAATGTTTCTAAACATATTTCTAGGGTCCTATGAACATGTCATACATATAATTTCAAATTCATATATAAATATTCCAATCCAGGTCTGCCTAGGCCGATTACTCGCTACAAGGATCACACACGATAGATTAATCAGAACTGGAGAGTACTGGATAAGAACCAGTAGAGAAACTTCTCCTTACCCGTAGAGTAAAAAATAAACTGATCCACACCCTTTTTAGAGCTATAACGCCCAAAATGCACGCATAAAAACTTGCTTGGACAAACAATATCCATATGCTAAGGCCACTTAGAAGCACATGAGTCCACTTATACAGCTCTAACTATGTTAAAAACGTACATTTCTTAAAATTCCAATTTCCTATATACTACAAAAGTTATTCGATTCTCTTCCTGATAACTGAAAACATAAACAACGATGATGATACAGACCTTAAAAGCATCAGTTTTGCCTTTGGTAATCTGATTCTTGGCAATACAACTATTCAACACATCACGCGTAAACTCGTCCGGATTCTTCCCATCATCAATCAAACTACAACAACGATAAACAAAAATCCAACTTCACATCCCATAATCCAAAACAAACACAAAAACAAGATATAACATAACAAACAAAATTCATTACTTCAACACTTCCATTGGCACTTGTATATTACACTTCTCCGACAGCTTCGCCATATTATCCATCTCCATCACAAGCGCATTCCTACACAAATAACCAATTCAGTTTCAAAAAAAAAAAAAAGTATCCGAACTACACGTCTGTTCCTAACTAAGCCACCATACTATCAAAACGATAAAAAAATGTTTTTCCATCTTTCGTTTTGTTGTGCAACAAGGGTAACTTTTACGAAAGTATCCTATTACATGTTGACACGCACGTGTCAACACGTAAACCTATAAAATGTAAAAGTTACCCTTACTGCACAAAAAACGAAAGACGGAGAAACATTTTTATAGTTTTGATAGTACGGTGGCTTAATTAGAACTGGCGTAGTTCGATACTTTTTTTTTTTTTTTTTAATAAAAATTAAAACCTAGAATGAAATTTTATAAAATTTAATGAAATGAATTACAGGCGTTGAAGGAGGGAAGCTGGGAAGAGACGTTGAAGGAAGAGACGGTTAGGTAGAGCTGGTGGATAGTGGCGAGGGTTTTTTGGATGGAGTTGATGACTTGATTAAGGTTTTGTTTATGGTCGTCGGAGGATGACGTGGTGGTTGATTCGTCAGGTGAGTTGTTTGAGTTGTTGTTGTTGTTTAATGTGCCGTTGCCGCCTGCTGCTGCTCCGGTGGTGTCCATGGTTGTTGATGATGGTGGTGGTGGTGGTGGGTTTGAGTTTAGGGATCGGGTGAGATGGTTTTTGGAGTCTGAGTTTTGGGTGTTTGGAACAATGACACCTCTAGCTACAGGAATCCTAAAGATATGAATAAGGACGTGTCCCGATGTCTCGAAATACTTGAGAACTTTCGGATTCGCTCAAAGAATGTCACCGCATCCTTCTCAAGCCCCAAAAGAAGAGAATGAGTATGAGAACTCATATCCAATATTCGCATACATAGCTTCATATTTGGCGACGTTTACGTTGCCCTCAATCACCGCACTATCCTAAGATAAAATCAACCATACCATTTGTGTCAGCGCGATGACCATGTCGATCAACACAAACATCAAGTCCTCCATTCCACGTATAGCAAAACATCACCGCCGCATGGTCCGTCCTTTCTCCACAGCCAATGTCAACTTTTTCGAGCCGAGATCCCGACCAGAACATATATCAACAAGGGTATCGCACACCACGTTATGTCGATGTTTAATACCAATAATACCCGCGCACGATATAGCATGATCCCCATAAAATATTACCCGCAAACACCCTGGAACAAGCTGAGCACGGGATTTCAACAGAGAAAAGTGGAACACCTAACCGATAACACAACACACAACGGTAGGTCCTAGCAATTCATAGTTTGTCCCAACCCAGATATCGGAACCACCCTAAGCCAATTCATAGTTTGCATATTATTATTATTATTAGAGTAAATTACACCGTTCGTCCTTGTGGTTTGCGTTGGCCGCAGGGTTTCGTCCTTTGACCAAAAAAGTTGCACCATTCGTCCTTAAGTGTGAAACGTTATGCACCGTTCGTCCCTCCATCCATCTGGGCCCCACCAATTCCCACTAACGTCCGTTAACTAAGGTTTTAAAGGGGTATATCCGCTATTTCCTAGCAACTAGCATTTATACCAATTTTAAAGTAAAAATACATAAATCATCCAAAGTGGTATATCGACTTACCCATTTCTCTCTCTCTCTCTTTAACCTAGCCGCCGACCACCTTAAACCACCACCACCACCACCGCCACACCGCCGCCTACCACACTACACCACCCACCTCAAAACACTCCCACTCTCCCTCTTTCGATCCACCAGTCACACGCCTAAAACCTCACCCACCTCTTGGTATACACTCACGCCACCACCACCTCACCACAACGCACCACCAACATTTATATTTCTCTCCCAACTCTCAAACCCATATCTCGAATAAATTTGTCACTTCACAAGTATCGAGACAATTGAAATATCACACTCACCCGCTTTGTGAATCAATAGTTCTGGTGAGATTCATTTTCGCTCAAGATCTACTATAAGGTCTCGGGTAGGTTAAGTGTTATTGTTTTACTTTTACATCAATCGAAACTAAGAAAGAAAATAACATTTTGTTATTGAACTTTCTATATATTCGGATAGTATCAAAGATCTATGATGATAACCTTTTCGTGAATGATCTTGTAAAGGTTTTGAGAGCACGGAAGGATAACCGAGATCTTGTTACCTTTTTAATTATTAAATTGTTTGGTTGTGATGATAGTTGGTTTGTAGGTGGATGAGTAGATCAATGATGAGTTTGTTTGTTCTCGTTTATCAAGTTCTTTAAAGGTTTTTGAACATCTCATATGAGATACGAGAGAAACAAACCGAGATCATGACAATATTTCAATTTTGTTCTAGTTTATGTCGAGTCATGTAGGGTCTGAATAGTGGAATGGAGATGACATAAAGGTTAGTTTTGGATAGATTGTTTGATGTTGAAGGTTGTTGAATGCTTAAATGTCATATTTACTTAACGAAAGGTCCATGGACTGATGATGTTAAAGTTAACTGAAGTCCAAAGAAGTTTTGGTGTTTGGTATTTTGGTTTCTGGTCTTAATCTTGGTCAGTCCGTCTCTTCTTCTTCTTCTTCTGATCTTAGTAATAACTGTTAAGGACCAAGGAAGAAGACCAAGAGTATGAGGTCATGATGTTGTTGGTCACGGTCAAACTTATTTCTGCTTCATCTCCTTTTCTGTTCTTACGCTTAAAAAAACAAAGCCTTTAGGCGTACACACAGCTTACGCATAAGACTTTAGCCAAGCAGTATAATTGTCTGGTTGGTTCTTGGCCTCGATTCAAGATCATACTGGGTACTGCTGCTGATTTTTAGTGGTAAATTTGTGATGTGATGAGTTAAATTTGAGAGTTAATTTGTTTCTTGTAATCGGTTGGAATAAAAGGAGTATTAAGAGGTTTGGTTGTTTATCGGTTGGAGAAGGAGGTCACAAAGTATATAAGGTGTAGATGAAATGACATTTTTACCCTCATGTGCAAGTCACATGAGGGGAGTTTAACAGTCAAACTTAACTTCGTTTGGTCAAAGGATGAGCGGTGCATAACGTTTCACACTTAAGGACGAACAGTGCAACTTTTGGTCAAAGGATCGAAACCTCGCGGTCAACGCAAACCACAAGGACGAACAGTGTAATTTACTCTTATTACTATTATTAATATTATTATTATTATTATTATTATTATTATTATTATTATTATTATTATTATTATTGAGTAAACCGCAAAAACATGTCCTTAAATTTTGTCATTTTTGTGAGAAATGTCCTTGAACAAAAAATTATACAAGTTGTGTCTTTAACGTTTTTTTTTTTTTTTTCGAGAAATGCCCTTTAGCCGTTAAATCCATCATTTTTACTAACACTCGTTAACTTTTCCCCTTAGTGGCCATGTGAAATGACTAATTTACCCTCGTCTTCTTTCCACAATTATGTTTTTTTTAATTGCAATTATTATCCCTCCATTATTCTTCATCACCACCACCCTCTACCACCATACGATCACCACCACTACCCACCACCACCACCAAATACCAAATAAACATTCCGGTTTAGTTACGATGCAAAGACAAAGTCAGTGCAATGCTTTTCTTGCAATTTGTTGTTACTACTTGCTTTCTCGCAGTGAATACATTGTAATATACCACCACTTACTCAACGCCGGATATGATTAATATATCTTTCTTTTTGTTTTAACATGTCGATATAATTTATTCTATACTTGGGGTTTGGGTAAACTATACATATACGTCATTTAATTTGGAAAATTTAAGAAGTGACTAATTCTAAAACAGATGGAGTTTTTGTATGTGAACGAGTAGATTTCGTAGTTTTCCATTACGTAATTCTTTCTAGAACAATCTAATGATGATATTGTGGATATATTCTATATTCCTCTCGCTGAGTGGTGTTACTGTTGATGCTAAAATAATTATATACTTTGGTAGATGAAGGAATGAATTCAAATTTCGGGTAAATGATGGGCTTATATATAGTTGCTTGTAATTGTTGGGTATTAAATATTAACCCTTGTTCAAATTGATAATTATGAACATCATGGACCGTATGGCAAGACATAAATAGTTTTAAGGGAGAACATAACCTTCAATAGGGCGAGTGTTGGCGGATCCAAGATTTTAATTAACACGGTTGATAGCAGAGCCAAAACATTTGCTCAATGGGATACGATAGATGGGTTTAGACTAGTTTAAGAAAGGAAAAATCATAAAAGTTCAACCGAACTTTACACCGTGACATTTTCAAGACGGTCCCTATGGCAAGCTAGGTCATGTGACCGTAGTTTGTTGTGGGTAAAACTTTGTATGAGACCTTTCAAAGTTAAAGAACTTTGTGCATTCAGCTATTATGTGACGAATATTTTTCGTTCCTTATGATATCTAATCACTCATTATGATGTATGCACAAACCATTAAGGAAAATTGATGAATATCACAAACGTTATTATCAGATCAGATGTTATAATATTTTAGCTAATGAATTACAATCAATCAGCCCAATTATGGCAAACCTGAAACCCTTATATGAATAAGAATGAGTTAGTTTTCTATGGTGACACACAAATGGATTTTGTTGCTGGAAACATTAGGAATTACTCACTACTCATAAAGCAAAAAGGTGGATATATGGATAGCTTTGTTTTTACTTTTGGTAGTTGAGAACTTGAGATGGAAAACCTTTTGAAGCTTGCAGTTGTATAACAAAAACTTTATTATCTACAATTAAACCATATAACCGTAAATGTTGCCTCAACATCCGATATAACACATGTACTAAATAGCTTATAATACAATTTGAAATAAAGTAATTATTTGGATCTATATTTTTAAAATGTTGTGTTTTTAAACTTATTTAATTCCTTTAAAACATGACAATGATCTTGTTCTTGAAAGTGCAAGAAAAGCATTGCACAACAACTTAGTCTTTTGCATCGTAACTAAAATCCCACCAGCGCACCTCGGGAGTGAATGGCATTAGCGATATATTCTTCTTGGCGTTGGCGTTTAATGGCATACCTACACTCCATGTTACTTCTCGGGCAAAAGGTTTTAAGGAGACAAAGAGGCAAGACTAACAGCTAACCCAACAAGAAATGTCCCCAGTGTGCAGATCCCTTATCAAGAGCTCCTTTCAAACGCGAGAGAATCCCAAACGGCACTTTGAGGGATAGATTTGACAAGATGCAACCCTTAGAAAGCAAGGTGTCAAGTAGGTGTAGATCAAAACCATAATGCTCGCCCAAAACCCGGTCTTAAACATGAGCAATAAAAGAAGGAACAAGCGGTTTAACAAGATCAAACAATATGAATCTAACAACACCATCACCACAATCTGGGGCATAAAGTCATAACCGTGCACGACTTTATTTTTGATGCGCATTTAAATACAATTTCCCTATGTTTTCGAGTATCACGTAAGGAAAAAAAATGAAAAGAAACAGAAAACGTTGTGTAAGGATGAAAGGAAAATGAATGAAAATTAGTGTAATTTGCTTGATTTGAAAAGTAAATTGTTTCTCTCAAAAGTGGCATGAAAATGTTTACTTCATATTACTTTACTTTTTTAGTAAAAAACTCAAGAACACGGAAGGATAATGTATTGAGAGGCAGCTCAGTTTTCGAGTTTTACATATAGGTTACTCATTTATAGAAACCAACTTATAGGCCATTGAACTATATGTTTGTTTCGTTTACCAATTACGATCAAATTTTTCTCGAAAACTATACAAAAGAAATGACGAACCAAATCTAAGCATATTAAAACAATACCAACAAAAATATGCGAAAAATGTCAACAAAACCTTTTAAATTAGATGTTTACTCTATAGCATTAATGTGATTAAACATATAAAATTGAAATTTCACGTATAGTTTCCACTCCATATTATTTTAGTATGTTAGTTTTAAGTTCATTCTTTCAGTTTGATATAATATTGGAAATAAATTTAGGCTAAGTTGGTGTACTCGAAAACAAACACATATTGGGTGACCTATTAGTTTGTTTTAATAGATAAGTGACCTATATGATTAAAAAAACTGAAAAGTTAGGCGGCTTCGAGATACATTATCCCTTTATTTTTCAAACGTTAATCTTATATTTTTATAATCACAAATACAAATTGTTCATGCTAGTTTTGACAAACATAATCGAAAAAATAAAATGCGTTTCTTTGAGGTTTTTTACTTTTGTAAAGAGTAAAGCAACTAAAATCAACTTTATGTTAATTTTATTAGCTAAAAAGGTCAATACGTTATCCATTCTGCGTTCTCGAGTTTTAAATAAAAGGAAAAGAAAGAGCTAGAAAAGAGAGGGAAACACGTTACTTGGTTAGTGTTCTCGAGATGTTAAAAGGAAAAGAAAAGAAATTGATAATTTTACACTTATATCCTTCACATGTGATATTTATGTGTGAGTATTATATAAGGTTAGATGAGTCATCAAGAAGGTGCATTTCCTAATTATCTTTCCTTCCAAATCATCCCATATTTTGGAGGAAAATTTTGGCTCAAATTTCCTTCTAAATCATTTCCTTTCATTCCCTAAAAAACTCGAAAACACAAAATTTTGTTATTTTTCTTTCATTTCTTTTAGAGTAAATTACACGGATGGTCCCTAAGGTTTATCCAAAGTTTCACTCAGGTCCCGAAAGTTTAAAGTTGCATGGATAGTCCTATTTCGAAAAGAATAACACCTATGGTCCCTTATTTAACTTTGTTAAATAAGTTCCGTTATAATTTACACTTTTAGCCCTTTTGGTTAACAATCGTTGCCTCATCATCATTTATCATAACAGATGTTTATAACTTAAAGATTTTCAAATTTAGGCAAGTTTTTACGTTTTCATCCGCTTTTATACGTTTTCGTCCGGCTTTATTCGCTTTCGTCCGGCTTTTATACACTATCATCCGCTTTTTCTTACGTGTTCATCCGTTTTAATACATTTTATACGCCGCCTGCTGCTTACAATTTTTATATTTTGGTCCGCTTTTTGTTTGATTTTATACGCTTTTCTCACGCTTTATCCGTTTAAATGCTTTTATACGTTTTCATATGTTTTATCGTTTTCATCCATTTTATTTGTTTTGTCCGTTTTATACAATTTCATCCGTGTTTATACGCTTTTATCCGTTTTCTTCCATTTTATTCGTTTTCATATGTTTTTATTCGTTTTCGTCAATTTATATACGTTTTCATCTATATTTACATGTTTTATCTGCTTTTGTCTGCTTTATTTCGTTTTGTCCGTTTTATACGTTTTCATCCGTATTATACGCTTTTATCCATTTTCGCTCATTTTATTCGTTTTAAATCGCTTTTATCCGCTTTCATATTTTTAAGAATATTATCGTTTTCTTACATTTTATACGTTTTTGTTCGTTTCGATCGTTTTAATTTGCTTTTATCCATTTTATACATTTCGTTTTTTTCTTACGATAAAAGTATGAAACGTATAAAAGCGTGAAGAAAATGTATAAAGACGATTAAAGCGCATAAAAACGATAAAACGGACGAAAACCTATAAAATGGATGAAACGACAAAACATAAGAAAACGGATAAAATGGATGAAAACTTATGAGAACGTGAAAAGCGATAAAACGGATGAAATGGATAAGAACGTGTTCGCGGATGAAATTATATGAAAATGGATTAAAACGTATGAAAATGTATAAAAAGGAAGAAAAGCGGTGAAAACTTATAAAAAGGACTAAAATGTAAAAAATATAAGCAAACGAGCGAAAACGATTAAAACGGATGAAAACGTATGGAAACGTATGGAAACGTAAGAAAATGGATGAAAACGTATAAAATGGACGAAACATATAAAACGGATGAAAGCGATAAAAGCTTACACGAAACGTATAAAATGGACGAAAACGGTTGAAAGCGATAAAACGTGCCTAAATTCGAAAATCTTTAAATTATAAACGTCCGTTATGATAAGGGGATGACGAGGCAACGATTGTTAACAAAAGGGCTAAAAGTTTAAATTATAACGAACTTACTTAACGAAGAGTTAAATAAAGGACCATAGGTGTTATTATTTTCGAAATAGGGACTATCCATGCAACTTTAAACTTTCGTGGACCGAGTGAAACTTTGGACAAACTTTAGGGACCATCGCTGTAATTTACTCTTTCTTTTATTTTCTCCAAAATTAAAACTCGAGAACACAACAATGTAAGGAGCATAGAATTGTTACATACTCCATATGACACAAAATTAGAAAACATGAAAATGAAGAATTTTTCATTTAATTTTTGTTGAAGATCTATATATGTTAGATATATTAGTCGTAAGGTTTAGAGGTTATGAATATTAGGCGAGTACCGCGGCGCGGCACCGGGTTTCTAGCGGTAGACAATTAACGATATGCGATATTATGGCAAGTGTTTCGCTTAACATTCAAAATAGAGCGTGAAAATATCAAATGTAATTGCAAGCGGTTGTAACATCCGATAATTCAACTCTAACAAAAATTCTTAACATGGTTTGACATTCACGAATGGTATGAGTATATGGTGTGACGGTTTTTTGCAAACAATTAATACTTTCCAAAGTTACCATGCAAAGTAATATAAATCAAGTTTGTCATTCACGAATAGCGCTTTTCTTTACAAACCATGAATACTTTCCAAAGTTACCATGCAAACCACATTTTCACTTTTCACATTCTACTTTTCCAATTCTTGACTTGTTGACCATTTTGTATTTTATGCGGATAGATTATAGCTCGGAACTCATGTATCTAATACTTGCAATGTTGCTAAAAGAAATACTTGCAATGTTCGGTAGGCGGATGTTATCATAATTAGCTTAACCATAAAAATCCTATTTTTGCTTATTATTTTCTCGTTTGTTTGTTGGATTTCCTTTTACGAGAAAAAACTCCACCGAGACACATTAGGTGACCTTATGGCAAACCTCAAACTCAATAGACCACCTTGCAAGACTCATGAAACCTCATAAATCACTAGCCTCTACGATTCTAGATTATTTGGCTAGGACGTGATAGCCCCATAAAGTTTACTAATGATATTTGATCTTGATACCTTTATTTTGACTCTAAACCGTTATCACTAAACTACCATTGGTTTAAAAGTTAGAGTTAATTACATTAATCGTCTTTGTGGTTTGTTGATTTTTACGGATCTTGTCCTTGTGCTTTTTTAAGCGGTCATGTCCTTGTGGTTTTGATTTTACGGATCCTTTCCAATTTTCGACCCAAGTCCCAACGATCGTTAAAAAGACCTAACTTGACATTGATGGACTAACGTGAGGTTAACCTTGTAATTTGGGTTTCCCTTTCAAAATACAAACCACAAGGACGATTTATGTAATTTACTCCTTAAAATATATATTTTTTAGTTTTATTATGAGGATTTTTTAATTTTATTATAATAAAATTTTTAATTAAAAAAAATAAACTTTTAAAAACTATGGGCTTATGTACTTACGATTTTTTAATACATATTTGTATTTTTTAACGCTTTTATACGCTTTAATGCTTTTAAATGCTTTTTACGTTTTCATACTTTTTATACGTTCTTCATCCGCTTTTATACGCTTTATGCGCTTTTGGACGTTATTATCGTTTTCATCCGTTTTGTTCGTTTATATACACTTTTGTACGCTTTGTTCGTTTTAGTTCGCTTTTGTATGTTTTATGCATTTTCGTATAAAAACAAACAAAAGGTATGAAAGCTTATAAAACACGTATAAAAACGGATAAAAACCATAAGAAAATGTATGAAAACAACGTACAAAAACAGATGAAGATGAACAAAAACGTATAATGACGTCCAAAAACAAAAAAAATCGTAGAAAAACTTCTAAAAATCTCATAAAAACAAACGGAAACTTATAAAAACGAACGAAAACGTATAAAAATGAATGAAAGCGTATAAAATCGCTTTTTATCGCTTTATCCGCTTTTATAATAAAATTAAAAATAGTTTATTTATTTATTTATCTATTTCAATTTATTATGATTTTTTTAATAAAATATTAAAAAAAACAGTTTAAAAATTTACTATAATATATATATATTTTTTAATTTTATTATAATTTTTTAATAAAATTATTATTTTTTAATTTAAAAAGAATTGTTGTAATAAAATTGAAATTTCTTCGTATAATAGAATTAATTTTTTTAATAGTAAATTACATAAATCGTCCTTGTGGTTTGTATTTTTAGAGGAAAACCCAAATTACAATGTTAACCCTCACGTTAATCCATCAATGTTAAGTTTGGTCATTTTAACGATCGTTTGAACTTGGGTCGAAAATCGGACAGGATCCGTAAAATCAAAACCACAGTAGACATGACCCGCTTAAAAAAAGAGGGACAAGATCCGAAAACTAAAACCACAAGGACGATTTATGTAATTGACTTTAAAGGTTATATTAATGTGAAGTATAAAATGGGTAATCCTAGCGTGTAAGCGACAACTTTAACCATCTAAGCTACCTTTCCATTGGTGTTTATTGCATTTAGCACAAGATAATCATATCAACAAGCATATACGGAGTAATTCATTTTCAAGTTTCAAATAGGTAACATTAAAGTACTTAACCTTTTTAGTCAATTGTCATATACATCATACCAACAAAAGTCAATTGTCATAAACTATTCAATTTTGAATTTTGAACTCAGTAAAAAAAAAATTCATACAATGCTCAAGGCTTGGCTGGCTTGCTTTGTATAACAAAAAGTAAAATGATCACAACTAAGTAATATGATCACAAGTAAGGTGGTCCTAATCGCGACTGAGACGACCTGCGTCACCACCACCATCGTCATTTCTCTCTCCAATGACCAGGACACGACCCGGATCGCCACAACATGACCCAAGTGTTTTTATTATTTTTTTTTCACAAACATATTAAACATTAAATTTAAAAAATTACAATACGAAATTAAAAAAAAAAATTCAATCTGAAATTAAAATAAACACTACAATACTTAAACTAATAATCTAAATCGTAGCGTTTTGATTGTTGCCTTGACTTTCATCAATTCTTTTAGTTGTCGTCCATTCAATTTTGGGTCGATTAGGGTGTTGTAGAAGATTATGTCGGACTCCGCTTGATAGCCTCATGAGCTCAAGTTTCTTTTTCATCTCCAACTTTTTTCCTCAATCAGAACCAAGTATCTTCTAAACCCTCCTTATTCTTACCTTTCTCCCTTTAACGGCTTCTTGGTCTTGAAGAAAGTTTTGGCCAACAATTTTACAAATGATTCGATGGAACATCATCATCATGAGAGAGGAGGATGGTTTCTTCCTTGCTTTGTCACGACCAACCGGTCGTGATTCTCTAGTCCCTTCCTCATAAGAATCATCAACATCTTGGATATCGAAGGATCACGAGCTTGGTTGAACCGGAGGTAGTGGTAGAACCCTTTGTTTTCTTCCGACTATTCGTTTCGGCCGGATCACAATGTTCTTCCAAACAACATGACCCTTTAAAACCTCCCAACACCTCCAAAGTGAAATCATGACCGTCGTCATACGGTATTCTCTAAGAGCTTTTGAGTGTCGCCTATATCATTCTCACCGCCCATGGTTATTCTTGATATTCTACATGATAGCACAATAATTACTAACCCTATTACGAATCCTACTCTTCCATTTGGTAGTGATGGAGTCATAGGTTGATCTCGAGCAGCTTTTTAAAGTAGTCTATCACTAACTCCCAAAACTTGAAGCGGTTCATGCGTTTCCTCTCCGCCGAGTTTTACGACACATAAACCCAAGCTTTACAAAGCGACCTCTTCCGCCTTTGTCCATGCTTCAACGCTCTTCGGCTTTCCCTTGCTTGTTTCGAACCTTTGACCTTGGCCTTTCAAGCACGCCTGATGGTCGCTTTGGTTTGATGGGGACATTTCTTGTTGAGCGGTTTTTCATCATCGAATCTTCAACGGAATGGAATCATGGAACGAACCGTGGTGCGAACCGTGACCGAACCTTAGCCCATCGAATTGGGAATAAAGTTGATACGGTTGAGAAGGATAAATGAAGTCCATGTTCGATGGTACGACGACCCACTAGGTTCTTGCCGAATCGGTGTAAGGGCGTTGCGGTGGGACAAAAGGAAGGTTAACATAAAACGGGTTTTGGTTTTGATTTGGTTGGGCTAGTTGTGATTGATAATCAAACTTTGTGACGAAAGCGAATAGGCGGTTTTGTTGTGTGTTATGCCGGTTAACTCGAAGTTGTTTTCCGCGAAAAATTCATATTCGGGCATTTGGGGTAGTCGTGATCGTCGGTTTTTGATTGTGGTATTTTTTCTTTGACATTTGAAGTTGGATGAGAATTAGATTCAAATGAATATAGATGAGAAATGGTGAGTAGTGAATCGTGTTTGAGGTGAAGTTGGTATTCATAGAGTGATAAAATTGTTTTAAAAAGTTTTTTTTTTTTTTTTTTTTAGTTTAAATGACCAAACGGTCAAAATTTTAAAAGTTTTTTGAATTTAGCCCAAACGGGCAAAAAAGCTTGGGAAAGAGTTGTATTTAACCTCGATCGTATTTAAGCTCGATGTCCCAAATTCTTGGCCCTAAACCAATCTATCAACCGATGTCTACATCCCATTTAACCAATGTTCACATCGGTCATGGGTGGTTTTAACCGATGTTGGGGTTGTGATTGGGACTAGCCTAATAAGTAACAAAAAGTAAAATGATCACAACGTAAGAGCGGTAGATTACCATTTTATCGTTATACAAAGTTAGTATTCTCTGAAATAACAAGCACTATAATTAATTACTAGCTAAGGTTTATTGGTCTTCAAGTACATTATCCTCAATTTACTTGACAAAAGCACCTTCGCTTCAATTCCAAAAACCATATCTACTTTTATCAAAAAAAAAAAACCATATCTACTTTTCACTGAGAAGATTATTTCTAGTTGGATTTATAGTATATCTTTATTCAATGATTCTGTTAAACCTTTTGTCGATACTCGACAACTTGATTGACAAAACAATATGATATCATTAAAATAAAGGAGCTGATTTACATACATCTCACTATAAACGATTGTGACGTTTTAAATTTGAGTGTTTGGACATTTATATCCTTACATTATTTTTAGTTATGTTAATCTTGTAAGAAAGATAAACGTCCAATCACCAATTTTGAATGCCTTAATCATTTATGAAAATGCTGCAAATCACCTCCCAAAATAAGTATCACCACAACATGAACCACATGAACCAGGTGCACCACCAGACCTTGTAACAAAACAACAAAATAAGCAAAAAAACAAAGAGTCAAGTAGTGAACGTTCATTTTTATGACTCACCTGCTTGTTATTTATTCCTCAGCAAACAAGCTAACATAAACATTGTATATATATTCACATTCCCACGTGGCCTAGTTGCTAAAATTTTCATTTTGACTTCATTTTTTGCATTCAACTATGATAAAAGATAGTGATCATAACATTTTGGAAGATGGGTACGTACCCGAAAATGATGATGATGCGATATCGGAAAGATGTAAGAAAAGAAGGACTAAGTTGGTGAAAAAGAAGTGTAACTTGCATGACCCATTAGTCGTATTTGGCTCTGATATCATGTTGGTGATACTTAGCTTTCTCGATGCACGCAGCGTGGCTACCGCACTTGTCATTTCGCGTCGATGGCGTAGTGTGGCTTCTAGTGATACCATTTGGTCTAAAAAGGTATGCACACATATTTGATACCACCTAACTGAAACACAACATTTTTTTAGCGTGCGGGGTGTACTGTGGGTAATTTTGTATAAAATGAGGTATTTTTATGGGTGGAAGTAATCCACAAAAGGGTGAAACACCATGACCAGGGTGTTTTTGCACCAACAATTGTCGACCTCACGCGAATAAATAGTTCGGAAACTCTCATGGACTAATGGGCGAATCGAGTGAGCGACGAGTCGAAGCTCGAACCCGTGACTTTTATCCATAAAATATCTCTAGTGCGCCAATGGATTTTTCGATAGTGGTACCAACCGACCCAAAGCATCTTTGGTGCTATGGGTGGAGGTGATGGTTGGGTGACCCTCACACGCAGCCTAACAAACTAGCCATTGGTATTCTTTGGAACTACAAAGCACTTTGTAGAATAAAGCTTTCCTTATTGTAACATCTATTGAAGATCATTAGTTTTTTAATCTTTAAGAGTAAAGATTCTTGCATGATCATGATGGATATGAGTTAGGGATGTGCATATATCATTATTTGATGATTAACTCATTACATGCAAACTTCTAATACATGCTAAAAAATGACGTGTAAAATGATTAACTCTTTCCACCTTTGTTGTTTATTAGTTTTGTTTCAAGATCAACTTGTTCATTGTATCAGTTATCATATGATTTAAAATTTTGGTTACTTTCACGCTTCTGCATGATATTTGGAGCTACTGCTGGTTATTTTAATATAGGAGTTTCTGTTAAATTGGTACGGGTCGTGCTGATTTAATGTTTGTTTGTCTATTAGAGTTATTTTCACTAACTCTTCATCGTTAACGTTATAATATTATCGTAGGAAAGAAAACGTAAGAGCCTAATTTTTGTGTGCCTTTCTTGTTGATAGTGTGAAGAGCTATGGGCAGGAAAAGCTCATCTACCACGTTTGCCCCAAGTTGAGGGGTTGTCAAAGCTGTCTGCTTTCTCATTATCCGTTATAGATGGCAAACGGGTGAATTGCTTCCCCACGACCGTAAATTATTTCATTTTTAAATAGAATTGTATGATCTTATAAACAACGGTTGGTCTCTCTTGACTGAAGTTCTTTGTCAGAACAGGATCATGAAGGAAGATCTTTGGGATCATACTTGGGAGTTTCACTTCAAAAAGGCACGTACTTTGCAACTTATTGTGCTGCTCTCGGTATCATGTCTATGCTATATAGTAACCTCAAGAATTCAACTTTCACAGCTTATGCATGTTTAAATTCTCTATTTATTCCATCTTCTCAGAATGGGTCGATTTGGGTTATATTTTACATCTAGCGGATCAAATGTGCAAATAAAAGAAAAGTTAAAAGGAAACATGTTGAACGGGCCAAACAGGTTGAATTCATCTGAAGTATTTTTTTCAATGCATAATTTATAGAAGAGGGCGAGTCTTTTGACTCAGATGTACACCGAAAGATCCAAGAAATTGTATAAGAGTATTTTTTGGGTCAACCCAACCGACCCCAACTGTGTCAAAAAGTTACCCACTTTGACACCATTACCCAGCCCACCCAACCTTACCATTTTGACCGGTTTCCGATTCTTCTCATTGTAACTTTTCAGCCACCATATC
Source organism: Chrysanthemum lavandulifolium (assembly GCA_022545495.1). Lineage (NCBI taxonomy): Eukaryota > Viridiplantae > Streptophyta > Magnoliopsida > Asterales > Asteraceae > Chrysanthemum > Chrysanthemum lavandulifolium. The sequence continues at coordinate 23,381,044 of CM040246.1, forward strand.
ATTCTCCCACATGATCATGTTGCGTGTTATTAAAAGTTTGGCTAATGATCTGAAACCTCTAATAATGTTTATTCTTCCATTATTACCAACAGGAAGCTCCAGAATACTGGCGTAATTTGGACCCATTTTGGATAGGGACTGAGCCATCAATGCGCCGCTACTTTCATCCAGATGGGAGCCAAACGGCTGATCCTGGTGACCAGGTGTGGGGTGGCCATGAATGTTGTTACTCCATAGTTACAAGTTTCATGGAGGATGGAAAGATGAGGAAGCATTATGTAAGAATCAACCGTTGGCCACAAATGTCCATATGTAGGAGGCCTGATTATGGTTGGGAAATGTCAAACTTTCTCTACAGTTACTCTAGTGTTCCCGATGCTTATAAGAAAGGAGGCACCGTCCGTGTCTTCACGTGCTTTAATTTTCGTATCCTTTTGTAAAAGCTTATACTTGCTTTTTCAGTGAGTACAATGTCGCAGTGGTTTTGATTAGGTGCTAAGTTTGCTCCTTTGTATTATGTTAAGTAAAAACTTCACCAAATCTTTTTTCGAAGGCGAGATTTACACATGTTATACACCTAATACCACACCTATGTCCCAATTGAGACTTGAATACACAATCTCCTCGTTGATGAGTCACTGCATTACATAGATATTTAGAATTGCAATAACACCTTATATAACATTAGACATATAATGTCTTCCTAAAATTAGAAACTATGTAAGCATCAAAGGTTAAAACAAGCATGACGGTGACTTGAAGTTCACTTTGCACCTTTAAGTCTACCATCTTTGTAGCAAGTTCATTGTCAAAGTTGGTTTCTCGCCTTTATTATCAATAAAGATTGGAAAACTAGTAAATTATATCTCCCTACCATCTTTCTGCATGCCCTGGTTGTATAAACAAGAGGTGTGCTATTACGTAGAGATGAATGATACATGAAATATTTTCAATTTGTTTTATAAGCTCGTGACGCTGTTTTGATAAGCTCGTGACGTTCACTTTCATGGTGTATTCATCGTCTTAGAACATCATATGAGCTGTAAATGACTGACTGTTCTATTGATGTGCTCTAGAAATTATAAGTATTCAATGTACTTTTGTCCCACATCTATTTTTATTTTTATTAAAACCAACGAAAATCATCAGAGTGTACGTTAACAAAAACTTTGTTCTAACAAAGATAAATTTCTTAAACTTATAAGTCCTTTTTTGTAAATAATGAAACTTACTTTAGGGTTATTTCCTTTCCCAATTTATACTCGCTATAAATAAAACCCACTCACAAAAACCCTTTCAACCAAAATATATTTCCGAAATACAAAATATTTCTAAAATTACCTACAATGGATTCGGGTGATTCATTGATCCCTTGTCCTGATCCCAACTGCAAACTCAAGTTTACCGACTTGGGAGAAGCTCTCGAACACGGTTACAGTCATCAGACGGCAGACGATGTGATCCACGCTCACCTTCATGTGGCTGATATATATAGTACGTTTTCTTTCTTTATGCTTTATAAATTTTATTTCCTAATTTATAGTTTATAAACTGTGTTTAACATGTGTAGATCTATCAGATCTGAAATTATTATAGATTTATAGTTTATAATAATTTGTGTTTTATTTATTAACATGTTTAGGTTATGCATTAAGTTTGATAAATTATGTTCTGTCTTTGTAGAATTTAACCTGTTTCATATTGCTTACATTGATATGTTAAGTCTGATTGGATTACCTTCTTCTCACACTTTTTGAATGGTTGATAGGTGGAAAGAGAAGCAACCGGGTTCTCGGCCTTACCTGAAACAAATGTCCAGGTAATTATTTATCAAGTGGCATGATATGCTTTTTATTTTTTAGACGTTTTCGATATTTGTATGTGTGCGCGCTCTTGTGATGCTCTTTGTGAAGGCTTATGTCACTTGTATGCTAGATTTTATTGTAGCAAGGCATAGCGTAATTTTTTATATATTTTTATTAGAGGTATTTTTTTTGGTGTTTGAAGTTGATGTTGTCAATTGCTGAAGTAACCAGCCTTGTATGTTTGTTTCATTTTCCTTGTATGTCACTTGACCAACGTTGAGTATGGTTGATGCGATACAAAATCTCTGTCTCAAGCGTGATTTCTTATGTGGCCTTTGTTGGGTGTGAGGATTGAACAATCACATGTTAGGGCTTTTCAAACTTGTTAACCTTTTGATTTTGCCTGTAGATGTATGTCATCTGTGAAAAGCTTTAGTAAGTTTGGAAATATGTTGTGTTATTGGAAGATATAGAGATTAAATCCATCATTTTTACTAACACTGTTAACTTTTCCCTTAGTGGCCATGTGAAATGACTAATTTACCTCGCCTTCTTTCCACAATTATGTTTTTTAATTGCAATTATTATCCCTCCATTATTCTTCATCACCACCACCCTCTACCACCATACGATCACCACCACTACCCACCACCACCACCAAATACCAAATAAACATTCCGGTTTAGTTACGATGCAAAAGACAAAGTCATTGTGCAATGCTTTTCTTGCAATTTGTTGTTACTACTTGCTTTCTGCGGTGAATACATTGTAATATACCACCACTTACTCAACGCGGATATGATTAATATATCTTTCTTTTTGTTTTAACATGTCGATATAATTTATTCTATACTTGGGGTTTGGGTAAACTATACACATCGTCATTTAATTTGGAAAATTTAAGAAGTGACTAATTCTAAAAGCAGATGGAGTTTTTGTATGTGAGCAGTAGATTTCGTAGTTTTCCATTACGTAATTCTTTCTAGAACAATCTAATGATGATATTGTGGATATATTCTATATTCCTCTCATTGAGTGGTGTTCTTGTTGATGCTAAAATAATTATATACTTTGGTAGATGAAGGAATGAATTCAAATTTCGGGTAAATGATGGGCTTATATATAGTTGCTTGTAATTGTTGGGTATTAAATATTAACCCTTGTTCAAATTGATAATTATGAACATCATGGACCGTATGGCAAGACATAAATAGTTTTAAGGGAGAACATAACCTTCAATAGGGCGAGTGTTGGCGGATCCAAGATTTTAATTAACACGGTTGATAGCAGAGCCAAAACATTTGCTCAATGGGATACAATAGATGGGTTTAGACTAGTTTAAGAAAGGAAAAATCATAAAAGTTCAACCGAACTTTACACCGTGACATTTTCAAGGCGGTCCCTAAGGCAAGCTAGGTCATGTGACCGAGTTTGTTGTGGGTAAAACTTTGTATGAGACCTTTCAAAGTTAAAGAACTTTGTGCATTCGACTATTATGTGACGAATATTTTCGCTCCTTATGATATCTAATCACTCATTATGATGTATGCACAAACCATTAAGGAAAATTGATGAATATCACAAACGTTATTATCGGATCGGATGTTATAATATTTTAGCTAATGAATTACAATCAATCACCCAATTATGGCAAACACGAAACCCTTATATGAATAAGAATGAGTTAGTTTTCTATGGTGACACACAAATGGATTTTGTTCTTGGAAACATTAGGAATTACTCACTACTCATAAAGCAAAAGGTGGATATATGGATAGCTTTGTTTTACTTTTGGTAGTTGAGAACTTGAGATGGAAAACCTTTTTGAAGCTTGCATAGTTGTATAACAAAAACTTTATTATCTACAATTAAACCATATAACCGTAAATGTTGCCTCAACATCCGATATAACACATGTACTAAATAGCTTATAATACAATTTGAAATAAAGTAATTATTTGGATCTATATTTTTAAAATGTTGTGTGTTTTAAACTTATTTAATTCCTTTAAAACATGACAATGATCTTGTTACTGAAAGTGCAAGAAAAGCATTGCACAACAACTTAGTCTTTTGCATCGTAACTAAAATCCCACCAGGCGTACCTCAGGAGTGAATGGCATTAGCGATATATTCTTCTTGGCGTTGGCGTTTAATGGCATACCTACACTCCATGTTACTTCTCGGGCAAAAGGTTTTAAGGAGACAAAGAGGCAAGACTAACAGGCTAACCCAACAAGAAATGTCCCCAGGTGTGCAGATCCCCTTATCAAGAGCTCCTTTCAAAACGCGAGAGAATCCCAAACGGCACTTTGAGGGGATAGATTTGACAGTATGCAACCCCTTAGAAAGCAAGGTGTCAAGTAGGTGTAGATCAAAACCATAATGCTCGTGAAACCACGGTCTTAAACATGAGCAATAAAAGAAGGAACAAGCGGTTTAACAAGATCAAACAATATGAATCTAACAACACCATCACCACAATCAGGGCACAAAGTCATAACCGTGCTCGCACTTTATTTTGATGCGCATTTAAATACAATTTCCCTATGTTTTCGAGTATCACGTAAGGAAAAAAATGAAAAGAAACGAAACGTTGTGTAAGGATGAAAGGAAAATGAATGAAAATTAGTGTAATTTGCTTGATTTGAAAAGTAAATTGTTTCTCTCAAAGTGGCATGAAAATGTTTACTTCATATTACTTTACTTTTTAGTAAAAAACTCAAGAACACGGAAGGATAATGTATTGAGGCATTCAAGTTTTGAGTTTTACATATAGGTTACTCATTTATAGAAACCAACTTATAGGCCATTGAACTATATGTTTGTTTTCGTTTACACCAATTACGATCAAATTTTTTCTCGAAAACTATACAAAAAGAAATGACGAACCAAATCTAAGCATATTAAAACAATACCAACAAAAAAATATGCGAAAAATGTCAACAAAACCTTTTTAAATTAGATGTTTACTCTATAGCATTAATGTGATTAAACATATAAAATTGAAATTTCACGTATAGTTTCCACTCCATATTATTTTAGTATGTTAGTTTTAAGTTCATTCTTTCAGTTTGATATAATATTGGAAATAAATTTGGGCGAAGTTGGTGTACTCGAAAACAAACACATACTTGGGTGACCTATTAGTTTGTTTTAATAGATAAGTGACCTATATGATTAAAAAAGCGAAAAGTTAAGCGGCTTGAGATACATTATCCCTTTATTTTCAAACGTTAATCTTATATTTTATAATCACAAATACAAATTGTTCATGCTAGTTTTGACAAACATAATCGAAAAAATAAAATGCGTTTCTTTGAGGTTTTTACTTTTGTAAAGAGTAAAGCAACTAAAATCAACTTTATGTTAATTTTATTAGCTAAAAAGGTCAATCGTTATCCATTCTCAGGTTCTCGAGTTTTAAATAAAAGGAAAAGAAAGAGCTAGAAAAGAGGAAACACGTTACTTGGTTAGTGTTCTCGAGATGTTAAAAGGAAAAGAAAAGAAATTGATAATTTTACACTTATATCCTTCACATGTGATATTTATGTGTGAGTATTATATAAGGTTAGATGAGTCATCAAGAAGGTGCATTTCCTAATTATCTTTCCTTCCAAATCATCCCATATTTTGGAGAAAATTTTGGCTCAAATTTCCTTCTAAATCATTTCCTTTCATTCCCTAAAAAACTCGAAAACACAAAATTTTGTTATTTTTCTTTCATTTCTTTTAGAGTAAATTACACGGATGGTCCCTAAGGTTTATCCAAAGTTTCACTCACAGTCCCTGAAAGTTTAAAGTTGCATGGATAGTCCCTATTTCTGAAAAGAATAACACCTATGGTCCCTTATTTAACTGCTGTTAAATAAGTTCCGTTATAATTTACACTTTTAGCCCTTTTGGTTAACAATCGTTGCCTCATCAGTCATTTATCATAACAGATGTTTATAACTTAAAGATTTTCAAATTTAGGCAAGTTTTTTTACGTTTTCATCCGTTTTTATACGTTTTCGTCCGGTTTTATTCGCTTTCGTCCGTTTTTATACACTATCATCCGTTTTTCTTACGTGTTCATCCGTTTTAATACATTTTATACGTTTTACCTGCTTACAATTTTTATATTTTGGTCCGCTTTTTGTTTGATTTTATACGTTTTCTCACGTTTTATCCGTTTAAATGCTTTTTTATACGTTTTCATATGTTTTATCGTTTTCATCCATTTTATTTGTTTTGTCCGTTTTATACAATTTCATCCGTGTTTATCGTTTTATCCGTTTTCTTCCATTTTATTCGTTTTCATATGTTTTATTCGTTTCGTCAATTTATATCGTTTTCATCTATATTTACATGTTTTATCTGTTTTTGTCTGCTTTATTTCGTTTTGTCCGTTTTATACGTTTTCATCCGTGTTTATCGTTTTTATCCATTTTCGTTCATTTTTATTCGTTTTCGTCTGCTTTTATCCGTTTTCATATTTTTTAAGAATATTATACGTTTTCTTACATTTTTATACGTTTTTGTTCGTTTCGATACGTTTTAATTTGCTTTTATCCATTTTATACATTTTCGTTTTTCTTACGTATAAAAAGTATGAAACGTATAAAAGCGTGAAAATGTATAAAGACGGTTAAAGCGCATAAAAACGATAAAACGGACGAAAACCTATAAAATGGATGAAACGACAAAACATAAGAAAGCGGATAAAATGGATGAAAACTTATGAGAACGTGAAAAGCGTATAAAACGGATGAAATGGATAAGAACGACACGCGGATGAAATTATATGAAAATGGATTAAAGCGTGAAAATGTATAAAAGCAGAAGAAAAACGGTGAAAACTTATAAAAAGGACTAAAATGTAAAAAATATAAGCAACGGCGGCGTATTAAAACGGATGAAAACGTATGGAAACGTATGGAAACGTAAGAAAATGGATGAAAACGTATAAAAATGGACGAAACATATAAAACGGATGAAAACGATAAAAGCGGAATTAAAACGTATAAAATGGACGAAAACGGTTGAAACGTATAAAACGTGCCTAAATTCGAAAATCTTTAAATTATAAACGTCCGTTATGATAAGGGACTGACGAGGCAACGATTGTTAACCAAAAGGGCTAAAAGTTTAAATTATAACGGAACTTACTTAACAGTAGTTAAATAAAGGACCATAGGTGTTATTATTTTCAGAAATAGGGACTATCCATGCAACTTTAAACTTTCAGGGACTGTGAGTGAAACTTTGGACAAACTTTAGGGACCATCAGTGTAATTTACTCTTTCTTTTATTTTCCTCCAAAATTAAAACTCGAGAACACAACAATGTAAGGAGCATAGAATTGTTACATACTCCGTATGACACAAAAATTAGAAAACATGAAAATGAAGAATTTTTTCATTTAATTTTTGTTGAAGATCTATATATGTTAGATATATTAGTCGTAAGGTTTAGAGGTTATGAATATTAGGCGAGTACCCGCGCCTGGCGGCACCGGTTTCTAGCGGTAGACAATTAACGATATGCGATATTATGGCAAGTGTTTCGTTTAACATTCAAAATAGAACGTGAAAATATCAAAATGTAATTGCAAACGGTTGTAACATCCGATAATTCAACTCTAACAAAAATTCTTAACATGGTTTGACATTCACGAATGGTATGAGTATATGGTGTGACAGTTTTTTTTGCAAACAATTAATACTTTCCAAAGTTACCATGCAAAGTAATATAAATCAAGTTTGTCATTCACGAATGACGGTTTTCTTTAAAACCATGAATACTTTCCAAAGTTACCATGCAAACCACATTTTCACTTTTCACATTCTACTTTTCCAATTCTTGACTTGTTGACCATTTTGTATTTTATGCGGATAGATTATAGCTCGAACTCATGTATCTAATACTTGCAATGTTGCTAAAAGAAATACTTGCAATGTTCAGGTAGGCGGATGTTATCATAATTAGCTTAACCATAAAAAATCCTATTTTTTGCTTATTATTTTCTCGTTTGTTTGTTGGATTTCCTTTTTGTACGAGAAAAAACTCCACCCGAGACACATTAGGTGACCTTACAGGCAAACCTCAAACTCAATAGACCACCTTGCAAGACTCATGAAACCTCATAAATCACTAGCCTCTACGATTCTAGATTATTTGGCTAGGACGTGATAGCCCATAAAGTTCTGACTAATGATATTTGATCTTGATACCTCTTATTTTGACTCTAAACCGTTATCACTAAACTACCATTGGTTTAAAAGTTAGAGTTAATTACATTAATCGTCTTTGTGGTTTGTTGATTTTTACGGATCTTGTCCTTGTGCTTTTTTTTAAGCGGGTCATGTCCTTGTGGTTTTTGATTTTTACGGATCCTTTCCAATTTTCGACCCAAGTCCCAACGATCGTTAAAAAAGACCTAACTTGACATTGATGGACTAACGTGAGGGTTAACCTTGTAATTTGGGTTTTCCCTTTCAAAATACAAACCACAAGGACGATTTATGTAATTTACTCCTTAAAAATATATATTTTTTTAGTTTTATTACAGGATTTTTTTTTAATTTTATTATAATAAAATTTTTTAATTAAAAAAAAATAAACTTTTTAAAAAAACTATGGGCTTATGTACTTACGATTTTTTTAATACATATTTGTATTTTTTTTAACGTTTTTATACGTTTTAATGCTTTTTCGTCTGTTTTTTACGTTTTCATACTTTTTTATACGTTCTTCATCCGTTTTTATACGTTTTTGTACGCTTTTTGGACGTTATTATACGTTTTCATCCGTTTTTGTTCGTTTATATACACTTTTTGTACGTTTTGTTCGTTTTAGTTCGTTTTGTATGTTTTATGCATTTTCGTATAAAACAAACAAAAGGTATGAAAGCTTATAAAACACGTATAAAAGCGGATAAAACCATAAGAAAATGTATGAAAACAACGTCAAAAATGATGAAGATGAACAAAACGTATAATGGCGTCCAAAACAAAAAAATCGTGAAAAACTTCTAAAATCTCATAAAACAAACGAAACTTATAAAAGCGAGCAGCGTATAAAATGAATGAAAGCGTATAAAATCGCTTTTTATACGCTTTATCCGTTTTATAATAAAATTAAAAATAGTTTATTTATTTATTTATCTATTTCAATTTATTATGATTTTTTAATAAAATATTAAAAAAACAGTTTAAAAATTTACTATAATATATATATATTTTTAATTTTATTATAATTTTTTAATAAAATTATTATTTTTTAATTTAAAAAAAGAATTGTTGTAATAAAATTGAAATTTCTTCGTATAATAGAATTAATTTTTTTTTAATAGTAAATTACATAAATCGTCCTTGTGGTTTGTATTTTTAGAGGGAAAACCCAAATTACAATGTTAACCCTCACGTTAATCCATCAATGTTAAGTTTGGTCATTTTTAACGATCGTTTGGACTTGGGTCGAAAATTGGACAGGATCCGTAAAAATCAAAAACCACAGAGACATGACCCGCTTAAAAAAAAGTACAGGGACAAGATCCGTAAAAACTAGAAAACCACAAGGACGATTTATGTAATTGACTTTAAAGGTTATATTAATGTGAAGTATAAAAATGGGTAATCCTAGCGTGTAAGCGACAACTTTAACCATCTAAGCTACCTTTCCATTGGTGTTTATTGCATTTAGCACAAGATAATCATATCAACAAGCATATACGGAGTAATTCATTTTCAAGTTTCAAATAGGTAACATTAAAGTACTTAACCTTTTTAGTCAATTGTCATATACATCATACCAACAAAAGTCAATTGTCATAAACTATTCAATTTTGAATTTTGAACTCAGTAAAAAAAATTCATACAATGCTCAAGGCTTGGCTGGCTTGCTTTGTATAACAAAAAGTAAAATGATCACAACTAAGTAATATGATCACAAGTAAGGTTGGTCTAATCGTGACTGAGATGACCCCAGGTCACCACCGCCACAATCATCTTCTCTCCAATGACCGATACGTGGCCGGGATCTGCGATCGATGGCCCAAGGTGTTTTTTATTATTTTTTTTTTTCACAAACATATTAAACATTAAATTTAAAAAAAAATTACAATACGAAATTAAAAAAAAAAAACATTACAATACGAAATTAAAATAAACACTACAATACTTAAACTAATAATCTAAATCGTAGCGTGCCTTGATTGTTGCCTTGACTTTCATCAATTCTTTTAGTTGTCGTCCGGTCAATTTTGGGTCGATTGGGGTGTTGTAGAAGATTATGTCGGACTCCGTTTGATAGCCTCGTGAGCTCAAGTTTCTCTTTTCATCTCCAATCTTTTTCCTCAATCAGAACCAAGTATCTTCTAAACCCTCCTTATTCTTACCTTTCTCCCCTTTTAACGGCTTCTTGGTCTTGAAGAAAGTTTTGGCCAACAATTTTACAAATGATTCTGATGGAACATCATCATCATGAGAGGAGGAGGATGGTTTCTTCCTTGCTTTGTCACGACCAACCGGTCGTGATTCTCTAGTCCCTTCCTCATAAGAATCATCAACATCTTGGATATCGAAAGGATCACGAGCTTGGGTTGAACCAGAGGTAGTGGTAGAACCCTTTGTTTTCTTCCGACTATTCGTTTCGAAAGCCGGCATCACAATGTTCTTCCAAACAACATGACCCTTTAAAACCTCCCAACACTCCTCCAAAGTGAAATCATGACCGTCGTCATACGGTATTCTCTAAGAGCTTTTGAAGTGTCGTCTATATCATTCTCACCGCCCATGGTTATTCTTGATATTCTACATGATAGCACAATAATTACTAACCCTATTACGAATCCTACTCTTCCATTTGGTAGTGATGGAGTCATAGGTTGATCGAGCAGTTTCTTTTTAAAGTAGTCTATCACTAACTCCCAAAACTTGAAGCGGTTCAGGCGTTTCCTCGCCGAGTTTTACGACACATAAACCCAAGCTTTACAAAGCGCGACCTCTTCCGCCTTTGTCCATGCTTCAACGTTCTTCGGCTTTCCCTTGCTTGTTTCGGGCTTCGCCTTTGACCTTGGCCTTTGAAGCACGCCTTGATGGTCGCTTTGGTTTGATGGGGACATTTCTTGTTGAGCGGTTTTTCATCATCGAATCTTCAACGGAATGGAATCATGGAACGAACCGTGGTGCGAACCGTGACCGAACCTTAGCCCATCGAATTGGGAATAAAGTTGATACGGTTGAGAAGGATAAATGAAGTCCATGTTTGGATGGTACGACGACCCACTAGGTTCTTGCCGAATCGGTGTAAGGACGTTGCGGTGGGACAAAAGGAAGGTTAACATAAAACGGGTTTTGGTTTTGATTTGGTTGGGCTAGTTGTGATTGATAATCAAAACTTTGTGACGAAAGCGAATAGGCGGTTTTGTTGTGTGTTATCTTGGTTAACTCGAAGTTGTTTTCCGTGAAAAATTCATATTCGGGCATTTTGGGGTAGTCGTGATCGTCGGTTTTGATTGTGGGGTATTTTCTTTGACATTTGAAGTTGGATGAGAATTAGATTCAATGAATATAGATGAGAAATGGTGAGTAGTGAATCGTGTTTGAGGTGAAGTTGGTATTCATAGAGTGATAAAATTGTTTTAAAAAGTTTTTTTTTTTTTTTTTTTTTAGTTTAAATGACCAAACGGTCAAAATTTTAAAAGTTTTTGAATTTAGCCCAAACGGGCAAAAAGCTTGGAAAGAGTTGTATTTAACCTCGATCGATTTAAGCTCGATGTCCCAAATTCTTGGCCCTAAACCAATCTATCAACCGATGTCTACATCCCATTTAACCAATGTTCACATCGGTCATGGGTGGTTTTAACCGATGTTGGGGTTGTGATTGGGATTTAGCGCAATAAGTATAAAAAGTAAAATGATCACAACGTAAGAGCGGTAGATTACCATTTTATCGTTATACAAAGTTAGTATTCTCTGAAATAACAAGCACTATAATTAATTACTAGCTAAGGTTTATTGGTCTTCAAGTACATTATCCTCAATTTACTTGACAAAAGCACCTTCGCTTCAATTCCAAAAACCATATCTACTTTTATCAAAAAAAAAAAAAAAACCATATCTACTTTTCACTGAGAAGATTATTTCTAGTTGGATTTATAGTATATCTTTATTCAATGATTCTGTTAAACCTTTTGTCGATACTCGACAACTTGATTGACAAAAACAATATGATATCATTAAAATAAAGGAGGCGATTTACATACTCACTATAAATGATTGTGACGTTTTAAATTTGAGTGTTTGGACGTTTATATCCTTACATTATTTTTAGTTATGTTAATCTTGTAAGTATAAATGTCCAATCACTCAATTTGAAATGCCTGTCGTTTATGAAAATGCTAAATCACCTCCCAAAATAAGTATCACCACAACATGAACCACATGAACCAGGTGCACCACCAGACCTTGTAACAAAACAACAAAATAAGCAAAAAACAAAGAGTCAAGTAGTGAACGTTCATTTTATGACTCACCTGCTTGTTATTTATTCCTCAGCAAACAAGCTAACATAAACATTGTATATATATTCACATTCCACGTGGCCTAGTTGCTAAAATTTTCATTTTGACTTCATTTTTGCATTCAACTATGATAAAAGATAGTGATCATAACATTTTGGAAGATGGGTACGTACCGAAAATGATGATGATGCGATATCGGAAAGATGTAAGAAAAGAAGGACTAAGTTGGTGAAAAGAAGTGTAACTTGCATGACCCATTAGTCGTATTTGGCTCTGATATCATGTTGGTGATACTTAGCTTTCTCGATGCACGCAGCGTGGCTACCGTGACTTGTCATTTCAGCGTCGATGGCGTGGTGTGGCTTCTAGTGATACCATTTGGTCTAAAAGGTATGCACACATATTTGATACCACCTAACTGAAACACAACATTTTTTTAGCGTGCGGGGTGTCTGTGAGGTAATTTTGTATAAAATGAGGTATTTTTATGGGTGGAAGTAATCCACAAAGGGTGAAACACCATGACCAGGTGTTTTTGGCACCAACAATTGTCGACCTCACGAGGAATAAATAGTTCGGAAACTCTCATGGGTAATGGGGCGAATCGGGTGAGCACGAGTCGAAGCTCGAACCCGTGACTTTTATCCATAAAATATCTCTAGTGCGCCAATGGATTTTTCGATAGTGGGTACCAACCGACCCAAAGCATCTTTGGTGCTATGGGTGGAGGTGATGGTTGGGTGACCCTCACACGCAGCCTAACAAACTAGCCATTGGTATTCTTTGGAACTACAAAGCACTTTGTAGAATAAAGCTTTCCTTATTGTAACATCTATTGAAGATCATTAGTTTTTTAATCTTTAAGAGTAAAGATTCTTGCATGATCATGATGGATATGAGTTAGGGATGTGCATATATCATTATTTGATGATTAACTCATTACATGCAAACTTCTAATACATGCTAAAAAATGACGTGTAAAATGATTAACTCTTTCCACCTTTGTTGTTTATTAGTTTTGTTTCAAGATCAACTTGTTCATTGTATCAGTTATCATATGATTTAAAATTTTGGTTACTTTCACGCTTCTGCATGATATTTGGAGCTACTGCTGGTTATTTTAATATAGGAGTTTCTGTTAAATTGGTACGGGTCGTGCTGATTTAATGTTTGTTTGTCTGTTAGAGTTATTTTCACTAACTCTTCATCGTTAACGTTATAATATTATCAGTAGGAAAGAAAACGTAAGAGCCTAATTTTTGTGTGCCTTTCTTGTTGATAGTGTGAAGAGCTATGGGCAGGAAAAGCTCATCTACCACGTTTGCCCCAAGTTGAGGGGTTGTCAAAGCTGTCTGCTTTCTCATTATCCGTTATAGATGGCAAACGGGTGAATTGCTTCCCCACGACCGTAAATTATTTCATTTTTAAATAGAATTGTATGATCTTATAAACAACGGTTGGTCTCTCTTGACTGAAGTTCTTTGTCAGAACAGGATCATGAAGGAAGATCTTTGGGATCATACTTGGGAGTTTCACTTCAAAAAGGCACGTACTTTGCAACTTATTGTGCTGCTCTCGGTATCATGTCTATGCTATATAGTAACCTCAAGAATTCAACTTTCACAGCTTATGCATGTTTAAATTCTCTATTTATTCCATCTTCTCAGAATGGGTCGATTTGGGTTATATTTTACATCTAGCGGATCAAATGTGCAAATAAAAGAAAAGTTAAAAGGAAACATGTTGAACGGGCCAAACAGGTTGAATTCATCTGAAGTATTTTTTTCAATGCATAATTTATAGAAGAGGGCGAGTCTTTTGACTCAGATGTACACCGAAAGATCCAAGAAATTGTATAAGAGTATTTTTTGGGTCAACCCAACCCGACCCCAACTGTGTCAAAAAGTTACCCACTTTGACACCATTACCCAGCCCACCCAACCTTACCATTTTGACCGGTTTCCGATTCTTCTCATTGTAACTTTTCAGCCACCATATCATTCTCCCACATGATCATGTTGCGTGTTATTAAAAGTTTGGCTAATGATCTGAAACCTCTAATAATGTTTATTCTTCCATTATTACCAACAGGAAGCTCCAGAATCTGCGTAATTTGGACCCATTTTGGATAGGGATGAGCCATCAATGCGCCGCTACTTTCATCCAGATGGGAGCCAAACGGCTGATCCTGGTGACCAGGTGTGGGGTGGCCATGAATGTTGTTACTCCATAGTTACAAGTTTCATGGAGGATGGAAAGATGAGGAAGCATTATGTAAGAATCAACCGTTGGCCACAAATGTCCATATGTAGGAGGCCTGATTATGGTTGGGAAATGTCAAACTTTCTCTACAGTTACTCTAGTGTTCCCGATGCTTATAAGAAAGGAGGCACCGGTCCGTGTCTTCACGTGCTTTAATTTTCGTATCCTTTTGTAAAAAGCTTATACTTGCTTTTTCAGTGAGTACAATGTCGCAGTGGTTTTGATTAGGTGCTAAGTTTGCTCCCTTTGTATTATGTTAAGTAAAAACTTCACCAAATCTTTTTTCGGAAGGCAGAGATTTACACACATGTTATACACCTAATACCACACCTATGTCCCAATTGAGACTTGAATACACAATCTCCTCGTTGATGAGTCACTGCATTACATAGATATTTAGAATTGCAATAACACCTTATATAACATTAGACATATAATGTCTTCCTAAAATTAGAAACTATGTAAGCATCAAAGGTTAAAACAAGCATGACGGTGACTTGGAAGTTCACTTTGCACCTTTAAGTCTACCATCTTTGTAGCAAGTTCATTGTCAAAGTTGGTTTCCTCGCCTTTATTATCAATAAAGATTGGAAAACTAGTAAATTATATCTCCCTACCATCTTTCTGCATGCCCTGGTTGTATAAACAAGAGGTGTGCTATTACGTAGAGATGAATGATACATGAAATATTTTCAATTTGTTTTTATAAGCTCGTGACGCTGTTTTGATAAGCTCGTGACGTTCACTTTCATGGTGTATTCATCGTCTTAGAACATCATATGAGCTGTAAATGACTGACTGTTCTATTGATGTGCTCTAGAAATTATAAGTATTCAATGTACTTTTGTCCCACATCTATTTTTATTTTTATTAAAACCAACGAAAATCATCAGAGTGTTAACAAAAACTTTGTTCTAACAAAGATGCATTTCTTAAACTTATAAGTCTTTTTTTTGTAAATAATGAAACTTACTTTAGGGTTATTTCCTTCCCCAATCTATACTCACTATAAATAAAACCCACTCACAAAAACCCTTTCAACCAAAATATATTTCCTAAATACAAAATATTTCTAAAATTACCTACAATGGATTCGGGTGATTCATTGATCCCTTGTCCTGATCCCAACTGCAAACTCAAGTTTACCGACTTGGGAGAAGCTCTCGAACACGGTTACAGTCATCAGACGGCAGACGATGTGATCCACGCTCACCTTCATGTGGCTGATATATATAGTACGTTTTCTTTCTTTATGCTTTATAAATTTTATTTCATAATTTATAGTTTATAAATTTTGTTTAATATGCGTTTTTTATGTGTAGATCTATCAGATCTGAAATTTATTATAGATTTATAGTTTATAATTTGTGTTTTATTTATTAACATGTTTAGGTTATGCATTAAGTTTGATAAATTATGTTCTGTCTTTGTAGAATTTAACCTGTTTCATATTGCTTACATTGATATGTTAAGTCTGATTGGATTACCTTCTGCTCACACTTTTTGAATGGTTGATAGGTGGAAAGAGAAGCAACCGGGTTCACGGCCTTACCTGAAACAAATGTCCAGGTAATTATTTATCAAGATATGCTTTTTATTTTTTAGACGTTTTCGATATTTGTATGTGTGCGCGCTCTTGTGATGCTCTCTGTGAAGGCTTATGTCACTTGTATGCTAGATTTTATTGTAGCAAGGCATAGCGTAATTTTTTTTTTAATAATTTATTAGAGGTATTTTTTTGGTGTTTGAAGATGATGTTGTCAATTGCTGAAGTAACCAGCCTTGTATGTTTGTTTCATTTTCCTTGTATGTCCCTTGACCAACGTTGAGTATGGTTGATGCGATACAAAATCTCTGTCTCAAGCATGATTTCTTATGTGGCCTTTGTTGGGTGTGAGGATTGAACAATCACATGTTAGGGCTTTTCAAACTTGTTAACCTTTTGATTTTGCCTGTAGATGTATGTCATCTGTGAAAAGCTTTAGTAAGTTTGGAAATATGTTGTGTTATTGGAAGATATAGAGAGCACTACGCCACTACATGTTATTTATTTATTTACTTACGTATGTTTATATTAAGATGTGTGTTTGCTGTGTGAGCTAAATGTTGTCAAGTGGTGAAAGTAATGATACTAGTATTGCCGTTCTCGACCAGCTTTGTATGTTTCATTTTCTTTGTCGGTCATTGGCTGCTTGGTTTCATTGCAATGTTGAAGTATGGTTGACATGATAGAAAATATGTTACCAAGTTTTTGAATCGTTCATGAGATGATGTCCTAGATTTGTATTTTGGGGGTCTGTCCTCGTAGACAAAATGTACGTCTCAAATCACAATGTGACAGACTGTTTGATGCTATTTTTTACATTGACTTGTAAAGTTTTAGTTTCATATGTACAAAAGAAGTCATTCCCTCCACCAGTTAAGAAAATGCCATAAATTTAAAGTGCGTGTAGTTATTTGTTCGATATTTGTATGTGTGCACGCTCTTGTGATGCTAGATATATTTTTATTAGAGGTCTTTTTGGTGTGTGAAGTTGATGTTACAACTTGATATGGTTGATGTGATAGAGGTATCCTGTGATTTATGTCACTTGTATTCTATATTTTCGTCAGACTAGATTTTGTTGTAGCAAGGCATGACACGTGCTTGGGCTTATTAAAATTGATATTATGTTACTGCATTTCTGATAAAATGTTATAACTGATTGATAGCGATTAGATGGTGGCGGTGATATCAATTTCGACAAGCTACTTCGTGATATGAAGAAGGAATACATCCCGAAGTTGAGGGAGGAAGAGGAAGCTGAAAAGACAGAGCGTAGCAACAAACGAGTAGAGGAAATTAAAGCTCAACGTGCTAGAAAGTTAAAGAAACCCTCCTCCTCCACACTTGCAAACACAAACAATGAGACACTTCAAAGAACCAACAATGACAGGTGATCCAGAAATTGATCAAGCTCAGACTGAAATTTACATGGAGTCTACCAAAGCAAACAAAATTAAGAAGAAAAAGACGAAAAGAGCCGGGTGTACTAGAAGCCTTACCCTTTTTCGTCTTTTTCTTCTTAATTTTGTTTCCTGTTGAACTCCATGTAAATTTCGATCGAGCTTGATCAATTTCCGATCACCGTCATTGTTGGTTCTTTGAAGGTGTCTCGTGTTCGTTTTGTAAGCGGAGGAGGAGGGTTTCTTTAACTTTCTAGCACGCTGAGCTTTAATTTCTCTACTGTTGTTGCTTCTGTCTTCAGACTTCTCTTAACAAAATTAAGATGTGACCGAATTTGGTACTTCTGAGGAAGCTGATGTTTCTTTAATATTTTTGGAGGCCCTGAAAAAGGTAAAAACTAACATTTAGCTAACCTTTTATAAGCTTTTTCTAGTGCTTTGTAGGTAAATCTCAGTAAGTCGTGTTATTCATTAGTTATTGCTTTTTGGCTAGGAACATGCCTACTATCTAGAAGCCCTTTCTGCTTCTAATGATGAAGCTTTATCTGGCAGAAGACTCGACAATCTGGCGAGTCAGCTTGCCTCTTTATCTGCAGGACGTGAAGAGTTGGTTTTCAAAATTATGGAATATGGAATTGATTTTTCCTTCACAGATGCTCCTCGTCATCTCTCTTTCTTCACATGCGTTGTTATGCAATTTGTTCTTCAGCTTCCGAGGGCCAATTTTCCTGAAATGTAAGGACCTTATCTTTCAAACATCTTTGGTTCTCATGTTGAACCCCCAAAATGTAAATTCTACATGAACGTTTGTTAAGAACTAATATTAACTTTTATAAGCAGATTGAAGAACCTTGATAATCGAACACGGAGTGTAAACACCGATGTGGATCCAAGTGGTTGGAGTTCTTACTTTGCGTGTGTAAACACCCTACGTGAAAACACTGACAAGAAACCGACTGGTGAGTGCAGTTCAAATGAAGTTAATGATGATTTTGTACTTTCAAATTTAGCCACACCAACATCAGGTGCAGTTAGACTTCCAATCCAACTAATTGGGATACGAGGTGAGCGTGCGGCTTTTGATTATCTTTCTTCTACCTGTACCGACAAGAAAGTCACATGGCTCAACGCGGCTAAAGAGACCGGCTTACCCTATGACATTCTTCTAGAAGCCGCTGACCAAGACATTGGAATATGTCGAGGTGAAGTCTACAACATTGGCAGAGAAAAATTGGTTTCAGTTACAATTGAATCGGTGGAAATTTGCCCTTGATAAGGGTGAGGCATATACATGTGCACACGTCTTTTTATCAGACGATGCTGGCCCAAAGGTAACCGTTTATAGAAACATAGTGCAATTGGTGAAATCAGACGTTTTGAAGCTGATTGTTCATCCCAAGAAAAGATCATTCTCGCAGGTAAGTCTGCTTTCTTGCAATGTTTTTATAATGTAATTTTGTGATTTTAGCTGAGGTAAACTTTTGTTGGATTGTCAAATTGTTATAAATCATGCATTAATTCTGGTTCATTTATTTTCTGAATCAAAGTATCATTAATCATGCGTATTAGTATATGGTGCTGACATATACTTTTGCTAAATCATGCATCTGTTTCAGGTTACCAGCTGATCGGTTGATCATGTGTAGTGATGCAAGATGTGTAACAATGGGTCAGTCGAAGAGTTAAGTGAATTTAGATTTTTTCTTACTCGTATCAATACGTTTTATTAGTACAAGGCAATTGAAAATGTATGTGTAAACATCTAAATATTCAACTATGCGCATTAAGATTTCATATACTGTCAGTTCAGTTCCCTTAGTGTGTTTGGTTCGCTGTAGTTCACTGGTTTTGGGAGGTTTTGTATTTAAATTACGGTAGCATGATCTGTCTGTTTGGTTGAAGTTAAGATGTGATGGTTTTGTCTTTAGAATATGGTTAAAGGATGGTTTTAATAAACCATCTGTTGAGTGAAGGGCGATTAAGTCATTTACTCAAAGTTTCATTTAGTTTCCTCTTTAAAAAATGGACAACCAAAACACGAAACTAAATTTAAAATCCACATTTTTTAACCCCACAAAATACTTGCGAGTTATTTTTCAGATTATTTACCCGAAGTCATTTTTCACCTTATATTCGTAACGTTTATTTTGAATACTTTTCTAGCTTTACATAATTTGTGTGAAACTTTCTTTAACAGGGAAGTTTGAAATATAACTAAGAACTTTAACCAATACCCCCATAATAGATGATGTATGATCAAGCTAGTCATTTTTTAATTATGTTTTAAGCTCTTAGTTTGAGTAGACGACGCCAAGTCTCCAACGTTTATATTAAAAAATCGACACATGCCTATCTTTTAAGATTGAAGTAAACAGCTTTATGTAGAAATTAGCGAGAATGCCGCATGTGATCGGCATGCAGACTCGCGATTAAATATTTCAAAACTCGGGCTCAGCGATGTTTTAGATGTGTGTGAAAGATATTAAATGTTTTGTGTGTATTTATAGTTGATGCGATTATATATTTTTAATAATCATTATTGATAAAATAATTTTTAGTGGTTACACGTTTTTAATAATGGACTATAAATGATTGAAGAATGTATTAAAATTTAATTGAAATGTCTGCATTTGAATTTTAATAATGAGATGTATTAAATTTTAAGGCTTTCTTTTATCTTAGTTGGATCTGCACAATGCAATGGCGATAAATATAGTTATATAATAAATATAGTAAATGAATTCTAACCCAACTCTCCTCGCAATTCCCTCACCCGCTTAGTGAATTTATTTCACAACACCCAAATGTATATGTGTTAGTTGTATGTGTTTGTTTGGGTTTTAAGTAACTTTCCGTGACATCATTATTCGCGTATAAAAAGGCCTTCACAATCTTTTTCCCACAAACGCTTTCAAAAAGTAAATGATTTTGATAAATAAAGTTTGTATTGATTTGAAAAAAGGTTTAAGTTATAAAATTTGAATCAAAATAAAATAAACCTACTAAAATGTAAAACAAAAATTCATAAAATATATCAAAATGGATGTTGAATTAAAGAAAGACAAAATTTTAAAAATATAGTGAAATTAGATCATAAAAAATTAAACGAATTAAAGATATTTAAATTTAAAAATAAAGGTGATTAATTAGTTAAGAAGTGGCGTATGTCACCCTATTATTTCCTTATTTTAGTTTGTTAGAATTCGTATATTTTTGTTATTTTTTAGTTAGAGAAGTGTGAAGTCATTTCGATGATTAGACTCCTTATCTTAATTTTTTGTGGAGCCCACAACTTAAATCTTTATATAGTAGTATAGATTAAGTGTGTGAGCTTATTTTTTAAAACTTTTTTAAGAATGGCCTAAACGTTATAATGTAGTTAAGATAAGATGAAACTCCAAAAAGAAATAATATACAATTTAGGCAAATCACCCAAAACGTAGTTAACATCACTTTTTCCCATTGTATGTAGCATTCTTTTTTTTTTTCTCATTCGTCAATAAACCTCTATCGTTAGTCCTTTATGTGTACCCGTTACCAAAAACTGCATCGTTAGTCCTTTATGCTAACGACGTTAATAAATAACTTAAAATTTGGTTATCTTACGCTAAACTTGCATCGTGGGTCCTTTATACTAACGATCGTTAAAAAAATAAATTAAAACTTGGTTTTCTTACGTTTAGTCCGTTTTCACATTTTAAATCTGCTTTTACATGTTTTCGTTCGTTTTAACACGTTTTGTCCGTTTTTCTCACGTTTTCAAACGTTTTTACGCTTTCATCCGCTTTTCAAGTTTTCGTCAGTTTTGTCTGCTTTTACGTTTTCCTCCGCTTTTACATTTCATCCGTTTTGCACGTTTCATTGGTTTTACGTTTCGTCCGCTTTAACACATTTTCGTCCGTTTTCACGTTTTCATCCGTTTTACACATTTTCGTTCGTTTAACACGTTTTTGTCTGCTTTTCACGTTTTCAAACGTTTTTTTACGCTTTCATCCGCTTTTCAAGTTTTCGTCCGTTTTCACGTTTTCATCTGCTTTTACACGCTTTTCCTCTGTTTTACACATTTTAGTCGTTTTGCGTTTTCATCCGCTTTTACACGTTTTCATCCGCTTTAACACATTTTCATCCGTTTTCACCTTTTCATCCGTTTTTACATATGTATTCGTCCGTTTTACGTTTTCTTAGTTTTTCGTTTCATCCGTTTTACAAGTTTTCATCCGTTTCAACACATTTTCGTCCGTTTTGCGTTTTCATCCGTTCTTACACGTTTTCATCTGTTTTAACACGTTTTCGTCCGTTTTTCCACGTTTTCATCCGTTTTGACATGTTTTCGTCCGTTTTTACACGTTTTCGTCCGTTTTTTCACGTTTTCGTCCATCTTTACACGTTTTGGTCCGTTTTAACACGCTTTTCGTTTTTGCACGTTTTCATCCGTTTTTGCACTTTTATTTGCTTTTGCACGATTAAATCTGTTTTGCACATCTTTACGTTTTGGTCCGTTTTAACACGCTTTTGTCGGTTTTCACGTTTTCATCCGTTTACACGTTTTCCTCCGTTTTACGTTTTCATCCGTCTCACATTTTCGTCCGGTTTTCACGATTTCATCTGTTTTACACATTTTCATCCGTTTTACATGTTTTCATCTGCTTTTCACGTTTTCGTCCGTTTTTCATTTTTCGTCCGTTTTCACATTTTCACCGGTTTTCATGTGTAAACACGTGCGAAAACGTATAAAATGGATGAAATGTAAAACAGATGAAAACGATGAAACAAATTGAAAACATTCGAAACGACAATATGCGAAAAAATAGACGAAATGTGCAAACGCGAACAAAAGCGTGAAACAATGATGGCGTGTAAAACGAATGAAAACGTGAAACAACGGACGGCGTGCAAAACGGACGGCGTGAAACGGATGAAACGGCGAAAAAAATGGATGAAAAGTGTGAATAACGGACGGCGTGTTAAAACATCTGGCGTGTGGCGACAGACGAAAACTCGCAAGCGATTTAAAACATGCAAAACGGATGAAAACGATGAAAACAGATGAAAACGTGAAAAAGACGAAACCGTGTTAAACGGATGAAAACGCTGCATAAACGAACGAAATGTGTAAAATGGATGAAAACGTAAAACGGACGATGATGACACTTGGTTTTTTCTCATATATATATATATATATATATATATATATATATATATATATATATATATATATATATATATATATATGGGACTACATATGACACGTCACTAATCTGACTAGACACTTTAATGTTGACATGGCGCATCATTTGATGAGGTGGAAATGATGACTAGGCACAATATCCGTTTACACAAGAAAAAAAATTGGTACCAGCGAGGTTCGAACTTGGGTCTCGGGGTTCAAAGATTTGTGCGTCAACCACCCTGGCAATCCACATTTTGTTGTTTAAACTTTTATTTCCAAAGTACTATTCTTTACAAAACTGATACCATAAACTTCAATGTAGTCAACCATTATCAAAACCTCCCCCTTTTCATTCGGCATTTCCAAAATCATCTCCATCCAACACATAACGCATTTCCAAAAAAATGTACATTCCCTTGATCAATAGATTAAGTCAATGAATTTGAATTTCGAATTTTAGCCAGGTTTGTTTGATTTAATTTTTGAATTGATTGCTTTATTTTATTGGGGTTTTATTGGGATGTATTCATGTGATCTCAAATAACAATTTTCTGGTTGATGATTCATAGGTTGAATTGACGATTCACAATCAAATATCATTGTAAGGTATGTTTGATTTTCTGTTTCCGTCTTAGTCAATCTTTTCATTCGATCCATTAAACATTATTTTCCAAAAAAATAGGTTTTAATGATTCATGGTAAGTTTTTGCAATTTATAAATTGATTTATCACTTTCAAATCAAGTTGTATTATCCATTTTTTCATCAAGTTGTATTTCTTTGGTTGGTTCATGTTTTAATATTGATAGTAGTAAGTAGCGACTACTGCACATGTAATTGGTTATTGACACTTTGACTACGTGATCAGATATATTTGGCGATTGAGGTTGCTGTAGACTACAAGGATACTCAAGCAGATCTTTGGAGTAGAATCATTATAGATGAATATATGGCATATGCTTTTTAAGAGTGTTACTTTAGTATTGAGAAAATTCTTACTTGCTTTAGTTGAATATATTTTCCTGGTTATCACCACAATCATGTTTCGCTGGCGTGGATCTTCTCAGAAACAAGTGCAGGAGCATCATGAGAATAAACCCGAGGATAAGGTTGATAATACAAGTGAAGCTCAGTTAATAGATCTTTACCTAAGGTTTACATGCTTTTGATTATTTATTTATTTTTGCAGTTGAGCGAGTTGAAAGCTGCTCTTGGTCCTCTTACTGGGCGCAATTTACTGTATTGCACTGATGAATGCTTGAAAAGATATCTGGAAGCTCGTAATTGGAATGTAGATAAAGCTAAGAAAATGTTGGAAGAGACGCTTATGTGGAGATCCACCTATAAACCTGAAGAAATCCGTTGGGTAAGTGGTTAAACTTATCATTACATTTCTTAAATTGTAAAAATAAATCATCTTCACGGGTCATCTTCTGTAATTGAAATGAAAGTGACCCAAGAAGTCAGAGCAAATTTCAGTATTTTTGATTTACAGGTGGCAACTTTCACCCATTTAATTTTAAAAAATGGGTCAATTTGGCCATTTGAGTTGTGCTCAACCTGAACTTAAAAAAAAGACCCGTTTGACCTACAACCTAACGCTCCTGACCCGTCCATGTTGTCACTTCTACTTATTACTCATTACTAATTTTTTTTCTTTCCCTTGCTAGGTAGAAGTTGCAGTGGAAGGTGAAACTGGGAAAATGTTCAGAGGAAACTTTCATGACCGTCATGGTAGAACTATTCTGATAATGAAACCTGGATTGCAGGTGATTAAATATATCTCAGAATCTGAAATTTTTTCCTCAGAATCTGTAATTTTCCGTCATGGAGAAGGAAAATTATGGTTCGTTGTTATAAATTTTTTTGTTTAACATATTGTTAATATTTTTTTTATGTTACATGTATTTTCCTTTTTTAAACCCTTTCATTTGTTCAATTTATATTTGTTATGGTATGCACATTATAGGAAACACACCTTGCAATCACGCTATTAGGATTGTTTAGATTAGCTTATTTTTGAAGCATTTGGGCTTATTTAATTTTAGTAAAGCTTGTAAGGTCAAAATTTTTAAGTTTATAAGCTTATCAAGTTGAGGTTAAGAACTTAAATAAGCATCATGTTCAGCTTGGTGAGCCCATTAGGCGAAACAAGTGGGCATATGATCGTTTTTATAGTTAAACAAGTTTGCGAGCTGTTTTAGGAGAAACAAGTTTGCGAGTTGTTTGGTAGTCCTTCTAATGCAAGTTGTTGATAACTTCATACTAATCTGCTTGCACAAAAATTCATCTTCCATTTGACAGAATAAAACAATGGTATTTAACGATATTTTGGCTATCTACGTGTTAATATTATTTTTGAAACATTTGATTTTATTTGTTGTTCATTGTGATTTTATTTGTTAGTTTTATTTTATTTGACATACTTAATTCATAGTGATTTGTTTGTTTTAGGGACTTACATTGACAAGAAGTGCCTATTCACCGGTGATGTTTTCATTACAGGTCCTATCTTTGCTGGTACATGCCACACTGCTAAGATGGTTAGGACTATCATCGTTTGAAGGGACTATATTCGTTACTGTGGTATCTAATTGTGTTTACATCGACTTTCTTATACAGACATGAGAAGAGAAACTCCAATATCCTGCCGCATCTCATCATGTTTTCGTGTGAAAAGGACGACCATGTCACCGTTGGGAAGTGCGGGTTTGTTTGTTTTTATTGCTCATTTTATTTAGTGACTTATGGTTCGATGATCTACAACATATGTTTCGATCTTGATAAACACGATATGGAAGTAGTTATGTCTATCCACAAGTCCCGACATTTATCCCACAAGCGCTACTTATGCATGGGATGGACATTATTGCTTGGCTCCACGAAGAAAATGACGATTGACTCGAAATAGTATGTTCCATGCCTTTTTATTCATATTTTAACTCTATTAAAAGACATGGAATAATTTTAACAAATTTGAATATTGTAATGTTACACAAGTACATTAGGATTGTTTATTGCAAATCTATATATTTCCATGTTCTTAGGAAGAATATGATTATGAATATTTCAATTGATTATTGGAGATGCAAGTTCCTAATGTAAGGAAAGTGGTTATGTCATTTTAGTGCATTTGTGTGTGTCTATGTATTTATTTCTACATTATAGTATTTCACATAAAGTGTGTGCACATGGATGGTAACTTGGTAGGTTTTCTCTTTAGTTAACCCGCATAATTGGTGGATGAATTGGGCACGAGCATGGCGAAATTTTTATAAACTCGATAAAGCACCGATAATGGCAATGATAAAGCAACTATAATGGGCATTGGTTTATCTTCTTTAGGCAATTGGGTAGCGATTTCTTATCCCTTTCTACGATATTTAAAATAGTTCAACTTATTATATTATTTATGTTTTGTAGATTCTTTTATGGGTAAAAGCTATAAAATAACAACGTACTTTTCAAATTTTGCCGACTTGAAACACTTACTTTTTTATTACCTTACTTCACTAACGAACTTTCAAAATTTGTTCCGACTTCACCCATATGACATGTTTAAATTAAAATAATAACTGAAATGCCTATATTACCCTTGTATTCTTTAAAATTTGTTCCGACTTCACCAACGAACTTTCAAAAATTGTTCTGACTTCACCCATATGTCGAGGGTAATATAGTAATTTATTTATTATTTTAATATAAACGGGTCATATGGGTGAAGTCCGAACAAATTTTGAAAGTTCGTTGGTGAAGTAAAGTAATAACAAAGTAAGTGTTTCAACTCGGCAATAATTGAAAAGTACGTTGTTATTTTATGGCTTTTACCCTTCTTTTATTACTTGAAGTTTCATAGTAAATTCCATGTCAAAAGTTCAAGCATAGCCGCGGCTATTGAAGCCCAAATAGGGACCTTATAAGAGGTATTTTTTGACAATATGCTGTTCAATTTTGTTGCAGATCGCTGCTTTATCTGTGGCATTGTTTAGAGCCTTGAATATTTCAACAAGGTAAGGTCTCAAGTTTTAAATATGATCTCATTGTTTTTTATTTATAGGATGCACTTGGTGCATCTTTGGAAGAAATATGCAAAGTTGTTCCCAGGCCACTTTCAGATTTGTATCGTATTAAGGTATTGTTTATCACTCACTATGATTATACATTTTTATCATGTTTTTTTAAGCGCATAATTTTGTTTGACTATTGGACGTTTCTAATCTTAGGTCAAAAAAAGCCTTGAGAATTATTATAGTGGAAGTCGCTAATGGTGGTTATAAGATAACTCACAAAGTTCTGAACATTACAAAAGAACCTACCAGCCGGCTAATGTAAGCTTTACTCATTGTTTTTATAACCTTTTTGATTATTATGAGTACGATAAGAGTCCCATACCTTAAAGAGTAGAACACGTTTGTGTAAGGGAACACATTCACATATTTACTTCAGCTCGAACATAAATGTGTCTAGCTTTCGTTATGGAACAACTATATCATTGTCCGATACTAAAATATTAGAAAGCAACACCACCCTTAGACTCTTATACCTTCCCCGCATTAATCTTGGCACATATGCAAAATGAATATATCTTCCATGGAGGTATGATATCATCTTAATTTAAAACCTTTAAATACTAATTATAAATATATCTTACGTGTACACCAAACGTACATATAAAGATATGTAGGATTCCGATAGTCGTGATATCCAAAGAAGCTCAACTCATGGTAAATGAAATGATCGACTCCACATGTAAGCGCCTCGAGTCCGTGAAAGCGAAAATGCAATTTCACTATTTATTTATATCATTATTTCAAGAATTTTAACTTTTAAATTTGTTTTATTGTGTTGGTATTTTTGGTGGTTATAGGTGTTAAAAGAAAACAAGTACAACCAATATTAACTTGTGAATGAAGTTTTTGGCATGCAAGTTAGGGAACAAACCTACTGCAGTCGAAGCCCCAGTTCTCCCACCTCCATCTGTAATATATGTTTCTCAGGTTTTTTTTACTTCGAATTCTTCTTTTTATTGTGCGTGTATTTGTGACTTTGGTTCAACTTAAGTATTATGGCTTGGGTTAATTCCACTAGCATAGATTTGTATCAAAATAAATGCTTCATTATTGTATTCAATTACACAATATGTTTTACGGTCTGTTTTCATTCTTCGGCATGCTTTACCATTTAATTTAGATGTTCTCATACCTTCCATTGTTCTTTTTACATATAATACATGAACACTTTCATTTTGTATTCCATTTTTTCGTCTACTATTTTTCCGTCATTCAATATTTATCTACGTCCAGTTATACTTCGTCAAGTAATCTTATGACGCTAGCCACCCATTCGGCGGGCTATAACTATATATATATATATATATATATATATATATATAAGTTATTTAACAAATATAAACTAATAAGTTACTTAAGGCCATATTTATTTAAAATTCAAGAACTAAATGTCACACCCCAATTACTGCTTTTGCGGTGAATGGAATTCACGGGATTGTTGTCATAGCATCACAATCACGGTTATATTGAGCGACCTAAAGTGTCGTTTGGAAAATACATCGTTTGATTTAATAAAATAATCGAGTTACAAAGTATAGGTCCCAAATGAAAGTTACTATGTGCGGAAAGTAAGTTTGTTATAAGTCAAACGATGTTTTTAAAGTTCATAAAACCCAAGTGAGACGCGTCGTCACCGCGACTCTATGATATGTCCACATGCATGCCATGAAGTGAATGCCTTAGATACTTTGACAATGATGCGATGGCAAAAGTGAGCACACCGAAATGTAGCGTGAATCACTAAACTTGACAAGAAATATGATGAGGTTTAAGGACAAAGGGTTTTTCCTAATCACTTGAGGTTTTTATTGCAAAACCTATACAACAAGTGATACTAGTGTTTATAAAACCTTGTCTTGAAAATTATATGATCTTTCCTTTGGTCTCCTTGTGGCTGCCGAATATTTGAGAGAAAGAGAGATATGGTCTTGATCTAGTATTGTGAAAATGAATGTGAAGTGAAATGGTATAGAATAATAAGATTATACTATAAGATATTTTGCAAACTTTCCTTGTGACTCACCCTCCCTTGTCGACAAGGGAGGTTTGTCATCTCTTTTGTATGTAATTTTTTTTTAAATATGTACAAGAGTAATAACATGTAAGATATTTGAAGTTAAGTGGTAAGTTGTAGTCACTTGTGAATATTTACGGTAGCGTTGGATAAAAATAAATTTTCACGGGTCAAGATAAAATATATTTAGGTCATAAAATTATAAAAATACATTTCTTGCAAAAATTGAGTGAAATAATAATTATCGTGTAATATTTAAGAAAACTAGTAATTATATAAATTTAACAATTTATATACAAAATAAATTTAAAACACTGGTAAACTCATAATATTATTTTATAGACTTAATATGAGTATAAAAATATATCGGGATAATTTTTGGAAGTAATGGTTCAATTGTTCAAAATAATTACCTCACGCGATTGCGTTTATTTAATATGAAAATTAAGCGTTTAATGAAAATGCAAAACCATGCATGAACTAATATGATGACAATGATGTTAATGAAATGTAGACTAACTTAGTCTATATGAAATGTCCGAAAATCTGAGTTGTCACATTCGCCCATCAAAAAGGAATTCAGTCCACGAATTGATTCGTGTTGGTCTCGGGTTTAGGGTTTGATGTGGCAACTTTCCCATTCTCAACAAAACCCTCAAAGACTTTTTACCAACCAATTTCACTTAATCTCACAACTCATCAAACGAGAACCGTCATGAGATTAGGCTAAATTGGTTTGTAGGAGGACTTTGAAAATTTGGCTCGATGCGATTGCTTACATATATAAGCCTCTACTCCGCCATTGCATGATTCTTCCCGAATTAGACATAGGTGATCGGGCTATGTATAATTTAGAGTAACTATCAATGCTTGGACTAATCGACTCATATGTTGTTTGGTGTTGAGTCAACCGATGTTAAAATTGTGATAGGGAATGACAGGGCATTCTCGCGTCGAGTGATGTGAGTATGATGGGATGGGTATTTGAAGGCATCCATGTGACAATCGATTTTGAAATGAAAGTAAATAACTCGAAAAATGTGCGTATAAACCGCATGTAAAGTGAACATGCACTTATGATGAAATGATGAGATGCTATGATGATGTAGTTATAGTCTAGGGTCAATGATGCAACCTAGTTCTCTATAACCGAAGCTCGATACCAATCATCACACCCCAATTACATTTTGCGGTGGAATGGAATTCACGGGATTGATTGTCATAGCATCACAATCACGAGTTATATTGAACGACCTAAAGTGTCGTTTGGAAAATACATCGTTTGATTTAATAAAATAATCGAGTTACAAAGTATAGGTCCCAAATGAAAGTTACTATGTGCGGAAAGTAAGTTTGTTATAAGTCAAACGATGTTTTTAAAGTTCATAAAACCCAAGTGAGACGCGTCGTCACCGCGACTCTATGATATGTCCACATGCATGCCATGAAGTGAATGCCTTAGATACTTTGACAATGATGCGATGGCAAAAGTGAGCACACCGAATGTAGCGTGAATCACTAAACTTGACAAGAAATATGATGAGGTTTAAGGACAAAGGGTTTTCCTAATCACTGAGGTTTTATTGCAAAACCTATACAACAAGTGATACTAGTGTTTATAAAACCTTGTCTTGAAAATTATATGATCTTTCCTTTGGTCTCCTTGTGGTGCCGAATATTTGAGAGAAGAGAGATATGGTCTTGATCTAGTATTGTGAAAATGAATGTGAAGTGAAATGGTATAGTATAATAAGATTATACTATAAGATATTTTGCAAACTTTCCTTGTGACTCACCCTCCCTTGTCGACAAGGGAGGTTTGTCATCTCTTTTGTATGTAATTTTTTTTTAAATATGTACAAGAGTAATAACATGTAAGATATTTGAAGTTAAGTGGTAAGTTGTAGTCACTTGTGAATATTTACGGTAGCGTTGGATAAAAATAAATTTTCACGGGTCAAGATAAAATATATTTAGGTCATAAAAATTATAAAAATACATTTCTTGCAAAAATTGAGTGAAATAATAATTATCGTGTAATATTTAAGAAAACCGTCGTAATTATATAAATTTAACAATTTATATACAAAATAAATTTAAAACACTGGGTAAACTCATAATATTATTTTATAGACTTAATATGAGTATAAAAATATATCGGGATAATTTTTGGAAGTAATGGTTCAATTGTTCAAAATAATTACCTACGCGATTGCGTTTATTTAATATGAAAATTAAGCGTTTAATGAAAAATGCAAAACCATGCATGAACTAATATGATGACAATGATGTTAATGAAATGTAGACTAACTTAGTCTATATGAAATGTCCTGAAAATACGAGTTGTCACACTAAAGTTTTATTAATTATTCAATCTTTTTTAGTTTTTCATAAATCGACACATGTGTGTTTTTATACACATTTTTTTCTAGATGAAATTCAGATAAGTTTGATCAAATTGTTTTTAACTTGACTTTCTGTTGTCCAATGAGGGACTTTATCTTTCTTATGTGGCATAATCAAGCTATGGTATTGGTACCAAGGCTGTCAAGATCGCGTGTAAACTCGTAAGATCGTACGAGTTTACGTGTTTACTAGCTAAAATCGTGTAGGATCGCATATGTGCTAGGATCGTAAGTAAGATCGTAGGATCGCACGTAAGATCATAGGATCGTCACGCGATCCGAGTCAACTTTTTTTTTTCTCACTTGCTTAGGCCAAAAATAAACGTGTGTTTTACTAATGTCTAACAAGTAAACCACTATTGTTTCATTTTCTAAATAAATTATAGTTTATACATAGTTTTTTACTTTTCTAAATAGATTATAGTCTAAAAGTGTTCAAGAATTCAATTTACTTTAGTTCATCGTGATTAAACTAATCAAAAGGTATGTTTTGGAATGCCTCTAATGAAATGCATCTTTCCTTGAAATCATGTAAATGGCTCGTAAGTTTTGAGACATTTAGGACTCATGTTATGTAATATTATCCCGTTAAATTGTTAATTTAACGATTGAAACTTAATTTTTTTGAGTTTTTTTGTTACTTTTGTGTTTGAAATTTGAACTTTGTCATTTTCAAAAGGATATTATATGAAATTATTTTTGACGTTAAGTAGAAATGTAAAACAGTTTGACTCGTTTATCATTTGTTTACAAACTATGACAAATCGGTAAGATCGTAGGATCGCGATCCGATCCTACGATCTCGATCTTGCAACGACAAAAACGATCCTACGCGAGATCGCGATCTTGACAGCCTTGATTGGTACAATTGAAACCTCTTGAAAGTGATTTCGCACGTAACTTAAATAGACACCGCACAAACATGTTTATAAATTTACCCAATAAAACCATTTGGACATGATGTTGCAAACAGACAGCAACTTGCAAACAACCTCAATTAGGCCTGCCCATGGTACTAGATTGAGAACCAAATATATAGAACCGAGAACCATACCAAGTTCCCCAGTTTTGTTCGGTACGAGAATTTTTGGTTTTTCCCCGACAAGAACCAAAGTGAATTTGGATGGCGGAAATTAGGGATTTTGGAACATAATATAATTGATTATTGAGAAATGATAGAAACAAACTTGGCGCAAATCAATGTAACATCATCTTAATGGTTGTAAAATAAGTGGTCCCTGTTTACAGTCATCAAGATGATGACATTTGGTTTTAAGCCTAAAATTAGGCCTAAGTATGATATATTGCTAACTGCTTCTTCTACATAGTGTGTATTCATGTTTTTAGTTAAATTCCCAACTGGGTTTAACTTCTTTTTAGTTTATCTCAAATGGGTTTTTTTTCATTTTGAGTAACTTTATAGTATGATGGTTTTATTAGGTATGTGAGTGGCGGAGGTGGAGGAATTGTGAGTGGCGGTACGGTGAATGTTAGGGTGCGTTTAGTTGGGGGAAAACACCCTTGTTTTTCACAAAATGTTTTGTGAAACACAAGGAAAATAGAGATCGCGTTCAAATTATCATTTTCCAACAAAATGTTTTCAGAAACACAAAATCCCTATTCCTAATCTAACAGGAAAATTAGAAACAAATTTTAGTTGTTTTCAGAACCCCAACCTCCATCCCTTTCTTGAAATATAAAATCTGAATATCAACTAAACGATTTTATATATTTTGTGGAGATAAATTTCCCATCCAAATTTTCAAAACTGAAATAAAAAGCAAAGGAATTTTTTCTCCGACTAAACGCACCTTTAAGGTTTTGGCGGAGTGGGGTTGTGATCGATTAATTGGGTAGCCATGTAATATTTGTAGTTAAATCTTTTTTATAATCTAATGACACCGGATTAAAGCACATGGTTGACTATGTCGTTATTGTTTTTGTTGTGCAGGTAATTGAAATCTTTTTTGATTACCATCCATTTTATATATCAGTGGAGGCTAAGTATTGCAAACAATTACTTTTTTTAGTGTGTGCGAACGAGGTAATTTCTAGAGTCTTTTGTTACTGTTTATTTTGTGGTAAAGTTGATAATTGGTATTAATGTGAAATACATAATTTTCGCCCCCATATAAGTATGTATAAAAACCGAACATGCAGAACAAAAATCAGTTTTATTTGGCATCACTCATCATTATCCCAAGTGCTTTGCCAAATTTAGGTTGAATTACTTTATTGCATGAGTAATGAGTTCGTTTTTGAGATTTCTTATTGAAACACGCTGCTTGAGATTTCTTATTGAAACTACTTTTATGGCCTGTTTCAGTTTGCTCAAACTACGTAAATATTAAGATTGTTTGGAAAAAACCTTATTAATATACCATCATGCTATATTTTCACACAGGTTGTATAAAAACATTAAAACTACAATACATTCATTAGTCAACCACTTTAGAGTTTAGAGCAAGAGAAAGTGGTGCCTTGATTATCCAGCTTTGGGGGCTGAAGTGGAGGTTGAAATGGGTGGGTTTGAGTACTGAAAACAGGGGCTGAAATTTGTTGCGTTTGGGTGCTCAAATGGGGGCTGAAGCGTGTGGATTTAGGGGATGAAATGGGTGGGTTTGGAGGCTCAAATGGGTAACTTTTGGGGCTCAAATAGGTGTGGGGTTGTAGGCTGAAATAAGTGGCTTTGGTGGCTGAAATCAGGGTGTATAAGTGCTAAATCGGGGGCTGAAAATGATGGACTTCCGTGCTGCAATGGGGGCTGAAGTGGGTGTGTTTGGATGTCGAAATGGGACTGAAACAGGTGCTTTTGGGGTTGAAGTGGGGGCTGTAATGGGTGGTTTATTTATCATGATTATTGCCCATTTTGATTTTATTTTCTAAATTTAGTATAACATTTTCTCTAAAACAATATACGTATACCTTCTAAACGCAAGTAAATTTGTCTACCTATATTTCTCACAAAAATTTAAGGTTCAAAAATGAAATGTAACTGTAACATTTACGGGTTAATTTAACGTCTATGATTTTGTGTGAAAATGCAGGCAAGGATCGTTTGGTGATGAAATAAAAGATATAGCTGAATTATCGACAAAAGATGCATATAGAATAGGGATGAAAATCATGCTGAGATAGGAAAAGAGGAATACAGATCTTAAGAAAACAAACGTTGTCTTCACTAGCATGTCACTTTCTCATAAAAAGTGAGTCATATTTCTTTTGCAACTAATACCAGCAATGTTGGCATTTTTCAGAGTCTAAATGATCCTCCTTTTCGACTTTCCACTTACAAAGGTGACCTGCATTTTAGTTTTAATAAGAAGTGATGTCATTAATAAAAAATTATTAAGGGATGTTTATATAGCCTATTACAGCAGCCATTTAGCATCCGAAACATATTATTCAGGCCTGTTTGGATAGCTTATTTACAGCAGCCCTTAAGGTGTAATTTCACTATATAAAAAAATAGTATTGTGATTACGGATATGACATACATCAGGTTAAGGAATCTTACTAATACTTTTGGTTACATCAACATACAATGGTGCGGCGGCAGGCAATGGTGCAGCATCAGACAATGGTGCAAGGTGAGTAGCCTTTTTTCAACATTCTTTGTATCACATTCTATTTATGTTGTATAATATTTCCTGAATTAGCATCTGTATCAAATTAGGATCAGAGATGCCGGGTTTTTATCACTCTGATTTTATATTTTCTAGATTGATAGTACTAAAGTATGTATAATGCAGTGGTTCTACATAATATCAATACCTACGTAATTACAAATCCCATAATTTAGCATATCTTATCATGGTGTACTTACTGCTCTATAATTATATCTTATTTCAACAAAATAATGTGATGTTTGCTTATAGTAACATTATAAGATTCAATTTTTATACTAATTTTGTTGTGTAATTAGTGATGGGTGCAAAAAATATTTTTTTTTGCCAAGGCTATAATAAAATTAGTTGTTTACAAGCAAGTCAAGAATCCGTGACTCACTGTCATGTTGTACTTACTCACACATCTTAATAAGCTAAAAAGCTCATAAACACACAAACACCTCTTTACTATATTAGTCTTTATCTATGTTAAGGTGGTCTTTCGGATTCATTATTTTGTTATGCTTAAAAGCAAGTACTTTTTGAGATTCTAAATGGCACATGACAACTTCTGTTTTCTTTTGTATTTACGTGCACGTAAGCATGATTGGTATGCACTATGAGAACGACCACGTTATCCGACTTGATTTTTTAAGAGGGTGCCAGACCAGTGGGTGCTGTTTTTTTTCAGCTTATCTTCAAAACAGGTTTTATTTATTTATTATTTTTTTTTTACCTTGAAATTTGTCATGTTTAGTGCCAAACTATCGATTAGGAGGTTGTATGCATTTAGATGTCCAATGGGTTATAACAAAGAGCAAGACACCATAAAACCATTCTAGGCTACTAAGATCACCTAAGGGAACGCGTGAATTCGGTTGTCAGATTTATTGAACATGATTAGGTCAGCACCCATATATTCAGACTGATTACTGCTAAGACATGTGGTAAGAGAACATAAATGCAATTATAAATATGTGTCCTATTTGTTTTACTGTTAGAGTGCGGATTAAGGGTGTTTGGTACTTAGTAGTCTATTAATAAGGTTATTGCAACTTGAAGACGGACACATCAGTTTTGTGTGTTTCGGTCAACTGAGTATGATTCCTAATAGTTTAACTCTTTATTATATCATGTTGTCACTCCCACAAGCATTATATTTGTGTCTTAGTTTCTTACCCACCAATTCCTCCGCTTTTCACACACATTGTTTGTCAGGATCATACAGAGGGATATTATAATAAGACGAAAGCTGTTGACCTAACAGAGACTATTGGCGGTGTTCTTAAGGTATGCCACTCATTTGGCACTGTGCACAAATTCTTCAAAAAGTTGTCCGTTTGACAAACATCCTACCTGGATAACTATGATAAGCTACTATTTGGATCATGATACTTTGTTTTGTCTCATGTGTGCAGACACTAGAAAGGGAAGCAACATATGTGCAATGTTAGCTGATGTAGAAGCTAAGATCTTAGATATAGAACTTCAGCAAGACCTAGAAGCATTACTTAGTTAATCATCATTGTCTTCTTAGGAACAAACTTATCATCATATTGGTTTGACAGGTTCAATTCAGTAGGCTTGTTACTAGATATATCTTATATGAATCATTGTATCAAAAGAGGTTGCCTTATGCTTATACTAAACTTATTGCATAATGGTAACATCCTTGATAACATGCTGTTTTCTAACTTCACAAATGACTGATTATATATTGTTTAAATACTATGTGTAAGATCAATGAATTTCTAAGCAGCGTATAATCTTAGTTGGATATTCTATAGATCTAATACCTTATGTTTATAAAACATATTGCATAAATGAGATGTGATTAGATTTGTCTCTTACCTTTGATGCTTGGTACAGTGAGTTGTAATACAACTTATTGGATCCAAAACACTATAAATTGAAGACAAGATACCTTAAATGAAACAACATAAAAATTAAGAAAAAAAAAAAATAATAAAAATAAAAATACAAAAAACCTTATTTGCAACAAACGCACTCCCGCGGCAACGCGCGGGCTACCAAGCTCGATTATACTAAAACTGAAACTAACGTTTTTCACTATTTTAATGCCAAACAAACGTTTTCCACTATTTTAACACCGTTAACGTTGTGTCCAAACGTTATTGGTCCTAAAAATGAAACTAACGTTTTTCACTATTTTAATGCCAAACAAACGTTTTCCACTATTTTAACACCGTTAACGTTGTGTCCAAACGTTATTGGTCCTATTAAATGTGATGGCTTAATATTATTGGATGAAAGGTGTATGTGACTAATTTTCTACGATACTTTCCCATTATAACAAGCTGTTTAAAAACGTTAGCCTTAAATGTCTATAGCACTTTCGTCTTTTCTCCTCGCTTCTAGGTTCTTCTTCTCCACACATGCCTTCTGCTCTCGCAAACACACCCATGCACAAAATTTTTTAAAATATTAAAATATTAAAATACAACTATCACAAACCAATATACTAAACACAACTTACACAAGCCGATATCATTAAAACAAATGGTTACCAAACGAACCCGCAGCAACGCGCGGGCTACCCCGCTCGTTTTAACCAATGATATATGAAGTAAGTTTAACCGTTTGCAAATTCCAACGCTTTCATTGTAATCATGTTACATTCTCGTAAGTCATCACTATGTGAGAATAAGGTCACAAATGAAGAGCTCAGAAGCTTGAAATGAACATCTAGAAACTGAAACTTTGTTCTTAGAACTACAAGAACTACAAATGTATAGTTGAAGGTTTTATTTATTTTCGTAGTATGGGGGTGTGTTTTGCTATTATTGAATAGTTAGTTTGTTATGGTAGTTAATATCAAGGATTGAACTGAATATACTTATAAGTGAAGCCCAATAAGAACTAGATTGGTTTGGGCCAAAATATGGACAACATAGTCTAGTGAAATTAGCTCAAAATGTACTTTTTTAATTTCAACTTTTGGTTGTTGTTAACTAACGACTATAACCGAAATTTATGTTCAGACATTACACAATGTTCAAATAGAACATTCAAAATCACTAACAAATTGCTAGAATATCTTAAATACAAATACAATACACTCTTCTTATTGGGCATGTTAGTGAAAAATACAAAACTTGTTGTAATTATGCCTTAATATAAACAAATTTTGTGAAGATTTGATTGTTAATAACAATTATAAGGGGCTGTTGTTAGCATTTCCTTTAAAGGCACGTTTGGTAGAAAATTTGGAGAAATGAAATGAAGCGAAAGAATAGAAATTCGAGAGAATAAAATCGATGAGAATTTTGTTCGATTGTTATATTTAGTAACAATGAGACTGACCGATAAATAAAAAAAAAAATAAATAAATAACAATTATTCATATGAGACTCGCATGTATTTGTTTGTTAATTTTTAATTTTTTTTCTTTCTAAATAACAATTCTAAAGAAATTATTTAACTTTTTTAAATAATATTTTTTTAAATTTTTATACATTATGTTTTAAAAATTTTATTTAAAAAAAAAATATTTTTCTAAAATTTATTTACTTTCTTTAATTTTTTTTAAAATAATTATTAATTTTTTTTTAATTAAAAAAAAAAAAAAAACTTATTTTATAAAAAAATTATTTAAAATAAAAAATTATTTTAAAAATAAATTATTTAAAAAAAACTTATTTTTAAAAATTGATTAAAAAATATTTTTAAAATGTATTTATTTTAAAAAAAATCTTACAAAATACTCTCGTTTCTCCCATTTCCCAACTAAAATTAGTGGAAATGAAAGTTAAAAAATTGCACTACCAAGTCTCCACAAATTCTTCACCTTTTTATTTCTCTAACATACCAAACAAAAGAATTTGATTCATTTCCATTTCTCCATTCTTATTTCCCTCTACCAAACATGCCCTTAAGTTCTTAGTACATAAATATTTGTTCAAAATGTTAAAGCATTAGCTTAAAATAAGGTTGCAAAAATCGCAAATCGGTAGTCGGGCGACCCCCTTGTAGCTTGTATCGGTCTAGGCGAGATTAATCGGATTGGCATTTTTAGCAAGTTTTGGGTATTTTCGGCGAGTTTTGGGTATTTCCGGCAAGATTTTCCTTAAAAACATCTTTTAATAGATATAAACAGCGATTATAAGTGATTAAAACTAGTTTACGACGAGTTTTGGGTATTTCCGACAAAAAATGCAAGTTTCTAGGAAGTTTGACCATCGTTGACCGCCTTGACCATGGTTGGTGATTTACACAAATCGGAAGGTTGGTGACCGAGTAAGCGCTAAGCGTGATTAATCGGCATTGTAGGCTTTGTTTTGCAACATTGCATAATCATACATATTGATAAATGTGATTTTCCCAAATATTTTCTCGATTTCATAAAACACAATTAAATTTGAACATAATCAATAAAAAATATCTTATATCATTGAATCGAAACCAAATAATTCCAATATGAAACTAATTATTAGAAACCCTAATATTACAATTAAATCGGTACTTACCAATCTTCTATTGCTCGATTTTTTAATAGGTTGTTTTTTGAATTTGTAGAATCATTGCCTGATTTTTATTTTAATTTCGGAACCGCGATAATAACGGTGTTTTTTAATCAGTAGAATCCTTGTAGTGATTTTGAGTCGGGCATGTTCATAGATAATAACGGTGTTTTGAATCGGTTGTAGCATTTGTTGTGAATCGTGGGATTTGGTTTTGATTTTGGAACCATGAACTGATTTGAGAAAGAATATGGTTTTGATTTCTGAATCGTGAAGTGATTTGAGATGGAATAGGTTATTTTTTTATTGAATTGAAACTGAGTATTGATTAGGGATTTAAAAATGAAGCGTATAGAAGAAGATTGCAGTGGTGGGTGGCATTAGTGAATTTGAATTAAGAATCGTATGTGATGGAAAGACTATTAAAGAAGATTTGACTTGGTGTGTTATTTTAGGATGTTGATATGATTGTGAGAAAATTAATTGTAGATGTAACAAATTCTATGTGATTGAAAGAGTATTGAAGAAACTTTGGCTTGTGTGTGTTTTGATTTGTGTGTGTTTTTGAAAGAGCAAAGTATTAAAAAATATGTGTATGCAATGTGTTGTACATTCCTTTTTTTTGGGACCAATCACAGCAAAGACACATCAGACAATTAATTGCAATGGTTGCATTATTAGGTGGTACAAAACTCTTATTTATTATATTAGATACAAGATACGTACTGTGCACGACCTATTCGTAAAGCTTGACCAAGGCATCCCTTCTCCTCATAGGTTTTGAGCTTCATCCAAGGACTCCTAAAATCAGCAATCCGAACAGACTATAATTCATACCGAATGAGCATCTCAACTAAATGGCATGCAACAAAGCCTCTTCCCCCTAGTGAAACACACCACCTCTATTTTGGAGCAACCATATCTTAGTAATAATGGATCCTATAAGAACATAATAACCATATCAATTGATGCAATCCGGTCACAAAGTATCCTTGCATGAAGTTTGCGAGATATAAATTATACATGTTAAAAAAGTATCAAATTGTGCAACCTTACTTCACAACTCTTTGGTAGAGTAATTCATAAATAAGCTATCACAATTAATGAATTTTGAAGCTTCTCTCTCATAGTTGGTTATACTCCTTACCGCAACTTCTTGAACCATTGACAATTTTGTTTAGAAAAGGAATAAAACCTACAAAGAGCTATAAACCAACGACCAAATATTAATGAATTTCACGAGACTAACTTCAATGTTCCAACTTTATTAAACTGGCTATAATACTAACAAAGGTGTGACAAAATTTTCAAACAAACAACTAAAATCACAGGTTTTGGTGAAACGAAAACTTAAAGTCGAAGGCAAAATCGAATAGACCGTTCCATCATTAACCACCTTTGGTTAGCGCATCACGTTCAATGAAACATTCCACCCTACGCAAGACAGTTCCATACACTTATTGCCGAATACTACCAAAAATTGATTACAGCAAAAAGTGCATAAAGTACTCATTGTAAAACACAATTAAATTTGAACATAATCAAACATATCGATAAATGTGATTTGGAACAATGAGACCTCGAAATAGAGGCTGTGTTTGGCAAGTAGTTATAAAAATGGGTTTTCAAATGTTAATCTTATATTTTTACGAGGCATTCTGACCCGTGCGATACACACGGGCTGTATCTAATTGTTTATTGCGTAATGTATGTGTAAATTGTTGAAATGTAAGTAAGACTGTGCATCTAATTGAGACGTGTTATTTAAATTACAATGGTATGTACACTTTAAGACAACTATTCATTGACTATCATAGTTGATGAATCATAGCAAATGTATCAACTACTTGAAACAATTATAAATTAAATAAAAGAAGTCACATGAACACGTATACATGCAAATAACAGGTTGGTCTGAACTTTGAAACTACATTTAAATGTTGATGCCCAAACAAAGCCTCTATTCGCACTAAATGATCCTTTCACTTATTCAACCTTAAATTCATTTACGATAATGACTACATCATTTGTAAAAAACTTTTAGTGATAAGTGTTGTACGAAAGTATCGGAACAATAGATTCACAACAATACTTTATTCAAACCAAAGCCTCAATAGTCGGCTTAGATTAAACCAACATTAGTATCCAAAGTGTTACAAGGTTAGGTTAATGTCAATGAGACAATAACCCGACAGATACAAAGAAGAAGAAATAAGATCAGTACAATGATCTGAAAGAGAGATTGTAAGACAATGACTGCACACTCAGTTGTGTTTAACCCTATATTAGGGGGAGGATTAAATAGAGGAAAAAGACACACAATGACCCCCTCAACGGTCATAAAAAGCATCAGCAGAAATGGGCAATCATCGGTGAAATGAGAACTTAAACCATTTATGCTTTGTCCAAGAATAACCCACAATAATAAGCTGCAATAAACATAACTTGAAAAACCATTAGCAATTGATAGAATGACATGTTTGCCACAGATTATGACCACAAATTCTAACATTCCCCTTAATCTGTTGAGCAAACATATCAAACAATATCAATTTTTCACACAAGAATTTATCTTTGATAAGCAGGAAGGTTTTGTAAGGATGTGCGACTTGATTTGAAGAGCCAATCTTTTGGCATTTATAACACCTCTTGCAATTTTTCCCTAATGAAGTGAACATCAATTTCAAATTTTTTGATCTTTCATGGAAAAGCAGGATTGACGACAAGTTGTAAAGCACATTTGTTATCACGAAGAGATTAACGAGGAGATTGATATCAACTTTTAGATCTTTTAAGATTTTTGAATCCAAATAATTTCCACAGCAGATAGACATTGATCTATACTCTGCTTCTATGGAAGATTTTGAAAGGGTGTTTTGTTTTTACTTTTCCATGAGATCAAACAATCATTAAAGAAAACACAATAACACCGTGATGATTTCTGGTTTTCTTGCATTTAGCCCATCGCATCACTATACCCTTCAAGATGATTTTCGAGTTCTTGAAATTGTACCTTAGACCTTTTCACGGAGCTCCTTTCGGATATCTCGAACATTGAGGCACATTCTAGATGAGATT
Organism: Chrysanthemum lavandulifolium; assembly: GCA_022545495.1. NCBI lineage: Eukaryota > Viridiplantae > Streptophyta > Magnoliopsida > Asterales > Asteraceae > Chrysanthemum > Chrysanthemum lavandulifolium. Next base: position 23,423,389 of record CM040246.1, read on the forward strand.
TGAGAGGAGAATGCATATATTGTGCCGGACAATGAACCGAGTATGAGATGTCGGTATGGTATGGGTGAGATAAATAAGTTTCCCAAGTAACCCGATAGCGATAATGTTAACAAGAAAGGGATCATCGATGAGTGGGTATGTATGGAAGAACAAAGTTGGGTTCTATGGGAGTGGACACGTGTTTGCACCAAGAAGTCCAAATTCTTTGAGAAGTTCAAGGCAATATTTTCTTTGGGTGAGACATATGTCATTACAGGTTTTAAAACCTCAATGCCAAGAAAATATTTTAAGTTTCCCAAGTCTTTGATATGAAATTTAGATTTTAGAAATTCTTTGAATAGGTTTATCTCATCAATGCGGTTTCGATAAGCACAATGTCATCCACATAGACAAGCAAAGCAATAAACTTGTTATTCTGCTTTTTGGTGAACAAAGAATGATCATTGATGATTGAACAAAGTTATTTTCTTTTAATACACTAACAAGTTTTTCATTCCATTTCACGGGAGATTGTTTAAGGCCATACGGAGACTTGACAAGTTTATGACTTGATTCTTATTGTTTTCATTCTGAGAACCCCTTAGGGATGGTCATATAGACATCCTCATCAAGGTCTCCATACGAAAGGCATTGTTAACATCAAGTTGGAAAAGAGGCCATTTGTTTTTCATAGCTAAGGCAATAAGACATTTAACAGTAGACATTTTTACAACAGAGAAAAAGTTTCATCATAGTCTATTCCTTCCCTTTGGTTATAACCTTTAGCAACTAATCTAGCCTTGTATCACAAAGATGATCGATTCGGATGTACTATCAAGTTTAAGAGTGGGTTTAAGTATATGTAGGACTTGGTCGGAGGGATGACCAAGTCTTTGATGCTGAAGATTTCTAGAAACATGACAAGCAGATATGCGGTTATTAGAAGTAATCTTACATGTAGAATCAATATCAAACATATATAACCCATTGCATTGTTTACCAATCCCACAATCCTTTTTGATGTAAATCAGATATAGCAATTAGATTCATTAAATCCAACAAACATCTTATTGTCTCTAGCAATCTTATGAGCAGACGGATGACATTGTACTCGGGAACAACGAGAACATCAAAAGAGTTAGGTCATTATTGACTTTTAAATCACCAATTTTAGTAATTAAGGCACGAGTACCATTGGGATGACCAGCAGTTAGACCAAGATTTGAAATGTCAACAACATTGATTAAAGTTTTTGCGAATCTGATCATGTCTTGATTTGCACCAAAGTCAACAATCCAACCAAGGCGATGTTTCCGATAAAGTTTTGTGTTGTTATTAAAAATTTGCGAAGTTTATGTTAAACTTGACACTACCATTAAAGAAAGTTCACGAAAATTTTTACCGCCATGTTGGCATTAGCGAGAAGACACATTGTTGTCATTAAGAAGACTCATAAGTCCGGAGAGTCGTTCATTAGACAAAGAGGCAGGAGAGTTGCTAGTTCTATTATCGGTGACATGATTAGAATCGGTGGAAACATTATTCTTGCTAAAAGGTTTAGCATTAAAGTTCCTTTGACATATCCATAGGATAACCAACAAGATCATAACATCTATCAACAATGTGACTAGGTTTTTGCGGTTAGTACATTTGAGATTCATGTTTGGTCCTCTGTTGTTTGAGTATTACCAACATTAAAACCGAACCTTTATTGAAATTGTTGTTAAATCCTTTTTTATCAAAATTTTCCACCATCAAAGGTTTTTTGCAAAAAAGCGAGTAGCATTGGGTTTAGCGAGCTATTCCCGGATGAAACATTTTGTGGGATTCTTCTCCAAAGACAACGAGAAAGCATTTTTGACATTAGGCAAAGGGTCTCTAGTTAAAATATTACTTGATGAGAACATAGGAGTCATCAAGACCCATAAGAAATTGCATTAATTTGATTAGGCGATTGTGTTTTCAAAATGTTTTGCGACCTCACAAGTACAGGGGAGGTAAGCTAATCATACAATTAATTTGTTTCCACAAAAATTAAGGTTGTTGTAATAATCGACAGAGAAGACCCATTTTGACTAAGAGAGTTTATATTTTATGCAAATTAAAAATAGTGAACCATCAACCTTATCATAAGTATCTTTAAGGTCATTCCACATTTCATAAGCGGTTTGGCATAGATAGCTCAACAAATAATTCGGGATGAGAGAGTTAAGAATCCGGTGACAACAACGAGTTAAGGTATCCCATTGAGTAGCAATAATAGGATTCGAGCCATCTCTTAAGCAAGTACCATCAATAAATCCTAACTTATTATGATTCCTTAAGGCAAAGGTCATAGCCATTTTCCATATTTTATAATTTTTTGTTCCAGTGAGTTTGATGGAAATAATAGGAGTACCATTAGTGTTGTTAGGGTGTAAATATAAAGCATCACCAAAAGATAAGTTTTTTTCAGTGGAGGAACCACCACCAGTATTATCATCACCAACAACCATAAGAAAGACAGAAAAATAACAACTAATGTAGATGAACAGATAAGAGACAGTAAGAATAAGAACATGAAATTAAGAAACAACAAGAACCAAGCCTGTGAACTGGGTAAACGAGGCGGTATTCATACCACTCGGTGGCGGATCAAGATGTTAGTCTACCCGTTTGCACCCACAAAGACTTAAGTCTTGTTGTTGAAGATGAGAGTAGACTTACGAGTAATATCAAATGAGTAACAAATCACAATTACCCTAGATTCACTTAGTCTAGGGCTAATTGAGAATAAGAGATAACCAGCGATTACGCCAATAGTAATAACCCCAAACCACCTTTTGAAACCCAGAATAGCTTTTGATTGTTGCTGTGATTAAACTGGCTATAATACTAACAAAGGTGTGACAAAATTTTCAAACAAACAACTAAAATCACATGTTTTGGTGAAACGAAAACTTAAAGTCGAAGGCAAAATCGAATAGACCGTTCCATCATTAACCACCTTTGGTTAACTGCATATGTTCAATGAAACATTCCACCCTACGCAAGACAGTTCCATACGCTTATTGCCGAATACTACCAAAAATTGATTACAGCAAAAAGTGCATAAAGTACTCATTGTAAAACACAATTAAATTTGAACATAATCAAACATATCGATAAATGTGATTTGGAACAATGAGACCTCGAAATAGAGGTTGTGTTTGGCAAGTAGTTATAAAAATGGGTTTTCAAATGTTAATCTTATATTTTTACGAGGCATTCTGACCCGTGCGATACACACGGGCTGTATCTAATTGTTTATTGCGTAATGTATGTGTAAATTGTTGAAATGTAAGTAAGACTGTGCATCTAATTGAGACGTGTTATTCAAATTACAATGGTATGTACACTTTAAGACAACTATTCATTGACTATCATAGCTGATGAATCATAGCAAATGTATCAACTACTTGAAACAATTATAAATTAAATAAAAGAAGTCACATGAACACGTATACATGCAAATAACAGGTTGGTCTGAACTTTGAAACTACATTTAAATGTTGATGCCCAAACAAAGCCTCTATTCGCACTAAATGATCCTTTCACTTATTCAACCTTAAATTCATTTACGATAATGACTACATCATTTGTAAAAACTTTTAGTGATAAGTCTTTGTGCAAAATACAAAGAACAATAGATTCACAACAATACTTTATTCAAACCAAAGCCTCGATAGTCGAAACTAGATTAAACCAACATTAGTATCCAAAGTGTTATAAGGTTAGGTTAATGTCAATGAGACAATAACCCGCAGATACAAAGAAGAAGAAATAAGATCAGTACAATGATCTGAAAGAGAGATTGTAAGACAATGACTGCACACTCAGTTGTGTTTAACCCTAGATTAGGGGGAGGATTAAATAGAGGAAAAAGACACACAATGACCCCCTCAACGGTCATAAAAAGCATCAGCAGAAATGGGCAATCATCAGCAGAAATGAGAACTTAAACCATTTATGCTTTGTCAAAGAATAACCCCTGTAATAAGCCTGCAATAAACATAACTTGAAAAACCATTAGCAATTGATAGAATGACATGTTTGCCACAGATTATGACCACACATTCTAACAAGTGCACATACGTGTACATCTTAAATAACATCAAAATCCGTGCGAATCTCTTAAGAGGTCACATTTGCTAAACAGTGCCAAATTCTAGCCGTGTAAAATTAACATCGTGAAAATCTCTGAGTCCAAAATACCATTCTCTTTGCCAATAATATACCAAAGTGCACTCAATGTATTAAAATACATTAGATATTAAAATTTTCAGCCCAACACTTTAAGTATTTTCGGATCTAATAATGACTACAAAAGATCTCCAAAACATAGAATCTTGTGGCTATTGACATGTAAAGCATCTTAATCTTAGGTGAGTACTTTAGGGGATAATGGCTTTAAGTTATAAAGAGTATTTTGGCAAATAATAACTCAGAGGAGTGTACTAAGCTTTCAATGAGAAAATTGCAAAGAGTTATCATATTGAAAGGGAGGTTTCACATAATGAGCGTATTTTCATGTGATGTAGGACTTCTCACATAAGAGCACCCGGTGTCCCCTCGTTGTCCAAGTTCGCCGTCCACCGTGGAGGCTCGTTGTCCTTCGTTTTGACACCGCCGTGGCTCGCCGTCCGTCGCCGTGATTCTTGCCGTCGTCGCATCGCGAAGATGAAGATGATGTACCTTCTTCTTCTTTTCTTTTTTTTCTCTTTTTTTTTTTTTTTTATAGATAGTGATATTGAAATGTTTTAATAAGGTGATATTGTGAAGGTTTTAATAAGGTGAAGTGTTTTTATAGATAGTGATATTGAAAGGTTCGTAGAGGAAAAAATGCAAACATAAGCATAATGATGAAACATTTAAACCTGAAACTTGAACAATTAACTAAAACATGAAATACATAATACGCAAACATAAAAAACTACGAGAATCTCCCTAATAAAAACAACATAAAACATGAAATACATAAAACTACTAAAACTTAAAAAGCGAATCATCCGAGTCGACCCTCGAGGCGGTTCTTGGGAGAATTAAACTCCCCATTAAAGTATCGACTCTCCATTATGTCGAAATAGTTGTCTTGGAGTCTTGAGCTTCCGTGCTTCTTGCTCACGTGACGACCTCTTCACGCTGCTGCTCTTCCATAATCTCCCTAACGTTTTCTTCATCTTGTTCCGATTCTTGGGAGGAAGCCTCACTTAACCACGGGGTGGTTTGAAAATCCACATGGACTTGTTCACGGTGGAGTTGGAACAATTGGGAGGTATGGGATGTTTTCAAAACCCACCGGAAAGACATTTTCGATGGTGTTGAGTAAACTTCAAACTCTGGCGAGTTGGAAAGGCAGTTTCCGGCAAGTGATTTGGGGTTGGAAAGGCGGTTTTAACAACTTCTACGGGCCGTGGAATTCTTGAGAAAAATCTTTGCGAGACATTTTTTGTGTGTGAATTGTGACTGGTAGGATACTATATATAGGCTCATATAATCCCGCTGAAAACTAAACCGTTTGAATTTAAAATTTAAATTTGAATTTTAAAGTACCCCGCTCAACAGTATGCGGTTTTTGAATTTGAATTTAAAATTTGAATTTGAATTAGCCCGCTCAACAGTATACGGTTTTTGAATTTGAATTTAAAATTTGAATTTGAATTAGCCCGCTCAACAATACGGTTTTTGAATTTGAATTTAAAATTTGAATTTGAATTTTGAATCTGAATTTTAGAATTTGAATTTGAATTTGAAAACCACCCTTATAAATAACAATTTATAACCACCATTTTTTCACATCTACATCAATTAAAAAAAAAAAAAGAAAAAAGAAAAAAACACAAATGTCTCAAACTCTGAAGTGGAACAAGTCTGAAGAAATCTTGCTTGCGCAAGTTTGGATAGAAATTTCGCAAGCTATAGATAGAAATTTGAAAACCACCCTTATTTTTAATTTGAATGAAATGAATTTATTTAGTTTATTTGGAAATGAAAATTGAATAAAAAAAATAAAGTGGTAGTGGTGGGCCCCAAATGAAGAGGTTGAGGTTTGTTATGAGTGAGGAGGAGGTTTGTTGTGGTTAGTTGTGGAAAAATGAGATGATGATGTGGCGCTGAGGTGGCACGATGACGAGCCTTAAGCTCGTTTTGACACCTAGTGCTCTAAAGAGTTTGTACTACGATTAAAATGTTATATATTGTTCTGGACTTAGTAGCCCATTTTTATTTTAATATTTTGTTTCTTTTAGAAGAAAGCAAAAACGAAGCAAAGATAGACAATCGATAAGGTTGTAACTCCTTGCAAATGGCAAAAGGCTCATGTAGCGATCTCATCTTGTTGAAGCAAAATCTTGTCCCCGTCCAGCCTCAGCGGTCCGGTAGAAAGATGGTCGTCTCCTGCACAAGGTACAAACACGTTAGCCTCGCATCGGGTGTTATTCCGAGACCAAGCTCCGGTGTGAGGATGAGTAAAGGGTAATGAATGTAGTAGAAATGTAGGTGTAAAAACTTAATGTAAAGTAATAAATGTGTTGGGGTATTTATACTACCCCAATTTCCTATTCATGCTACTATTCTCCCACGTTGTTGACATTACTTGTTCCCAGTGCCTATAACTATTGTACTTAGTAGGTCACGTGGCGAAATCCCCTAAAATCTGCCGACATGGTCGGTGGTTGTTATTCTTTGACCGATCATCGAATATCGTCCGACTGTGTGTCTTACCGTCCGGCATGTGTATTCATAGGATGTTGGATCGTCCGACACATACGTCAACATGTCCCCAGTGTTATATTATTGGCAAGAAGCCGATGATGTAACACTTAATATAGTTCATCTGTCAAGAGAAAAAGAAAAATGTGTTTGTACCACGACGGTCAAATTAGCTTTGTTCTTGAGAATGGGCGGTTAGTTGGGCTGGTGGCCTTTTGGGCTTTTCAGCGCTTGCTATTGCTTCACCTTCGTGTGTACGATCCACGTAAGCCAGCGTCACCACTATCTCGGTGATTGGGCCTTGTCGGTCGACAAGGGTTTCTTGGGTATATATATATCCCTTTCTCCTTATTGGCTTTCACTTTTACACACACACAACTGTTTTCATCTCTCGGACGTCTTCTTCACTTCTTTTAAGGTTTGTCTTGCTCTTTCTCTGTTAATATCAGAATTGTCTCGGCATCTTTTAGAAATGGCCGATATTGGGCCGAGAAGAACATTCTGTTAGAGAAAACATTTAATCAGCCCCCACCAAGAAACCAATGAAGAGATCGTACAACCGGTCGTCCCTAAGTTTGATATGCATATACATACTTCTAGGTTAACACAATGCGAGTTAGGCGAGATAGTAGTCGAGTATGGTATTCCACCGATCTCGTCGGTCTTACCACGGACGATATGACTATGGATCGATTCTTGGGAGGATAAGATAGGTATCTACCTAGCGGTTAGAGATAGGGAGTGAGAGTTCCTTTCTCGACTTTTTCTTTGAGCGTGATCAAACACTTTAGGGTACATATTTCTCGGCTAGTCCGCTAGGATTGAACCGGGTGATGCTTTTCGAGATTAGATGTTCTGACCTCGATATCTGACCGTGGTCTCACTCTTCCGGGCGTTCTATCGGTTATGTAAACAAGGACATTGGTTTTCCTTTGAGAACCGGACGGGTAAAGGTTCGTACAAGTGTTTCAAGGAGGTCTTATCCGGTCTAAAACACTGGAAGGAAAATTTTTTCTTGATCGACAGGCGGGCCATCCCCATCGCTATGGCATGGAGACACAAGGATTCGAAAATGACGGATACATTTCCCTCCGGCTTTTCCCAGTGATCTTGAGAGACTTAGTGAAAATCTTATTAAGATCATGGACCCGACGATGAGTCTTTTATGGATGTGCCATCATCCTCGGTTTTCAAGAATCTCGAGTTCGAGCCCATTCTAAAAGATGCCCGGGTCATGGTAATTACTTGTTTTAGTCTTGTCATCACAGGATTGACATTTGTCTCCCAGTTACATCCTTTGAAGTTTCTAATCAACTTGCTTTTGTTGTTGCATTCTTTCTTTCGATTGTTAACATGTCGAGTATCTTGAGCTTCGGATTGGGAAGGAGCGGTGGTGAGCAAAGGTCCACGTTGAGGCGAACAGGAGATCCCAAAGGACTTCCGACCCCCCGCCTGGGGAGAATCCTCCTCCCAAAGATCCCACGACTCGGAGGGTCAAGAAGCAAACAGCTGAAGTCGTTGCTCCGAGGGAGAAAAGAAAGAAGCCACAGCCCGACAAGCGAAGAGGAAGAATGCCGAGAAGGGACTTCCAACACACGGCAAGAAAAGGAAGTCACGCCAATTCGTTGAGCGGATCTCTTAGGGAACCTATCGATAACCCGGATCCTTTGAATCGATCCGTCACGAGGATGTCGAGACGGATCGAATGTTGATCTGAGCGGGGACTCGAACATCGCCGCCGGGATGGAGGAGACAATGCCGCCAATGAAGGGATGGGCGATAATGCTGCTCGCGGTGGTGAGCATCCGCAACAAATGCATATCACCCCGGTTAGGGAAGCGGGTCAAACGCCACCAGTCGAGGAAGGTACGTATAAATTGTTCGGCTGTTAATACTTGTGATTTCTTCCCACTTATTATGTTGTGTCCTTCAGGTCATTCGGCCCACCACTCCCTCGGCCCACAGCGGATTGATAAAGTCAACCTGGACTCTGGTATGTGTTAGCTCTTCGCTTATTTCACATTATTATTATATATATATTTTTTTGCGTATGCCTGATTATTTTCTTAACTCCCTTTATTTATTACGTAGATGAAGCCGCGAATGTCTTCATCCCTCCTTGGTCCCTTCGAGATAATGTTCGGATAAATTCTTATCGGTCTGCAAGGAGCTCCTTGATAATCTTCCCACTCCGGCGAACAAGAGGCTCGGAACAAATGAACAACATTGAGCTCACTCGCGGGCCTATGAAGAATTTGGCAAAAGTGTGATAGCCCAAGGCGAGTTGCTAAAGAGGTTCACCCAGATGTCGTCTACATTGTGGGAACTCTCCCGGACTCATGAAGGTTGTCGAGGGTTGGCGGATAGATTGACACCACGAGGGTGAAAACGAGAGGCTATCAGGGAGTTGAAGAAACGGAGACCGAGTATCAAGTTGTTTTAGACAAGGGAAGAACACGGAGGATGAGGTGGACGTGGTGACCGGGAAAGGAAGAGTGGAGAGAGACCTCCAGCTTTTCGGTAGAAAGGATCGAGGAAGCTCGAAAATGAGCTAAATGTCAAAGATCGGGCCTTAGAATCGTTGAAGATGGAGAAAGGGAACTTGGCGACCGAGGTGGCCCGGTCGGAGGTAATAAAGCGAAATCCGTCCGTTTTCTTCTTCCGGAGTCGTTCGTGAGACTATTGACGGTCTGTAATACAAGAAGAGTATGGCTAAAGTTCTGACTGACCTACCAGTGGGTTCGTGTTGGGGCCAGCGTAGGTAGAAAAGAGGAGGAGATCGTTGAGGCTTTGAAGGGTATTGCAAATGTCATGAGGATGCTCTAAATTATGGAAAGTCGAGTTCAACAACCTATTTGTGGCGAGTATCCAGTATATCCGAGCTAAGCGGTTCTATCGGCTACCCTAAGCGTCTCACGAGCATGGAACCCCATGATCCCTCTCGCAAAGACCTTGCTTGGTCTCTTCTCGACCTCCGTGTCACACTGTCCGTTTGGTACTCCAATCGTCCGAGAATCCGGTGACCAATACTTGAAGCTCTTATGTCCTCTGTTTGTAAACAATAGTTTGAACAATTATAATTGTAATAATTAACACTCTACCTTCATGATTCATGCTCGTCACTTTTTGAGATGTAATCAAGTACTTAACTTAGATACATCTTTGTGTGTTGTGCATTTCGCCTTTTGTCTTATTTCACATTCTTGAACTTCCTTTAGGTTTTCTAAAGGTATCCGCGCATTGGCCGTGCATCCGTACATTGAGCAACCTAATCATTTTTAGGGCATCCATTATTCGGGCATCCGGCAAGAGTGCTCGGGCATCCATCACACAGGCATCCGAGTAATTTGTTTCGGGCATCCGGGGTGTTATCCGGGTATATATCTAGCAATCATACTCGTGAGGGCGGTAGTCGGAATAGCCATGTATCATATTGTCTTTCCAGAAAATTGTCTTCCTTATCATAGGAAGACTTTCATCATTAAAATAACATACATAGATAGGTCGGGTTACATAATGATCATGGGATTCTTATCACAATAACAATTATAAGAAACAGTTTCTTAAGTTTATGGCGTGCAAGGTCCGAGGAACCTCCTTTTCTTCCATCGTCTGTAACTTATAAGAGCCATTCTGATTCGCTCCTATCACCCGTGAGGGCCTTCCCAATTGGGTCCCAACTTTCCTTGATTTTCCACCGGTGGCTTCGTTCTTCCCAGTGCACGAAGTCGTCTGCTTTAAAATTCACGGTTTGACCCTCCGGTTGTATCTTTGCTCAACTGTGTTTTGTACTTGGCTTCGTATGGCGAAGACCTTCCCTTTTTCTTGCGGGAGGTCCAAGTTCAAGCGCTGCTCTCTTCATTAAGATCCTCCGGAACATCATCGTTCGGTAAGTAGGCATCCCAATTTCCGCGGTATCACGGCCTCACTTCCATATGTTAAAGCGAGCAGGGTCTCCCGTTGCTCGTTTAAGTGTTGTTCGGTGTGCCCATAAGGCGTTGGGTAGTTCATCCGCCCATCCGGTTCGCTCTCGTCCTAATCTTGTCTTTATCCCTTCCATCGGACTTTTGTTGGCTCGTTCTACTAACTTGGTTGGCTTGCGGGTGTGCTCTGCAGATGTTATCTCGCTTGATTTTAGCCGCCGCACCATTTTTGAATGGGTCGTTGACAAAGTTAGTTCCATTATCGGTGACTATGATGCCGGTAGGCCATACCGCACACGATATTCTCGTAGACAAATTTTATGACGTCCTTTCCCGTCGTTTTTACTAGCGGCTTTGCTTCTATCCATTTTGTGAAATAGTCTATTGCCACGATTACATATTTGAGGCGGCCTGGTGCTTCTGGAAGGGACCCAACATATCCATTCCCCATTGGTAGAAAGGCCATGGGGCCATGATGGAGGTTAGTAATGTTTTGGGAAGTTTGGGTGCCGAGCATGTATCCGACAGAATCACACTTCCTAATTTCTTCTCGTGTGTCTCGGTGCATAGTGGGCGGTTATATCCTTGCCTCATAAGCTTCGCCACTATGGTTCTTGGTCCGGAGTGCATCCCACAGCATCCCTCGTGCACCTCTCGTATTATGTAATTTGCTTGCAACGGACCCACACATCTCAACATTGGCACTAGGTATCCCTTTTTGAACAGAACTCCTCCTTCCATAGTATATTGAGGAATTTTCATCCGTAGACTCCTGGCCTCATTGGGGTCATCCGGCCAAACCCCTTCTTCCAAACATCTGATGATCGGCGTCATCCAGTTATCCGCCTCTTCTTCCACCACGGTTTCAATTCTCCGTTCTTCTCCGAAGGTTTTTCCAGGACTTCCACTAATACCTTTTTAGTGAGATGGTCAAAAGCTACCGAAGCTAGTTTGCTCAGTATATCCGCCTTTTGGTTTTGAGCCCTTGGTATATTGCGGATTTTGAAGCTTTGGAATCCCCCTATGTGTTCTTTCGCTTGAGCCAAGTATTTTTGCATGCTTTCTTTTGTAGCTGTAAATTCTCCGTTGATCTGGCTAGCAACCAATTTGGAATCAACTCGCACATCCAACCTTCTGATTTCTAGCTTCTTTGCAATTCGGAGTCCGGCCAGCAGTGCCTCGTACTCGGCCTCGTTATTGGTGCTGGGAAAGTTGAGCCGCAGAGCATAAGTAAGCTCTTCCTTCTCCTGGATGATGAGGACCCGGACTGCCCCTCCTTTGCTATTGGGCGCCCATCTGTACAACAAACCATTCTCCTTCCTCCCTACTTCCATTATATTCGTTATCTTTTCTCGGTGCTGGGTGTCCGGATTCGACTTGCACTACGTGAGGAAGTCCGCCAATACGACCTTTAACCGAATTTCTAGGAGCATACGTGATGTTGTAAGCCCCAGCTCTACGGCATACTTGCAAGCTTTCACAAGCTTCGGTTTGTATAATATCTCTTAACAGTTGGTCGGTGATGACCCGAATGGGATGGGCCTCAAAATATCTTCGTAGTCTTCGTGATGCATGTAGCAGACATAAAGCTAACTTTTCCATCGGAGCATAGTTCCTTTCCGCTTCGTGCAAGGTTCGGCTTACGTAATGTACCGGCAACTGCCTCCCGTCCCTTTCTACCACTAGAACTGCGCTGACGGCTCCTTTTGATGCTGCTAAGTAAGTGGATAACTGTTCCTTCGGCTGTGGGGTGGTCAATAAAGGTAATTTTAATATCAGGTTCTTCATCTCCTGGAAAGCTGCCTCGGCTTCCTTCGTCCACCGATATTCATCCTTATTCTCCTTTGTGATATTTTTCAGAGTTTCAAAGAAAGGTAGGGATCTCTCTACTGATTTTGACAGGAATCTGTTCAAGGCCGCTAGTTTCCCACTCAGACTTTGCATTTCTTTCAACTTTCCTGGAGATTTCATCTCCATGATGGCCTTCGTCTTTCGGGGATTCGCCCTTATACCTTCGGAGGTTACCATGTATCCGAGGAATTTCCCTTCTTCTACACCGAAGGAACATTTCCGCGGGTTCAGCTTCATGTTGATCCTTCTGAGGTTGTCAAATGTTTCCGCTATGTCTGCTATCATATCTCTCTCCGTCCGGCTTTTTATGACCATATCATCGACATACGCTTCCAAGTTTCTCCCTATCTGCGATTGGAATGCAGAGTCTACAGTGACGATATGTTGCCCTCGCATTCTTGATCAGAAGGGCATTTTGGTGTAACAAGATGTCCCATTCTCAGATAGAATCTTTGTTTTCTCCTCGTCCTCTCTCGTCCATCCGGACTTGGTGGTATCCTTTGTATGCATCCGAAAACACTTGTATTTATATCCCATAACGGATTCAATCTTCCAATCGATTTACGGTAAAGGATAATAGTCTTTTAGGCGGGAGGAATTGATTTTGAAATCAATGCACATCCGCCAACTTAGTCACATTTCTTTACTAGTACCGATTGGAAATCCATGTGGGTATCGACCGGACGAACTATTAAGCTTTAACCCACTCTTCAACCTCTCTTGCAATCACTAGGTTTTTCTCTCGGGAGAACATCCTCCTTTTTTGGGCAATCGGCGTGTCTGACACGTTCACGTTAATAGAGTGCTGGACGAAGCGCCTTGGCACCCCGGTCATATCTGCTGGCTCCCAAGCGAATACTTCTTTATTTTTTCTCAGCAGCTCGATGAGTTGCCTCCTACACTCCCGGGAGAACCCTATTCCTATTGTCACCCGTTGTTCAGGGTATGCGGCATTAACCAATATGTCTTCCGTCGGTCTTAGGCCTTGGATTTCCGTTCGCTGTCTCCTCTCGCTTTAGGGAGAAATCGTCCACTGGGTCGGCTTTCCTCGAATCTTCTACACTCCATGACAACTGCCCTCTTGGTGACCAAAGTGGCTACCCTCGGGGTGGGAAACTTCATCATGGCGTGGATGGTTGAGGTATAGCCCTAACTCTCTTAGACACAGACGTCCTAGAATCACGTTGTAAGGTGACGAAGATCTTACGACCATGAATTTCATCATGACAGTTCTGTACAAACCATGGTCCCCGAAGCATACCTCCAGCTCAATCTTCCCTAGAGGTTGGATGACTTCCCCGGAGAATCCCACTAGTGGTGAGTTACTTTCTTGCAACTGGATTGAATGGATGGGCTGAAGTTGTTAAAGCAGTGTTCATACATTACTTGGACCGAAACACCTTCGTCCACAAACACCAGCCGGACGAAGTAACCTTCGATTTCCGCCTCAAAATCGGTGGCTCCTCGATGGGTCTTAGAGTGGCTATCGTGGGAAATATATAGGGACGTTCACCCATTCCTCGTCGTAGTGCCGAGCCTTCCTTTTCGGTCTTCAACATAATGATTAACCATGTTGATCACTTTTCCTTTTCCATTATTGCCCTCGGCCTTTCTCGTCCCCTTTGTTGAACATTCTTCACCAAATGAGCCAATTTTCCCGACTCGATTACTGTTTCCAAGCTGTTTCTTGGTGATAACAATCGTTGGTCGGTGTCCTTTCTCCCATGATATTCGCGAATCATCCTCGTTTTCTTTGCTTGGTTTTCCACATGGCGGTGGTGGTGGAGCGAGTTCAAATGGTGCTCAGTAGCCAAGATTTCCTTAGGTCATTTTTGAAAGTCTGAGAGCATGGTCCTGTGATTATCAGTCTTGCTAAGATCGTTTCGTCGGAAGTCGTTTCGGGGTCGGGCGTCCGCTTTCGGGGCCACGTACGGAGAGAACACATCCCTGTGTCTAGCGTCACCTCTTTCCCAAGCTCTCCTATCATTCCTTTTCTGTCCGCCCCGAGGTTCTTATCCTTGCGACTGAGGTTTCCTCTCGGGGCCACTCGCTGCTTTCACCCTTTGGCATCTCGGTGTTCTTATAGGCCTCTTCCGCGAATGTAATCGTCCACTTTATTCATCATTTCTTTCACGGTTTGGGACCCGATCGAAAACTTTTAGACAAGTCGAACCAGATGAGCACTTATAAACCGATATTTTCATGAGCTCGGGAACTCCGGAATCCGGCTAGCCCGTCGGTCCATCGCTCTTTGAATCACGGAGTGTCTCGTTTGCTTGCCTAACAATCCGAGTGATTTCGATGGGATCTTCGGGTTCTTTTGTCGTAGAGCAAACCTCGTGGTGAATTGTTCGCTCGATTCACTTTATTGTCAATACTTCGGGTTCCAAGTTCTTTGAACCACCCTTGTCTGCTCCATCCATGGTATGTTGGAACATCCTGCACCATCTGCATCGGCCATTCTCCTTGATTCATTGCTCCAACAAATCGGTTGATGTGGTCGTCCGGATCGGCCGAACCGTCGTCTGACTTCAAGTTAGCGGGCATTATGCACTGGGACCGCCGAACTCTACTATCCTTCTTGTAAAGGGTGGCCGGGCCAATTCCTTATAAGGTTCTTTGAGATCGTCTTTTGGTTTTGGGCGGTGTTTTCCTCCGTCTCATCGTATAATCTGTGAAAGTGGTAGCGTTGGTTTGATAATACCGCTCCCATCGTCGCGTTGTACTTTCTAAAGAGAGCCTCCAAAGATGCCATACGGGCTTGTATTTGCTCGTGTCCGGAGGTATGAGTATTGAAGACCCCACTTCCCTATATGTTCCGGAGGAGGTAGGTTCCGTGAGGCGGCGGTCCCGCTCATCATTCGATCCTCTGGTAGAATGAATCGTGGTCCCACGGATGGCGCCAATTTGTTGAAGCAAAATCTTGTCCACGTCCGACCTCGGTGATCCCAGGTAGTAAGATGGTCGTCTCTGCGAAGGTGCAACCACGTTAGCCTAGCCTCGGGTGTTATTCGAGACCAAGCTCCGGTGTGAGGATGAGTAAAGGGTAATGAATGTAGTAGAAATGTAGGTGTAAAAACTTAATGCAAAGTAATAAATGTGTTGGGGTATTTATACTACCCCAATTTCCTATTCACGCTACTATTCTCCCACATTCAAACCACCGCTCCCAGTGCCTATAACTATTGTACTTAGTAGTCACGTGGCGAAATCCCTAAAATCTGCGACATGGTCGGTGGTTGTTATTCTTTGACCAACATCGAAATATCGTCCTACTGTGTCTCTTCAGTCAAAGATGTGTATTGATAGGATGTTGGATCGTCTCAAGACATACGTCAACATAATGTTGAAACTTTAAAGAAAGATTATTTATATATTTATTTATAAGGAGAGTTGATGAGGGAAAATATTTTATTGAGCATAGTTAAAATGATTTTTAACATTTGTTAAGTAAAACTTAAGCAATAATGATTAAATACTAAGTCGTATCGCCTAAAATATATTAAACAACTCGTTATGTGACACGAATTCTTACTAAATCTTCTTTTTCATATATCCATCGATTGATCTGGCCAGTGTCCGATCTCTTCTTGTTGGCGTAAATTAGTCTTATGAGTTAGTCATGTCAATCAACACTCTATGGCAATAAACAAAGAAAGCGAAAGTACTATATGTCTAGACAATAACATCTTCATTATAATAAACATATTTGATAAAAAGACAACATTTGGAAAACAAAAAAATGAAAACGTATATCATAAGTGTAAAGTCTTTTGTCTTTACTATATGCTCATTATCCCATAGATATGTTGTTTACTTTTTGAATTGTGATTTAGTCCTTAACTTTTCTGATTATGTTTGCTCTTTTTTTTTCTCGTTTGTTTGTTGGTTTTTCTTTTTTGTACGAGAAAAACTCCACCCGAAACGCATTATGTGACCTTACACGCAAACCTCAAACTCAACAGACCAGTGACCACCCTGCAAGACTCATGAAGCCTCATAAATCACTAGTCCTCCACGATTTCAGATTATAGGACGGATGGCCCCATACTGTTTGTAGCTAATGAGATTCGATCGTGATACCTCTTATTTTGACTCCTAAACCGTTTTCACTAGACTGCCCATTGGTTTAAAAGTTATGTTAACGTGAAGTATAAAAATCGGTAAACTAGCATGTAAGCGACGACTTTAACCATCTAAGCTACCTTTCCATTGGTGTTTACTGCATTTAGCACAAGATAATCGTATCAACAAGCATATCATTCATTTTCAAGTATCAAATTGGTAACATTAAAGTACTTAATCTTTTTAGTCATTGTCATATACATAATACCAACAAAAGTTGCGATAAAATTAGTCTGACGATCAATAGTCTAACTATTCGATTTTGAATTCCCAAACTCAGTAAAAATAATCAGTACAAAGTTCAAGACTTGCTTTGTCTAACGGCATAATCAAGGTAAATAACTTTATGTTACTGATAAATATTGCCAAACAGATATGGTCACAACTAAGTAACTATACCAGCAACATTCAGCAAGTACAATGCATATGAAAACATTTACAAATGGAAATGACATAAGCCCCTTATATATTTTGGGCCAGAGGCTACTTATAACTCAATGGCATGGGCTTAATTCAAGACACTTAACAATTTAATTGTCCAACACAAACATAAATACAGCCCAACATGAAGCAACATTAGCATAATTAACAACCAAGATAGTTTACATTCACATAATAATACTATTTCTTTGATAACAAGCCCATATCTTGGAGTTTCAAAAGCGCCTTCTCAAACTGGCCCCACCTTTGCTCAACGGTCCCACTGTAGCCGACCGACATCCTAACCAAACCAGGCGAGATCCCAGCCAACGCTTGCTCCTCTTCATTCAATTCACTGCTTGTGCTGCTACCCGAACATGACATGAGGGTCTCATAGTAGCCCAAACTAACTGCCATGAGCCCAAACTGAGTGTAGTTCTGCAACAGATTCATTAGCTTGTTGGCACGAGCCTCGGTTCCCATATCCAAGCAGAGCATCCCACCAAAGCCATAATCCTTGTTTGCAATGGACTTCAAAAGAAGATGATCAGGGTGGTCTTCTAGGCCTGGGTAGATGACCTTGAGGCCCATTTTCTTCATCCGTTGGGCGTAAACCAAAGCACGATGGCAGTGCTCTTTGACCCGAAGCCCCAAGTGAGGGATTCTTTCAGACAGTTCAAACGCTACCTTAGCGTTCATTGTTGGGCCTAGTAACATCAGGGCCCCTTGGTAAAGGTCCATAAGTGAGTTCACCAGTTTAGCAGGCCCACAAACAGCTCCTGTAATCACAAATAATCAATGCTTGGTGTTACAAAGCAACAAGAATCTTTTTATCATCAATTTATGATATACTTTTTTACTAAGAGATTCCTATTATTTCTTTTGAATCTTTTCTATATAAAGCAACTCAGATCACATGCATCATCACATCAAGATAGTCATTTTCCTTATTTTGTTTGTTTGCAATCAAGTAGATAGATCCCCACACACCCATACCGATTCTCACTAGCCAAAAAACAAAAAAAAAATGTGAACCTTGCAGAGGGTTTCATGTGATATCTGTTCACATGAACCAAATGAATAAGTACTTGTTCTTTTCATGTTTTAACCATTACCCAAAATGCCCTAAACAATAAAAACTTGGTAAATAACTATAGTCCTAGCCGTGTTACAAGGGAAAGCTGCAATAACAGGACTGAACCGGACCAACTATGATCGGGTGCATTATTAGAACGATATTTTGATAGACCGGATGCATTTAAGATTCATTTAGAAAAGATCGATGTATTTTTCAAAAATTAACACCACATCCCGGTAACCCGAAGAAAACCCTGTTTCCTTCCTTGTGCAAGACTACAAATTTATAATACGATAAATGATCCAATACTTTTTAACCAAACATGCAATACTGTTAAAAAAATTTATATAGATATTTACCAATACTAATAATCTAGTATAGTCACAATTCCTTTAAGAATAGTCGCGATATAATATTGTTTGATAATTCTTTTACGGTTGCTATCATAACACGCGTACGAGATAAACTCAAATAGGGCCAAAAGATAGAAACATACCAGCAATAATGTCGGCCCCGCCGCTAATGTACTTGGAGATACTATGCACAACTACATCAGCACCGAGCCTAGCCGGCGAAACAACCATCGGTGCGAAAGTATTATCGACCACGACCGTGACACCTTTCTCGTGTGCTATCCTCGAAAGCTCGGGAATGTTTGCCACAGTCAGTGTCGGGTTCGACATAGACTCAAAGTACAAAACCTTAGTACGACCTTCTACAATCGCCTCCTTAACTTTTTCTAAGTCCCTTATATCAACAAAGGTCGTCTGTATATTAGACGACCTTGGGAGAAAATGGGTTAGAAGAGCGTGGGTCCCACCATAGAGCGTCTGGGACGCTACTATGTTGTCCCCGCTGCTTACTAGCGTCAACAAAACTGACGAGATGGCAGACATGCCACTCGCAGTACAATACGCGGCTTCTGTCCCTTCTAGGGCCGCCATCTGACGGCCCAGGTTTAGGACAGTAGGGTTAAAATGACGACTGTATATGAAAAAGTCTCGGTCAGGGCCTAACTCTCCTGCAAACATGCGGGAGAGTGTTTCAGGCTCCATGACCGTAAAGGTGGCGGAGGCTTCTATGGACATGTTAACCCCGCCATGCTCGCCAAATTCATGGCGAGCATTGGCTAGGGCTGACACAGGGTCTTCCCATGAGGGTTTTGTTGGTGGTTGTTTCTTGGTGATAAAATCGTCCTCATGATTCGAGTCATCGGGTGCCATCCTCTTTTTTGAGGATGAGATAACAACGTTGTTGTTGTGGATTGTGTCTGCCATTGATGGAATATGAAAAATTGTATAGAGGGAATTATTTAAAGAGTGATCGAAGAAGGTGATGATGAAGATTGTGTGTTCAAGGTGTTGATTTTATAGAGGATTGTGGAGGTTATTTTGGTGTAACGAATGGTAATTAAGTGCAGTGAATCTGGTCACTTTTTGATGTAAATGGTGTGAAACTTTTGGACATAAACCATGAAAATGAAACAGTCACATCACATGTAACATAAAGAGAGTCATACAATATTATTTGTGGAAAAAAAATAAAAGTCATAAACTATGAATTTATGATCATATTCATATCTTTGTACCTAATTTGATTGTGTCATAAACTTAAGTCGATCAGATATTTAATATCATGCTTATTCATTCAAATCAAAGATATTGTTTTTCAAGAATTAATCCTTATTCATCATTGAGGTGAGATTTATGCAAAACACTTAGTATTTAAAGAACGAGAGAAATGATCGTGGGCCTAAACTTACTGCAACTTAGCTTGAGCGCAAATCGACAGCGTCGATGAGTTGTGAAATAAGTGGGTCGCTGTCTGCGGTCGTCGGGATCTTTGAAACTTGGTTTAGAGTCAAGTTTAGGCGCATGTATCGTTCGAAAACAAACCACATCATCGCAACCATCCAAACTCGCTTTCATCCAACTGATCAGATGAAATCACGAAAATAACAAGTAATGGCAAATAAGTAATTTCCCTCTACATAAAAGAAAAATATCTTTCTTCATCTTATTTTATCAAACCACTTTCTACCGTAAAAACACATGATCTCTTGCTCTCATCTCTCACCGGAATCACCATGCCTACCAGGAAAAATCATCGGAATCACAATCAACCGCCATCTTCATCGATCACGCTTCTGTCGACGATCGGATATGTTGTGCCTTCGATCTGATGACGATTTCTTGTATGATATGTTGTTAGTAGTAGATCATTGTTCATGGTCGATCCGCCTCCGTCATTGAATTATTGAATTAGATCTATTGTAACCAATTCACACTATACATTTTTAATATGTACTTATTGAATTAGAGTATGTGTTGTGAGATTTGAATTCAAATTGGTTATACTAGTTAGTCGTTCCTCATAAAATGCTTGTTTAGTTGTATTGATTTTATTTCATTATTTTGTTTTTTATTAAAGGTAGTTTGAATTAGGTTTTTAATGGATGTCCAAACTATTAAAACTCATAACATATACATGAGTTGTGAGCCTGGTAGATTTAGGAATGTAAACATGTTGGTTCTTTGTAAGTAAATGAGATTTGTTATTAGAAAAGTGTAAATCCATTGAGATTCTGTTTGAGTTGTGTAATGTTATGAGAAAAGTGAAAATCCCGTGGGATTCATCAAATAGTCACATGTTATTCAGCAAGAATCCCATGAGATTCAACATGAATCCCATGGGATTTACTAATGATTATGAATCCCGTGGGATTCAGGATGAGTTTTAATTCTTTAATTCTTGTGTTTTACATGTTATTCAGCATGAAGCCCATGTGATTCATATTCATTATTAATCCCATGGGATTGACTAATGAATCACTTGGGATTCACGATGAAATTTAGTTCTTTAATTCTTGTGTTTTACATGTTATTCAACATGAATCCCATGGGATTCATTATGAATCACTTGGGTTTCAGGATGAAATTTAATTCTTTAATTCTTGTGTTTTACATATTATTCAGCATGAATCCTAATCCCATGGGATTGACTAATGAATCACTTGAGATTCATTATAAATCACTTGAGATTCATTATGTAATTGTAGACATTTTGTCTGATACAGAAGGAGAAAGCAATGAAAGGCGAAAAGAGTGAAAGAGAAAAAACACTTCAAGTTAAAAAGAAACAAATGAAGCCTTGTGGCCATTATGGAGAGAAGACCAACTTGCATACAAAAACAACTTGTCCGATGAACCAAAAATGCAAGGAAAAAGGCGAAACCAATTGATGTTTGAACAAACTTAAGTTACTTATATTCTTGTTTTTTGTTAGTTCTTTTTCTTCTTTTCTTAAATATTTAGATGATTGGCAAAGAAAATTCTTGTTTGCTTTGAATAATTCTTGTTTACTTCGAATATATCATGTTTGTTACTTATATTCTGTTTCAATAACTTGATCACATGTGTAATTTGTATGGATCACATAGGATTCTATATGAATCACAAGGGATCATACATAATCACATGGGATTAGGGATGAATCACAGTGATTCATCAAAAAATCCCATGTGATTCTTTGACGAATCCTATGGGATTATGTATAAATCCCTTGTGATTCTTTGACGAATCCCTTGTGATTCATATATAATCCATTTGATTGTTGTATGCTTTAACAGAATCACACTGATTTACTCCATTCCAAATCAAAATACAATCCAACTTGATTCATGTTAAAATTCTAGTAACTACCATCCATGTAGGTCCACTTATCCTCGAACACAAAATATCTATAGACATCAAAAAAAAAAAAAAAAAAAAAAAAAAGTTGTTCTCGACTTACTCTTGACAAGAAAGATGTTTGCCACATCACCTCTACAAACACTTTCATTATCAAACAAACCATTTGTCAATGGTCACAAGTTGTATGCACAAACTAGATTCGAATCTCTAAACATGAACCCATAGGGGTAGATGTTTTTTATATGATCGTTGAAATGAGCTTTTGGAATCTCTTTATAAAAAAGTTGTATGTTGTTATACAGAATCCCATGTGATTCTCTCTGATCCCTTGGGATTCATATAGAATCCCATTTGATCTATAAAGATACTCGACGAGTATCTTTTATGTGATTCATACATAATCTCATGGGATTCTTTGATGAATCACTTGTAATTCATAAAGATTACCCGTGTGATATCTTGTTGTGATTCGTGTGTAAATCACATATGATTATGCTTTTAGGGGTAGATGTTTTTAATATGGGTATATGTATGAATCACAAAGGATCAGATAGAATCACATGGGATTCCGTAAGAATCACTTGGGATTCTACATAAACTGGAAGTAGAAAATGATTATGTTACAACATACTACACAACACTCATCATCTATAGATATTGTTTACAAGACCATCACCATCAACCTGCTAAATGACTATGTTACAGCATACTACACAACACTTGTCATTTATAGATATTGTTTACAAGACCATCAACCTGCTAAAGATGAAAATCCATCACACCCCGAAAACAGCACACAACAATCTTTTCGGATTCAATTAAGTGATCGTGTCCTCACAAAAGCTGCACTTCACTTTTCCGTAGTATCTATGTTGGCTCAACATAGTGCTGGTCGAGCAAAGGAACCATAAACTACATCAATTTAACCAATCCAAACAACTTAGGCATTTTATCAAATAGGTGGCGTGTTTTTATGGTCGTTCGGTTTAAATCCAAACCCCAACCACCGGTTCACCACTCCCCGCCACTCATCACCTGACACCACAAGCCCATCACCACCACGCCACGCGCCACCACCACAAACAAAAACCACCTCAAACCCGTCCCAGCGCCACCACACCACCACCGTAACCCCAACCAATATCACCTCGAAACCTTCCCCAACAAAGACCCATTCAAGAAAATCAGCGCCGACACTCGCCTCCCTAATCCACCCTCCTCGCGGCAACAACCTCACACATTGCCATCCCCGCCCGGATATGGCGGATCTACGAACTCGCAGCCACTGATGTCGTCACCCCCGCCCCGCACCTCCAACAAACACAGCTACAACCATCGGAATACAAAACTCGTCGGAAAAAATAGATCGGTGGCGGATCAATGACGGTTTATGGTGGTTTGTGTGTGTGTTAGGTGAGAAAGGGAGTGTTTGTAACTGGTGAGTGTATGTGTCAGTGTGTGTGTGTGTGTTTGGGGGTGAGAGTCATGTGTGTGTGTATTGTGTATGTGTGTGTGGGTTTGATATAAGTTATACAATGACTAAAATGGCCCTTACTATATTTTTATTTTAAAATACTAATTAATCTAAACCGTTGGATGGGAGGAGGATGGATGGTTGAGATCTTGTGGTTTGTTTCTTAGATAAATCTTGTTTCGCATTATTCATCAATAGGTATTTGCCAGGGCCGGCTCAAAGGGGAGCAACAAGTGCGGATGCACAAGACCTTCTGCTAACGAGGGCTACAAATTTGCATGCAGACCATACATAGATATACGGATTAATATACAAGGGCTCATATAATATTGTATTTGCTATCAACCGTGAATATTTTTGCTGCCATGATGTGAGGTCTAAATTTTTGAACTATTAAAAACTATTCAATTAGTGATATCTAATTATGTTACATAAAACAAGATATCCACCTAATTAAAGACAAAGGCACGGTAAATTATGTCTCATATAAATAAATATAAGTAATCAAATAAGCAATCGGGTATCCAGTTAAATAACTAATTGTGTATCGCCAATGGATATCTTTTACGATTATCAAAAATTTTCGTGATTAATGAGGCCATTTTTGAATTCTGGCGTAGGTAGTCAAAATTTACTGAGAAACAGGGTGTCGTGTTATCGTGTATGATGACATCTTTGTTGCATTTACACAATAACACTCCCCAAATACTCTTTTTTCATCATCTATTTTTGGAAAATTATGTCAGCTGCTAATCGATAAAAGTTTTGCCAAATGTACTACGTACAAAGTTATGGTTAAGGTTAGTATATATACGTAGATAAACAACAATCAATAAACTTATTAGTTAATCTATATTTGTATAAACATTTAGTCATTCCTAACATGACAGGTGATATTCAATTATAAAAAGTTTAGTGTTCATTAATGGTTTTATATTTAGTTAACCCAACCGTCCAAGTTATGGTCAGAAAAATGTAATTATCAAACATCGTACACATATGATCTATATCGTGAAAAGGAGTTCTAACATATATCGACATATAACAAAACAGCCAAAAACACGTATCATAAATTGATAAATGTACGAAATTTAATTAGCACATGTGAAAAAGATTGATAACAACTCGACAAGGAAAACTACAACAAAGCAAAAGCTAAATGCGACTAGAACCATCATCATCGACCGCACAATTGTCGCAAAAAGGAAGCAAACAAACCTATCAATTTATGAACAATAATTAAACGACAATTTAAGAAGCTTTTGTAGCTACACATTTTGCTTCTATAAATGTGTATATGTATAAACAACATTGTATATACCAAACTGGTAACCATCAGGATACATAGATGAAGTATTCTAGAACCACATAATTTTTACAAAACAAAATATCGTTAGTAACTCACTAGCTATCAAATACTCCGTAAAAAAATATTACTGGTACTATTTATTCGAACTATATAAAATGTGAAATAAGCTCTAAAATTTAGTCTAAATTTTGGTTGAAGATGCTAATTAACTTTGTTGTTATTGTTACGGGAAGGTTAGACTACTAACTACATACGAACCATCACAAATCCAAAAAAAAAAAACATGGAAATATCAAAGGAAGAATTTGTTTAAATGGCTCTTACTTATTTGTTATAAAATCTAAGAATAATATTTAAAACTCATTATATTTTTTAATACATTATTAAAAATTGACAAATAAACTCCAACCATGTATTTTTATCAAAAAAGAAAAAAAGGAATAATCAAAGCTAGATTGAATTATTTAGAACTCAATATTCAAATGAAGAACAATGGTGTACCTAAAAAAGGAATTTGATTTAAGTTCTACAACAATTTTTAATATAAAGTATTTATAATATAATGATGATGTTAATGGTATATAATTAAAGTTAATTATATACAGTCTTAATGCATTGGATGAGATTGTAGCACGTGATTGAAGAGTAACACATGATGATCATGATGATGATGTATTGTTCTCCAATGTCTTTGGGTTTTAGTGTTGAGAAAGGAACAAATCTAACGTGCCACAATACTTATCCTCTTTCGTTTGGCTTACTCATCTTAACCTCATGTACACACCATGGCATCATGCCAAGCTGTATGGCCCTTCCTAATCCAACCATCGGTTTTCAGTCGTGTCGTAATCAATTTGATCCATCTTACTCGTTTTAAACAACTATTTTAAGCGTTTTCTATTTTAACAGTTACGTTGTTATTTTATGACATTGCATCGATGAAATCAAGTTTTTTTAGTCGATATTTGTTGATGTTGTTTTCGATAATCATGTTTTGGATGAGTGTTATCTTATGTTAATCGTTTTGGATTAACATCAAAATTAAAAGTCACATGAACAATGAATACAATATTTGAAAGTTAAAGTTGGGTGAAAAGGACAAGGAATGGGAGTGTGTCCCATTATGGACAATGACAAATAAATTTTTTATATCCCAAAGTGTTGGCAACATGAGAGCCTTGGATCATGCATGACACAAGATTCAGCCATCAACTTTGATTCCCTTTAACTTTCCCAAATATAGGCAAAAGTTATAAGGCATCAAGTGTATAAAATACGGAGTATGCTTTATAGAAATAAGGGTTTTTAACTTGTCTTGTGGGAGCGTGAGTTAAGACACCATAATACACTTTTGGGCGCATAGAAAGACTGCGTGGATTCGCGTAAAAGTGCAGACAGTGTATTTTATACGGATCCCCAAGTCTTTATATGCAGATCTTTATTGTCTTTTAACTCTTTGTCTTTTTGCGCACATGATAAAACCCTGTAAATAAGTATATTAGTGCACAATGATGTTGTAATAATACATTTGTTTCATATAGAATGATTCTATTTCTGACAAGTTTATCAAAATGTGAAACTTGAAATAAACCCTTTCCTTGCAACAAATTTAGATGATAATCATGTATGTCCCTTGGCTTTGTCGAAGTTGTTATATACTATTTAAATCTTAGTTTTGTGAGACAAACTATTAAATGATAGATATGGCCCAAGCACGATGCAGGTTAGGATCCATCAACATTAAACTATCACATGTAATTATGCATTATAGATTGTTGATCAATAAACGTCAATATCTAACATTGATAACAATCAAACAGTTTCACACTAAAATGGACGCTTAACTCAACTAGAGAACTGCTCAGCTATGACTCGATTAATTGATAAAATGATTGATAATTGTTTTACATAAGAGATGGAGATATTTGCACACATGAAGCACATTCCAAGCACAGGCGCTCGCTAACTCAATGTAATAACAATCTTGACATTCTTGGTCCCTCTTATTTGATATAATAGTAAAACAAAGTACATATAATACAAAGCGGTCCTTAGGCTATGCACAGAGGCGGCCTGGTTACGTCAGCCACATCAACTTTCTCTCCGACGACGACGACAGACCTACTGCGGTGGTGATCACAGATTTTTTTTTTTTTTTTTTTTTTTTTTTTTTTAATTCAAATATTTTAAAAACAAAATTAAACTTCATTAATAAAAATACTTAACATTACAACAATAATTAAAACTTAAACTAATAAAGCGTAGACGTTATAATACTTATTAAAAGCGCAACTTAATAATCTAAGGTGTAACGTTCTTTGATTCGCGCTTAAGTTGTTCAAGTTCTTATGGTTTATCGTGCGGGCATATTTGGGTCGAGAGGTGTGTTGTAGAAAATTAAATCTTGCGTCCGGGTTGATTGTCTTTGCCATTGCAAGTCTGCGGCGTTGGACTCAAGTTTCTCCCTTTTAACTCTTGACTCGCTTGCTTGCACCTCTGCAAGCTCCATCTCTTCTTCAACTTTATGTATTCCGCTTCCATATTCTTGGTTTTTCCTTATTTGACTTTTGATCTTGAAAAGTTCTCGGCCATATTAGTAACAAATGAAGCGGGTGCCTCGTGTGATTTCTTCTTGTTGCGTCACGACCTTTTGGTCGTGATTCTCAGTCTCTT
Source organism: Chrysanthemum lavandulifolium (assembly GCA_022545495.1). Classification (NCBI taxonomy): domain Eukaryota; kingdom Viridiplantae; phylum Streptophyta; class Magnoliopsida; order Asterales; family Asteraceae; genus Chrysanthemum; species Chrysanthemum lavandulifolium. The sequence continues at coordinate 23,450,642 of CM040246.1, forward strand.
CTTCTTCGTAATCATCCACCTCTTGGGGATGAAAAGGACCTTTGTTGACCCCGGGTGGTTTCCAAGTCTGGATTTCTTCCGAGCTAGTCTTGGTGAAATTAGGCATCTCAGCAGTTTTCAGCAGAATGCCTCTCAAAACTTTCCAACACTCCTTGATGTAGCTCATGCTTGTAAGCACACGATATTCGTTACAAGCCTTTTCATAGTCGTCTTCGTCATTCCGCTTAGTGATTATCCTTGATATTATCCATAATCGCACAAAAGAAACCAACCACGGGCGAATCCTACCCTTCCATTTGTCACATGGAGTCGTAGGTTCTTGTGAACCGCCACTTTCAAAATCGCTATCACCTCATTCAAAACCCACTTGGTTGATAGAGTTCCTCTTTCCGAATTTTCCGACACATGTACCTAAGCTCTACAAAGCGCGACTTCTTCCGTTTTTGTCCATGATACGGCCAGTGCGGTTCAACATTCTTGCCACGCCTTCCCTTTTTGTAGCCCGCTTTGTAACCTTCTTTGATTTGTGGTGGCGTCTCTTCGACATCGTCTTGACACGAATAGAACCGTGGTATGAACCATGCCCGAACCTTGTCCCATCAAGCATCTTGAGTCGGGTATGAACCGTGCCGAACCTTGTCCCATCAAGCATCTTGAGTCGGGTATTGTTGAGGCGTGAAGCATTGAGCGGAGAGGAATTCCATAAAATGCTTATAATCCATATCAAGATTAACGACATGCGGTGAAAAGCGATTGATTATGTTGGGAAGATTGTGAGAAATCCATGTTTGGATGATATGACGAACCGCTTGGTGCTTGGTTTTGATTGATACTCGGACGACCCGTGGGAAATATGGACGATTGACGTAAAATGGGTTTTGATTAAGGTTGGGTTGTGGTAGTCGTGTTTGATAATTAAAACCGGCTGTTTGAAAACGAACATCCCGATTTTGTTGGTGTGTTAAACCGGTTAATTGAAACGGTGGATCCGGTGAGAAATTCAAGTTCGGGGAATTTTAGGGAAGTCGGGATCGTCGGGTTTTTGAGTTGGGAGTTTTTATTTGTGACATGATGATTATTGAAGAGAAGTTGTTTGAATTGTGTGTTTAAAAATGTGTTTGAGGTTGGTATTTATAATGTTGTAAAAGTGGTAAAGTTTTGAAAACAAAAAAGGTAAAGTGTGTGTTATACTCGGTTGTTTGGCCAACCGAGTTTGGGTCTCTTTTCTCCCCAACCGAACACGACCTCCACCTCCACAAAGGGAGGACCGACCTCAACCGACCATCACAACCGACCAAGAACCGACCCTCTGCGCATAGCCTTATAGTCATCCTCTCCTTAAAAAAAACTTGTCATCAAGGCTAGTATTGTAACGCCCCGACCCGACAAGGGTAAAGGAATCACAAGTAATGGTGTCATATCAAAGCAAACATAAATATCCAAAAGAAATCTCAAAATAAATATTGAAATAATCCAAATCAAAAGACTTCAATACATAGGTCCCAGTGAAAATAAACTCAAATGAAATGTCTAAAATATAAAGTCTAAATGGCATCATAAGATCAAAGCTAAAATCTCTAAGGTAAGTCCACACAACACTCATCCCAAAGCAATACTCACTCGAATGCTTAGATACCGCCAGCGGAAGAAAAGAAATGCGGTGAGCTTGAAAAGCCCAAAGAACGGATATACAAGCAAAGCGAATACGAAGCGAAAACGAATACGAATAAAGTGAAAGAAAATAGTGAAATCATAATCATTCAAAGATAAATCATGATAAAAGAATAAGTTTTATAGCTAACTACCTCGAGCCCAAACACATATGCCATATCATAAACATATCAATATTCATATTCACATAAGGCAACATTTGTAGGGAGACCTACCAGTTATGAAGGGCGTGCATGCACGCGAAGATCAATCATCGGATAACATATAGCATATAACATATAATATATAACATATAACGGATCTAGGATGCACCATCGCCCGAAACATACATTGATAATATAATATAAATTGAGCTCATAACAATAACGAGATAAGGGACGTGGCGTAACTTCACTCTCATCGCCTAGAGTCATGTCGAAGTGCATTATCGACACGGACATGGAACCCCATGACTAGTTAATAATTGGCTCGGTGTCAAACTATCTTAGGTCAAATTAGAATGTCATAGCGACATAGATCATATTTTATCAAGCGTTTAATCATGTTTTCAAAATCAAAGGTTTTATGATTCAAAATCAAAGTTCGATAAGCAATAGCTCAAATAGACACATTAGGGTTCATAGCAAAGGCTTAGGAAATCCTAATATAAAAGTTAACGAAAAGAAAACATTATAAGAAACCTTTCTTGAAAGGTCGAATATCATACCTTATTCCAAAGCAAATGATCGGCGTAAACAAGGAAAGCAAATGATTACTCCTTCTTCACGAACCTATACATTAACTAATCAGTACATGTTATTTATGATTCCATAATTGTCGAAATGATCTTTTAATATTTGGCGTTCATACTTAATATATTTAATGATCTTAATACTTTAGGGTTTTATAATTAATATCGTAGATTAGGGTTCATTATGTCGTTTATTAAAGTTTAGGGTTAAATGTGAAAATAGTTTAAACGTCACAACTCACACATGAAATAACGAATTAATATATTTAGCTTCAAAACCCTAATCGACTCTCATTTATGTTCTAGGGTTTTCTCATTCTTTAATATCTCATTAATATGCATTTACTTACATGTTACGTCTTTTAATGACTCGTTACTTAACCTAACACGTCACAAAATAATCTTTCCTTTTATGTTTCACCATGCACGTTTATGATTTTATGTGACATACAAGTTACTTATTACTCGAATTAATTACACGTTTACACACTTACAAGTTCACTTGACTTATAATTACGCACGCATATGAGACACAATTCACAAACCATTAGGGTTTGGCATACCTTATTCAGTTTACATATCAAACTAGGGTTTACGTTTACATGACCTTTACTTACTTAATATACTTTTAAAACTCATATGTGGTTCGGTTCAACTTAGGGTTTCAATTAATAGGTTATTACGCAAGTCTTAACTCATCTAAGTACTTAACTCATTCAAGTTATCATGTTTTACACTTTAGTCGAATTATATGCATGGTTCGGTTATAACACATAAGGTTCGGTCCTTATGCAACTCGACATAGCCATGACCCGATTCAATATTACATATTACGTACATAGCTCTTTAATACTTTTAAGGTTTAAATCGTATGGTTTGCCTTGTTTTGGTTCTATTCTTACCGACACAAAGAAAAAAGGAAACACAAGTCGACCAAACGAATCAAGTTACAATACAATAACATAAGGTACATCAAAGGAAAACAAGAATAGGTTATACCTTGACTTGGTTGAAGCAAAAATCTAAACACCAATGGGTGTTGATATTCGCCGAGTAGAGAGCAAAAGAAAAGAAGAGGCAACAATAAACTAGGGTTTCACTTTTGTGTTTATGTGTTGTATATATAGTAGTATTATTTTTAGTTTAGGCTTGAGGAGGCCTTGGGTTTTCGGCTTGGCCCAACCGAACTCAAACAAACACACGCCTTGGGCTCTTGAATCCACACGACACAAAACAACACGGCCCAAGTTATTTGCAACGTCCAATCTTAAATAGTATCAAAATCGATCACGTAATATATTTTAGTTAGGTTTTATTTATTCGCCAGTTAAGTTTTAAATTCGTTAAATGATATAAATGTATTTTACGTAGTTTATAAATTTCGATTCCAAGGGTATTTTAGTCTTTAATCAGGTTGTAGATTTTCAGGTTTTATAATTCTTCCCCTCTAAACAAAAATTTTCGTCCTCGAAAATTGAAATGAAACGAAATGGAAACGAAACGAAAACGAGATGAGAACATACCAAACTATTCAAAGAAATGAGGATAACTAGCTCGCATCGACTCCTCGGTTTCCCAAGTAGCCTCACGTTCCGGATGATTTTTCCAAAGAATCTTAACGAACGGAATGACTTTATTTCTCATAGCTCTTTCTTGTCTTTCTAAAATAGCTTACGGTTCTTGAGATAAAGACATATTGGATTGAATTTGATCAAGCGGATAAGAAGCAGCGTGTAACGGATGATAGTTGTATCCCTTAGGGTGATACATGGAAAACGTCATGAACATGCGATAAGCGAGGCGGAAGTGCTAATCGACACGAAACTTCCTATATCGTTCTAGAATTTCAAAGGTCCAATAAATCGAGGACCGAGCTTGCCCTTGATTCCAAAACGTTTCACACCTCTAAGCGTGAAACTTTCAAAAATACACGATCTCCAACCCGAAACTCTAAATCACGGCGATGCTTGTCGGCATAACTTTTCTCGACGAGACCTAGCTTCCTTCAACTTTTCTCTAGCAACAACTACTTTCTCATTAGTAATCTCGATCATTTCCTGGACCTTGAATCAAGCGCTCACCTACTTCATCCCGGCAAATAGGTGCTCTACATTTCCTTCCATAAAGAAGTTCAAACGGTGCATTTAATGCTAGCATGCCAACTGTTGTTATATGCAAACTCTACTAAACATAAATATTCATCCCAGCGCAGGTCCATTCTAAAGCACAAGCCATTAGCATATCCTCCAAGGTGCATATAGTCCTCTCGATTGACCATCTGTTTGAGGATGAAATGCCGTACTAAAATTAAGTCGAGTACCCCAAGCTTTACGCAATCCTTTCGAGTAATCGAAAGTAAAACGCGGATCTCTGTCGGACACAATAGATGCCGAGTACCATGAAGTCTAACGATCTCTTCTTTGAAAAATCTTCGCCAATCTCCCATACCATAATCCTTTCGATTGGCAAGAATGAAGCGATTTGGTTAGTCGATCAACAACTACCGAAATCGCATCATGCTTCTTCCTAGTAAGAGGTAGTCGATCACAAAATCCATAGATATCTTATCCCACTTCCATGTTGGAATATCGATGGTTTGTAACAATCCACTAGCCCTTTGATGTTCAATCTTAACTGTGACAAATCATACACTTCGACCTGGCGCCGCCACATCTTGCTTCATGCCGTTCCACCAAAAGTCTCGCTTCAAATCCTATACATCTTGGTAGAACCGGGATGGATAGTGAAAGAGAACTATGAGCTTGATCATAACTTTCTCAAAGTACACGATCATTGGGAACCAAAGCCTATCTCCATACCATACAATACCATTATCAACCTTAAACTCAAATGCTACCTTCTTCAACATTTTGCGCCACGGCCCACAACACATCTTTACGAGCTTCTTTAATTTGCGGATAAGGTTCGACTCCACCTTCATACTAGCCCAAGATCCATCAAACCTCAGTCGCACAACTCGACATTCAAACTCTCTAAGTCGCGTAAAATCCTAGGTTCAATCTTGATACTACATGAAGAATGCGATTTCCGGCTAAGTCGTCGACAACAACGTTAACCTTACACGGATGGTGCTCAATGTTGGTGTCGTAATCCTTAAGTTCTAACCATCTTCTTTGTCTCATGATAAGTTCATACGGTGAAAATATACTTGAGACTCTTATGATCGATGAATATATCACACCTCTCCATACAAGTAATGTCTCGGATCTTCAACGCAAACACCACCGCAGCCTAACTCAAGGTCATGAGTTGGGTAATTCTCCTCATAAGGTTTTAGATGCCTCGAAGCATAAGCTATTACCTTTCCATGTTGCATCAAAACACACGGCTAATCCTTTCTTAGATGCATCCTTTGTAAATTTGAAATCCTCCAGAACCCAGTTGGAAGAGTCAAAATAGGGTGACACCAATCTCCGTTTCAACTCTTCAAAACTCTTCTCTCGTTCATCCGTCCATACAAACTTTTCACCTTTCTCATCACTTGGGTTGGGGTAGAGCTAAGTGAGAGAAACCTTCAACAAAGCGTCGTAGTAACCAAGAAGTCCAAGAAAACTCGACCTCGATCATCGTCGTAGGTCTTGGCCATTTAGTGATAGCCTCAACTTTAGACGGATCCATGGTGATACCATCGGTGATACAATATGACCAAGGAAAGCGACTTGTCTTAACCAAAATTCGCACTCAAAATTTGGCGTACAACTTCTTCTTCCTCAAAATCTCCAAAACTATACGGAGATGTTCTTCATACTCTTCTTGAGACTTGGAGTAAACTAAAATGTCGTCGATGAAAACAATAACGAACTTGTCGAGGAACTCATGGAAAACACGATTCATCGGGTCCATAAACACAAAGAGCGCATTGGTGAACCAAAGGCATAATCGAATTCGTAATGACCATATCTCGTATGCAAGCGGTCTTAGGAACATCTTGCTCCTTCACGGTGGCGATGATAACCCGACCTCAAGTCAATCTTGAAAAGAACTTAGCTCCTTGTAGTTGATCAAACAAATCATCAATACTGGCGGAGAGGATATCGATTACGAATGGTATCTGATTGAGTTCACGGTGAGTCGATACATAGCGCGTGCTTCCATCCTTCTTCTTCACAAACAAGGCAGTGCACCCCATGGAGAAACACCGGCGAATAAATCCATTTCTATCATCTCTTGCATTTGTTCCTTCACTCCTTGAGTTCTACGGTGCCATACGATCTGAAGCCTTGAAATCGGTTCGGCTGTGAATTAACTCAATGCTAAACTCAACTTCTAGGCGGGGAAGACGGGGAGTTCATCGGGAAAACGTCGATAAATTCGCAAACAACCGAAAGATTTTCAATGTTAGGACTCTCCAAAGATGTGTCATCAATGATGCTAGAAAACCTTGGCACCCATGAGCAATCATGGTCCGTGCCTTCATAGCGAAATGAGCTTAATTTAAGAGGTTGAGAGCCGTGATAAACGAATTCGGGATGTTTCGTCTCAAGATCACCGTTCTAGCATAGCGGTCAATTGAAGCTCTATGATAAGCCAACCAATCCATGCCTAGAATGATATCAAAGTCGACCATATCGAGAGGATACAGTTTGCAAAGCGAATCGATCATCAAAGCGAAGAGGACACTTAGCGTGTTTATGATCAATGATCACGTGGTTTTCATAGGCGTAGAAATCGATAAGTGATTTGTTAACGGTTTGGGCTTCATATTAAGTTTCTTAGCAAATGTGATAGATATAATGGAGTGTGGCACCGGTATCAAATAAAGCGAAGACGATAATCATCAATGAAAAGAGTGCCGTAATGGTACGAAGTGCGCTCACTTTGTTCGAGTAGTAGCATAGACCGTCGGTGTAGTAGGTCGACGATGTAGTTTCGAGAATCGCGGGTTCTTCTTGGAAATCTTTAATCTTGTGGCGGTGGAGCCACAAGCAAAACAACCACGGTGTACTCAAACACTTGTCCGGATGAGCCTTTCCACAAGTAGTACGAGATAGGTGGGAGGCAAAACCTCGGTGTCCTTTCTTTGTCGGAAGATCTGAAGCACGACCACGATTTGCTCCTCGAGTGACCGATCCTTGTTATATGGCGGTTATTGTTACCTTGGTTACGACGATCACTTCCATTCTTACCAAGATTTCTATTATCTTGACCCTCGTCTCGGGCGTCCGGTGTCAACATTCCTTCTGATGACCCGTGATCATAACTCCTATCCACTTGATTCCTCGAATCATAACTCCTACAATTTCCCTTATAGTCATTGCCTTGAGTCCTACCTTGAATCCGATCACCATCGCGATTACGCTTGTTGGAACCCAAACCTCATGAAAGATCTCAATGTTACGATTGCGTCATTGCGGTAGACACATTCTCATACTCAATATTAAGTAGTCGGTCCAACACCCACTTTTCGGTCCCACTTGAAGTGCTTAGCTTGACGCCTACCATCTCCAAAGAATAGCTCCCACAAAACTCACCACCTCATAAATCTACTCATGTACTCATTGGAATTCTCATAATCAAAGCGGTAGATTGCTGATAATCCTCTCATACCTTTCTTTGCTCGGCATCGTGGAAATGCTATTATAGAAGATAGTCCGAAACTCGGTCCGGTACAATAACAGAAAAGCATCTCCTCCTCTTGCTTGTTTGAGTGCCTTCCACCAATTTAAAGCATCACCTTCCAACTTAAAGGCGACCAAACAGTCTTAAACTCGTCTCCACAACCCAAGATTTCAAACGACTTCTCAATATGGTGATCCGGTCCTCGGCCTCGGTGGGAGTAGCGGCGGTGCTAAACGAAAGAGGCTTGAGCTTCTGAAATGCTCGAGCCAAGTGTGAATACCGACGGGTTGATTTCCTCCACCACTACCCAAGCACCATTCGATTCGAATGTTGTTGATCACTGTTCCATCATCTCGTGTAGTAAGACCGGGGAAAAGAGTTGAGAGCATTAGCAATCGCAACATCCATGTTAGTAGCATCATCGTCTCCATCCACGCCACCTAGTACGAGTTCGAACCATCGAGCGATTAGCAAAATGAACAAAGGTGAGATACGAAATGGAAGTGCGCAGAAGGAATCCTAAAGTCTACCCAAATCCTCACGGGTCAAATCCTAAGCTCTAAGGTCTCAAACCTAGGCTCCATATGTCACAGTCCCGACTACAAGTCGTAAACACAGGCTCGATGCCATAAATTGTAGCATACGACGACAAGGGTAAAGGAATCACAAGTAATGGTGTCATATCAAAGCAAACATAAATATCCAAAAGAAATCTCAACATAAATATTGAAATAATCCAAATCAAAGACTTCATACATAGGTCCCAATGGAAAATAAACTCCAAATGAAATGTCTAAAATAAAAGTCTAAATGGCATCATAAGATCAAAGCTAAAATCTCTAAGGTAAGTCCACACAAAGACTCATCCTAAAGCAATACCCGGCTCGATGCTTAGATACCGCGGAAGAAAAGAATGCGGTGAGCTTCAAAAGCCCAGTGAACAGATATACAAGCAAAACGAATACGAAACGAAAACGAATACGAATAAAGTGAAAGAAAAATAGTGAAATCATAATCATTCAAAAGATAAATCAGGATAAAAGAATAAGTTTTATAGCTAACTACCTCGAGCCCAAACACATATGCCATATCATAAACATATCAATATTCATATTCACATAAGGCAACATTTGTAGGGGAGACCTACCAGAGTTATGAAGGACGTGCATGCACGCAACATCAATCATCAGATAACATATAGCATATAACATATAATATATAACATATAACGGATCTAGGATGCACCCATACGCCCATGTGAACATACATTGATAATATAATATAAATTGAGCTCATAACAATAACAGATAAGGGACGTGGCGAACTTCACTCTCGCCCTAAAGTCATGTCGAGTGCATTATCGACACGGACATGGAACCCCATGACTAGTTAATAATTGGCTCGGGTGTCAAACTATCTTAGGTCAAATTAGAATGTCATAGCCGACATAGATCATATTTTATCAAGCGTTTAATCATGTTTTCAAAATCAAAGGTTTTATGATTCAAAATCAAAGTTCGGATAAGCAATAGCTCAAATAGACACATTAGGGTTCATAGCAAAGGCTTAGGAAATCCTAATATAAAAGTTAACGAAAAGAAAACATTATAAGAAACCTTCTTGAAAAGTCGAATATCATGCCTTATTCCAAAGCAAATGATCGGCGAAACAAGGAAAGCAAAGGATTACTCCTTCTTCACGGAACCTATACACATTAACGGTCGTACATGTTATTTATGATTCCATAATTGTCGAAATGATCTTTTAATATTTGGCGTTCATACTTAATATATTTAATGATCTTAATACTTTAGGGTTTTATAATTAATATAAGTAGATTAGGGTTCATTATGTCGTTTATTAAAGTTTAGGGTTAAATGTGAAAATAGTTTAAACGTCAACTCACACATGAAATAACTAATTAATATATTTAGCTTCAAAACCCTAATCAACTCTCATTTATGTTCTAGGGTTTTCTCATTCTTTAATATCTCATTAATATGCATTTACTTACATGTTACGTCTTTTAATGACTCGTTACTTAACCTAACACGTCACAAAATAATCTTTCCTTTTATGTTTCACCATGCACGTTTATGATTTTATGTGACATACAAGTTACTTATTACTCGAATTAATTACACGTTTACACACACAAGTTCACTTGACTTATAATTACGCACGATATGAGACACAATTCACAAACCATTGGGTTTGGCATACCTTATTCGGTTTACATATCAAACTAGGTTTACGTTTACATGACCTTTACTTACTTAATATACTTTTAAAACTCATATGTGGTTCGGTTCAACTTAGGGTTTCAATTAATAGGTTATTCATGAGTCTTAACTCATCTACGTGCTTAACTCATTCAAGTTATCATGTTTTACACTTTAGTGAATTATATGCATGGTTCGGTTATAACACATAAGGTTCGGTCCTTATGCAACTCGACATAGCCATGACCCGATTCAATATTACATATTACGTACATAGCTCTTTAATACTTTTAAGGTTTAAATCGTATGGTTTGCCTTGTTTTGGTTCTATTACGCGACACAAAGAAAAAAGGAAACACAAGTCGACCAAGCGAATCAAGTTACAATACAATAACATAAGGTACATCAAAGGAAAACAAGAATAGGTTATACCTTGACTTGGTTGAAGCAAAAATCTCGACACCAAATGGGTGTTGATATTCGGCCGAGTAGAGAGCAAAAGAAAAAGAAGAGAGGCAACAATAAACTAGGGTTTCACTTTTGTGTTTATGTGTTGTATATATAGTAGTATTATTTTTAGTTTAGGCTTGAGGAGGCCTTGGGTTTTCGGCTTGGCCCAACCGAACTCAAACAAACACATGCCCTTGGGCTCTTGAATCCACACGACACAAAACAACACGGCCCAACTTATTTGCGAAACGTCCAATCTTCGTCGTACCAAAATCGATCACGTAATATATTTTAGTTAGGTTTTATTTATTCGCCAGTTAAGTTTTAAATTCGTTAAATGATATAAATGTATTTTACGTAGTTTATAAATTTCGATTCCAAGGGTATTTTAGTCTTTAATCAGGTTGTAGATTTTCAGGTTTTACAAGTATAAAATCCAAACATCAAGGCTGGGAAACTTGTTCTGCAACTATGAAATATCCTCCCAAGTGCTATCTTCCACATTAGTGTTTGTCTCTTCGTATAAGTACCTCATAAAAAGCTTTCCTCTTTTTTAGTATCATCTTATCCAATACTTTTAAGGCAATAACTATAACTCTATATTTAGTTAAAGGGGCAAGGTAGTGCATGATCTCCCACTTTATTTTTAAACAATGACATATGAAAACGTCAACCATATACGCAAAATAGGATTACAATCCTTTTGCTCGAGTATTACTTCAATTTTTGATGATCAGTTTTAATCACAAACGGCTTCCCTAACAAATACCCCTTCCATATCTGAATTGTAGCCACAATCGCCATTAATTCATTTTCATAAGTGGCCAACTGTAAATGTTTAGGGCCTAAGGCTCTGTTAAAAAAAAATTATACGATGATTTTTATGGATCAAAACAACCCCTAATCCCATCCTTGAGGCATCAGTCTCTTTAGTGAACTCATCATGAAAATTAGGCAACTCCAAGAAAGAAGTATGGGACATAGCAGTTTTAAAAGACAAAAAAGTTGCATCAGCATTTGAATCTCAACCAAAACTCCCTTTTTTAGTAAGGCACTAAGTGGTTTAGCAATTTTACCATAATCTTTCACAAATATCCTATAATGAAATGTATGACCCAAGAATTCCTTTAACTTCTTAATGTTTTAGGTTCAGGCCATTTCAACATATCCTCAATTTTTTTAGGATTAGCCATGACTCCCTTGTAACTAATCACATGACCCAAATAGTTCACTTGAGTACTAGCAAATGTACACTTAAAGGCTTTGGCAAATAATGTGTTCCCTAAGTTTAGTAAGCACCAACTATAGATGATACATATGGTCTGCCCAGTCTTTGCTATAAACCCATATATTATCAAAAAACACCGACACAAATTTCCTCAAATATGGCCTAAACACAAAGTTCATTAAATTCTGAAAAGTTGCGGGAGCATTAGATAAACCAAAAGGCAAAACAACAAACTCATACAAACATTCATGTGTCCTGAAAGTTGTTTTATTAATATCAGACTCCTTCATCCTTATTTGATGATAACCACTCCTAAGATCAAGCTTTGAAAAGAATTGACTACCATGCAACTCATCTATTAATTCCTCTACAACAGGAATGGGGAACTGGTTTTTATTTGTAAGGTTATTTAATTTCCTGTAATCTAAAAAAATCTCCAAGACCCGTCTTCATTTTTAACAAGTACCACAGGCGAAGCAAAACCACTTTGGCTTGGCCTAATAATCCTACTATTCAGCATTTCATGTACTAAATCTTCAATGATAGTTTTCTGCAGATAACCATACATGTAAGCTCTTAAATTGACAAGGTTACTGCCTTGTTGAAGAAGAATTCCATGGTCTAAACTTCTGGAAAGAGGAAGACCATTCGGTTCTGCAAAAACATCTTGAAAAAAGTGTAATAATGTGTGCAACTCAGTTGCTTGTTCAGCTTAATGGGAAGATAAAATAGTTGGCTCGAGCTCGAACTTAAATACCCTTGCTCCCAAAGGGAACTCCATGGATAATTGTTTAAAATTGAACTTAATATCTCCTAAAGTTGTTAACCATTTAACACCTAGAACCACTCCATAACCACCAATAGGCATGGCCAAAAAATCAATACAAAACTTAATTCCTTGAATCATCCACGTTACTCCCTTACACTATATTGAACATGCCTTTTAAATCCAATAGCCACGGAAACACCAATTTATTTCATAGAATTTAGTTTCAAACCCAACCTTTTAGCCAAACACAGGTCTAAAAAGTTATTAGTACTTCCACTATCAACTAGCATATTCATCGACTGTTTCTTAATAGTACCTTCCAACTATAAAGTGTTCAATCCCCTGGAGCCTAACAAATCATGAATATAAACTGTAACATCCTCTTGTTCCCCAAATGAGCCCTCAAGAGTATGCAAATTTGACGTCTCAATTTCTTCTAACACTTCCTCTAGCATCGGGGAAAATCAACAAAAACAACTTATTAGAGCTACATTTGTGCCCAGGGACATATTTCTCGTACAAAAAAAAATCATTGGTTATTCTTTCTCTTCTCATCATGTTCTCTCTTTGACAACTGTATAACATGAGGCTGTTTAGAGTAAGATGGTTTAGCAAATGGTGCAGGGAAGGTTGTAGTAGTATAAGGTTTTCTAAAATTTTGGAAACTGGTGGAATTTACTGGTGGAGAGACAGAAGGGAGAAATCTAGGAGAAGGTAGGGTGTTTGGTGTAGAGGAGGCAACATGAATGGTGTTTTGTACAAATAAAGGAGTGTTTAGCTCAGTAAATCAGTGATTTAACTTTGGAGGAGTCAAACCTCACAAAGAGTAATAAGCACCTTCCTTGATTTTTGCCAAATTCATAGCATGATTGAGTGTTTTAGGGTCCAACGATTGAACAATGTGCAAGTATTCATCAGGCAAACCTCCTAAGTATATATCTAACAAAACATCCATTGGTACCTCTACTTGATTTCTAAGCATATTAAATTCAGCATTATAATCATCAACATTATTAGTCAACTTGAGATTATGTAATTCAAATAGAGGTTTAGATGTTGTACCTACCACAAATTGATCACGTAATTCATTTACATATTGATCCCTATAAATATGAACTCCATTTAGTTCCCTCATGTAAGCTTGATGCTATTGTAGAGCACGACCTTTCAAGTGAAGACTGACTAAGCGAATCTTTATCTATTTAGGCGTCTCATCAATTTCAAAAAACTGATTACACTTATAAATCCAGTACTTGAAACCTTTACTAGATGATAAGGAGTAGCGTTATGAACAAGATGCTCTTCCTCATCGCTTAATTATGCATCTCTACTAGATTGACCTAACTCTACTATTGATTTACTTGGATCATCTCTATTTTCTTACGGTTTTGATAATCGGCTAGTAATATTTGCATTCCTTCATTCAATATAGTTGTTGTTGCAGATATTGCAGTTAAATTGTTAGCGAGATTCACTGTACTTTGTTTCGTGAACTCCAATCTTCTTACTCAATTCCTCCAACTTCTCCATGACAGCTTGATTCGAAAAGCGGGGCATAAACTAACCACAGAGTGGCCGGACAACGGCTCTGATACCACTCATAACAATAAAATGGTTTCACACTGAAATAGATGCTTAACTCAGCTAGAGAATTGCTCTGCTGTAACTCGATTCATATGATAAAATGATTGATAGTTGTTTTACATCAGAGATGGAGGTATTTATACACATGAAGTACGTGTCAAGAACATACGCTTGCTAACTCAATGTAGTAACAATCTTGACATTATTGGTCCCTCTTATTTGACAACTGACATAAAAGTAAAACAAAGTGCATATAACACAAAACTGGTCCTTATCAAACATGGTATCGAAGCAGGTCCGATCCTCAGACTTATGTGACTATGTTGAGTCGCCTCCTCTAGCCACCCGCTAAACCTTATCGTCGCCATTATTCCTTTTTTTTGAAAAAAAAATGCAATTTTTTTGTTCAAAACCCTAAATGCGTACCATTTTGGCCATAACTTTCAAACAGTTTGGAGTTAACTGACATAATTAGCGTTTTTCAATTTTGCACAAAATGCAACTTGAATCACCCCCTTCGGCCGCCGGAAGCCGACTACTGCAAAAAAGGTCTATGCTTTGCTTTTATTTTATTTCTTTGCTTTTACTATTGCTGCATGATGAAAATTAATCTCCGCTTGCTGTCGGATATTGTCTTCAAAATTAATTATTTTCTTTAATGCTTTTACTTTTCTATCGCTATATTTTACTTTTGCTACTGCAGATGAAGATTTGTCTCCGCTTGCCGTCTAACGTCTTCATCAACAGAACTTATATTGTTTTAATGGTATTTAGTTTTATCATCCAATCCAAGCTTTTATGATTTAACATTCGAATTATGAAAAAAATATTAAATGATAAATATCTTTCGGCGATATGAAATTAGGCCCATTAAAATGATCACATATTCATATGTAATATGCTTTATAAAGGGTTGATCAACAAACATAACACATAGGTAATTCAATTTCTAACAAAACAACATTTCACAAAAGCTTATTCATCGAACGACTCTTCTTGTTCGCGAATGGTAGTAATTCAATATTTTAGCATGGTAGTTCGTTACATTAATATATATTTATTACTTACTTATGTAAACTTGAGGTGGAAAGTAGCATTTGATAGCATGAATTTATAAATTTTGCTACCTAAACCAATCACGTGGAAAAGCATACCACGTTCTTATCCAAGCCACAAAAGTTCTTATCTCCGAGCTAGTGTGAGATAGAGATAATACATTGATCCCATTAATATAACCAGTTTAAATTCAGACCCTTTTATATTATATCTTGCAACTTTTCAGGTCATCTTGTAATCTTGTATTATACTAGCTATAAAGTAGTATTCTCTCCATTATCTTTAAATTTTTTAAGAGATATTAATGGTGTTGAAAGTGGTATTGAAGACATTGTATTTGTTGAGTTTATGAGATATAAAATACTGATAAAATATAAAGGCATCAAGAAGATCTGACGAAGGCTAAAGATCATATGAATAAATAATTAACGAAAGTATGCGTAGCGTCTCTCTGCGAATGTCGGATCCTTTTGAGCAAAACAAAGAAGTGGTTTG
This sequence comes from Chrysanthemum lavandulifolium, assembly GCA_022545495.1. NCBI lineage: Eukaryota > Viridiplantae > Streptophyta > Magnoliopsida > Asterales > Asteraceae > Chrysanthemum > Chrysanthemum lavandulifolium. The sequence goes on from CM040246.1 coordinate 23,466,427, forward strand.
AAGAGTTGTCACTTCCGTTCTACAACTCGAACCAATATGGTGTAAGAATAGTGTCTTCTACTGGCGTTCTTGTGTGAATTAACCAAAGAATCGGCGATTCTAGATCTAACACAAGTCCTCGTTTAAAAAAGCGAAACCAAACTCCTAACAATGGGGTGTTCGGCGGAAATAGGGACAAGAGAGAGAGAGAGATCTGGGTTAATTGATCGCAGTGATGAAAAACCCAGAACCTAACCTTGTTTATATAGTAGATGAGAAACTTTGGGAACAAGTCATGGATTAGGGCTTGGAGAAGCCCTATGGCCGACCACTATGCAAGCCCAAAGAAACCCATAACTTTTCACTTTCAAGATTTTCCATTACTAGTCTTTCTTTTCATTTAACGGTCGTTAGTCATTTTTCCGTTAAATACTTAACGATCGTTAACCTGACTTAATGTGCAATAATTAATCGTAAACATAAACATTAATTATTAACTTTAATTCTCATTCGCTAATGTGTGCAATCCAGTGGTCACGAGTTGAATCCGGACATTCACATGTTTGTAAATATATATACATTTCAATGACTCACTTGGATATGTTTACAAAGCGTGAAATGACATTGGTTAGCGTCTCAGCAACACGCCAATGCCCACAGTACAACTCGTGTATGGTTTTACGGAGAAAAACCAAGTTTTGATGATTCATCATCATATTCATCCTTTGTTTCTAATACCATGTTAATAAGAATATGGATCTCACTCATTTCTTAATTAACTATTACATTTCTCGCTTTATGTGATTGATTAAAATTACCGTTCTTGAACATATTCCGAAGACCTGGGCGTGGCCATGCAAACATCTTAACAACCTACGGGGCCAAAGTGATATACTTCAAAATAAATTTGAAGGAAACAAATCATTTGACTACAAGAAGGATTCATAAATTTACAACACTTCAAAACAACCCTTATAACTACCGATTCGATAGTGTTAGATTGCTTCACAAAATGCACTACATCCATGACATATCTCTTGTATCTCAAGTCGGAGGATAAATATCCATGATATAATTAATGACAAAGATCCATAAAGTATTATCATGCGGGTGGGATAAGTCCTATATTCAATTCATTGAATATCATCTGAAATTAGTCATGCTACGCATCAGCTACTCTAACTAATACTCAGATTTGTCTTAATTCAATATCATTCATATGTTATTGATTGACAATGGACTATTTAGAATAACTTAAGTTACTCAAGGATTTAAACATGCAAATATAGGACAACATCATAATAAATAAATAATAAACATAACAAAATACTTTATTTCATTTCAATAATAATGTTTACAATATCCTTTATCTAAAATACTTAGTCACGGATGGGCATGAAACTACTAGCTAAGCGAAGTCCAAACTTATCGACAAATGATTAAGTTTTTCACCGTAAGGCCTTCGTTAACGGATACGCTAGGTTATCATCTGTGTGAACTTTGAGTAACTCAATTTCACCTATCTCGACTTGCTCTCGAACATAGTGATATTGTCTAGGATAGTGTCTGGTGCCCTTCATGACTCGGGTTCATGGGCAAAAGTTATTGCGTGAATTGTCACAATATACTTTAATAGGATTTTCAATCGACGACATAACACCAAGCCCGAAACAAGCTTCCTTATCGAAACGGCTTCCATGGCGACCCATACCGCTATGTACTCACTTTACATGCGAGACATTGCAAGTGTTGTCATTTTTTTTGCTCTTCCAATCCACATCACCTCCATTGATGACAAATATGTAACCCGTCGAGACTTACGATCATCTTTGTCACACTTCCGGGATGCATCGCAAGAACACATAACAGACGATTACCTTCGAATTTCCCATACACTATGAACATATCTCTTGTAGCCCTAAGGTGCCGAGAATATGTTTAACAATGATCGATGAATTTCACCCTGATTACGATACCGATCGGTCAAGTTTTGAGCAAAGCTACATCGGGGCCTTGTGCATCGTCTGGCGTACATGATAGATCCTCGGTAGAAGCATAAGGAACTTTCTTCATCGCGCCACCTCTGCAACATTGAAGCACATCCTTGGTCGCTCAAACCATGATTTACTTGCATTGGCAAAATCCTTCTTGGAATTTTGCATATTGAATCTCTTCAATATTTTGTCAATGTAAGCACTTTGGCTTAAACCAATTAGCCGCCTTGATCTATCCCTGAGATCTTGATTCCGGTATATATCTTGCTTCCCTAAGTCTTTCATCGAAAACATTTACCAAGATAGGCTTTCACCTCATTCGGACTTGGTATATGCTTTCCCATGATTAATATGTCATCGACATATAGAATAAGAAAGTACACGACTCCACTAGCTTTGTGATATACACATCGGCTCATCAAGATTACGAGTAAATCTAAAACTTTTGATTTCTCCATCGAATCTTTATTCCATTGCCTTGATGCTTGCTTGATCCATAAATGGACCTCTTAAGCTTGCATACACAGTTAGAAATAATGGATTCACAAACCCTCCTACTGTGCCATATAGATGTCTTCATCTGAGCGGCCATTCGAGCGGTTTTGACATCCATTTGCCAAATCTCATAGTCATAGTGTGCGCCTATAGCTATGAGAATCCTAATAACTCTTATGTCCGCTGGAGAGAATGTCTCCTGTAGTCGATGCCATAGGTTTGAGTAAAACTTTTAGCCACCGAGACGAGCCTTGTAGGTGTATACATTGCCATCCATGTCGGTTTTCTTCTTGAAGATCCACTTACTTCCAACGACTTTAGCATTGGGAGGAAGGTCAACTTCAATCCGACATCATTATCTTTCATGGATTGCATTTCCCATTCATAGCAATATGCCATTTATCCTTTTCAGGATCGACCATGGCGACCTTATAGTTAGCGAGTTCATTAAGATCCCAACTATATTTTCCTCCACCTCTACGTTAAGACATAGGCGGTCAGGTGCACGTATAGTCCTTTCGGACCTACGAATGGGAACAACGGGAGGAGCACCTAAGCTTTGGGTTCTTCTTGAAGTTGGCTAGTATTTTCGTAAGGTGTTGTATCTTCTTGATCATTTTCCGGATCATATACTCTCCCACCGAGTTCTTGAGATATGAGATTCCTTTCACGGAAATCTCCATACCTAGCCACTATGACTTTGTTCTCAATGGGTAGTAAAGTAGTAACCCATAGTTTCCTTGGGTATCCTACAAAGATACACTTATGATCGGCTTGGAGCTTATCGGGTGTGTCACGTTTAACAAACGCTTCACATCCCAGGACCTTTAAGTAAGAAAAGTTGGGAGCTTTTCACATCCATATTTCATATGGAGTTTTAACAACCTTCTTTGTTGGAACCATATTCAAAATGCGAATAGCGGTTTCAAGGCATAATCCCAAAAGTAAAAGGAAGAGTCATAAGTTCAAACATTGATCGTACCATGTCAAGTAAGGTACGATTTCTCCTTTCGAGATACACCATTTTGTTGTGGAGTATAAGGAGATGTGAGTGGATAATTCCACACTCGCCTAAGTAATCTTTGAACTCTTGACTTATATACTCACCACTCTATCGGATCGAAGAGCTTTAATCTTCTTTCAAGTTGTAATTTTACTTCACTTTTGAAAACCTTAAATGTTTCAAAGACTTCATGTTTATGTTTAAGTAAATAAACATAACCATAACGACCAAATCATCCGTAAGGTTAAGAAGTAGGAAGCACCACGTTTTGACACATGTCTAAGTGGACCACACACATCAGTGTGTATTAATCCAAGTAGATCAGAAGCCCTTTCCACTTGTGGTGAAAAAGGTTTCCTTGTCATCTTCCCAGCTATGCAAGACTCGCATTTTTCAAATGATTCATCATTGACCGTTTGTAAAAGCCCATCGTGTTGTAGCTTTTCCATGCGTTTCTTGCCAATATGGGCAAGGCGACAATGCCAAAGATTAGAAGAGTCACAATTCGACTTGCTCTTCTTATTGCTAATGCTATACAACGAATTATTTTCATTGGATATACAACCATCCATATCAATTTCAAACACAACAAGCATAGGAATTGCATTAAAGTAAAAACATTATTTAAAGCTGAAATTCCATAATCGGTAAAAGTGTGCACAAAACCAATATCTTTTAACAAAGAAAAAATGATACCCCTAACAATGGAGGGTTCATAATGACAATTATTTAGTTCCAAAATTAAGCCGAAGGCAACACTAAATCAAAAGTCCCTATGGCCCGACGGTGCCGCGCTCCATTTCCAACGTACAAGTATCTCTCCACGTGTCGACTTCTTTGCCTCTAAGTCCTGCGATGTATTACGGATGTGAGTACCACATCACATCATATATCCGAGAATTTTGCTATGAGGAAAAGAAAATAATTCAAACATAAAATACGATGAGCTAGGCACCATCTTATTTTTATTCGAAGAACTCATTCGAGATAAAGCGGGCAGCCCAGCTTCCGGTGACCCGGTGAGTTGCGGTGGTGGCAAGATAAATCCTTCTTAGGATTCTCCTTTTCTTTCGGGGTTCTTCTTGGGAGTGGTGGGATGACAACTTGTTTCCTTTCCTTTTCCTTTCCTTTCTTATCCGCTTGCGGCTTAGGCTTATTCATCTACCACCACATTGCGAGCACAACGGTGTAGGAGCCTTCTTTGAAATCTATTCTCGTAGTCTACAAGCATTGCATGTAACTCATTCATTGTCTTCCCGTGCAATGCATGTTAAAATTTCGGACAAAATCACCAAATCGTTCACGATTAAGGAGTGATTGATGAGTCCGACACATACATCATTCGAGTAACCACGGTAGAGCTTCTCGATTGGTCAAGTGATGTTTCATCTCGAGGGCGTGGTGAGAACATTTGCCAACCTCACGCTTGCACCGTGAACCTTTTCAATTAGTTCATACGGTTCAATTCTTGGTGGCTTCTCAAACATACGTTTGAGTTCATCTAGCATGCTTTCATAGGCGGATAGTGCTCAAATTGTTTTTGCAATTGGCGAGACATCCCAAAGCATTAAACACGCCACATCATTGTGCTTCTCATATTCAACACGATATGCCTCTTGTTCGAGAGGTTGCCGTGTTGGGAGGAGCATCGGCGAGGTGTAGTCAAAATTTCAACCCTTTGGCAACACGAAGGATGATCCTAAGTGAGCGATGCCAATCATTGAAATTAGGGCCGGTCGACTTGTCCTTCCAATCATATCTTTGAAAGCGGCACTCATTAAGCTCATAGTGGTTTCAGGTTGATGAGCCATCTACAGAAAAAGTTTAAAAAACCATAATTAGTATTTTGATAATTTTCCTTTTCAATAAACAATTAAATACCCAAGGTTCATATTCATATAACCAATTAATATTTATTGAAAACTAGGATCTAAATTGTCATAATCTCATCACATCAGTTGATCTGTTAGTAATGAACCTTATACAAAATGGTAGAGCTTTTGCTCAATTGCCAATTTCAATTGCAATTCCTAGATTTATGGGATTTACATATAGCCAATTTCAATTGCCATGTAAACATGTTTTATCCCATCTTATGCCTTGAGTTGCCGCTCACCGCTTAAATCAATTAAGTTGTCCAACTTAAGAAACTGCAAAATCGTCCATGCCCGTTCTCACGACACGTGGACATTTTACCCTTTGATTACGATCTAAGTCACGTTCTCACGCAAATAGAAAGTAATCTTAGGTGCTTCCGTTTCGTTGGATGGCATATAACTTAAATTTAAAGGGTAATATATTTTGATGCCAAATCAAATATGTACAAAGATGTCATGCATTCATCTTTGTAGCATAGTTTTTATTAAAACATTTATATCTTGTTTTAATGTATAAGCTTTTCATCATCAAACTTTAATTGAGGTATTGGATTCACCAATCTAGGAATTTAGTGTTAATTTTTTTTTTGGGTAAAGGGGAGTAATCCTGCACCCTGGTAAATATATTAACCAAATAAATGTTTAAGTACAATGTATATGAGTGAGATCCCATATATCAGCCCGTTACATAGGCATAGAGCTTACATAACAAGATACTTCCAATTATCTAAACAATAAACAAAACACTACTCAAATGATAACATATGACACAACGAAATTATTTCCTAGGACCTTGAAACGTTGTGCCATACATGGCATTAAACGCATCCAAATTCCCTGGAAGATCACGAACCTGTTTCGCATATGTCTAAATTCCCAGGAATTTAGTGTTAATTATCATCCATTATACCGTACTTTTGCATAAGTGTAAACACTTAGTGTTTCGGATAATTACCACCGAAGTGGCGCATGGAATTAAAACTAATTCGCCTTAAGATGAGCTTGCACATATAATGGCGTACTAAGTAGCTCCATTTGAACTTACAGAGGCGGAGGACCGGTGGCGCTAAAGCATAACCTTAAACATCCTTTCGGTAAGCGCATGCGCACTTCTTTATTAACCCCTTTATAGTTCATTCTAATGGGTGAGCCTTTCGAACAATTTGTACCAAAGTCACCAATCAATTAAGCGATTATGATTACTATTCTTAAAAATTACATGTTTCACCATTGTTTAGGTCGGTTTATTTTCTTGTAAAAATACCCTTGTTACACATAACAAACAAGCAAGTATTTGTAAAATAAACAAATAAACAATAAATGCATAACAAATAAAGGCATGCATATCAAATAGCCACATCAAACGTTTTGATAAATCCTATTAAATTAATAATGATTGAGGTCTTCCCAATTATAGATCTATCATAATTTAGTGTATATCACTTAAACAAGAAAGACATACAATAAAAGCGGATCCATGATAAAACATGCGAGATAATTATCATGGACATAAAATTACACTTAACAATTAATGCAATTAAAGCAGAGTTACGCATATACACATAAAGTTGCATGCATCTTGGGGTTTCTAATCCAATTAAAACTTTAGTTTACAAAACCTAATTAGGGCACCAAAATAAACGCCCCTTAAAAATTAGGGTTTAGGTTTAGCAAACCCTAGATCTATGCATACAAATAATAACACAACATGTTTATTTTATTTATGTGTTTGATAATTAATTACTTGTTATACAAGGCTCGTGATACCACCGTTGAGTTTATGATATATAAAATACAATAAAACATAAAGACATCAAGAGTACACAATGAAGGCTAAAGATCATAACAAATAAATAATTAGCGAAAGATGCGTAACGTCTCTCTTCTTGAATGTCGGATCCTTTGAGCAAAACAAAGAAGTGGTTTGAAGAGTTGTCTCTACCGCTCTCTGTTCGAACCAATATGGTGTAAGAATAGTGTCTTCTACCACGTTCATCTGTGCACTGAATTAACCAACGAATCAGCGATTGCTAGATCTAACACAAGTCCTCGTTTAAGAAAAGCGAAACCAAACTCCCTAACAATGGGTGTTACTGCGAAATAGGGACAAGAGAGAGAGGAGAGATGGGTTAATTGATGCGCAGTGATGAAAAGCTTAACCTAACCTGCTTGTTTATATAGTAGATGGGAAACTTTGGGAACAAGTCATGGATTAGAGCTTGGAGAAGCCCCTATGGTGGGCCACTATGCAAGCCAAAGAAAACCCATAACTTTTCACTTTCAAGATTTTCCATTACTAGTCCTTCTTTTCATTTAACGGTGCGTTAGTCGTTTTTCCGTTAAATACTTAACGATCGTTAACGGACTTAATGTGCAATAATTAATCGTAAACATAAACATTAATTATTAACTTTAATTCTCATTCGCTAATGTATGCAATCCAGTGGTCACGAGTTCGAATCCGGACGTTCACATGTTTGTAAATATATACTTTTCCAACAGTATTACTCGTAAAGGAATGTTGATGATCAAGTTAATTTAGTATGTGAGCGCAAAGGACACGAGTTTAGTGAATCTGGTTTAAACTTTAATCGATAAGAGTTACCGATCGATGAATGTAATATGTACGTAATTATATCAATATAGGAGATGACTTGAGAGATATATCAGATAGCACACAATATGTGGTCACACATAACATAAGTACGAAAAGTGGCTATATCGTTGTAATGGCACTTGGGTACCACAACAACACATGTTTTGCTATGAACATGTGCTCTCGTACACTCGTGTTTGAGTCAGGATAGAGTTTACACATGTTAGTGTTACATTGTCAATTCGTACTTGAGTTGTTTCTAGGATACATCAATATGTTACAGAAATATAATTTGAACTAGAATATAATGTAATGTCCTTCGTCAACAAACCATCATAGCTAATCGTATATCACCGTGCAACTTTAAACCGTGTGTCGTGTATATTGATTATTCTATTGAAATCCATAATTCAGAGACCAACCTACATGGGAGCCAAGTGTGTCACGAGCCACACCTAATTTTTAGTCACGAAGTGTAATCTTTTCGAAAAATGTCGTTTTTTTGTACGTGCAGTCCCAGTAATGTTTGTGCTATTTTCTTTCTTTACGAGACAACATCAGTTTAGCACAAAAACTCTTTATGTTTATGATGCAAAAATTACTTATAATAAAAGAAAATTTGAGCAAGACTCACAAAAGTTTGTCCAACATTCTTCCAAAAATCATAAGTCTGTCCCTGGACGGCTGGACCATATAGCCAGTTGGCCATCAAATCATGAGTTAGTGAAACTAAAAGACAGACACGTATTTTAGTGTTCGAAAACGAAAAGATAAAAAAGGAGAAAGTGAAAGACAAATTGGGGAGTGAAAGAAAGATTTTGGGTGTTGTAAAAGAAAAGTCTGCCCACCAAGATAAGTCGACTCGAAGGAAAAAGAAGCTTCTTCCTGGCTCTAGGGAAGTTGATGTGTGCCAAATTTCCAAAATCAAGAACTTGCACCAGAAATCATTCATTGTACGGCCTTATAATGTAACTGTACTAGTTTCTATGCTCAATACATTCTTTATAGATTTTGATAATACCACATACTATGAATAGATATACAAAGTCTGCACAATATCTACTTTCTAACAGTTAACAATATACCTAACTATAGACTATATATTGGATAGGCTTCCAAATTTAACATACTCATTGATGTTATACAACGGCAACAACTTAGCCAGGCAACCGAAACAAGCTATATAATGGTTAAATATGTTACATCAAAACTTAAAATAAACAATACAAAACACCATCATTTAGTAAGAGAAATAACTAACTCCATTGTCAATAACATGATATGGACTTGGCTAAAAGACACAATATTTATTTATTTAACTCCAAAGTGCCATAATTTCGAAACTGCGCCAAGGTCCAGTGTCATCCTAACCAAACCAAAGTGATATTAACTCCAGCCAATGCATGTTCATAATCATTTAATTCACTGCGATCCGAACATGCCATTAATATAGAGTTTATGAACATCAGATGTTCTTACAAGATAAATGGATTTGACTCATCTTGATCTATTAAGTGTGGAACACCAAACTTATCAATAAGTTAAGGCTTTTTTATTTTTTTTGAAAAGGACTTAATCTAGATATTTTGGTCATCCTCATTCGATGTCTTATCAAAAATTTTATATTTCTCTTAGGTTCGCAGTTCGTGTAACCATTTTGTACGCCGAGCGTTGCTTTTAATTTTGTTGCATATTTTACAGGTATGTAAATTGTACCTCCATAACGAGGAGTTATTTGAAATAAATTTATAACCTTGCTCTCCGTACAAAAAATATATATGAAAGTTAGAAATTCACTGATAATGATTTTGCTCATTAGTTTAGGTTTATTTTTTAACGTCTTCAGAAGCCTAATAAATTAGAGAACGGCGATGCGTGCATAACTTCATCTCCAGATCTTATATTCTTGTAGGATCACTGTAATCTCCAACACTTACATATTTTATATAAATCAATATTGTCCAACAAGTGAAGCAACAAAATCAGGGCTACATCAACCTCTAACTCTTTAGTTAGAGTAAGTTGGTGATCATAAAGAAGTTAGAAATTTTATTCAGTATTCAGTGATTAATTGGGACAACTGTCACAAAAGAGCTAGCATTTTTCCTAAGAAATGAAATCCGTTAATGACCAAACGAGATTTTTTTTTAATTGCTATATCATCAATTTTTAGTCTCAGTGACCAATTAAATCGATCATTTGTATCATAGGGTTATATATTGTTTGTGGATGATCTAATCAATATATTCCTAGTACTTTGTTACGGCTTACTACACATGTAAGTAACCACTAACAAGTTTTTTAGATACTTTGAGACGGGGTTTGATGGATGGACTTGTAGAAAAAGATTGTAAAAAAGTAAATAAGCTATAACTATAGAAGATCAAACTAGCTAGGTGTTCCTAAGTTCTTATATATATATACAACAGTCATAATTTACGTACAAGCATCCTGGATAATGGAAAATGATGGCTGTCCCTGCAACATACAGGCCGGTTTCCATCTGATCCAACGCTATTAGATGGTAGAAGTAGATTGGTTGGCCCAAGCCCAGTTTGTAGGCTTAGGTCAATTAGGGTTTTCAATATTGCATTGTACATTATTTATAGTGATAATAATAAAGTTTAACCTACGGGAATGCTATAATCTAACATCGTATCATAAGCGGGTCATTCTAGAACCTACTCGGCAATCATGAGTCGTTGTCTCTAACTATCTTATCCTGTCAAATCTTCTTCTTTCCCGCAAGTTTTAAAACTGATAAAGTTTGAGTGGGAAACGAAAACTTGTATTTCAGTTATGAAAAGTTGTGAAACAAAGTGAAATGAAAGGTATATATACAACTTTGACTACTCTATCTATCTTGACTATATCTATAACAGACTATGTATCTAGACATATTTACATTTACAATTCATTCTCACATCATGTAACATAGAACTAAGCTTATATCAAGCATCATCTTCATCTTGTGTTGACTTGTCTTATGACTGTGGACATTTTGCACTGAGTGACTTTGAGAAGGAACATTAGTTGCTTGATTATGAGCTATGATGTCTCTTTATCCCCACAGTTACATAGAGTAAGGATTACATATGCCCACTTGGAGAGACAATTGTAGTGTAGAGCTCTGCTAAGACCTTTGGTGAATATGTCTGCTACTTGAGATTTTGAGGGAACAAATGAAGGAAGAATCTCACCAGCTTTTATCTTGTTTCTGACAAAGTGACAATCAATTTCTATGTGTTATGTCCTAGCATGGTGGACTGGGTTGGAGGCTAGGGCAATTGTAGATGCATTGTCACACAGAATTGGAACAGGGGTGGATACTTGGATTTGCAGATCTTTTAGAAGACAAGTAACCCAACTTATTTCGCATGAGTTGTCTGCTAAAGCCCTATACTCTGCCTCTGTTGAGGATCTGGACACAACACCTTGTTTCTTGGACTGCCAAGAGATGAGACTAGATCCTAGAAAAATGCCATACCCTGAAACAAATTTCCTTGAGAAAGAGCAATGGCCCGATCAACATCGCGATGGGTGAGTAAATTAAGAGAATTGGTAGAGGAAAGAATAAACCTTGGCACAGACGAGTTTAAGGTATCTTAGTACTACGATAAGGGCTTTCATGTGGTGTTCTAGGATCTTTAAGCCGGCCGAGAGTGTCTTTGCAAAAGATATATCTGGTCTAGTGATGGTGACGTAGATTAATTTACCAACTAAAGTTCTGTATAACGAAGGGTCAGGTATGGAGGTGCCATCAGTAAGGTTTAACTTGGTGTTGGGTTCCATAGGTGTAGCACATGGTTTGGAATCAAGAACATCAGCAAGATCCAAAGTGTACTTCCTTTGTGTCATGGCTAAACCAGTGGGATTTCTCAAAAACTCAATACCCAAGTAGTAGTGTAGGGGTCCCAAATCCTTGATGCTGAAAGTCTGATGTAGTAACTGTTTGATGTGATCAAGTGATGCGCATACAAGACGCGTTCGGGGTCAAAGGAACCTCCTTTTCATCGAGCAAGTTTTTCAACACCTTAGGAAGTGAACCTAATCGTTGTAGTGTAGTATTGGGTAAGCCTCGGGAATTGATATCGTTATCTAGGAGAATAAGAATGCTAGTAAGAAGTGTACTACGCTAAGGTTGAGGTTGAGAAAGATTATATTTTTTTTATCTTTTTTTAATATTTTTTAGAAAGCTAAGGGTAAAATCTCGGGGTTTGGATTTGGGGGGTGGTACTTCTACCGATTACTCTACTATCTAATTATCTAACTATGGGTAGTCTATGTCTTTTTGATGTGTGCTCGTATGATGATTAAAAATATGTTTACATAGATACTATTACTCCCTAGTTATCTTTTATTGGTGGTTGAATTGTCACATCCTTATTCTTAACGGGTTGTGTTTTCTAAGGTCGCAGGGTGTGCCTTTTTCCCTAACTCTTTGAGACTACCTTAAGGTTATTGCCTACAAAATTCTCTAAGATTCATAAACTAACTTTAAGGGTTATCTTTGGATGTTTAGCCTACGAAATCCGCTAAGTGAATTATAAACTAAGGTTCACAAAGATTACTCAAGCATTTAAACACAACGATGGTCTAATTGCACTCCTAAGCCAATTACAATTAAGATAAGAGATAACCAATCAATAATTAATAACTAGGTTTCATAGATCTAAGCAAACACACAAGAAATTTAGCCGGACATGTTAAACACGCAAGCATACACACATTCAATCGAAGACATAATGAAATTAATGAAGTAAAACACTTATCTTGATGTAAAATAGGGTTTGAGGGTTTTTACTCCACAAGTCTACCTCTTAAAATTCTGAAAATTTGACTTCTATATATAATTTTACACTTGCAGCGTCGCCTTATAGGTGGGGCGCCGTCATATCGCCGTCATTAGGGTTTCGTTTGGGCGGCGTCGCGTTTATAGTTGTGGCGGTCGAACTTCAAATGGCGTGCGTCGATTACGGATCTAGGTAAATACGAGATGAAAAGTCTTCGTGATGCCCTTCTCTTGGCTTTGGCCGTCGGTGTATTTTAACAAAAGTCTCTTGAGCCGTCGAGATTTTATTACGTATAAAGGGCGGCGTCGCCGCTTTGATTGGGGCGCCGTCGGTGCGATCCAATGACTTGAGTGTCTTGACATTGACTTAGCCATTTTCTTCATATATTCACTCTTTTTGTCCAAATATGCATCATTCCGGCATTTTGCTTCCCGAGACCTAAAAAGTGAAAAGGAGCGAAATTAGCGATAGCGGATATAAAAGTGGGCGATTAAGGGCTTAAATGACCCGCATAAAAGCGTCGTTTATATCCTTATCATCAAGGTAGACTTTGTCCTATCCGTTGAATAATATATCATCAATATAAATTAGGATAGAGGTTTGAGAGCCATTCTTGTTGCTGGTGAACAAGGAAGTGTCGGCAAAGCTTTGCTTGAATCCATGTGTGAGAAGAAAGGTAGTGAGTTTTTCAAACCACTGCCTCTTAGCTTGTTTAAGGCCATAGAGTGATTTGGTCAGCTTGCATACAGTGTTAGGTGGGAATTTGTGTGAGTAACCTTGTGGGATAGACATGTACACTTCTTCATTCAAGTCCCCATGAAGGAAGGCATTATTGATGTCCAATTGTTTAATGTGCCAATTATGAGTGACTGCCACAACAAGGAGAGTTCTTACAGTTAGCATCTTGGCCACAGGTGCATAAGTTTCCTTATAATCAATACCTTCCTTTTGATGATACCCTTTTGCAACTAACCTTGCCTTATATCTTTCAACTTTGCCATCTGCATGATACTTGATTCGGTATACCCATTTACTACCAATAGATGACTTTCCAGTTGGAAGTAGAGTGTGTAGAAAACTAGAAGGGGGGTTGAATAGTTTACCGATTAAAAACTTTGTTTTGAAACTTATTGAAAGATCAATTGATATTGATCTTGAGTATATTAATGAAATATGCAAGCAATATGTAATAAGTAAATAAGGAAAGAAATGATCAAACCACAACAAGTTGTTTATAGTGGTTCGACCTACAAGGACTCTTTTTCCTTGCCTACTCCACTCCTCGAGTCTCACTTTCGAGTTTAACTTCACTAGTCAACAAGCTCCTTTCACCGTGGAGAAAACCTTTACACTTAAACACACTATTTCCGACACTAAGCTAGATGTCGAGTTCTTTCCAAGGGTACAACTACTCCACACAATGTATTTTGAGGACTAAAATACTAACCACTCACACTCACAAGATTATGATGGTTTGATACAACAATGAAGTATGGATCAACACTAGATCATACAACACTAAGCAAACAAGACTTCCAACTTCTCGTTGAAGCTTGAATATGACTTGATCTTCTTTGCTACAAAGAGATCACTAATATGATATAAGCGAGTTAGAAAGGTTAGAGAAGATATGTATGAGTATGTTAGAAAGGGATGAGAAACTACTTGGCTTGGCATTGCTATTTATAGCCAATTGGACGGGAGCGTCCGGACGGCGGACCCCTAAAAGGGTTCCGCTTGGTGTACCATTTTGGTACCGCCGGTCGGGATCAAGATATCAAATCTTGTCTAAAGTCAACTCTATCTAAGTGAGATTGTGCAAGATATGAAGAGTACAAATCTTCACAAAATATCTAATGGAATCTTCTAATGATTTCCATGATGTAATACATGATGTCAAATGTTGTATTACTATTTATAAAAATATGCAAATGCTTAAGTAGTGTTTGGTTTTAAGAACCTAACACATTCTACAAACTACTATCATACATAATGATTAGAGTCATATCAAGATGTTACTAATCATAAATGTAAATGCTTGAATGATGAATATATTGTTTGAGAAAGCTTGTTTTAATATCTAATAAACTTGACAAGCTTTAAGCTTTTATAAATTAAATTTACTTTTGTAGTTAACAAAACTTAGGCAAAGATCAAAAATATAAATAACGTTTAATGGCGATATTTGTATTAACAATCTCCCCTTTTGTTGAGGACAAAATATAAATTTATTTTATAAAAGAAACAAAGTTTGTCAAGAGTTATAAAAATATTAGTTTTAGAACTTGAAAAGGAAATGATAATGCAAGTGTATGAGATTTGACTTTTATGAAAGTCAAAAATTCACTAGTTGATGCATGATGTTGACTTTTCGGAAAGTCAAAGTATCAGGTTTGACTTTTTAAGAAAAGTCAAGTATTATCAATGAGTTCTGTTTGACTTTTAGAAAGTCAAATGTATGCGATTGACTTTTGGAAAAGTCAAATATAAATAATTTCAAAGTTCTATATTTTCTCCCCTTTTGTCTCAACAAAAGAAGAGGCTATCTTGAATGTAATGAGCAGAGCTATTATCTCCCTTGTTCAAAGCTCCCCAAATTGGGTGCTTTAATGGGAAGATACATGGATTGTGAAAATAAAGCTACAAAAATTGTTAGTAATAATGATCATTCATGACATTTCCAAACACTATGTAATGACACCAACAATGTAATAAACAACATTCATTAGTTAAAATTTTCATGAGTAAAGATCATGAAAAGAGAACACAATGATGTGTTTCTAGTACAAGAAAATAAAAATTATCCTAAGAAAGCAAATAAAAGAAAGACTATTCTAAAACCATCCTAAAGTGATGGTGGATGGGAAAAAGCGTTGAGGCGCTCGAGAATGTGGTTGAGGATGAACCTCATTTCTTCGTGGAAGTCATGGACCATAATCCGGGTCCGTTCACGGTTTGACCCGTTGCTCACAAGTTGAGCAACCATGCCTTGGAGGGTAGAAAGTTTGGGGAGGTTGTGGTGGTGGAATGGTGGATGTGTTGGTGGTGTTAGGGATGTTTGGAGTGGTCATGATGGATGCAAGCAAAGCACTTTGCATTTGCATTGTCTCACAAGTGAGAATCCACCATGCCTTTGAATTGGTGGAGGTTGTGGAGTTGACTTGAATCTCCTCTCAGTGGGATTGTCATCCCAGCATGCACTCGGAATGTCCTCAATATGAGGGACATTGATGATGGAAGTGGATGATCCCGTATAAAGGACCATGAATGTCCTTGTGGTGGGGTGGAAAAGGAGAGGTCTTGGCCCTAATGGGGCGTTTGGGTCAATGGATGACCGAGGTGACTCATGAGCGATTAAGCTCGAATTGTGCCAAAAGATGGCAATGGTGGTGGATGACTTGGCCTGGGAGGCAAGTCCTCCAAGTCCTCTAGGAAAGGATTTGGTGATGTTGGTGGAGTTGAAAATAACTCCATGGGAGTGAGTGGGAGACCTTGGTGATGGTGGTGAGGTGTTTTGGATGTTTGGATGGGTGCGGTGGAGGTGAAGTAGGTGTTTTTGTTGGTGGTGGAGTGGTGATCACAATGTGTGATGAAGTGGGTGTAGCTAAGGTAAGATGTGTATCATCTCTAATGGGAGATGAGATGGTGAGTGGTGAAGATTCGGATGATGAGCTAAGATGAACAAAACAACAAGGCCTTACGCTCGTTCTAGCGGTTTTCTTGCAAGGTTTTGGTGATGATTTAGTCATTTTAACTTGGGTTTTGATTTGCTAGATAGTAGTGAGAATGAAGAAGGTGTGAGGATGATCATGGTAAAGCCTTTCAATTTATAGAGGTAAGAAATTGTTGAGAAAGGTTTGATTTGATGTTGAACTATTGAAGAGATGAGGTTCCTAATGATTTGGAAGTGGGTTGAATGCTAGTCATATCACCCAGTCAATCCATACAAAGAAGATGGAGTGAAGAAGAAAAGATATGCAATAAATGTGTTCTAGTGAGTGGAATTTCCTAATATTGGATTACCAGCGGTTTGAAGGTACCAAAATTTGGTTCCTTCCTTTATGTAAAGGGCTCCTTGGGTGGATTTTCAAATTTTTGAATTTTGGTGGGAAATGGTTTCTTATATCCTTAGTGAATAATACTAGTTCTAATAACGGTATAAACTAGTTAAGATTGATTTATAAGTGATGGAAGATAATTTGGAATCACGAAAAGAGTCGAAATTGAGAAAATTACGGAGGATCCACGACACCAAAATCATACAGACGGTACCCTAAAAGGGTGCTTGTCTCAGTCCCTTGTCTGGTATGGCGGTACAAACTACATAAGGGCGGTACCAAAATTATGGTGTCGTCGATCCGTGAGTCTTGAAATATGGACGAGTTCGTTTTTAGGTGTCGAGAATTTTCCGAAACACAAAATTTTCTCAAAACTGTTATACTAAACATTTCTAGTTAGGAAAAGTAAATAACACATATGTAAACATAGTGGAGCATAGATTTTGAGCAAGGCTTATTGATTTTCACAATATAGTGAAAATGGGTAAAATTGATAGCATACTTGTGCTATCCCCACATGAGTTGTTAGCATACACCATTGTTTCAAGTTATATTATCATCCTACATAATAAAAACAACTAAATAGTATTAAACATTAACGATAATGTATTGTTCCAAACACTCCTTAAAGTACCCTTATTTGTCCAACTTCTTGTAAATCTTGTTCATCATCCTACCAAGGCACTTGAACATTCCCTTAGTTTGTTTGAATTCTGCGATTCATTCTCAATCTCGGGAAGAGATCGTAATACTCTTGAGGTGGAAGATGAGAGCTTGGAAGACCATCCTCGGAGCTATTTGATGATGATGATGAAGGAGTTGGAGGTTTAGCTCTCTTGCCTTTAGTCTTAGCAACTCGAGCATCACTTAAAGGTACAAAGATGTGAGGATGAGTTCATAGTGAAGGTGCATCCCTTTTGGGGTTGGTGGAATTGGGCGAAGTTTCTATAGAGGCGGGTGAGAAGCATCCCGTATGGAAAACAACGGATCCTTGAGTTGGAATATCAATCATTCTCTAGCTATGTAGTAGGCTAAGTTGAATGGTTGTCGGGTGAACAAGTTGTAAAGCATGTGGCAAAGACAAGCGTTTATGTGATCCCTATTCCCTATGGTGCTAATGGCGTTTGCTCTAAGTAACTCCTCCCATTTCTTAAATTAGTGCTTAAGTTCATTTAGCTCCATTCCATATGGATCTCGGTCTACCTCCTTTCCTTTCGGGTTACTCGGGTTGTGTCGGTTTTGGGTTAAAAGGTGTTCACGGATGACATCCTTATCGGCCAAACGGGTTAGATAGGGAGAAGTGCGATGGTTGATTGCATCAAGGCGGTGGTGACCACTTATCCGTGTGAACACAAGTTCCTCGGTTGGGAATTCCTAGTACTCTAGCAAATTCACTTAAGGTGATGGTGTAGTCATTTGGTTGATTCTAAAGCTAAGACAAAATTCATCATCATCTTCATCACTAAAACCGGTCACACTAGCATAGAATTCTAACACGAACCTAGGACAAATTGGTTCATCAATGTCGAAGACAATCGAATTGAATGGCGGCTAGTTCTTCACGAAGATTAGTGTGCTCAAGGAAGGATGGGTGAATGGTTCTACCGTGGAAATACCTTGATTCTAGACCCGTAAATATTTCTACTTGTTCCTTGGTGAGTCCTTTGGTTTTGTGGTGTTTGGGAATGTAGTTAAGAGTGTCTTTGTGATCATAGAATCTTGCGGCTACCATGGTTATTCTAAGGACAAGAATTAACATGTTAAAAAATGAAAATAAATTTTAACGTTTTTGATTCTAGTGTGTGCCTATATGAAAACAATTTGGAGTTGCGGTTATCTCGACTCATTTATGCACAAAATGGTTTTAGTGGAGTGTTTGGCAAATACCATGAGATAACCCAATGCTCTAATTCAATGTGGCTACATTTGAATATACAGGAGTGCATATTAGTTATGCAATACCTTTAGTATTCAAGAGCATGCAAGTGATGAAAATTCTAACGTTTCTATTTGTATTAGCAATGAAAAATGTTTTCCTACAAGTGAGAAGCTTTTCAAAACTTTTGACATGGGGTGTTTGGTTGTTTGAATAAGGCCTTATATTTATTATCTATCAATTAGTGGAAACATGATTTGTTTATGCAATATGATAATGTAGTACCTAATTTGAATGACTAGTTATGCAATTTGCCAATTGAATTCATATTTGGTATAAAAGCATACATAAAACCCATGTAATGATTTGTGATAGTTTTGTGCATAAATAAGAATCCTAGACTCGAATTAAGAGATGAAATGTAGTTAGGATACTTACAATGATGTTATCTTGATGATTAGTGAGTGGAAAGATGACAATAATGAGCTTGGTTTAAGTTTTACGTTTTGGTAAAGTGGGTTGTGAGGAAGAGGATGTTATATATATAGCAGTTTTGTACATAGACACCACGGACGAGGCACACAAATTTTGGTTCCGTCCGTGTTGTCGTTGGTGCCGTAGCTCTGATGGAATCAAGGCAAAATTGTTTTGGTTTGACTATTCTAATGTTTTAGGCTATGTTTATCCTACATGTTTGGTTCCATTAACCTAAACCAGTCTAAGAAGATTAAAGGTTCTCGTTTAAGAGGTTTAGTAAAGATGTCGGCAATGTTGTCTTGGAGGATACTTTCTCGATTGAAATGTTTCCTTTTGAACATTGTCGCGAGAGAAAATGATGATGATTTCAATGTGCTTTGTGCGAGCATGTTGAGCAGGATTTTCTTGAGATCGATGGCTCCCTTGTTGTCATAAAAATATCACAATGTCGTTGAGATAAATTCCGTAGTCTCGAGCTTGCTTCATCAAGAGCTTGTTGACATGCTTTTCCGGTGAGGCGTATTCGGCTTGATGGTAGAGATGGCTAAAGCCGTTTGCTTCTTTGCAAACCATGAGGTGAGACAATGTCCAACAAAAGTACAAATACCACTTGTACTTTTTCTATCGACATAATCACCGGCATGATCCGAATCGGCATACACTATGGTTTCTATACCCGTTCCTTTGGGATACCATAATCTAAACACGTTGTTCCTTAATATATCTAAAATCCTTTTAATGCTTCTAAGTGTGATGCCTTTGGGTTTTCTTGAAAGCGAGCACATAGACAAACACTAAACATAATGTCGGGTCTACTAGCCGTAAGATAGAGTAGGCTACCAATCATTCCTCTATATTTAGTGTTATCTACGGATTCACTTCTTAGTCCTTGGTGAGTTTAGTGTCAGGGACATGGGTGTTTTAGTTGGTTTGGAATCTTCAAGACCAAATTTCTTAAGCATGTCTTTTATATATTTAGATTGGTTAAAGAAAATACCATCTTCTAGTTGTTTAATTTGAAGTCGTAGAAAAGTTTAACTCGCCCATCATACTCATTTCAAACTTGTCATGCATGATTTTAGAAATCATTACATAGTTCTTGACAAGTTGATCCGAATATAATGTCATCAACGTAAATTTGAACAATAATAATTTGTGATTCCTTTTCTTAGTAAAAGGGTATTATCTACTAATCCCATAGTATATTTGTTATCAACAAGAAAAGTCTTAAGGCAGTCGTACCAAGCTTTAGGTGCTTGTTTAAGGCCATATAATGCTTTCTTGAGTTTGAAGACATGATGTGGTTTCTCAAAGTCGGTAAAACCGGGAGGTTGAGCAACATACACTTCTTCGTTAATAAACCCATTAAGGAAAGCACTTTTAACATCCATTTGAAATAATTTAAAGTCATAAGCGCATGCATAAGCAAGTAATATTCTAATAGATTCAAGTCTAGCTACCGGTGCATAAGTTTCATCATAGTCAATTCCTTCTTGTTGATTATAACCTTGTGCAACAAGCTAGCTTTGTTTCTAGATACTACACCATTTTCGTCCATTTTGTTTGAAGACCCATTTTGTTCCAATTATAGTTTGATCTTTGGGTTTTGGAACTAGTTTCAAACATCATTTCTAACGAATTGATTTAATTCTTCTTGCAGGCAATTACCCATGATTCATCTTTTATTGCTTCATTTATGGTTTTAGGTTCAATGGTGGATACAAAACAAAAATGATTACTTTGATTTTGAGCTTGTGACCTTAAGGTTCTTTGATTAAGTTGTCCTATGACCTTTTCTAATGGATGACTTTTAGACTCTTTGATGTTGACAATTTCCTTATTTGATGGTTAATCTTCCTTGTTATTATTAATTTGACTTTCTATTATTTGACTTTCAACTAAGTCATCATCTACCAAAGGTGATGTCTTAGAGGGAGGTGGACTTTCGTCAAATGTTATGTTCAACGATTCCTCGACTATCATTGTTTCTTTATTAAGGACAATGTAAGCTTTACTAGTTTGAGAGTAACCAAAAATACACCTTCATAAGACTTTGGGTCAAACTTGGTGAGATAATCCTTAGTATTAAGAATAAAACATTTACAACCAAAGACTTTAAAATATCCTAATGTTGGCCTTTTACCTTTATAAAGTTCATATGGTGTTTTGTTTAGGAAAGGGCGTATTTGGACTCTATTTAAAATATATGTAGAAGTGTCAGCGTTACACCAAAACTTTTGAGGAATGTTTTGTTCATTAAGCATTATTCTACTCATTTCTTGAATTGTTCTATTTTCGTTCTACTACTCCATTTGATTGAGGTGTTCGTGGGCGGAAAAGTTATGTGTTATACCATTTGTATCACAAAAGTTTCCAAATTGAGTTTCGTTGTCAAATTCACGACCATGATCCGTTCGGATCGACACAATTTGACACCTAGAAGATTTTGAATTTTCTTGCTAAGTATTTCAAATTTATCAAAGGCTTCATTTTGGTTTTCAAAATAACGTCCAAGTAAACCTTGAGTAATCATCTACTATGACCAAAGTGTATAAGTTGCCTCCATAGCTTCTTATAGCGGATGGTCCAAACAAGTCCATATGTAATAATTCTAGACACTTGATGTGGACACCATATTTTTAGATTTGTGACTACTATGTGTTTGTTTACCAATTTTGCAAGCGTCATAAAAGTGTTGGTCATATTTTAGTTTTGGTAAATTTCTAACCAACTCTTTTGAAGATAGGTTTTGTATAAGTCTCATATTAGCGTGACCTAGCGTCTATGCCAAAGAGATGAGCTATCGTCTAATGTTGTTAGGCAAAGTTTGTCATTATATGTTTTATCTATTTTCATAGCGTATATGTTATTTTCCTAACTCCTTTAGCTATGGTGATACCATCTTTTAGTATTTTACTACCATTTTCATCAAATAGTACTTTATACTTTTTATCACATAGTTGGCTAATACTAAGTAGATTAAATCCTAACCTATCCACATGAGCAACATTTTCAATAGTTAGAGTTATGAGCAATCGTACCTTTGCCAATGATTTTGCTTTTGAGATTGCTACGAAAGTGACATTACCTCAGTCATACTCTTGGTATGATGAGAAGAGACTTTGTTGCCGTCGTGTGTCGTGAGCATCCACTATCTTTTATCCATTCATCGGGTTCCAATCCAACTTTCAAGCATACCTAAGAAGCGAATAACTCAAACATTTGGTCCCCGATATCTCATGGGTCCGTTTGGGTTAAACATACCATTATTTGATTCATGTATGGAAATGATGGGTAAGGGTTCCATGGCATGTAATCTGGAGTTTGATATGGTCTAGGAAAGTTTTGATTCCAACCGTTGTGTTGGTAGTTAGGTTGAGCGTTGTGGTTGCTCTTAGGAAAGGCGTTTGGCAAAAGAAGTTTTATATCGTTGTTGAGTAGTTTTGATCTAAATTCATTTTAACAAGTCCTACTCTTGATATAATGGCTGGTTTAGTTTAACATTATCATTGGTTTTCTTTGTTACTTTAACAAATTCGATGCGGTCCGTATTGCAAACATTACATTACCTTTGAAGTACCATGGTACCATTTTACTGTGGACGGAACCATATTTTGGTTCCGTGCGGTCCGTCTTGTCTGACAATTTTGACAGAATGTTCGTCTTTTTCGGCCGTTTGTTTTGACTCTTTGGAATTAATACTTCATTAAAACCTAGCCCATTCATGTCTCACGGTGTTTTATGGTTTTTAACTATTTCATCGGCAATAGCGATGTTTTTGTTAAACCTTTTAAACTTAGAATTATTTTCTATTAAAACTTCTTGTGTGAGCTTTAGTTTTTCTATTTCAAGATTAAGCTCTTGACATGATTTACAATCATCGTCATTTGCTTTTCCTTTTTCAAGTCGCTTTGCTTTTCTTTTAACTCATATACCTCATTTTCCAAAAACTCCTTTTAGTTTTAGAAACTTATTTTAGTTATGATTTTTAGACTTAGCTCGCACAATTGATTATATTGTTTTTGCAAGGTGTCATCATCTATAGAAGAATAAGAAGAGTCGGAAAGTACCTCATTTGACTCATGTGCCATTAGGCGATCTCTTCCTTGCTTGATTCTTCATCGTCTTCACTATCACTCCAAGCACCACTTACAAAAGCTCGTTGAGTTTTGCTTTTAGGTGGCTTGGGACATTCTCTATGAGATGACTTGTATCACCACATCTAAAACACTTTCTTTCACCTTTAATCTTCTTATCATCCCGATCTTTTGAATGGCTTCTTTTCTTCTCGAGGTTGTCTTACAAACTTTCCTCTTCTTCAAGAACTTCTTGAAATCTCTAACGGCCATGGCATACTCCTCATCTTCACTATCGAGACAAGATTCACCATCATCGCTTGATTCCGCCTTTGCTTTAAAACAGCAGTTTGATCTTCTCCTTTCTTCCTTTGATGATCTCGAATCTTTCTCCATTACCATTTCGTGAACTTTGAGAATGCCAATTAGCTCGTCTAGTGACATTATTGAGAGATCTTTTGATTCTTCAATAGCGGTCACTTTAGCTCTCCATTTGGGATGGAGTGCTCTAAGAAATTTCGACAAAGTTCTTACTACGAAAAGATTCATCAAGTGCTTTAAGTGATGTAATGATAGTGTTAAAGCGAGCAAAGCCACAATCAATGGTTTCATCTTGGGGATAACAAATTGTTCATATTATTGAACAAGAAGATCAATTTTGTTATCCTTGACTTGTAATTTCCTTGATGTGTAACAATTAAAGATTCCCAAATATCTTTGGCGGTTTCACATAAAAATTCTTTCATATTCTTTTCTAGGTAAAGCATTATAAAGCATCATTTTGGCTTCATTATTTTAGCAACTAATTTCTTTTGTTCATCAACGGAAATATCCTTTGTTGTAGAACTAAAATCTCCTTTAACAATAATAAACCAAAGATCTATATC
This sequence comes from Chrysanthemum lavandulifolium, assembly GCA_022545495.1. Lineage (NCBI taxonomy): Eukaryota > Viridiplantae > Streptophyta > Magnoliopsida > Asterales > Asteraceae > Chrysanthemum > Chrysanthemum lavandulifolium. Next base: position 23,490,538 of record CM040246.1, read on the forward strand.
TTTTGATTTTACATATGTTTCAAAAGCGGTTTTCAATAGATAAATCCATTGGTTTCAAAGAGTGGTGGTCTTTGCATGGATTGCCACTTCTTTAAAGTTTTGAGAATCCATGGATCGTTTCAAGTTTATAAAATACAAGTTATTTTAGAAATTCTTGAGCAACGAGGCTCTGGTACCAATTGTAGAAAACTAGAAGGGGTTGAATAGTTTACCGATTAAAACTTTGTTTTGAAACTTATTGAAAGATCAATTGATATTGATCTTGAGTATATTAATGAAATATGCAAGCAATATGTAATAAGTAAATAAGGAAAGAAATGATCAAACCACAACAAGTTGTTTATAGTGGTTGACCTACAAGGACTCTTTTTCCTTGCCCTACTCCACTCCTCGAGTCTCACTCTCGAGAGTTTAACTCACTAGTCAACAAGCTCCTTTCACCGTGGAGAAAACCTTTACACTTAACTTACACTATTTAGACACTAAGCTAGATGTGAGTTCTTTCCAAGGTACAACTTCTCCCACACACAATGTATTTTGAGGACTAAAATACTAACCACTCACACTCACAAGATTATGATGGTTTGATACAACAATGAAGTATGGATCAACACTAGATCATACAACACTAAGCAAACAAGACTTCCAACTTCTCGTTGAAGCTTGAATATGACTTGATCTTCTTTGCTACAAAGAGATCACTAATATGATATGAAGCGAGTTAGAAAGGTTAGAGAAGATATGTATGAGAGTATGTTAGAAAGGGATGAAAACTACTTGGCTTGGCATTGCTATTTATAGCCAAATTGGACGGGGGGCGTCCGGACGACGGACCCCTTAAAGGGTTCCGCCCGTGTACCATTTTGTACCGTGGATGCGGCGATCAAGATATCAAATCTTGTCTAAAGTCAACTCTATCTAAGTGAGATTGTGCAAGATATGAAGAGTACAAATCTTCACAAAATATCTAATGGAATCTTCTAATGATTTCCATGATGTAATACATGATGTCAAATGTTGTATTACTATTTATAAAAATATGCAAATGCTTAAGTAGTGTTTGGTTTTAAGAACCTAACACATTCTACAAACTACTATCATACATAATGATTAGAGTCATATCAAGATGTTACTAATCATAAATGTAAATGCTTGAATAGCGAATATATTGTTTGAGAAAGCTTGTTTTAATATCTAATAAACTTGACAAGCTTTAAGCTTTTATAAATTAAATTTACTTTTGTCGTTAACAAAATTTAGGCAAAGATCAAAAATATAAATAACGTTTAATGACGATATTTGTATTAACAGAGTGGGTACCCAAGTCTTGTTTTGTTCTAGAGCCTGCATTTCTTTGTCCATGGCTTCAATCCATTTTGGATCTTTGGAAGCTTGGACATAAGAATGTGGTTCAACTGATCTATCAATGCAATTAATGAAATGAAGTGATTTGGTTTTTAAGTTTGATAATTAAGAAAATTAGAGTGGTGGTGTTTGGTGAGAGATGGTGGCAGCTTGTAGTGGTAGTAAGAGAGTTTGGCTGGTTTGGTTTTAGTTTTAGTGGAGGTTCTGTGTGGTTGAGTTGGTGTGGATGATGGTGGTATAGATGGTGGTGGTTCAGTGAAAGTTGTTGGTTCAGTTGGTACTGATGGTGTTGGTTCAGATGGTATTGATTCATTTTGCACTGATGGTGGTGGTTCAGTTTGTACTGATGGTTGTGGTTCAGTGTGTACTGATGGTGCTGGTTCAGTTGTTGTGCTGGGTGATTTTGTAGTATGAGGTGTAGGAGATGATGTAGTGGATTCTTGTGTAGGTTGTGTTATGGATGGTGAGAGATTAGGTGTTGTGGGGATGTGTGAAGATGGTATAGTTGGGTGGTTTGATAAGGGAAGTATAGTGGATAATGAAGGTTGTATTGTGGTATTTGGAGATGATGCAGGGGAGGTTAAGGTGTGAAATGGATAAACGTTTTCATCAAATGTGACATGCCTACTGGTAATGACTTTGGTAGTGGAGGGATCATAAAGTAAGTATTCATTTTGGTTTTGAGGGTAGCCAAGTAAGATGGTGGGAATTGATCTTGGATGAAATTTGTCAGGTGTGTGATGATGTGCATAAGCTCTGCAGCCAATTGTTCTGAGATGGTCAAGTAGGGGCGGTGTGTTGTAAAGAAGATCATAGGGACTTTTGTTTTGGAGAATTGGTGAGGGGAGTCTGTTGATGAGGTAGGTTGCAGTTAGGATACAGTAGCTCCATAGATGTTTTGGGAAGTTTGCTTGAAATTGTAGAGATCTGGCAACTTCTAGGAGATGCTTGTGTTTCCTTTCAACTATGGAGTTTTGTTGTGGTGTATATAGGCAGGAGGTTTGGTGGATAATGCCATTGTCATTGAAAAAATCAGTGAGAGTTGAATTAACAAATTCTGTGCCATTGTCACTTCTGAGTGTTTGAATGGAGGTGTGAAACTGTGTTTTGACATAAGCATGAAAATGTTTTATAGTAGAGATGACATTATGTTTGGTTGGAATTAAATATGTCCATGTGGCTCTTGAAAAATCATCAACAATTGTGAAAAGCAGTTTGCATTTATTTATTGTACAATGGTGGTAAGGACCCCATACATCAACATGAATGAGTTTAAACATTGAATCTGCATGTGATGAACCAAAATTAAAAGGTAAAGCATGATGTTTTGATAATGGACAAATTGTACGTTGGTGGTCTAAATTTGATTTACTAAATGATAATTGTTTGATAGTCTTGAGTACTTGAGGAGATGGGTGTCCCAATCTAGCATGCCAAAGTGAAAAATTGTTGGTTTGTACAGAGGAGAATGTTTTTGATACAGATTGAGTGGTGGTGGTATTCATAAGGGTAGATGAAGGTAGAACATAGAGATCACCAATGAGAAGTCCATGGGTTTGGGATCCATCATGGCCCTGGAAAACACAAGTGTTTTAAGTAAATGTGATTGACTTTAAGGTGTTTTGAAGTATCTTGCTGACTAAGATCAGATTGTTTGTGAAAGTGGGGATATAAAATACATTGTGCAAGGTAATATTTGGTTGCAATGTGACTGAACCAACCTTTGTGACTTTAGCTGTTTGGCCATTGAGTAGGTGAACAATAATGGGTGTTATGCAAGTGATTATGTTGTGCATGAGTGTGAGTGAAATGTATATGTGATTAGTTGCCCCACTATCTATTATCCAAATTTCCTTTGAACCAGAAATGTAATGAGCAATGATTCTTGCGAGTTTACACCATGAGATGTGGGATCGAGTAAAGCCTGCATTGTTACGCATCATCAATAGCACCTGGTTGAGCAGATTCTGCAACTGGTCCATTCTTGCAGTCACTGAGTACTCTGGTGGCAGGTTCATGAGGTTTGAAGTGTCAACAGAGGTGGATTCAACTGGAGTATTTTCATTTGCCATAACCATGTTGACTGTCCTTGGTCTGCGTTGTGATTGAGTAGGTTGTCTCCTTTGTGGTGGTTGATACTTGTTGTGTAGGGGATGGCCAATTGGATATCCAACAAGTTTGTAGCACTCCTCTTTGGTATGACCCTCTTTTCTACAATTTCCACATATAACTCCAGTTTTGAAAGTACTTTTTCTTGCTTGTGGTTGGGTTTGGGATTGAGAATTCTGATTTCTGCTGTTTCTTGCAGAATCATAGTTATTGCCTTTGTATGTGTTCAGGGCAAAGGAGACTATACTAGTGGTTTGTTATGGGGCTTCCCTTTGCTTCTCTTCCTGTCTAAGCATGCTATAGGCTTTGGCCACTAAGGGTAAGGGTTGTGGTAGTAGGATTTGTCCCATAATATTAGTGTAACTTTCATCTAATCCCATGAGGAGCTGAATGAGTCTCTTCCTTTGATCCCTCTCCCCATTTGTTTTACCATTATCACAAACACACTTGCAAGTACGGTTGTAAGGAGCCTCTAATGCATCTAGTTCATCCCATAGACCTTTGAGTTTATGATAATACACCTCTACAGAACAATTTTGTTGCTTTAGATGAACAATATCATTTGTTAATTGGTAAATTCTGTGTCCATCTAATTGTGAGTGGTGGTCATGTAACTGATGCCAAAGTGAGTGTGCAGAGTGTACAAAATTCAGGTTATTTCCTATTTGGTCAGAAACTGTATTGAGTATCCATGATATGACCATGTCATTAGCTCTTTCCTAAAGATCTAAGTGGTGAGGATGATTCAGGTTCCTCAAAGTCTCAATTAACCAACTTAAGGTTATTTCTAGCACTCAAGGCAATCATCATAGATCTTTTCCAAGTACTATAATTCTCAGATACAATTAACTTCTTGGAGATCAGTATCATACCTAGATGATCATGTGGGTAGAAATAGAGAGGATGATTCACTGAGTTAATATCCTCCATTGTATTAGCAGTAGGTGTGCTTGAAGAAGAAGGATTTGATTCACTGCTTACAACCATTTGTATTCAGAACTTGTTAATGAGAGGGTGATGATTTTTGATGAATTAATTGATGATGATTGTAACTGTTCTTGATGAATTTGTTCAATTTTGATTGTGAGAATTGATTATTGTTGTGTTTTGATTTGATAATTGTGTTTGTCTTGTTGTTGTGATCAGAAATCAGTAAGATTTGATCAAGATTGATGGTGAAAAGTGGTGGTTGTAGTTTGTTATGGTTTCCGGAGTTAGTTATGGCAGTTAGTTATGGTGGAATGTGGTGGTTGTAGTGGTGGAGCAGGATATTGCTCTGATACCATGATAAAGTTTGAGTGGGAAAGGAAAACTTGTATTTCAGTTATGAAAAGTTGTGATACAAAGTGAAATGAAAGGTATATATACAACTTTGACTACTCTATCTATCTTGACTATATCTATAAAAAACTATGTATCTAGACATATTTACATTTACAATTCATTCTCACATCATGTAACACAGAACTAAGCTTGTATCAAGCGTCATCTTCATCTTGTGTTGACTTGTCTTATGACTGTGGACATTTTGCACCGAGTGACTTTGAGAAGGAACATTAGTTGATTGATTCTAGCTACCACAATGCCACCACTTCTTTCTTTTCTCCCAAACCCTAGTCGAAGCTTCTGTAGTGAAAGTGCATCGCACGCCAGCTTCCTTAATCATTTCTATGTTATTCCCTTATTTTCTTTGTTATCCCTTTTCTCATTATTAATTTTCCTACAATATTATCAATCTCAATATCCCTTAACAATTGTTCTACGTAAACATTAAAATAAGTGGGTGTTGCTAAAAGTTCTTTGTTTACTTTCATGTTACTTAAAAAAAACCAATCAATCAGCATATCTCATCTGAATGAAAAAAAAAAACACGAATTCCTTTCTTTATGTTTTATTTGCGATGTCTCTTTCCTTTGTTAGTTTTCTTATAATATCAATCTCAATATATTTTAAGCATAGCTTCCATCCCGATGCAACCAATTTCTTCAACACTAAGAAGCAAATAAAGTTTCTCAACGGCATCTTCACCAATAGGCTTTCTTTTGGATCCAATTTGAGCTTTCGAAGACCTCGTACTCAAACTGCGATGGATCATTAGATGATAGAAGTAGATTGGTTGGCCCAAGCCCGGTTTGTGGGCTTTGTTCGTTTTCAATATTGCATTATACACTATAATGTTTTTCTTTTAAAGAATATTGCTAACCTATCAAACATATAATTTTGGGCCTTGAAATATAAGCTGATTAAGCTTAATGACATTCAAAAGATAATAAAGCTATAACGATACTCACGTTATTTTCTTGAACTTTTAAAGAAGAGCAAATTCTCAAAGGACAAACGTTATTGAGAGGTCACCATTTAGGCAAAAAATCTGACTCTTCTCGAAATGGTCATGTGCGAGATATGCGACTCCATTGTCAGATGTGCGACTCCATCGGATGTCGACATGTGTCCTTATTTATTATTAAAATACAGTTGTAGGTGGGTGTTTTATCATATATTCTCATTTTTGTCTTATTATTAAAGATGTTAAAAGACCATAATACCTCATAATTTATATAAAAATAACTCTTTTCACTCATCTCTCTCTTTTTCTGGTCACCACTCTTCCCATCACTTTTTTTCAGGTCACCACTTTCTCTCTCTTTTTTCGATCAACACCACCATCACCACATGATCAACACCCGACTTCAAAACCCGCAACTCGGCCAAGAACATCACCACCGGATCGACCATGATCAACACCACCACCGCAGTTCGGCCGAGAACATCGAGAACAAAATCCGCGCTTCAAAAATCCGGATCTCGACATCTTTATACCAAAACCCATAAACTAAATCTTTCGGTCCAACAACAAAAAATCAAAACGGATCTACTCACCATCACAAACACATCACAAGTCTAAGATCAAAAAAAAAAAAAAAAAAAAAAAAAAAAAAAAAAAAAAAAGCGAAAGTCATATACCATCAACTTAGAATTGGTAGTTGGGTTTTGATAGTGGGTTTCGGGTGTTGAATTAAGAATTGTTATTGTCAGGATCTAAGATGAGGAAAATTAAGAATTATTATTGTCAGGATCTTTCGTGGTTATTGGAAAATAACAAGAATTGTTATTGTCAATCAAGAATTGTTATTGTCAGGAAAATCAAGGTGAGGAAAATCATTATCAAAGTCACTTTCGTGGGCTACTAAAAAATTGTTATTGTCAATCGAAGTATTAGCAATTAACTTCAAAATGAATTATTTTGATAGTGGATTTTCTTGACAATAACAATTCGTGGTTATTGGAAAATCAAGAATTAAACTGTGAGTTTTGTATTGCTACTGTGACTTTTGTATTGTATTCACTATGTAAAGAAAATCAAGAATTGTATTATGATGTGAAGTTTAATATTTGTTGTTGTGGTGGCTGGCCGGATTTGGTGAGGGTATTTTGGCCTTTTAATACTATAAATGATAAGAAAAAAAAAGAATATTTGGGAAAACACCCATCTACCATTGTACTTTATTATTAAAAAATGGACACCTGTCGCACATTCAATGGATTCGCACATTCGCACATGACCATTTTGAGAAAATGTGTTTTTTTTGCCTGGATGATGACCTCTCCATGACTTTTTGTCCTCTTTTAGGAATTTGTTCTTTAAAGAATACTAGCGGGGTTCCTAAGCGTTCTTGGTGGTACCACGAAACTAAATTTTTGACGTGCAATGTTTTCGATTATACTAAAAGTTTTGGCGGCGAAGGCCACAGACCATGTCGAGGGTGGTGATGCCGACACATGCCGTTAAGCGGTAGTGGCATATTTAGTTGGTGGCGCCGGTTGCTATTTAGCACAAGAGTGGCAATTTACGTTTTTGAGAGAGAGTGTGAGATATGATTGGTCTTTTATGTGTGTTTATTTGTGGGGTTTTATACTCGTTTTGTACTAATCAATACATTTAATGGGCTGTTAAAATGAGCTGCAAGAATGAGGTTGTTACAATACATGGCTTTTAAAGTCATAAAAGTGGGCTTTAAAAATATTGGAGGGACTTTAAATTTTGTATTTAATGACTACTAATGTTACAAGTATTGGTTTAAGTTTTAAGCTAGCATGTGTCAGTATTAATTTAGCGAAAGACATTATATTTCGATAATAAGTAAATTACAAAGTCTGAATTTTAAGTCTTGTTATTTAGGGAATGTCCTAAATGCATTATAAGGTAGTAAAGATTGTTAACCCATCTAATATATATTTTGGGCCTTGTAAAATTTGGAACTTAAAGGGATTGCTTTATAGCTGAGATGGCTCTAATACTGTAGCCATGAAGCAAGCAAAATTTTGACCCTTTCTAGTTTTTCGAGTGTGAACTTGATCTTCACTAAGGGCATCTCAATGCGGGTGCTGTCTGAGTTCAATACTGGCTGTCATATCGGTAGCATCAAAGCGTCTTATTATTTTATATAAACTCTCACAATACATTAAACTTTACACAGTTTAATACATCCCACATAAGCATCTTGGTATGGGTTTTTCATTTATTATATTGAAGTGGGTGGAGAGCTGGGCCCACATCAAGTGTATAATAAAGGTTGAAACAGAGAAGAACCGTATTAATACTGTGTGAATAGTTGGCACTTCCACAATGGATTGAATGATCAAACACTCATTCATTACACCCTCTACGATGGAGCATTGTGGATGCCCTAATGAGCGGTGATAGATCTTCGGATATATATTAATACACTATACATGCATGCACTTATATATATATATATATATATATAATTTAAATCAAATAAGATCAAACTTAAAGTTGTTAAAATGAGATCAACTAAAATTTGACAAGTCTGGCTCTCCTTACAACAAAATAAATTTTTATTAACTACAACTAAAATTATTAAAGTTTCGATAGATTTCTTTTTAAATTTCTGAAACCTAGGTGATCTACTTGGATTAAGTGTAATGTGTATAAGGTTTTGTATGTGTATAAGGTTTTGGAATATGTATTAGTGTAATGTGAATCAGGTGTATCACTAATCTAAACTCATGTATCATTTGGTTATTAGTTGCTAAAATGTTAATTTGTATATTAAAATATAATTTTTTGGTGTATTATTGCTAAAATTGTTATTTAAAAATGTTTTAGTGGTTTTTTAGACTAGATCTTATTTTTACAACTTTAAGTTTGATCTCACATTAACTCTCCCATATATATGGGGAGGGTTATTGTAAAAACTTTCTTAAAGTTATAAAAGTAAGAACTAGTTTGGACCATTGGATCGCTTAATTGAGATTAGATGAGATTAGTATTAAATGGGTGATATTATAGTTATTAAATGGAGTGTCAAGGGTATTTTGGAGAATTCAAGTACAAATTAATTATTAACATTTTTTGAATTAATTTTTCTACATTTTATTTAGCGACCATTTTTAAATAAGTGATACATATTTACTTATAAAAAAATTTTAACATCCATTTTTAATTTTTGATAGTCAACGTTAACCTTTTTTTTTTTAACTTTTTTTATGCTGATTCATGAAACCTTTTTTCTCATCATTTTCCATTTTGATAGTTGACCAAAAAAACCGATACAAAGATACAACCGAACAACGATACATCTATACACGACTGATACAACGATACAACGATACAACGATACAACCGAACCCGTACACAACTGATACAACGATACATCTGATACATTAATTGTTTCATTTACATTAATTGTTTCATTTACCATGTACACACAGCCCGTACTCAGCCCGTACACAACTGATACAACTACTAAAAAAGTCAAAATGTACAACCTACAACCGAACCATACACAACTGATACAATGATACAATCGACAATCGAACTCGTACACAACCACGAGAATGTATCACATGCTACAATCGAACCCGTACACAACCTACAACAGAACCCGTATACAACCACAAGAATGCATCACCTGCTACAACCCGAACACATACCTGACTTACAACGAGCCCGTTACACGAACACGATTGTATCACCTGCTACAAAACACAAAATCAATTCCCGAACACGTACACAACCACAAGAATGTATCACTGCTATAATCGAGCGAGATCGAAACATAACACACATTGAAAACTATTCGACCAGCTGTAAAACCCTATCTATCATCTCTTGAAAACCACTCCAGTAGCTTTTTTTCAAAAAAGAAATAACCCTATCAAAAAGAAATAACACCATCCAAACACCCTCAAATCATACAAATTCCATCTAAACTGTTAGTTTTCAATTAAAAACTAAAAAAATGTTTTCACAATTTATGACTCATACCTGTAACAACATCATCATATATGTAACAACATCATACCTGTGTTCGGTATCGCCGCCGCAAAACAAAATAACCGGATCTGTAAAAAAAAACTTCTAACGAAATAACCCAAATCGGTTTGTATAAAGATCTGGCGATGGCTACGGGTTTCGTGGCGGTGACGGCAACTAAGGCTCCAAGGTACGGGGACTATAGTTTAGGAGACATCAGCGATTTAGATCTGACGACGATGGCTTAGAAACCCAGCGGATGGAGTATTTTAAAGGCAACTATGGTGTGTTTTTGATGAGCCAAAATCTGGAAAAATCCGGTCAAGAAGCACCATGGATACAAGCCAACATGTGGTGTTTGTGTTGTGTTTTTTTGTGATGAATCGGTGTTGCGTTTTTTCTGGTATGGATTGGTGGAAAGTTTATACAAGCCTAACTTTTTTTTTTGGTTACGAATCAGTGGAGAATGAATTTAAGATGGAGGCTAATGAAATAAAGTTACGGTGTTATGATTATAAGAAAGGAGAGTGGAGGTTAGTTATGTAGGATCAGTTAAAAATGAGAAAATGCAAAATACCTATATTACCCTTTTAGCTACATATTTAATTTTTATTTTTATTAATACTCAAAATCCACTTTTCATTCATTCATTGGGTTCTTATTTTTATAACTTTAGAAAGTTCTCACTAGAACTAGATTCTATATATATATATATATATATATATATATGGAAGGAATCGGTGTGGATTGCATTTTAAGTAGGGATGGTGCGGATAATATCACGGTAGTTTTTTTAAAAATTCAAGAAAATCGAAAAATTAAAAAATAAAGAGGATGATAAATTATTAAGAATCATTGAAAAAATTTCAAAAAAAAATCGTTTTCATGATTAAAGGTATTGTGATATTAAGGTCGATTTTGACTTTTTACAAAAGTCAATATCGATCTTAATATCACATAAACTTTTATTTTAATACAAATTGTTAATATCACACTAACGTTTTTTGATATCACACTACTTTTTGTTTTTTACTAATATTATTAATATCAATTCTTTTTAATAAAAAATGTTAATATCACGGTTTCTTTTCTTGTCAGGGAACTTTTTCTTTTTAATATAATTGTTAATATCGTAATTATCATACGCTTTTTAATAATTTTGTTAATATCGTAGTAAGCTATCGTATGTTTCTTAATATCACGTTTCAATTTTCCATGTAAAAAGCTTAATATCATTTGGTTTTATAATATCACCATTTTATAATATCACAACTTCTTAATATCACGATGGAACTTATAATATCGTTAATATCACGGTGGGACTCATAATCAAAAAACTAAAAGTGCTCGGAAAATCGAAAAAAAAAAATGAAAGAAGATAACAATAGTAAGGATCCTCGGAAGGAAAAAATTAAAAAATCATATACATGATCAATTAGTGCAGTGAAGATAGCGCGGATCTTGACTTTTACAAAAATCAAGATCGGATATGGAATAGGTGGTCGGATCCATCATGCAATTAAAAAATCCTTTTTGATCTCCATATATATATATATATATATATATATATATATATATATATATATATATATATATATATATATATATATATATATATATATATATATATATATATATATATAGGGATAGGTTATTCTAATTTTGTAGCCAATTGTTCAATCCTTCTAAAAAATACTGCTAGCGTTGAATCGGGGACCCATGAAAAAAAATCGTGGCCACAAAAAGAATCATGGACCGCGTTTATAGCGAAAATTGTAGTAATTGGGCCTGATAAATTGTGGTAATATATTCTCATATATATATATATATATATATATATATATATATATACACTACAACAAAGCGTTTAATTTTACAGTTATATTCTCATATCCCAACGATTAAAAGTGTGTACAAATTTAAAGTCCACGCTCCCTTTGCGTGGAGTATGTAAGCGTCACAAAAAAGTGCGCTTATTATTGTCAACAAACATTCAAACACTCTACACTAAAAGGGTGGAGAAATGGTCCAAAAGTACACGCTTTTATGCGTGAATAAACAAATACACATGTCAACACCAATATGCGTTAAAATGCATCTAAACTCCACGCTTTTATGGTGACAAATTGGCAACTGATAACATAAGTTTTACGCTTTTTGTGTCAACCTATTTTTTTATAATTTTACAATTCTCTTTGATTTTGAATCTGCAATATTAGTAACTGGTTTCATACACAATCTGCACTAATATCTCATACAATAAATTTGTAACACAGCGACTAATATTAAAGCGGCAAATAGAGACTATTTCATACACAATCTGCATTAATCATTTACAAACTAATATTGAAGACTTTAAGTACGTTTACAAAGTATCATTCTTTTCACAGTTAATCTTTCACTATCTATTAAAATTTTCTTCTAACTTTTGTCTCCAACCTGCTCCTATCTTGTCTTCATCCTGCTCCTATCATTTGTCTTCAAGCTACTCTTATCTTTTGTCTTCAACAAGAACCTAAAAAACACATAAAACCACAAAACAACATAAACAAGAAGTCTACAACAAGGAAGATATGCCATTTCACCTTGCTAAACCATGATAATAGCGACAAGAAGGAAAAAATGTATGTGAACTCTCATGTTTGTCAATGGTGATGTTAACATTATGGGTTGCCTACAAGCTTTTATCATCTAGCAACCTGAAGTTGGGTCATCAAACTTGTTGGTTTGTTTGGCCCCAAAAGGGCGAGTCGTGTTAACTTTGAAGAAAACTAAAGTATCGTGGATTATTGACAACATCCATGAATCTGAGACACACACTAGCAGGAGAGAGATCTCAAAACCAATATAGTTATCAAAAACAAAACCACCAATATAGGTAAATCACGAGAACATCCTATATAGGGGATAGATTGACTACAACTTTTGTAGCCAATTGGCTACAACTTTTGTAGCTAATTGGCTACAATCTTTCATTAAAAATACACTAGCAATGATTCTGAGACCCACAGAAAAGAATTAGGACCCACAAAAATAACCAGGGACCCACATTTTTAGCGCAAAATTGTAGCCAATTGGCTACAATTAATTGTAGCTAATATATTCTCATCTATACATTATATATAAGAGGAGGCATGCCACATAAAATGCCACGTGTCATCCCATAATGCCACGTCATATTTCCATGTCATCGGCTTTTGTCCACGTAGGCAACATGTTTTTAATCCTTTCATAATTTCGGATTAAATTTTTAGAAAAATGAAGATGCATGGGTTCGAACTTTACTATTACAAAGATTAATAGGTATCTTAACATTGAACCACATCACTTTTTGAATGTATTATGCAACTTCTAATCTATAAACCACGGAATTTGACTAAAAAACCCTAAAGCCCATAAAAACAATATACGATCATACAATCGAACACTACATGACAAACATAACACCCATTCTTCTTCCCTCCTCCCGGAAAAAACCTAACGTGCATAGTGTTGGTTTGATCATGTAGTATTTGCTCATAAGTTTGTTAACCTCTATATGTTTCGTGATAACTTGGACATCGATCTCTAAAGGTATTCCCTCCGCTCAGAAAAAACCCTAACGGGCTAAGTGTTAATTTGATCATGTAGTATCTGCTCATAAGTTTGTTAATCTCTATATGTTTCGTGATAAATTGGACGACGATCTCTAAAGGTATCATCTAATTCTCATAAGGATTTAAGAAAACAATTTTTAAAACATGGATCAACTACTTTACAAATTTTTTCGAGCGTGATACGTTTCACTAATGATCGTTTATGAATAACGATGATCGTTTCAACATATTTTTTAATGTCTATTCATGTGTGCCTCTTTGTAATAGTGATACGTTTCACTAATGATGTATGTAGGTATGAAGTTGGTAGGCATAAGCGAGACATAATTGTATCGTGAACTCTCTCATAGACCACGAGTGTATTCAACGATGCTTTATTATAATCGAATCTTGATCTTTCATTTTCCCGATGCTAGAAGTATAGAGTTGCTTCAGCGGTGCAACTGGATGTTCTTGGTACAAAACATTCGAGGAAGTATACTTTCCCTTTCGAGTTCTAATAAACAGCGAGTCAAAATTCTCTTGTGATGTATCTCTTGCGTATCATCGCTAATCGAACAAAAACCATAATTGCAACATATATAAACAATTGAAATCAAGACCACTCACGTGGTTGACGGACTAACAAGCTAACCCCAACAAATCTCGATTATGTCTTATTATCATCATGGTTAGGGGTTAGCTAAAGCAACGATGGTAGTGTAGGTGGCGGTGGCTTGTGTTGTGGTGGTTCTAGAGAAAGAATGTGTTTATGTTGCTTTTCTTTTCTTTGGTCAATTGAAATGTTTGAAAACTAAATCCCCAAAAACCTTTTAGGCCCGTGTATTTAATTCTACGGGTCCAAAGTGTTTTGACATTTAAGCGGTGGAAACTAAATTGACCGGTCTAGAAAAGTAGTCTTTTAGACCCGTTGTTTTCAATGCAACTGTTCAAATGCATTTTTATATTTAGACCGGTGGGAACCAAGTAAGCGGATCTTAAAGACTTTCACGACCTAAATTGTCTTTTAGACCCGCGTTTTTTGTAAGCGGTCTTTAAAGGAGGTCTAAAAGATCCTTTTGTAGTAGTGTGAGGATAATGTTCATACTTGTATCCACTTAGGTTATTTTTCTATACTTAGGTTAGTGCGCATTGGGCCTCGCGGTTCTCAAAATAATCGAGGAGAAAAACTTGAGAATCGAGATAGTGATGTTGGACAACCTCGGGTTTCTCGAGACCAATCTCGGTAAATTCTTTATAAGCCTTTATAATTTAAATTAATTATTATCACGGTTGCATTCCTAATTATGTTGTGAGCAATACCACTTGAGTTCATTTCTAGCGACCATCATTTTCTCAATACCAAGCGAACCCGTGAACCTTTAAAGCCAAAACAAGTCAATGTGCAATTCTTTGAACCATGTTAAGTCAAAAGAGTATTAATATGCGAAATTATATATTTGTCACAATCATACGACTACAAACAAGTTTGAGCCCTTTGGACCTACCGGTGCATTCCTGATAGGGATTATATAACAATCATACAATGAAAACAAGTTTGAGCCCTTGAGCCAAAAACACCCATGATGATTTGGGCCGAGTCCACTAACGAACACCCATGTAAATGCAAACCCATTGTCACAAACACCCGTATAAGCTGTAGAACCACTTTCCCGAACACCCATATATTTGCAGACCCACTGAACCAAAGCCATATAACCGTAAAAAGTTGTCCATTCTTTGAGAGCTTGACTAATAAAAGCGACCTTGATGGACAACCTCGGCTTTTCATCCACATCATCTCCGACTAGACAAACAACACATTGACCATCTTCAACAGTCGAATTAGGATGACCAAGACCGGAGAGTAACAAATTCACTACTTTATCGTCTGTTAATAACATTGTAGTTTTTATTGTTCTAATTTGTTTGTTTCATGGAAATTAAGTTAATGAATAGATTATGCAAAAGATTCATCCGTATATAAGCGTAAAATGCATCTTTATTAGCTGATGATTTACATTCTTATGCTCTATTTTGATGGAAAACGAGACTTTGTAATGGCTTGAAATCAAAGCATGAGGAAAACGAGGCCGTCTTTACGAGATTGAGGTTTATTAAATGAATGCATAACGGTATTTTGTATTTCCAAAATACTAACAATACTTTTCAGCGAGGTTGATATCTTTTATGCGGACTATTGGCGGGCATATTATGGCGTCAAGCTCATAATCAACAACTTTTGCAGCAAGCAACTGAGAGAGATGATTGTAACATTAAGTTTAACTCTTTAGCTAAAGGCGTTTCTATAAGGTTAATTCTCTTTAGCTTTGAGCATCGGGTTCATTTTAGGTTTTATTTTATATCAAGTGATTAGCTTGAGATCGAACATAAAACTATAAAAGTTTGTTAGGCGATAGATCATTAATTTCATTACTACAAAGTCTACAAATATACTTGCGAAGTGTGAGCGTGTTGAATATGATTTCAAAACTACGTTATTCGGTAATATCTAACTTTAAAAAAAATTAAGAACACTACCGCTTTTGCTACCTCTGCATCTTTGGACCTTGACCATGCATGATTCTCTTGCAACACAAGTTTAATGAGGTAAACATTATGTTTACATTTCTTAAATATATCAAAACATAAATATATTCATATATATCAATACATCTGAGTTTGAGACTAGATCTCGAGCTCAAACTCCCAACGCTTTTGTAAACCGCATTAAGCCATGTTTAAAAAGTCATTAATACTTTAACAACATCTAAAGAGCTTAAGATTATTCACGAAGCCTTGCATCTTGAGCTAGAAAGGGCCGCGCCCGGTGAACGGTCATCAAAACAACGTCTTGACCAAGCGATGTCAACTACTTACTAAATCGCTTTGGCGAGGAAAAACATTGTGGAAAAGTAAAGAAAGGCGTGCAATTGAGTGCGCCATTGAATCCGTTGCTAATGAGTTAGAGGCGAGAAAAAATTAAGATGGCGATCCAAAATCTTGAATAAAAACTTAGGCAAGAGTTAGCGAAAACTAATACAATGAACCATCGAGAAGAAAATATACCTTATTCCTCATTTATTTATGGGTCGACGGGTAAAATTTGTTTAGAACTCATTTATTAATATCACTAAAAATGTGGAAAAGAGATCTTTGTAGGTCTCCCCACGGTGTAGCCACCTATTTGAACTTAGGCAGTTTTGACTGTTTGAACCTAATCGAGATCTTGTAATGAACCACACATTAAGCCTTTTATAAGTTTTTCCAACTCGATGTTAGATTGTATTATTCCAGCTCATTTTTGATTATATTTACAAGTATCGATAATTAATTACCAAATAGACTCATTTATAGGTATAATAAAAGCGATGCATTAATGACATAGATAGTTTGAGTAGCGAGATGGGTTTGATTAGGATTTGGGTTTTATTAAGCTAATTTTGGAGGAGATGAATCTGGGGGTGATTGTATTAGTGTGTTTTGAATTATGGTAGTTAGCTGGATGAGAAAATCGTGGGGTTATTATCTTTATTCGTTAATTGGATGATACAAATAGAAGCGAAGATAGATTTGATACGAGTTTATAGTGCAGGATTAGAAGTGCAAAAGGTGTGGTTTGCTTGAATGTTATTGTTGTATTGTGGGATAGCCGATTGGTTACCGAGGGGTGATAAGGAGGCGATAAGTATCGGAGGGTAAAGAAGTCTTTGATTTCTCAAAATGAACTCGAGAATCGGGCTAGAGGCCGCATCGAGAGAGTTGTGAGTATCATGTGGTTCAAATCGGGGTAGTAACAAGGAATCAGCCGGTATTATCGCTAACGAGGGTGTAATAAAGATCGAATGATGGTAGTTTTTGGGTGAGCTTATGTGGATAGCGATCATTAATAAGGATTTTGAGACTAATCCTTATACGGTGAAAGAATGTGTCTCTCAAAATGAAACATTAGTCATTTAAATGCGTATTCAAAACTATTCTTGATGTGGTGGTTCTTGAGGTGTGATTAGCATTTAAGTTACTACATAACCTAAACATCCTAAACATAACTCAAGTCGGCGGATGCTTGACTTTTGAGAATCTCGATCACAATCCGACACCAAGCCATTCAACAACGCCATATCGGTGATGTGGGCATAGGCTGGTTTGAGAATCGAATCCACGAACCATGGTGAAACATAGTTCTTCTCTTACCGGGTGAGTTAGAAGGCCGAGGTCATCACAAGCTGCGACTTAACGAGAATGGGCGTCAAATGTCGAGGCGGTTTGCAAAAGACTATGTCTCGGTGAAGGAGTTTCTAAGGTTGGTTTCCTTTGATATTATGTCCGCATTTTCTAATTATTATATCATATAAACTTAGCGTATGTAACTATCAAACATTTTTTTTCTAGGGGATCGTGAAGTGAGTCGCTTGCATATTTCATTGGGAGAGTATATCTATATTTGAAAAGTTTAGGGATAGATGAAAAACATTCTGATTCGAACAATCTCCCAAATGTGATGGATCACTATCTTTGAAAGATTGTTGGATGGTGAAATCGAGAATTCTTCGGTTGGAGTGAGTGTGTTTGGATTGCGATAGATCTCGGGTAAGCTTATTAGCATGCTTGGCGAGTTAATTGAAGTTTGTATACATGTTTATTGAAGTTTTGGATACATGTTTTTGCCTAGGATAAAATTGGGCGTCTCTTGAAGCAAAGAAAGGCGCAACCTAAAAAGTGGAGGTAACTTTTTGGATGTATATTTGTTGCTACGCTTTAAAATTGAGCGGTGCTAATAAATCATGTATTTGTGAAAATGGTTATAAAACCCATTCACAAGGAGCTTAGTCACTGCATTTGAAGGTATTGTATTAAGGTTGTTGAAGCACTTAAGGTAAAGCAATTCCTACTCACATTCGTCTTGCAAAACTAATGTGAATATCAATAACAAAGATGGTTTCTGGTAGTTGCAATCCATGTTCTTGAAGTTATCAATAACAAAATATGTTTGAGCGCTTTAAAATTTGGGTTATTGATATTTCAGGTATTGTCAAAATTTGCGCGTATCATGGAATCTAAGAAAATACTTACTAATGATGAGGATAAAGGAATCTTGTTCTACAAGAATAGGATTTGTTTTACGGGTGCAAAAGCAGGCGAGTGGCGAGGTTAAAACCGTGACCCATCAACACTTATTAAAATTCATAGTTCAATAATATCACGGGCGTAGATTTGCAAAAAGCTACTTTTAAAGATAACGTTCGTTTATTGCTAAAGGAAATGTAGTCTCTTTGTCCATAGTTGTATTCATGTTGGTAATGCTTTGGTGTTGAATGATGTACAAGCTGTTGAATGCGTTTAAAGCTTATATATAAAAATATAGTCATTACAAGTTATCATCGTGAAATCACTCAAATTGACATGTATTCATGTTGTATGCCTTTCTTTGTAAGCTGCCTTTAGCCAGCATGTGAGGTTTGGAGTATGTTGCATCTTGGTTTATTAGTGCGCTTGCAATGCTAAAAAATGTAGTCTTCTTGTTGTAGCGCTATCTAACGTTTGCGTTTTTAACAATAATATACAAGTCAAGTGACCCATTTCACTGAATGGGTTGTAACAATTACGTTTTCTGCATTTTCTTAGATGATGAATGAAAAGGATGCTACGGAGATGAAGGCTGCTTTAGAGTCCAAAGTTGAGGTGCAATTTGAAGTTAGCACGCTTAAGAAAGCTGTACAATAAAGAAAAGCATGGTATCGATATCAAAGGAAACAAAAAGTGCACCAGGGACTTTTAAATCTTACGTGATTGAATCTTCATTTGTAATGGGCGAATCATATATTGTCTCTTTGAACATTCTTTCTACACAAGACCAAGAGGAGGTGGAGAAGAAGAGATATATGTATTTGGCTTCAACCCTCTTGTGCACCATGCGATGTCCCATCTTCTCATTGTTTAGGGATCGACAATATGTGGAAGTTGCTAAACAAATTAACGATTCACTAGCTGCAATTGGAATTTCAAATGTGTTCTATCCTTGGGGTATGTCTTTGATATATTTTTTGTTTTCATTTTGAGTTGAAAATTGACCCATTCACTTGTGAATGGGTCAGTTTGGGCTACAATTGGATTCTAGATCTTCTTTTATTGTTTTTCAAGGTGTGTAACATTTTGCTATGGTATTAGTTTACGTTTGTAAGATTTTAGTATTTCACATAGGGGTACGGGAAAAATTCATACTTTGAAGTTTCAGAGTGGGATTGCAAAAGATCTTATCTTAGCTAGGGTTGCATCTAATTCGGCCAAAACACTTTCGTTGTATCTCTTTCTCTTCTAATATATAGTACTCTGTAGTAAAGATGATTTTTCTAAAGTTTTTTATATATATTTTTTGCAGTTTGAATGAGGGAAAACAACATTTCCGCCTGAGCGTATGTTCGGGACTGCTAATTAAGCTCCTGGTAATTGAATATTGTATCGGTGCTCTTATGTTCAAATTTAGATTTAAATACGTTGTTTAGGTAGTGATTCGATCATTGATTATCTATGCAATTAGTGCTGGAACTTTTGAACATGAATTAGTAGAATTAGGCATTATCATAAATGATACTTTTATAACCTATGTTTCTTCTATGCCTAATTCTGATACTAATCACACATACTGGATATTTGAGTATTTAGAATGCTACTTTTAGCTTTAGGTGGGCGTGATAAAATGACACAAAGTTTGCTACAACATTGATAGCAGTACAAGCTGGCGATAATAGATGCAAAAACACGCCAGCGATTGGTAGCGGCGCTTTGCACTAACAAATAATAATAGTACCATGATGGCGCTTACTTTCTATCTTATTAGATACCTGAAAGCTTCAAATTACTTCAATAGTGCTTCTGACGAAACTATGGACCCGAATGCTTGATTTTCTTTGCGGTGTTGTTCACGATAGTCAATTCCTTGATCCGCTTTATACACAAGAACCTACGTCGGTTAAACGTATCACCCAAGGCACATCATGTAAATAGTATAGATGACAGATGATCTCCGTTATTTTCACCAAACCAGAGGGATAATTAAAATATTAGTGGTTCAACCTGATGTATACATTTACAACGAACAACGTTGTGAGTGAATGATTTGCCGCCTCTTAAAGTTATTCTTTTCACTTTCCTACCACCTTTACATTTATACATTTGTGTGCATGTGAGCGAATCTTGATTGGTTGTGCACCTCTTTGTTTGCTAATTCCATGGATCTTTTGGTGAAGCCAAGATGGATGCACAAGAATGTGGAACTTTCATCCTCTGTGCTAATACTTAACTCGCTCTGTAATTTTTCTTTAAATATTTGGTTTTCTTTGTAATTTAACATACAAGTCTGTGACAATTCGGTGGTTTGGAGTTGTTAAGGACCGGTGGTGGTCTTATTGTTAGTTGTTCTCTTCTTGATATGATTGAATATCTTGATTAGACAATAGGTAATTAGTTACAACTTCATATATGTATTATTTCATTCTATTTTGCTCTATATCCTTGTTGCTAGGTATAATACAGGTGGTCGGGCGGGTTGGGTAATGAGTACTTTTTGTTAGTGGTTGGAACAAAATTTGGGTTGGGGTGACACAAACTTTTTTTTTTTTTTTTTTTTTTTTTTTTTTTTTTTTTTGGTTGTCATTTATTTTATAGATTATGTGATTATAAATGTTATTACGGAATAGATTATTAGATTATCGTTAAATGGTAATTGATTTATAAAGTACATTTTTTTGTTATAGTGATTGATGACCTTTTATAGTTTCAAAATACATTAAGCGACTTAGACTGGTTAACCCATTTGACCGTGAGAGATAAAACTTAACTTTGGGTGGACCAATTTTACAAGTATATGATTTCTATTAACTAAAGTTTATAAACTCTTTTGAAACACTATCCAGCATCACCAAGTGATGCAAGCGTTTATGCTTATACCAAGGCCATAGTCGATTCGTAAGGTCACAGCAACGAACTTTTAAGTAGGTTATCGGAAATTTATTATTAGTTATAGCTTGGCGTGATCGTAATTACAAAACGTATAAATCCTAAAAATAAAAACCACAAATCAAAGTACTAACCTGCTTTTAGCCGTTTTATGGATTATGGTAACATCAATTATACTTCATAACCGTTTAATTTAACTTTTAATAACTTTTCCCTATATATTTGTTCTACTAAATCCTAAAATTAAAAACCACAAATCAAAGTACTTAACTGTTTTAGTGGTTTAATGGATTATGGTAACATCTATTATAGATCTTAACAGTTTCATTTAACTTTTAATTACTTTTAGTATACATTTGATCTACTAAATCATAAAATAAAACCACAAGTCATACCGTCCTTGGACGAGTTTTGACTATATATATATATATATATATATATATATATATATATATATATATATATATATATATATATATATATATATATATATATATATATATATATATATAGGAAGGATCCAATAAGAAGAATAATTAAAATGAGAAGGGTAAAAGTAATTACATACACATTTTAATATGGGAGAAAATTTGAATGAAGATGCATCCATTTTGTAGGTGCGTCTAGAATGATGGTTGTGATTCTTCACTATCCTTCTTATTTTTTTATTATTCTTATTTGATCCTATATATATATATATATATATATATATATATATATATATATATATAGGGAAGGTTCTTTTCGAGCAGAAAAGGTCGAAGCTACGAGCAAGCGTCAACCGTCGATTTTTGGATATTTAATTTTATTATTTAATTCAAAAGGGCATAATAGTAAAAGTACATTTTATTTTCTTTTGATTTTTAATAAAAACGTTTTTTAGTTCCTAAATATTAAATTTTTTTTTTTTTTTTTTTTTTTTTTTTTTTTTTTTTAAATTTTGGAAAAATAAATTTTTTCTTCATGATTTCAAAAGTAAGATGCATATGTGTTTTTCTCATATAAGTCAAAGTGCACATGTGTTTTTAAATCGTGTTTTCTTAACGTAATGTAGTGTTCGATTCTTAAACCACTTAAATTTATGAATAGTTTTTTTCAACATTTATGTTTTTAAAAGTATGGTGCGTATGTGTTTCACTAAGAAGATATTTGCACATATGTTTTAGCGTACAATTCTTTAATATTCAAAAAGCGAAATTCAATAACATAAACATTATACATATGTCTAATATATCGATTATACATGTATTGCACTAATAATAATTAACGCAATAAGAGACTACCGTGATCTTTGTATGTACGTATATTAGCGTTCATCAATGTGCACATGTGTCTTTACATCTTTATCACAATCAAATTATCTTTAGAAGGTATATGTTTCTTTGAAGACAGTGTGCACTTACATATTGGTCGTTATCATAATCTTTATCAAACATATTGATACACGAAAACATAAAAATTGTTATTTATATCGAAACAACTAGCAAACATATATGAAAAATCTAAACAACTAGGGGCAATTTTTCAATCATAACAACTAACATAATACAAATGCACATCATTGTCTATATCATATAAATGACACAAGTGCACTTTCAATACATTTAAAACTCAAAAACTATAAAAACACATGTCTTGCGGAGGCATCAAATTCAGCATGCGTAAAAACACATATCTTGCTCTCGATAACACATATGCAAAATTTGCTAATTTAGTGTACCAACACATCACTCTCAAACCAAATATCATACTAATTTACTATATCTACAATATCATAACAAAATTTGCTAAATCAATCAATTTATCATTATAAATTGTAACAACCTATATACTATCAAGTGGCAACATCAATGTTTTGTCTTTAGGTTCCACATCAAACAAATATATTACGAACACCAGTTTATAACTTTGTATTTTTTAGATCTAATTTACTTTTAAAATACATATGCACACTTACATATTTGTTTCTTGTATTGGTCATACAAAATTTGCACATGTGCACTCTTCACATCGCTCATCATACCCGTACCTGTAACTACAACCAATTAATAAACGAATTATTTAATTATAACAACTAACAAAACGCATATGCACAATGTATTTCTGACTTTTGCACACGAGACCATATTCTTGACTTCTTTCACAAATTAGTACAGCCTTAAAACACAAAAATACAAGTGCAACCTTAAAAAAAAACTAAATACAAAACATAATTATATCATGACTAAAAATTTATATGCACTTTCAATCGTTTAAACTCAAAGCGTAAAAGCAACATATATACGAAGACGTAAAATTCATCAAAAACAAAAATATCTTGCTCTCAATAACACATATGCACACTCATTTTATTAATTTTATATCAACCATAAAACATATATGCATATATGTGCATGAATAACATTATAAAATATCTTGTATACATGTGCATGAATGAATATTTAGATATTAGAAAGTCTATATGCATGTGCATGACAGAAAACAAGTACTGTACTGCATTAAGATAATATATACTTTCTATCCACTTGGTCCCTTAACAAATACACATGCATAGATGATGATGCTAGCTATTTCAAAATTAATGAATGCTCGACTCTTATCGCTAATTTACATTTTGTTAAAGTCTAGGCTTATAGTTTCAATATTTGATTAACTTTCAGCAAAAAAGAAAAACAAGATAGGTTCTAATGATTTTTGAACCACCTTAAAACAAGAACAAGAACAAGGATCTTTGCAATGTTTAAGGATGCAAAAATATCGCAGCATACTGATCTTGGACTAAAACAGCCATTAGTTTACCTTGATAGTTGACAGTTTACCTGCATGTCAAATAACCACGAGAATTGAAGTATGAAACTAACTGGCATGGTAGATACATGTTTACTAGTCCAATCAGAGAGTACTTTGTAAAATCTTAGTATAGATAATGTTTTTAGGTTTTGTCTACCTTAGGAGTATCGATCACTAAGCTGGCCTAATAAGAACCTTTGCATGTTTTGTGGTTATTATGGTTTGTTGATGAACATAAGGTGGTCTAACAAGTACTATAACAGCATAACTAATAAGTAAGGCTTGAAACTCATATGCTCGTATATGGTAAACGAACAATTTTTTGTTATAATAAAGATATGTTTGCATAATCTACAAATACCAAAGGCCAAAATTTTGATTCAACAATTATTTATCAAATGATTATTGTTGTTGTCAATATAAACTTGTAAATTTACAATTCAATACTCCACAGTCTTCTTATTTTGGGTACTTCGAGACTACTTTTTTGTAACCATTTGTTATCAAGGTAATGCAGTTGCTGATTTGGGGTTATTATTAAGAAAAAGTTAATTTCAAATCTCAGTTAACCATATATATTTAACAAACCAAAATTTGATCTTCAAGCACATATTATGTATTCGGTTATTCAGGTGAGCCCATATTATTTTATTTCAAAACAAAATACGAACCATAAACCGTAATTCAATGCCGGTTGGATCCAATTATCCGTCCAAAACCCAAATAAGCCAAACCGAATTACTAGTTTGGGTTCCTGAAAAAACTATAAACAATTTCAAAATCAAATAATCGAACAAAAACGATTTTGACATGCGGTTAGAAAACATACCTATTTTCTGCGATGGAGATCTTATGTAATTAAGGTTGCAGAAACATACAGAGGTCTCCAAACGTTTCAAGCTTTTGATTTAAATATATATATATATATATATATATATATATATATATATATATATATATATATATATATAGATAGAGATGGGATCATTTAAAACTTGATCTCGAGAAAAGTGGAAGTGATCTCAACCGTTAGATCATCCCCCTTCCCTCCTTTTTTCACCAAACTACGGGGGCCTAAATGTAACATTTTGTATTCTTGAAGGTTAATTCCATAACTTTTTACAATTCCGTATATAATGTTTAAATCAAAATCATTTTGGATATTATCCTTTCAAAATTCTCTCCTTTTCCTCTATAAAGCGAAATCTCGCTTTACGCATTTGTTTGTCACAAAAATCAATAGAGCTCGTTGATGCACTTATTCCGTCAATCACAATGACTCATTCCGACATCAAGCGTATGTTAATCATAACTATAATCGTTATTTTTTGCTTTAATTATGTGATTATGTGATGTAACACGTTTTCCCTTTATTTTTGATGTTAATATTCATAAGTGATTATGTTACATGTTGATTTTATTGATATTTGACCTAATCGTGTGTTATCGATGATTTTTTTTTTTTTTTTTTTTTATATTTTTTTTTATTTTTGTTACTTTTGTCATATCGTTAATGATTATGTTTTAGCGGTTGTATTGTTAGCTTAATCATTTTTTTTTTTTTTTTTTTTTTTTTTTTTTTTTTTTTGTACGGATGCACTAATTTTTATGAATTGAAGTTTGTTTTGTATTATGATTTGTTATTTATTATTATTATTATTATTTATTTTTATATATATATTAATATAAATAAATTTGATGTATATCTGAGATGCACTAATTTATAAATCATGTTCATATTAATATTCTTTATTCTTTGCAATAGTTGATATAAGTGTTCTTTGCTATTGTGATCTGAGATGATTCATATTTGTTTATGTTTATATTAACGTTGTTGATATTGCAGTATTTGATGATAAGTGTTGTTGATTCACTTTTATTTTTTGTATCATATGCACTTGTATACGAATTAGTGTATTAAGTTTGTGGATATACCTTTATTTTTGTATTCATATGCATTTGTATGTGATTTATATGAATTAGTTGATTAGGTTTTTGTATTCAGTTTCATTTGTATTTGAATTGTGGAGTAAGTTTGTTGATATTCAACTTTTATTTTTTGTATTCAGATGCACTTATATGTTGATTGATAAGTTTTATGCTACTGACTAGTTTGTTGATGCACCTTTATTTTTGTATCCGGATGCACTTGTATGTGATTGATATTAATTATTAGATTAAGTATGTTTATATGCATTGAATGTATAACTTGAAGTGATCTGGATTATATAGTTGTATCGTATAAGTGATTAAGTTTATATGCACAATGTATAACTTCAAGTGAAGTGATAAGTTGATGTGATTGATATGAATTTTAGTGTAGTAAGTTTGTTGATGCACCTTTTTGTGTACATATTCACTTGAATACATACATACGCACTTTTATATTTGGTTATAAGTAGTAGTTACATAAACATGTTATAATTGTTGTGTTTTCATATCTTGAGTTTAGGTACGATTTATTCTTCAAACAATGTTGGCGGCAGCAGGTTGTAGTTATGTGTGTGGGGTAGTTCTAGTTTAGGTTACGATGGTGTCGTGTATCTAGCTCGGCTCGGTGGTGATGATTCTAGTTCGAGGATTGTTGGTGCATCTAGTTCTTCATACATTGTTAATGTCTCAAATGTTGGTGATCGATCTGTTGGTGTTTAGTCGGTTATTGATGGGTCGATGGTTTGGGTTCTGATGTGGATGTGTCTCTTAAACCGACACAAAAGGCGTGTTTGTGTCCTTGGTGCAAGCGTACAACTTTTACGAGACATTATTCAAAAATGGGAGGGTTTGATATTAAGCTTGATGCGAGAGCAATCCCGATGGTAGCGATTGTCCTAGTATTAAGTACTTTAGGCGTAATAGAGGTGGGAAGAAAAGAGATTCTATGTATGATAGACATAGGTCGATTACGATGTTCTTTGTGCGTGGTAGGGTGAATGGTAAAGGTGCTAATGGGGCGATTGACAATAAGGGCAAGGAATTGACTTGTCCTTTGGTTGGTGATTCGTTTGTTAAGAAAAAGTTTAGGAAGAATACCTCGTGTAAGGCGGTTGTTTAGCTCGGTTGAGGTTAGGAAAGTCGATGGGGTTATGTATGAGGTGTACGTGTTTGTTGAAGAACATAACCACCGCTAGTTTCAAAAGAAGACATGCGATTCTTAATGAGTTCAAGGGACATGGGGTGTTCTAAGCAACATTTTCGATGCAAGTATCAATTCAATGTTGGACTGTTAGGCGTTTAAGCTTATGAAAGAGATTCTGGAGGTTCGAGAACATTGGTGCAAGCGTGGTGGTGCAAAATTTTAAGCGGGATGTGAGTACCTTTATTGGAGACCGTGGCCTTACGGATGGTGGTGGAGAAGTTAGAGAACCTTGAGAAGCATTGCGAGGGTTTTTGTCGATTACTATAAAGGTGAAGGAGATTCCTTATACGCTTTGTTTTGGGTGATAGTTGTGCTAAGATGAATTATCGTCGTTTTGGAGCGTGATATCCTTTGATGCAACCTTTAGGTCGAACAAGTATGTTTTCATGCTTTAGTTTTATTTTTTGTTGATTTATTCTTGTTCAACTTTTAGTATATATTGGTGCACCTTTTATAATAAAGCGATGCACTAAAAATCAATTGCAGTGCAGAATGGTGTTTGTGCCTTTTCTTTGGGATTGATAATCATAACCGATCTGTTACTTTTGGTCTTTGGGTTGCTTGATGAAACAATAGCCTCCTATAAGTGGCTTTTGCGGGCTTTTAAAAGGCGTTTTGGTGATCCATGAGTTGTTGTGTTGACGGGACCCGTCGATGAAACAAGCCATTCTTGATGTTTTTCCTAATCGCGCCATCGTCTTTGCATGTGGCATATCATGCGAAATTATCGGTTAAGGTATATTGAATTTTTAAGTTTTCTAATAATGTAACATTTAGTATTTGATGCACTAATTTTATCATTCGATGCATTTTTTTTTTTTTTGAGGTTGGTTCTTGGTTTGCAATAACTGATTTTAGAAAGCGATTATGTCTTTGTCGTTTGGAATGATCGATTCGCCAAGTATTTTTGAGGAAGAATGGAAGTCGATCATTGATGAGTTTGGCTTGTCGAAAATAAGTGGCTTTCGATATTTACGATATGAGATCTAGATGGATTCACGCTTTTTGCGCGATGAAGACTTATCGGTTTGATCGTACAACATCTAGGTCGAATCGGAGAATCATTTTTGGTAGATGGACTAATGCAAACTTAACCCTTGTTGAGTTTATTAGTCATTTGATTACGCTATGGATTCTCGGAGGTATTCTCGTGAAAAAATGATCATGAATCTAGGTATAAAAACCGGATATCGTCTTGGGTTGAAATTAGAAAAGGATCTTCTTGAGATTTATACTTTGAGCGTGTTCTTTGACATACAAGAAGAAATTTACATACATTACGAATTGTTTGTCTGTTAGCACTCAAGCTATTGGTCTTTTGAGAAATTTTCATTCGGGACACGGGTGTTAAAAGTGGAATGACAAAGCGCGTTTGAAGTTTTTGAGGTATGTAACTAATTGTATGTATATTTTTTAATTTTAGATGCCCTTTTTTTGTTGTGTTTAGATGCTCTAATTACTGTATTTATATTCAGTTTATCCTTAGATTATTTTATATAGTTTGATTTAGGGTCTAATTCAGTTGCAATATGATAACTTTAGCTGGTTAAGTTTAGTTTTAGGTAATGGAAGCTTCTGGTAGCATTGTAGTAGCTTATAGCGTATTTCTTATATGCAATTGTATTAGTTTATTTCTTAGATGCCCTTTTTTGTTTTGTTTAGATGCACTAATTTATGTATTTATATTCTGTTTATGTGCAGTAAATTGATTATTATTGAATATTTATGACTTGTCAAATTTAAATGGTTGTATTATATATATCTTAGATGCATTAATTAAGGCAATAATATTTTATTTTTTAATTATCGGTGTTGTTTTGTTCATCGATATGTCTATTACTGTTCATGCAAGAGGTTTGATTTGTTTGGGTTACTTTGCCGCCATATCTTTTATGTTTTGAGGTTAAATGGTGTTGAGGATTTCCAGAGAGTATGTGCTTGATAGGTGGTGTAAGACTCGATGATGTTTGTTTGGATCGTTTGTTAATCTTTGCGATTCGAGCTCGAGATCTTTGTTATTCGATCAATTCGTCGTATTGTTGAAGATCTTGTTGACGAGTTGATGCCTTGTAGAAAAGCTTGATGTATATCGTTTGGAGTTATCGAACTTCTATCTAGGGCGAATCGATGTTCAGTTGGGTTAAAGAAAATAATCGGATACATTTTGTTCTATGCTAGGTGTTAGTGAACACGAAGGTGTTGTTATAAAGGTTCGAAACAATCAAAAACAAAGGTGGGGTTCATACTCGATGGAAGAACATTGATGAGATAGTTCGCAAAGAATCGAAGCGAGGAAAGAAGAGCGGGTTTGTTTCACTTGTGGGAAGGTGAAGGACATAATTCGGGACATGCCCTTATAAAGACTCGATCGGTGGTAACAAAAAGCACGCCGTTCTACTCGTGACATGGATGTTAATTACGAGGTGATTAACGTTTTCTTGATTATGATATGCACCTATATACACCTTCAATTGCAATTTGTCTTTTTTTTTTTTTTTTTTTTTTTTTTTTTTTTTTTAGGATTTTCTAAATAAGCATAATATGCGAGAATAATGTAATGCTTATCGATGCATTTATATGGATTGTTGATTTTTACGGAATTGTCGTGCGTATTTGATCTTGGAATTTTATGGAATTTCATGGAATTTAATTGCGTGTTGTAAAATTTGTTGCTTGATGCGATATTTTTAAACTATTGATGCACTGATTTTACTATATTGTATGGTTAGTTATTAAGTTTTCATATTAACTAATTATATTTGATGCATTGTATTTTAAACTTTTTTAATATATTGATTCCATAATTTTCAATATTAACTTTTAATATATCCAGTTATGTTTTTACATCAGTTAATGTACTTTTTTACATCATTCACATATGTATGAGTAATATTCATTTGGATGCACCTTTTTTTTATCATATTGATGCACCATTCTAACCCATTTATGTTTAAACCCATTTACATCATTTAATGTAATTTTTACTATATGAAAACTTATTTTACTTATTTTACCATATTCATTTATTTTTATTCATCATTCAATGCAATTTTTTTACATCATTAACATATGTATCATTAATTATCATTTGGATTCACCTTTTTTTATCATATTGATGCACCATTCTAAGCCATGTATATTGAAACACGTTTCATCTTATAAGGTAATGTAACTTTTCATTCATATAATCATATGTGAAAGTTATGAAAACATTATTTAATGTAATTTCATCATCATCCACATGTGTATCATTAATTATCAATTTGATTTGTCTTTTTTATATCATATTGATACATCATTTATAACACATCTATGTTTAAATACATTTCAACATCATTCATTATAACCCATATATTGAACATGCCATTCATAGATTCAAAGACATAAGTTTTGATTATAACATAACATTGTTTTATGTCCTATATTGTCTGAGGCGATAATAATACGGGAAAATCGTAGATCTAGTTCATAATTGAAATTTATCACATCATATTGTTTCTTTGGTGTAAATTTGTTGACTCCATTTTTCTTGAGCTTCTCTTCGTGCTCATCATAATACTTTCGAACCCTTGGTTGGAGCGTTGAAATTGAGTCTTATGTAAATTCGACTTTTGAGCTTCGTTGAAATTCTTTGTACCTTTTAGACTCTTGTTCTATCATTTCTCTTTTTCGTTGATAGTTGTCATCAACATCTTCACCACATACTTCTTTGAAGCCCGATTAGTTGGTTTAGTTCTTGGACACTCTCTTTTTCGGACGAATTGAAATCTTTTTCCTTCAAAGAATGTCTCCATGTGTCTCATTACAAAATCCCGGAATCAGCGGTTCAATCCATGTCTCCCATTCCAGCTTCATGATTTTATGTTTTGATGTTGATATTTTAGCTGCAGATGGGTGTTCCACTGAGTGCAGATATAATGCAAATGTTTTTGTCTGTAGATGAATGTGTTAATCAGTACATGTTAAATACATTTAGATGCACCTTATTTATAATCTTTGATGCACTAATTTAAATACATTTAGATGCACCTTATATATATATATATATATAATATTGGCAACGTAATCTGCATAATAAAACTAAAATATTTCATGCATTACATCGTTCAGTGCATATATATTATCCATACAACTATTATTAGTTACATTTGCACCACCAACTCAAACCATAATAATAAGTAATATAAAATCTGAACCCAGATGCACTATTAATACAACATCCACACTAATAAACTTATCACTAACTTCATACTAACCGATAACTTTGTTACGTATGATACATCAATAAACAAACTAATTACCTTATGATATTTAAAGTCTGAATAACTAAGTTTATATATAAATTACGAATCACGTCATATTTACAACATATATCGTATTCGCATTGACTATGTCAAAAATATCATAATACATGTTATGTTATATGTATTATCAGTTAAATCATACCGGCAACGAAATGAGATCGAAAACAGTATCAATCAATCATAAATCAAACTATCTTCTATTATCTTAACATCAAACATTCATATTCATTAACATTCATTTGGGTGCGAATAAAAGTTTCTTACCAGTGCCTTTGGAATGTCACCGTATCTTTTATGAATGTCTTGACTGTCATCATGCTTGTTATCGATAATATCTACTTCCATTGTCTTCAAATTGTAGACAATAAGGTAGTATCGATTCATTTCTTCTGTTGGCATGGTTATTGGGAAGAATACCTGATTCGTATACATATTTATGTTAAACAACAGTTTTAATAAACAATGTAATGTGTTTTTTGTTTTAAATCTTACCAGCTCAACTTTGTCAAGGTTATTTTTTGTAGAATACTCAAGCACCTCATCCATTTTTCTTTTAAAGTCTTCAGGTTTGCGTGACATCTGTAAAATAAAAATCATTATACAATATGTCATAAATTTGATTAAGAATTTTATTAATTGTTTTTTTGTATATGAAAATATTTATCAATATTATTGAATTCACTTACCATCATTCCTGTTTTGCAAAACAAAAATCGTGAAGATACCCTGTTTTTCAGCTTCTCGTCATTGTTTTGAATTATACTCCATACGTCTATGGCTGCACTTGTCACTGGTAAACTTTCACGCATGCTCTCAAATACCACCCTTGGGACTTCCATGCTCATTGTTTTGAAAACAATATCGCTGTTCATATGTAAACACGTCAGTTTAATAAAATGGATGCACTAATAATTCAAATGTGATGCACTAAAAATAAATAATATTATATATATTTGTCAAATTAACATTTACTTACTTAGCCGGCAACGTTCCGCTGAATATGAACTCGACGATATGTTTCTCATCAGCCTGCAAATTGTTTGTGATGCTGACCTTCCTCTTGACGTATGGAGATAGCAATACACCTGATAATACCCTATCCCTTTTTGTCTTACTTCCTTTTCGGTTCTTCACGATTGTCATTCGTGTTTCTGGTTTCATGTATCTTATAGGAGCTGCTCTAATTCGTCGGTGGTGTGATACTTCCATCTTGATGCTTACCAAGCTGTTTCGTCTTACTCCTTGTGGTTGGTGAAGGTTGCCCTTGAACTACTTTTGTTGTAACCTTGGGCTTTTGGTTTTCGGTTTCGGTTCTAGGGTCTTCCGTGTTCTTGAACTTTTCCAATTCTTTTTACCTTTTTCAACATCATTTCTTGATTGGTTTCATCATCTTTCCCATCATCTGTTACTTGAGTAATTGGTAGCTTCAATACTTTGTCGGTCAAACATGTCGTCGCTCTGTGAAAACAAATTGAAGCTTGGTGGTGTGAAATCAAATTTTTATCTGTTGCATCTTTACCGGTTTTGAGATTTCCACCGTTTTTCATTCTTTGAGCTAACTTGTCTCCTTGCGTCTGTATCATTTGGAAGCGTTTTAGTTTACCTTTGCTTCTCATGTTTCTCATAATCGTAAACAGTCCTTGTAGGTTGAA
Organism: Chrysanthemum lavandulifolium; assembly: GCA_022545495.1. NCBI lineage: Eukaryota > Viridiplantae > Streptophyta > Magnoliopsida > Asterales > Asteraceae > Chrysanthemum > Chrysanthemum lavandulifolium. The sequence continues at coordinate 23,523,705 of CM040246.1, forward strand.
TGTATTGTTTTTCTTGCATCCCTTCACCCAACGTTGTCTCTTTTCCTCTGTTGACGTTTTCTTCCTCATTGATATTTGCATCTCCCGTTGATACAACATTTGTTTTTTCTCCTTTTCCAGCCCTGTATTTTTATCTTTATCCACAACCTCACTATTATCTGTTATGTCTAATTCCACATTCATACCATCAGTTTCTTCAGCTGCATTTCCCGAATTATTTACCTCATTTACAGCATCACTTACCCCATTTTTTACCCCATCTTGCACCACATCATTATCATTTACCCCGTCATTCACAGCATCACTTACCCCATCATTTATCACATTTGTATCATCATTTACCCCAACATTTACTTGAGTTCCGTCATGTGCCCCATCATTTACATCCATGTTTTCAGTTGATTGGTTCTCATTTCCATCTTTATCTCCGTTTCCTCCTTCACGTACCCTATCAGTGCCCACTTGAACCCCATCATTTACATCCATAATCGTGTCTTCATCAATATTATCGATGTCAATGTCTATTTGTGGACTCTCTTGTCCAAAAAAGTCATCCGTGCTCATGTTGTTGTCTTCTTGTGATATATGTGCGTCGTTCACATATTCTTCCGATTCAACCACGACTTTTTCGGTTCCGCCATCCGATGTGATCTTCCACGGTTTGAATGCTTTCATGAGTTTCTCGTTTCTTGTTTGAACAAGTGCTTTTAAACCCTCATCCTCGGGTAAGAATTGAAGCCAATTCGAGCAATTAGTCTACCGGACCTTGTACACCTTCGATATGGACAATGTCTTTGTTATTTGCATTTTCATTTCTGAATTATATAATTAATATCGTTAAAAATAATAATAATATATTATTAATAATATTAATAACAATTGATAAGCTTCATGATTTTGTGCAAACGATGTTGTAAATATACAAATCGGATGCACTTAATTTTATTTATTTGATGCACCAATCATATTATTAAGATGCTTTAAAGCATCATCGGATGCTCTAAATGTAAACATAACTAATCAATATATCCATATGCCACAATCAACGATAAACTGTCAAATGATCCATACCAGTAAATAACCATATCAGCAGCATCACATAATACATACCAATAATCATGACCATATCCCCCAAACAATCAAAACTCAACCAATTCATTATTCTACATTCTCAACCACTAGGATCAGGAAACTATCATTATATATCTACTATCAAAACAAAACTCTTAAACAAAGTTACCTAATCTTTTTAAAATACAAAATCACAAGGGATACGAGGATCAAGCAATGCTGAGTTTAACACCAATATACATAGCCATCCGTCCCTAACTAACGAACATCCAAAACTCCACGAGTTTGTGGTAGCAGATCAAAGTCTCATTAATCATACACAAAATCTCAAAATGGTGAACTTATCCACTTGGGGTGCATGAAACAATCCTTATGGAGATACTATCATTAACTACATTATAACTCGAAATGGCGAACTTAACAACTTGATATGCTTTATGATTTTGTGCAAACTGATGTTATAAATATTCAAATCAGATGCACTTAATTTTATTTATTTGATGCACCAATCATATTTTTTAAGATGTACTAACCCTGATGTACTAAATATACATATGTATGCACATACATACCTCTGATGTTTTACTTTTGAATATTTTGAATGCTTCAACCTTATTTGAAGGTTCACCTATCCCACATATTCCGTCACCAATGTCGATTCTCGGTGTATATAAATGGTGTATGATGTCTTCTTGTGCATACTCAATTGTTTATTTGCAAATTGATTTAGTGATTATTATTAAATATCACGAAATTATTGTAATACATGACAATTTGTAATAAAAGCTAAATTGTACATATTACCTGGTGATTTTTTGGAATTCCTGATTGCCGACTTTGTAAGACCTCTCTTTCTTTTCGGTGCAATATACTCGCGCCCTTCTTTAATTGGTAACTTTCCAAAACCTCCCATTTTCACTTCCTGTTTTTCTCTGATCTTCAGCTTTTGCGTGTCCCATGATTTGATAGTGGGTTTTCTTCAACAACTTCAACCTCTTACGAGATGGTTGAGTTTAGATACAAAAGCGCAAATATAATAATACAAGGAAATTAGCATAAAGATACAATGCGGATGCATTATTTTGTTGGATTATGATGCACTTAAATGTTTGTATAATACTTACCACCATTAACGGTGGACCCCGAACCCGGATGAACTGTTATACTCTCTTTTGATTTTTCATTGTTTGCAACAAGTATGTACACCAATCCATATTCTTGATATCTTCTTCCTTTTCTATACCTTTGCAAAAACTTACGGTTGGTGTACCATTTTTGTGCATTCGCCAATAATTGAGATGAATGCAACGGGAAGTTTAGCGAACTCCGTCGGTGTGATGCTCTACAATCAGTTTCTCAACCACATTTTTCAAGTAGAATCTATCATCTGGATAATCATGTGTGTGTCTCCATTCAACAATTAATGGGAACTCTGTTGTTGCAGCCCGCACTTCTGTGACAGTGATATCTCCCATCGGGATTCCAAGCAGTTCTTGTATCATATCTGCAGTGATCAGGATTGATCTACCGTCTCCCATCTTGATTGTTGACGTTTGGGATCAAAGCGGTCTACAACCCACTTTCCAGTTTTGTTGGTGTTGTTTTATATTGAAGTTCCGTCCAACAATGATCCAAACCCCATGTCGGCAATGTTTTCTTTACGGACATCGACAACCTTGTTAAAATTTCTAATAAATCCTTGGCGACGACCTAGATTTAATAGTTGGGAGCGTCTTTTTGGTACAATAAGCGTATTTTCTTCCAACCTTCATTTCTTTTTGTCATGGACACGTTTAATTTGTTGTACTTCACTTGATTTCCTTTTTTTGTAGCAATTTTCTTCTTCTGTTACGGCTTTTATTTGTGTCGGTATTGAGATTGTCGTTGCCTACATAATGAAGACACATTCGAGTTAGAGGGCGCATTAAAAGTATGATGCAAATATAAATACTACATATCTTGCAATTATGATCATATTGATGCACCTTAAATGTATGAAGTGATGCACCAAAATTCAATATTACATACGGATGCACCAAAATTCAATATTACATACGGATGCACCAAATATTGTATACATATCTTTGTAATATTATCCATCGATGCTCTAAAATATACAAGCGATACTCTAAAATATACAAAATGTACAAATAATTTTACACATCAAACAAATAACGCTTACCGTTCATGTCTATATCACATTCCCAACAAGTGAAGCTAAAACACATCACCTTCGGACTACCCCGGGCGTTTCCTTTCATGCACATTTTAATTTGTTTCCTCTTATTACGTCCACGAATTCGGTTTACGTATCATGTACAACCCTTCATTAACTAATCTTAAAATAACATCATTCGTTTTTAATCATAAACTACTTTCATGTATTATTTTAAATCATTGCATTTTGCATTCGGATAAATAATCCGCATATAAAATCGGTTTCGCACATGTCATAGACTACATCCAACCTAACTCATGCTCAAATGCCATAAATTAAAACCTATTACATCTTAGTTCAACTTCTAGTGGATCAAATAAATTAACAATTACAACTAGAATAATGTTCATACGGATGCACCAAAATTCAATATTACATACGGATGCACTTTTAAGTATAGCAGAGATCTTGTAATATTAACCATTGATGCTCTAAAATATACAAGCGATTATCCATAATTAAAATTATTCTTAACATGAAACACATGATTAAATTAAGAGTGTATATATGTCGTATTGAACAATTTAATTTATGTCGTAATGAAATATATGTATCTTGATCAATGCAAAAATATCGTCTGATAAACATGTAAGTATATTTGATGAGTTATTGACATGAATCATATCTTTGCAATGAATATTGTGTAGTATGTAATAAATAAATATTTATACATGAAGTATTGACATACACATAAATATTATCGTATACATATCAAATAAAAAAAATAATAATAACAATAATAATAAAAAAAAAAATGATATTGAAATAACATGATCATAAAATCCCATGAATTCTCGAATATCTTCCTCGACTTACTATTTTGAGATGTTTCATTTTGAGAATTATGCCCCATTGCTTTCTTCTTCTTCGTTTCTTTGAAAATTTGAATTGAACATAGGTGTCATAATACTAATAATACTGCAAAAAAGGCGTCATAATAATGATATTAGATGCTTTAAACTTAAGTTTAGATGCACTAATTATACATTTAGATGCTTCAATCATTTTAACTGACCATTTTTTGATGCACTAATAATGCAAACATATCAGTTTGATACACTAATCATATAATTTTTCACTGAAATTAAATTTGGATTCCCTGATCTTTTACATTTGGATGCCTTAAACTCAAATTTATAATGACTTAAATGTATATGCCATAAATTTAAATTTGTATTAACTAAACATTTAGATGCTTTAAACTTTTCAATCAAACCATTTTTTGATGCACTAATAATGATAAATTGTTTTTGTCTTGTTTAACCATCGGTTTGATGCCCTAATAATAACATTTTGATGCATTAATCATATATTTAGATGCTTTAACTATCAATTTGATGCCTATTTTTTTGCATGTATAAGATTCGACATTTTATATTAGCGCAAATCATCATATTGATGCACTAATCATACAATATGATGTTTGTTATCACCTAGTTTGATGTACTACTCAAATATTCATTGAACTAATTCTACTAAGTATTATTTATTAACACGGATGCACTAAAATTATACCTTAATCATATCTACAATTACTTGTTGCATATTACTAACTAAAATTAATAAAACAAATGCCTTTGAAACTATACCTTAATCCTAACTAAAATTACTACCACGGATGCATCAATTATCCAATAAAAATATAAATTCCTAAAAATATGGCACTTACATTATGGTGATGTTGTTTGCTTATTATTTCCTTCTCGATTGTTCTTGGACTCACACGAGTAGTTGAAAATGAAAAAAAAAAAAAAACAAAACAAATAAAATTGTAAATAGTGATTTTGATCATACAAAACTACGAAAATTAGGGCACTTACGATTCTGTATGTTTTTCTTCATTTTATTTTGATCGAGTCATTTGTTTGATTGGAAGTGGTGGCGGCGGTGTATCTGGTGGAGATGGTGGAGATGGTGGCGGCGGTATTTTTGATCGGTGTGGTTATGAGTGTGTGTTGTTGTGTGTGTTGTTTTGTGGTTGAAATGTATACGACACACGCATAAGGCGTGTTTAATTTTATTTTTACTTTTGACCCTCAACTTTCATATGTTTACATAATCTACCACAAAACTTTTTCTCACTTTTCTATCTAATTACACTTTTCTCTAGAACCGGACTCTATATATATATATATATATATATATATATATATATATATATATATATATATATATATATATATATATATATATATTTGTTTGTCTAATACCAACTTATCAATTTTGTTTCCACTGCATATATCAGAAGCATAGTTACAGCTATTCCTAGAATAGAGGTAAAGGAATTTGTCTATCAGATCAACAAAATGCTTTTCTCCCATAATTCTTATTGTAATCCTATATAAAGTGTGTATTAACTATATTTGACTCATACTCCAGCTTATATTGTGTATTGAAATCTGACTGCCATTACCATACTACAATCGTTACATGCATATGTACTAAGACCAGCACATGGAAAATACATATAATCTCACCCATCCAGTGAGTCCACATGAGGTTTGAAAAATGATTCCTTATTCCTCTTAACAGTTTCCCCAATAGCCGAATTCTCTATCCCGGGTGTCTATGAATTTTCAGTATGTGAATCAACCTTCCCTCGAGAGAGTTGGCAGTTCTGTAAGTCTTATTTATTTTCAATTACTCTTTTCAGTCATAGAAGTTTTTGTATCTTTGATCAAGATTTGGTTAGGATGATCCTTCACTAAATCTGGTGCATACTAAATCTTACAACACTTGATATTGGGTATGTGTTTTCATTTCTTTTGTAAAAAAATTGTTTGATACGTTCTAATTGAGATTTGATACTTATTCTCATGTTGTCATTTGCAGTGATTAGGATAAGTTGGCTGTTAATAGCTTTATGGAGAAGAAAAATATGAACCGAGTCCATATCCTTATGCTATTGTGGATATGTCATACTGAATTTTATTGGTTATAACCTTGACTTTGTTGCACTATTTCAGGGAACTTTGGTTTTTAGTTGTGTTATCATGGTCACTTTTTTGCCTCTAATCTTGGAACTGGGATTATGAGAGATAAAGTTGGGGTTATTCTTTTGCAGGTAAAATGAATGGGGTGTTTGAAGAAGCTTATTTAGACAGCTCACTTGGTTATTGTAGTTTCTCAACACAATAAGATCAAAGCTTATTGGTGTGGTAATGAGTGCTGCAAAGGAACAAGGTGAGCCTACTTTTGTTCATTTTTCGTTATGCAGATATTTGGCGACACAATCTTATGTAGTTGTATGTTCGTGTCCGGACTTGGAAAGAAATAAATCGTGGTCTGAAAATAAGCAAATAGACGATCGACGACGTGTCATAGAACAAGGTCTCCGCAGTTATGCCACATCAGTCGGGCTCACAACCACACCTAAGACAACAAATGTAATCGTTCATCGTCAACAACAACGCCTTTATGGTGTCTCAGTTGACTGTATTTCTCAGAATGACCATGCTGACCGCCTGACCCAAATAACATTGAAACTGAACATTCACAAATCACAATAATCCAACACCTCAGGTTAAATAGTATTGCATACATATTTTATGTGCATGATCTCCTTAGTGTTTTTTTTATGTGAATGGGTTGTTTTTCCATGTGCTTTTCAAATCTTCCTTTTTGTGAATGACTTTGGGCAACACAATCTTATGCAGGCACATCTTTATGCGGGAATCTAGGATGACATAAAAGAAGGCCTGAAAATAAGGTAGCACATGAACGAAACAGTGTCATAAAACGAGCTGCCCATAACACATGCAGGTCTAAATTTCCTACTTCCTTGAAACCTTTTCTGTTCTTGGTTGATTTTTTTTTTTTTTTAAACATGATCAGGTTTGCCTATGATTTATATCAAGTATCGATATAAAAGCATAACATGGGAAGCTAAAAGCATGAAGGGAATAAATGTCGCCGTCACACGGTAACCAGCTATTTACTGTCTATTTTTGGGGTTTTCAACTTTATAGCTTTAAACATATATATAAATTGTTTTAGCAATATGTAAGAGCTATGCGGTTTGCGTCCTATGGTTTTGGATGCATTGGACTTGCTGAGACTCACAAGGACAACTTCTGATACCAGTTACAGCTCGAAGGGTGTGAGGCTTCTGTTCACAAGTTGGCAGCCATGTACCAAACCAATATGACAAGAGACTAGAAATAGTATGTTTGTCGTCATTATTTCGTGAATCGTCAATTATTAATCTATATCTAAATCCATCATATTTTTAGTATTATGGTTTTCTTGGCATCATCATTTTCTTTTATTTTTCTCTCGGTTCAATCTTTTTCTGCCCTTTCTTGCAGCGACCGGGCCACTGTCGGCAAGTGGGGGCAGATTCCAAGCCATAAGTCTGAAAAACGAAGGACTGTTTGATTCGGCAAAGGTTTACCAAGACGTGGTAACGAGATTGTGTGTAGGAAAGAGAGTGTTTATAAGTATCCAATTTAACTAATAATAGAATTTCGAGCATGCACACTTGGCTATTTATGTCACTACGTAGCTTGATAGTAAAAAAGATCAAACTGCAAGTCAGAATTTACAAAGTGGGAAGAGCTATGTATAGTTATCTAAAATCCTATATGGCTTCAAAATGCGAAATTATTTAGTAATGTTTGGATATCTTTTAGTGTTTTATTCTTTCTTTCTTTATTTCAGCATCACCCCATATGAAGAGCGAAGTTTCTTATGCAAATTAAAGTCAACTTTAGATTACAATAACATTTCTTTCACAACCTGAGATTTATATATTGTGTGATTTAATATGTTCTAGTTCAGCGTTTGGTATTGTAGAGATTTATATACTGTCACATGGTTTTAAAAAAATTAGCGACTTTTCAGCCCTCCAAATACATGTGGAACAGATATAATCAAATAAATTGTCACAATCACAATATAAAACTATAATAGATTTGGACCAGACCCACTTATTTTTATTAGTAAATTTCGCATGAATCAAACCTGCGCTAATTACATTATGCCAACTGAGCCATACAACACTAGTTGTTAAGATCTAGCTTTTGAGACATTTATAGTGAAAAGATTATTTGCTAATTACCTAAATGGCACTGTTAGCTTACCGCCGGCTAATGTATAAATATATAATTATTCACATGGCTTTAGAATATTAGCATATGATAAATATCAGTTCTAGAGGAAATGTTAATTAATTAAATGATGCATGTCTTGCATAAACTGCATGATGTCTATTTGACTGATATCTAGAATTGATATCCATTCACACCAAACGAAAGTTCCACTTCTTAACCCTAAATCCTCTATAAAACCAACCCTCCCTTTATCCTTTTTCTTCAATTCATCTTCTCTTCAATTTATATTCTACATACTATATACAAAGTTTCCATCAATCAATGGCCGAAGCAGTTCCTAACACGAACGTTATCTCGTCCTCCTCAAAGAAAAGGCCAAACCCCGATGACACTAATCAAGAGGATGATTTCAACCGCAAGAAGCAAATTACGAAGCCCACGTTGGAAGATCCTACTTGGGCTTTGGCAAATGGTCGTCATATATTCGGAGAGTATGGTGGAGTTAACATGTCCATCGAAACATCCGCCACCTTCACTGTCATGGAGCCTGAGACTCTTACTCGCATGTTTGCAGGAGAGCTAGGCCCTGATCGTGATTTTTTTATCTACAGCCGCCATTTTAACCCTACTGTCCTTAACCTTGGCCGCCAGATTGCGGCTATGGAGGGGACAGAGGCGGCATACTGCACTTCTAGTGGCATGTCTGCCATCTCATCAGTTCTGTTACAGCTAGTAAGCAGTGGGGACCATATAGTGGCGTCTCCAACACTATATGGTGGAACTCACGCCCTTCTCACCCATTTTCTTCCAAGGAAGACGAATGTAAAGACATCCTTTGTTAATATACAGGATTTGAAGATGGTTAAGGAGGCAATCGTTGAAGGACACACGAAGGTTTTGTTCTTTGAGTCCATATCTAATCCGACTTTGACAGTGGCAAATATTCCAGAGCTTTCGAGAATAGCTCATGAGAAGGTGTAACAGTGGTGGTTGACAACACCTTTGCGCCAATGGTCATTTCTCCAGCAAGGCTAGGTGCTGACGTCGTTGTTCATAGTATCACCAAGTATATCAGTGGAGGAGGTGATATTATTGCTGGTAAGCTGCATGCATGTTTTGCCTGGATTCATGTATTCATATATTTTTCTTATGCATGGAGAATCTGCTTTACGTACACATGCCATTTATTTTTACTATCTAATTAATCAACTATCGAAATATATAATTGGATTAAACTCTATAGATTCAAATCTTAAATAGGTTTTTTTGGGTAAAGGGTTTGTACCTGGTGAAATAAGTCTTTATTAAGTTAATTTTAGGTTCGACTTCAATCACTAGTTAAGCACTAATAGCATATGGACTTGGGTTCGAATTTAGCATAAGCTCATAAGATTTTCCCCCGCCATTATAGATGCTAAATTAATATGTAGAAAACAAAAGGATACTTGGTGTAGGCAATCAATTGTATTACACAACTAATTAAATTTATTCTTATGGTTTGCAGGAGCTGTTTGTGGATCTGCAAGCCTAGTAAACTCAATGATGGACCTTCATCAAGGATCTTTAATGCTTTTAGGTCCAACCATGAATGTCAAGGTTGCATTCGATCTGTCTCAACGAATCCCTCATTTAGGTCTTCGAATGAAAGAGCATTGCCACAGGGCGTTGGTCTACGCTCAAAGGATGAAAGATATGGGACTAAAGGTCATCTATCCAGGCCTAGAAGACCATCCTGACCACCATCTCCTAAAATCTATCTCAAATAAGGACTATGGGTACGGTGGGATGCTATGCTTGGATATGGGGACCCAAGCAAGGGCTAACAAGCTGATGGATTTGTTGCAAAACGACACTAGGTTTGGGCTCATGGCTGTCAGTTTGGGGTATTACGAGACCTTGATGTCATGTTCGGTAGCAGCACAAGCAGCGAGCTAAATGAAGCGAACAAGCATTAGCTGGAATATCACCCGGTTTGGTTAGGATGTCAACCGGATACACTGGGACATTGGAACAAAGATGGAGCCAGTTCGAGAAGGCAGCTTTGAAGTTGCTCTAGTAGTATGTTGAAGCCTACATCCATGCCATATATTGTGGGATATATATACTGAAATATATATATTTGTGTGTGTGTGTTTGGCCTAGCTTCTATAATTGGATGTCATATGTATAAGTGGTATGTATTTGTTGTTTATCGAGCATAGTCATTCAGTAAGAGTATCCTTTTACGGGTGGCGGTTTAAATTAGTTAATCAATAAATTCAAATATTTGGGGTATGCCCACATTTTACAATATCTAACTTATATGTTGTTAGTGTCATGCTCTAATACAATATATGGTGTATAGTACTACGTGAGCAAGAGGATTAGGGTTGATATTCATATAATGAAGGGAAAAAAAACATTTTTTTTGGAGACTAGCTTGCACACAAATGAGACTTATATGTAAAAAAACATTTTTTTTGGAGACTAGCTTGCACATAAATGAGACTTATATGTGATGGCGACGACGACAACAACAACAATATCTAATTCCACATAAAGGTAAGATGTAGACAGTCACATAATTACACGTAAATAATGAGATTGCTTTGAAAACGAGCTCCTGCAAAAATGTGTAGGTATATATGATTATATGTGAGCATACATGTGTGTGTGTGTACGCATGTGTTCAAGACTTGTATGTAAAATTACATTTTATATATATATATATATATATATATATATATATATATATATATATATATATATATATATATATATATATATATATATATATATATATATATATATATATATATATAGAGTCCGGTTAGAGAAAAGTGTAGCTAGATAGAAAAGTGAGAAAAAAAGTTTCGGGGTAGATTATGTAAACATATGAAAGTTGAGGGTCAAAAGTAAAAATAAAATTAAACACGCCTTGTCGTGTCTTGTACATTTCAACCACAAAACAACACACACAACAACACACTAATAACCACACGATCAAAATACCGGCGCCACCATCTCTACCATCTCCACCAGATACCGTCGCCACCACCGACTTACAATCAAACAAATGACTCGATCAAAATAAAAATGAAGAAAAAACATACAGGGAATCGTAAGTGCCCTAATTTTCAGAGTTTTGTATGATCAAAAATCACTATTTACAATTTTATTTGTTTTGTTTTTTTTTTTTTTTTTTTTTTTCAATTTCAGCTACTCGTGTGAGTCCAAGAACAATCGAGAAGGAAGTAATAAGCAAACAACATCAGTCAGAATGTAAGTGCCATATTTTTAGGAATTTATATTTTTATTGGATAATTGATGCATCTGTGGTAGTAATTTTAGTTAGGGTTAAGGTATAGTTTCGATTGCATTTGTTTTATTAATTTTAGTTAGTAATATCACGACAAGTAATTGTAGATATTATTAAGGTATAATTTTAGTGCATACGTGTTAATAAATAATACTTAGTAGAATTAGTTCAATTTGAATATTTGAGTAGTACATCAAACTAAGTGATAACAAACATCATATTGTATGATTAGAGCATCAATATGATGATTTGCGATTAATATAAAATGTCGAATCTTATACATGCAAAAAAAACGAGGTCACAAGTTTCATTTTTCTTTGGATTTCAAATTCATATTAGAATAGTATATCTTATTAGTTTATGCTATTGGAAATCCCGAAAAACTAATTATTGATCCCGTAGTACTAAGATTCCGAAACTATAATTCATTAGAAGGGTACCATACTAAGATAAGTAATCATTAGACTAGAAAGTGAAAATAATAAACACTTTCAAAATGACAACCGATGATATAGTAACCACATCAACTACAATAAACCCGTAACACTGTTGCACAATACCAATGCCCTAAGTTAAAAACACAAACTACACGGTTTGGGCTATACAAATTAAAGTTATACTAGGCACGGTTTATGGGAAGCAATAGAACCAAAATTAGGCACTGTTGATGACAAAAGGATAAGGCAACAACCGCCTTCCTATATCAAGCGTTGACGGAGACATGATCTTACAAGTAGCGGGTTGTAAGGCGGCAAAGGATTTATGGGATTCGCTAAAGAAAGACCGTTGGACAAGATAAAGTCGTGAAAGCACGTTTACAATCATTGATGATTGGATTTATCACTTGATGAAGGAAGATGAAGCGGTGGATGTTTTTGGAACAAGTTAAATAGCTATGTCACGAAGGCAAAGAACTAGGAAGAATTAGATGAATCATTGTGTTAGAAAACTATTAGACTCCGCACCGATAGATTCATTCGGATAGTAGCATCCATAGAACAAACAAGTGATCTAAGCGACATTACCTAGATGAGGTCCTTGGAAAACTCAAAGCGTTTGAGGAAAGAATAAAACTCGGGAAGGAGGTCAAGTTGAAAGCGGGAGAATACATTGCGGTGAACACTCGGATAAATGAAAGCGTTTTAACAAGCGTGAGGGATCAAATTACTCACGAGGAAGCGGGCGGAATAACAACAAAAACAACTCGCAAGGAAACTCAAATCATAGAAAACCAAAATAATTCAAGTAGGAAGGATTTGAGTAACATAAGATGTTTCAAGTGCAATAAACTTGGACACTATATGAGTAAATGTAGAGCAACATCAACAAACCGAGAACAATCAAACCTTATCTTAGAAGGCGATGAACCATCACTATTAATGACTATGCAGCGAACACAAGGAAGTGTTGTTGAATGAAGAACAAATTAAACAAAGAAATATACTCACGAGATCAGGCATATGGTATTTAGATAATGGTGCAAGTAACCACATGGTAGTATAAAGTCATTTAGAGATATTGATGAAAGCATAACGGGCGATCGTTTTGGAGATGGATCGTATGTACGGATAATGGGTAGAGGTCTATCTTTGTTGGGTTGTAAGAACAGGAACAAAAGTAGTATCGAAGTATACTACATACCAAACCTTAAGAGAAACACTTGATCTAGGACAAATTAGAAATAGGTTGTAAGGTCATTATGGGGAAACAAAAGAATTTGTGTGATAAGAACAAGAAATTGTTGATGAAGGTAGAAAGATCTAAGAATCGACTCTATAAGATCGATTCTGAGATAGAGCACCTATATGTCTCTTAGCAAACATAGATAACCAAGCATGGTTATGGCATGCTAGATTAGGTCATCTAAACTTTGATGATATAAACAAGATGACTAGAAAGGTCTAGTAGAAGGAATTCCTAAGATAAACCATGCGGGGCAGTTTGTGAGCATGTTTATTAGAAAACGATGAAACACCATTTCAAACCGAGCCAAATTCGGATCAAAGAACCCGTTGGACTTAGTATATGGAACCTCTGCGGTCCTATTAGTCCGCAAACACCTCGAGCAAGAAACTCATTTTCTTGTTAGTAGCGATTATACACGTTTATGTGGGCATACTTCCTTACGTCGAAGGATGAGGCATTTAGTACATTCAAGAATTTAGGAAAATAGAAATGGAAATGAAGTTAGAGTTAGAATGCTAAAAGCGATGAGGTGGTTACATCAAATGAATTCATAAAGTCTTTATAGGAAAAGCGGAATAGGGCTGACAGTTGATACCCGTACTCCTGCAGTGAGAATGGAGTAGTGGAAGGAATAGAAATGATGCTATCAACTACAAGATATGATGAAAGCGATGAAGTTACAGTTAACTTTTGGGGAAGCAGTTAAGCGTGCCACATACTCAATAGGGTACCTACAGGCCTGATAGATAAAACTCCATATGAGGAACTCTACAATAGAAAACCAAACTTAGAACCTAAAAATATTCGGATCCTGCGACATGCAAAGATAATGATACCTCGCTTAAAAGTGGACGGCCATCCAATGGTTTACTTAGGGTAGAGGAAGGATCAAAAGCATATGATATATGACCCTATAGCAAAGAAGAAACATGTTAGTAGGGACGTAAAATTTATGGAAACAAAACGATGGGTTGGAGCGAAAATGAAGAAATACAAACACACAAGACACTTTTGGGCTAGTTTTGTAGTGAGCGAGTTGACAATGAAAACCTTACACGGTCAACAGGCGATGACAATACGTATCATGAACAAGATAATATTCCTAATCCAGGTTCACCAATCACACGAAGCATAGCATTCACCCACACTCGGAAGAGGAGCGAAGCTACTAATAGTTCTATGGAGAACTCAAGAGAAATTTGATATACAGGTCGTGAATATAGAAACATGTTAGACATATAGACATACGTGAGTTGAACCACAAAGCTTATTATTCGGAAGAAGAACCCCATAACTACAAGGAAGCATCAGAGGCGAGAAATGGATTGAGGCCATGGAGATTGAATTGGATTCATTAACAGAACAATACATGGACTCTTACAACATTGCGAGGAAAATCGGAAGGCAATGGGACTCAAATGGGTTTACAAGACCAAGAGGGATGCAAAAGGAAACATCACCAAATATAAAACACGGTTAGTGGCAAAGGTTATGTACAAGAACAAGGATAGACTTGATGAAGTATTTGCACGGTTGCTCGGATAGAATAGTTCGGTTGATATTAGCATTAAACATATCATGGATGGCAAGTACATCATTTGGACGTAATCGGCATTCCTACATGGAATTTAAAGAAGAAGTCTCGTTACACAACTGAAGGATTTATACAATAAGGAAACTACGGAAAGTCTATAAGCTTACTAAAGCTTTATGGCAAAAAGACCAGGAGCTTGGAATGTGAAGCTTGATCAAACATTAAAGTCCTTAGACTTTAAGAAATGCA
The DNA here is from genome assembly GCA_022545495.1 of Chrysanthemum lavandulifolium. NCBI lineage: Eukaryota > Viridiplantae > Streptophyta > Magnoliopsida > Asterales > Asteraceae > Chrysanthemum > Chrysanthemum lavandulifolium. The sequence continues at coordinate 23,538,812 of CM040246.1, forward strand.
ATCTCGAACAAGCGGTCTACAAAGAAACAAGAACTCTACACTTATTGTTGGGTTTATGTAGATGAAAGCAATTATCAGCGCTCAAGAAAAGAATTGGACTTTTAAATCCATATGGAAGAAAACTTGAAATAAGCGACTTAGGATTGTTAGCTTATTAGGATAGAAGTTACACAAGCAGGAGGAGAATTACAATCAAGCAGGCTATATTAACAAGATCATAAAGGAGACAAGTATGCGGATAGTAATGATCGAAGATACAATGGATCCGGTACTAAGTTGGTCGAAGCGGAAGATGGTATTAGCTTCGATTGGCCTGACTTACTACAGTTTAATTGGAAGTCGACTACTACATACAAGACCCGGATCTTAGTTATTGATGGACTACTGTGATTTATACAGACCCGAGGATCATTACCTAAAGTCGATAAAAGAAAGTAATCCGATATATCAAGGAACACGGGATGGCATAATTTACAAGAAGAAAGCGGTGCAAGATTACGGATTCTGACGGTGGTTATGGAATCAACAGTCAAGGAAAGGAACTCTTTGGAATAGTATTTTACTTTGGAGAGTCACCCATTACTTGGTGTACTCGGAAGCAATACAGTGGCGCTATCATCATGTGAATCGAATTCATGGCGATTCTGCTGTGACATGTCAAGCCTTATGGTTGAAGAGATTACTTACTTGAATTAACTAGAGATGAAGAAAGAAGATAGCGAGGGGTGAATCATTTTCGGTAATAGCCTGATCCCGAGTTTTTCATGGAAGAAGTAAACACATGACATTCACTACCATTTCATTCGAGAATCGTAGAGAATGGACATATCAATATGGAGAACGTCGGTGGAGAACTACAAAGCGGATATACTAACAAAGGCTCTACCAAGACTAAAGTTCACGGCGATCACGACAAATGCTCGGAGTTCAAGATTTAACAAGCAGCGATCAAGATTAAGGAGGAGAATGCGACCGATAATCTTTATTCATTGCTTATTATGTTTAGTTTAAGCGTTAGGGACTAGTTATGTCAACACAAAGTTATTAACTAACTGGCGGTTATTCTGGTAGAAAAACAATGAAGGGTTGCGTCGGTTAGTTTGTGCGATTCGAACCTATATATATATAGAACATCGTCATTTAAGGTTAATCAATATAGAATATATTTACTTTATTAATACACTTTGCAACATACATTAATATAGATCAAGAGAAAGTTGGGACAACAACCTCGGCATCGATAACATCAATGATATCCATAAATTCTTGAGCAAATTTCACTACCACATCAACTCAAATGTCTTACGTTTTTTATTAGTGGTTGTACTTAAAAATTTATGTCATTTAAGTAAGTCCAGCGTCCAGGCCTATGTTCTGTTGTTACTTATTCTCGAGAAGACACGGGAAGCTTTTCGGATCATTGCTGCATAGCCAAATCGAACTCCAACCTCTTAGATATTCCAAGTAAATGAAGGGCTTTGGTAGCATAACCCATCGACAAAAGCGGGCTAAATCATCATGGTGCTCTGCCAGTCTACTTGCCCATTTGCTTCCTAACACATCCCCATTAGACACATGAATTCCGGGGCGGTGGGATATTGCATGAGCACACTTCTACGTATCAATTAGCCATAAAACCCATCTCTCATGACTACTAGGGTCCAATAGGTGCTGCTCTCTTTGGAAAGGTACCAAACTTTGCAACTTCCACTATCTATCTCAAGACTCTTTTACCGTGTAGACTTTTGCAACTCGTCAACATCAACTCTAGTACTCTTTACATACATTTACTCCTTGTTCGACTCCATATCGATTATAACGAAGAGTAGATGAGGCCAATATAATGCTCTCTATTATGGAAAAATGAAACCCATAAAACTTTGTGTGTATATCGTTAATGACACATGTTTTCTATGAATAAAAGGACTATGCAGTGCGGTTGGATTTTGTTTAAAGCGATTTTGTTAGTGCAATATTCAAGTTCCGATGGTCGATGCTTATAATTCTGAATATCAACAATAAAATTACTTTCATCAGTAGCAACTATTGATTATTAAAGTTACAATAAAATTACCGATTTACCCATTCTAAGCCAAAATAAAGGCTACCGTGTCATTTAACAAACTATTAACCTTTTTCACAAGAATACCATTTTACGGTCAATTATCTATTGAATCCTTAGATGTCGGTTACAAACACTCAACCATCGATTATCTAAGCTATTCTACGATCAGCACATCCAAATACAAGCTCCCATTTTACGGTCAATTATCTATTGAATCCTTAGGCAGACATGTGTATCCTTTTGTTGACATGGCTGTAAGGTGTTTTTATACTCGCTTTTCCTTGTGTTTGTTACTAGATTTTGGTTAAAGCATCTTTCGGTGTGAAGCGGTGATACAATTTTGATTTCAGCGGACTAAATCAAATTAACTAAGCCATATCGTGAATCTGAACTTCTCAATTAGAAATTTAACAATTAAAAAATCTCAACATTTAAATATCATAACTTTTTACAGGTGGGGTAGTATGTCTGGCACCTCTCGATTGGGGTCGTTTGGAAGAAAATTGGTGCGGACATGAACATGTAGTCGATGGGTGGTAGCGAGGATGATGAACAACACCATTCATGCCTCCTCCATGGTGGGGAGTAGTATGTCTTGGCACTTTTGTCCTTGTGCCCTTATGATTAAAGTGTAAGCTGTTACGTATCACACATAAATTAGTCGGCATGACTAAATGAAAACTAAATCATGAACTTGGTGATAGCTAACACTACGAAAAGAAGCATTATTGACACAGTATCAAAGCGTTGTGCAACTTGTGTTGAATTGGAGACAATGCCTTCAAAATAGGTAAACATAAAACATCACAAAACCACACTTGTTCAAAAGAGTGAAATAGAAATGGATTAAATCAATTAGAGACCTTAATATCTCGTTTGCAATCATGAATTACTTTAGTGATGTAACTAGATTCAAGTCAGGCATAGAGCTTCCAAGTGCCCTCCCACCTCGATTGCATCAACCAATATATAACATGAAACTCTAGTTGTCAATACCAAAAAGCATATCACCGATTAAGCGGAGTTTCATTAGCAACCTGAAATGCGATTGGGATAAATATAATATATGTTATTGATTGAAGTGGGAAGTGATAAACTTGATCAAAGTAAAATTTGCACAATTAGTAACCACAATAGTGTTAAGTTTCCATAATAAAAGATGTGTCGATTACGGAAAAGCTATGCATTTAGGGGTGTTAGAGCATTACTTCGGCGGTTTTGATAAAAGACACTCTATATGAATCTGTGAGCGTAATAGAGCAGGCTGAATAAAGTGTTTGATGTGTTTGATTACTTTTATGGTGATTTGAGTATTTTAATTATGTAATAATTTATATGTCTATAATACATATGTTAGGAATTAGAAATTCGGTATTAAAGTCGGTCACCTCAGTATATGTAATCGTTAAGCTCGTAGTTATAGTTATTTTAAGTTAAGTAGTATTTAGTTAAGTAACACCGTGGAGGGCCGAATGGTCTTTACCAGTGTATGCGATCCTGACCCGTTGTGGGCGTTTTATGTAAGACTATAAATACTCTACCTCCCAAGGTAGAGAGTTGGAATCATAATAAGATTTTCTTTCTCTCACAAGTTCCTAAACCTCTAACTTTCTCTCTAAAAACTCTTGTGCCTACTTTGGTTTATGGTTTGATGTATATGAAATCAATATCCTACAATTGGTATCAAGAGCCATGGTTAGATCATCTCTTACATATCTTTGGATTTCTAGTGATTTTTAGGTGGTTTTGAGTTTGAAAAAGTTTAGTGGTTTTGCATCATTTGGATCATTTCTTGTGTTAAAGTTTGAATCTTGAGTGTATCTTTGTGTTTAGAATCATTGTATGCTTGGGTTTTGATTTGGTAGCTTGAATCATCGTTGGTTGGGTTGTTTTGGATTGAAAAGTGGTGTTTTTGAGATTTTCTTGCTAGCGAATTGAGCCACGGTTGTTATTCTTGTAGCGACTTGCTTTGTAAGTTGGTAGCGAGTTTCGATTTAAGTGGTAGCGACTTGGTCCTAGCGACTTGTCTTTTGAGACAAGCCGACAAATAGTACAAGTTAGTGGATTCTTCACTCTGACTAGCGACTTAGTGAGGTTAGCGACTTGCTTGAGAAAGTGTTAGCGAGTTCACGGTGCAAATTGTTAGCGACTTAGTACTCTTAGCGACTTGGACCTTAGCGAGTTCTTGTTTGCGACTTAGCGTGTAGCGACTTGGTGCTAGCGATTTGGTGATTTGAGTTGCTCTATAGCGACTTGTTTATGTAGCGACTTGGTGTAGCGATTTGGTGATTTAGCAAGTTGCTACTTAGCGACTTGGTTCAAGGGTTATAGCGACTTGGTTGATTTTTACGAAGAGAGGTTTGACCAAAGTTGACTTTTACGTCAAAACTTCAAGCGGCCATAACTTTTGATCCGTAACTCCGTTTCATGAACATCAAAGCGACGGAACAGACTGAATATTGTGAGGTTTCACCGTTGTCGATGAAATGAATTTTTGAGGCCAAATCCTCTCCAGAAAGGAAGTTATTGAGCTTTTAAGTTTTAGACCTAAATTTCTCCATAAAATGGTAACAACCAACCCAATCCTGACCAAATAACATCTACCTTATCCATGACAATCATAAGACCTAACACACAATTGTCTATCATTGTGTCGATCCATCGATCATCTTAACACATTCCATGGTCATTGCTAACGGTTTGGTCTTGATTTTAGTAAAATCCTTGAAAAGATTCTATTTCTCGGTTTAAATCATAGACTTGTAAAATCCGTGCATTCTACCACATCATGTCTTACTCTCTTGACCTAGTGATTTGAAGTGCTTAAATTGTGATGTTGTGGACAACAATGATAATGAATGCTACAACGAAACGATTAAAGATGCTTGAATTAATCAATGAGGATGTGAGATCTTAGTGCTCAGTCTGAAGAAAGAGAATTGCACTGTTTAGAACTACGAATGCCATGCAAAAGGAAAGTAGTATTGAACCTATCATCTACTTCCGCACACCTCATGTTACTCACGCGATAAGAATGGAGCGAACATGCATTGCCATTTCCGTCAAGACTTATCACGTTAGCGTTACTGTTGAACTTAGAACAATTAGAACAACAACTCGATAAAGAAAAGGTTCAAAAGGTAGTTCGGTGTTGCACTTCAAGTGATCCACAACCAATTTGAGTCATTCATAAGTGAGAATTCACATCAGTTATGATCAAGACATGGTGAAGTGTCTTTTTAAACACACTTGGAATGGAAATTAGAACTTGATGGTGTAGAATTGTTGAGAGGTACTGAGGTTCTAACCTATACACCATCTCTATCGATGACATGATGAAGTCCTCTCAAATCTGGTTGCTATCAAAGGCTTCAAAACAAAGTCTTGGTTATGGCATCGTCGTCTCAATCACTTGAACTTGGCACCATAATAAACCTTTCGAGAAGGATCTTGTCAAAGGCTTACAGTTATAATATGAAAAGATCATCTTTGTTAGCTTGCCAATTGGGTAAAAGCACGAAATATGCCTAGCAAAACCCACAAATTACGTAATGGAAGTTCTTCATACCCTTCATATGGATGCATGCGGACCAATAGAGTGCAAGCGATAAATGGAAAAAATACATTCTAGTAGTTGTTGTTGATGCTACTCTCGATTTACTTAGGTAAAGTTTTTGAGGACAAAGGATGAAACTCCGGATGTCATCATCAAACTAATCAAACGACTTGAGTTCGACTCAACAATGTGATCGAATTGTTGAGCGGATAATGCACGAATTTGTCAACAAAGACTTGATTCGGTTTATGAAAGTGTTGGAATGGGTCATCAAAGAAGTGTTCCACGAACTCCTCAGCGAGCGGTGTAGTTGAAAGATGAAATCGAACTCTTGTAGAAATGAGAACAATGCTTATTTATTCGAAGGTTCCAATGTTTCTATGAAATGAAACCATTGCTACATCTACTGTAAAATTGTTCCATATACACACTCTCGTGGAAAAACTCCATATGAACTTGTTCATAATGAAAACTTGATCTCTCTACCTTCGTGTGTTTGGAGCTTTGTGCTATCAACAAATGCGATCGAATTTAGGTAAATTAAGAGCAAAGCGAGATATTGAGGTTTTGTTGGTTATACACCAAACAAGAAGGGTTACGAATCTACAACAGAGAACCCGTAATATCATAGAAACAATTCCGTTACATTCGATGAACGGACGGTCAAATGGCTCTGGACAATCGATTCGGAGACGCACTTCAAAAGCAGTCCCTGTTTCATCCCTTGCCTAATTCTTCTCTAGCAACTCCATATGTACCTCCGTGAAGATGATTTAAAAATTGTTTGATCCTATGTTTGATGAACTTTATGGGCTAAGCACTAATGGTGTCGAATCCACCATGGAGGCTCATATTCACAGATTGAAGTCAATCCTTGGTCTCAATATCATTAAGTCAAGAAAGCGCTGCTTCGATCCTTGATCTCATCAACTAATCATCATTCTTCAAATGTACATCATGGAACTGTTTTATCAATGATGATGTTAATCCTTTGCTACTCAAGATGCTCATTTGAAAACATATTTGCTCACAGATCTTGCCAGAACCATCTTCTTGAGACATCGACTCTGCTACTTGGTCCCTCAACAACTACCGCATGACACCTCGGAAAATGGACTCATGATCATCCATTAACAACATCATTGGAAATCCCTCTAAATCCTGTATCCACGGAAACAACTTGCAACCCCTTATGGTGTTCATGATTTATAAATTAGTGCATCATATTATACATCAAATTTATTTATATTAATATATATATAAAAATAAATAATAATAATAATAATAAATAACAAATCATAATACAAAACAAACTTCAATTCATAAAAATTAGTGCATCTGTACCAAAAAAAAAAAAAAAGTCTGATTAAGCTAACAATACAACTGCTAAAACATAATCATTAACGTATATGACAAAAGTAACAAAAATAAAATAAAAAATATACTAAAAAAACAAACAAATCATCATATAACACACGCATTAGGTCAAATATCAATAAAATCAACATATAACATAATCACTTATGAATATTAACATCAAAAATAAAGGGGAAAACGTGTTACATCACATAATCACATAATTAAAGCAAAAAAAATAACGATTATAGTTATGATTAACATACGATTGATGTCGAATGAGTCATTGTGATTGTGAATAAGTGCATCAACGAGCTCTATTGATTTGTGAGAAACAAATCGTAAAAGCGAGATTACGTTTTATAGAGGGAAAAGGAGAATTTTGGAAAGGATAATATCCAAAATGATTTTGATTTAAACATTATATCTGGAATTGTAAAAAGTTGCGGAATTAACCTTCAAGAATACAAAATGTTACATTTAGGCCCTGTGGTTTGGTGAAAAAAAAAGAGGAGGAGGGATGATCTGCGGTTGAGATCAAACACACTTTTCTCGAGATCAGTTTTAAATGATCTCATCTCTATATATATATATATATAGGGGATAGGCTTATTCAACTTTTGGCCAATTAGTCTGTTTTATGCCGCCAGTATTCTAATCCTTCATTAAAATACTGACTAACAATGATTACGAGACCCTAATCCTCTTGCTCACGTAGCCTATACACCATATATTGTATTAGAGCATGACACTAACAACATATAAGCTAGATATTGTAAAATGTGTGCATACCCCAAATATTTAAATTTATTGATTAACAAATCTAAACCGCCACCCGTAAAAGGATACTCTTACAGAAAGACTATGCTCGATAAACAACAAATACATACCACTTATACATATGACATCCAATTATAGAAGCTAGGCCAAACACACACACACAAATATATATTTTCAGTATATATATCACAATATATATGCATGGATGTGAGCTTCAACATACTACTAGAGTAACTTCAAAGCTGCCTTCTCGAACTGGCTCCATCTTTGTTCCAGTGTCCCAGTGTATCCGGTTGACATCCTAACCAAACCGGGTGATATTCCAGCTAATGCTTGCTCCGTTTCATTTAGCTCGCTGCTTGTGCTGCTACCCGAACATGACATCAAGGTCTCGTAATACCCCAAACTGACAGCCATGAGCCCAAACCTAGTGTCGTTTTGCAACAAATCCATCAGCTTGTTGGCCTTGCTTGGGTCCCCATATCCAAGCATAGCATCCCACCGTACCCATAGTCCTTATTTGAGATAGATTTTAGGAGATGGTGGTCAGGATGGTCTTCTAGGCCTGGATAGATGACCTTTAGTCCCATATCTTTCATCCTTTGAGCGTAGACCAACGCCCTGTGGCAATGCTCTTTCATTCGAAGACCTAAATGAGGGATTCGTTGAGACAGATCGAATGCAACCTTGACATTCATGGTTGGACCTAAAAGCATTAAAGATCCTTGATGAAGGTCCATCATTGAGTTTACTAGGCTTGCAGATCCACAAACAGCTCCTGCAAACCATAAGAATAAATTTAATTAGTTGTGTAATACAATTGATTGCCTACACAAGTATCCTTTTGTTTTCTACATATTAATTTAGCATCTATAATGGCGGGGAAAATCTTATGAGCTTATGCTAAATTCGAACCCAAGTCCATATGCTATTAGTGCTTAACTAGTGATTGAAGTCGAACCTAAAATTAACTTAATAAGACTTATTTCACCAGGTACAAACCCTTTACCCAAAAACCTATTTAAGATTTGAATCTATAGAGTTTAATCCAATTATATATTTCGATAGTTGATTAATTAGATAGTAAAAATAAATGGCATGTGTACGTAAAGCAGATTCTCCATGCATAAGAAAAATATATGAATACATGAATCCAGGCAAAACATGCATGCAGCTTACCAGCAATAATATCACCTCCTCCACTGATATACTTGGTGATACTATGAACAACGACGTCAGCACCTAGCCTTGCTGGAGAAATGACCATTGGCGCAAAGGTGTTGTCAACCACCACTGTTACACCTTTCTCATGAGCTATTCTCGAAAGCTCTGGAATATTTGCCACTGTCAAAGTCGGATTAGATATGGACTCAAAGAACAAAACCTTCGTGTGTCCTTCAACGATTGCCTCCTTAACCATCTTCAAATCCTGTATATTAACAAAGGATGTCTTTACATTCGTCTTCCTTGGAAGAAAATGGGTGAGAAGGGCGTGAGTTCCACCATATAGTGTTGGAGGCAGCACTATATGGTCCCCACTGCTTACTAGCTGTAACAGAACTGATGAGATGGCAGACATGCCACTAGAAGTGCAGTATGCGCCTCTGTCCCTCCATAGCCGCAATCTGGCGGCCAAGGTTAAGACAGTAGGGTTAAAATGGCGGCTGTAGATAAAAAATCACGATCAGGGCCTAGCTCTCCTGCAAACATGCGAGTAAGTCTCAGGCTCCATGACAGTGAAGGTGGCGGATGTTTCGATGGACATGTTAACTCCACCATACTCTCGAATATATGGCGACCATTTGCCAAAGCCCAAGTAGGATCTTCCAACGTGGGCCGTAATTGCTTCTTCGGTTGAAATCATCCTCTTGATTAGTGTCATCGGGGTTTGGCCTTTTCTTTGAGGAGGACGAGATAACGTTAGTGTTAGGAACTGCTTGACCATTGATTGATGGAAACTTTGTATATAGTATGTAGAATATAAATTGAAGAAGATGAATTGAAGAAAAGGATAAAGGGAGGTTGGTTTTATAGAGGATTTAGGGTTAAAAGTGGAACTTTCGTTTGGTGTGAATGGATATCAATTCTAGATATCAGTCAAATAGACATCATGCAGTTTATGCAAGACATGCATCATTTAATTAATTAACATTTCCTCTAGAACTGATATTTATCATATGCTAATATTCTAAAGCCATGTGAATAATTATATATTTATACATTAGCCGGCGGTAAGCTAACAGTGCCATTTAGGGTAATTAGCAAATAATCTTTTCACTATAAATGTCTCAAAAGCTAGATCTTAACAACTAGTGTTGTATGGCTCAGTTGGCATAATGTAATTAGCGCAGGTTTGATTCATGCGAAATTTACTAATAAAAATAAGTGGGTCTGGTCCAAATCTATTATAGTTTTATATTGTGATTGTGACAATTTATTTGATTATATCTGTTCCACATGTATTTGGAGGCTGAAAAGTCGCTAATTTTTTAAAACCATGTGACAGTATATAAATCTCTACAATACCAAACGCTGAACTAGAACATATTAAATCACACAATATATAAATCTCAGGTTGTGAAAGAAATGTTATTGTAATCTAAAGTTGACTTTAATTTGCATAAGAAACTTCGCTCTTCATATGGGGGTGACGCTGAAATAAAGAAAGATAGAATAAAACACTAAAAGATATCCAAACATTACTAAATAATTTCGCATTTTGAAGCCATATAGGATTTTAGATAACTATACATAGCTCTTCCCACTTTGTAAATTCTGACTTGCAGTTTGATCTTTTTTACTATCAAGCTACGTAGTGACATAAATAGCCAAGTGTGCATGCTCGAAATTCTATTATTAGTTAAATTGGATACTTATAAACACTCTCTTTTATGCCTTTAATCTGCTACAGAAGACCGCGTCCTTTTAGTCACTACTAGAAAACAGGGCTTCACGAATGGAATTTAAACCATTGTTAATTTAATTACCTCTTAATTACTCGGCTATTTTAGTCTCAGCTAATTTGTAAGACGTGGAGCATAATGGCCCAAATCCTGGTCCTACCTGCATAAGTTGGTCTTTTCGTATGTCTCATCTACACCATGCTTCCTAGCTCTCTCTTCACTATATTATTTAAGACTTATCCTTAACAAGTATTCTGTAACCAGTTAAGTTAAGGAAAACTTAACATCTTGTGCATATTTTTTGAACGGCAATGATATATTATATAGATTAAAGAAAGGTGCAACCTAGCAAGGCGCTAGAGGCACAAATATACAATGATTAGTTACATAGAAGCGATCGTGGGTTATCGACCAAACACTCCAATTTAAGGTAGCCTTTCTAGCCCTACAAGAGATCCAGTTAAAAGATGCAAGCTTGATGTCGTTAAAGATATGATCTTTTGTGGGACGTTTAAGTGAGAAGGTCATCTCACTACTACAAAAACGTCATAAGCCAATGAAAATGGTCATAAAGCCGGTTTTACATACGGGCACAAAGGGAGAGGACTCTATTGGGGATGCAAATAGAGCCGGTTTAAAAACGGCTCTATTCCTTATATAGAGCCGGTTTTATATAAAAACATGGCTCTATCTAAAATAAAAAATAATAATAATAATAATAATAATAATTATGCCATATTCAGCCATTAAATCTTATCAAAAGAACAAACATTGTATTGATTCAAATCAAGAAAATTCTCTCTGGGTTACAAGTCTATAAGTGACTTTCTATTAATACATTGAGATAAATCTTGCATAGCCTATGACTACTCTTAATAGCTTATGAGCAACCTCTGTGACTCGATAATCTTTATTCATTGCTTATTATGTTTAGTTTAAAAGCGTTAGGGACTAGTTATGTCAACACCAAATTTATTAACTAACTTTGGCGGTTATTTACATTGAAAAACAATGAAGGGTTGCGTCGGTTGGTTGTGCCGATTCGGAACCTATATATATGTAGAACATACATCATTTACAAGGTTAATCAATATAGAACATATTTACTTATTCAATACACTTTGCAACTTATACATTAATATATCGATCAAGAAAGTTGGGACAACAATTGGTATCGAGCAAAATTAATATACAAAACATTTTACGTTTACATAAAATAAAAACCTTAACGAGAAGCCAAAGAGAAAGCAGAGAAAGAGAACACCGTTGTTCTTACTTTGGCGAGGGCGTTGTTTTAATCTTCGAGAGAAACAAACGAGTTTGGATAAGGAGAAAGCGTAGAAGAGAGTGCGAAATCTACTTTCGTTAAAGTTACAGCGTTGCATCAAAGCGATATTGGTGAAGAAAACTTTTGTTGGCAAACAACGAAGACCGGAAGAGAATTGGAGACTTTGTGTATACCGGTTAGAAAACAAAACACAAGCAAGGCGTTGTTGTGAGGAAGGCGTATCACGCAGAAGGAAGTACTCAAAGAAAAGTGTGGGTTTGTGTTGGTACAACACAAGGGGCGACAACTTGAGAAGAAACAAGCGGAAGGGCTGTTTTGTTTGTGAGGCGAATCTGAAAAGCGAAGACCTGTTTGATTCGGCAAAGGTTTACCAGAGCGTGTAGTAGTTGTGTAGGAAACCTAGCGATTTCAAAGTGACCGAGATCAAGGAGAACACACAAAAGGAAATAGAAGAACAACGTATAGATTAGTACAGGGAAGTTTTATGTTTTTGTTAGTATCGAATCCAATAAAATTCAAAACAAAAGCGAAACAAAAGTGGTACAAAGCGAGGCATTAAAAATTTTGGTTTATACTGGTGGCAAAAAATCCGAGACACAATTCAAAGTTTGAAGTCGAATTGGATTTTGAAAACAAATAACGAGGCAAAAGATCAAAAGAATTAAAGTGGGAACAAACAACGTTAGTGAGCGATTTTTTACTAACAAATGACGAATACATCTGTATTCATCACAATTAACGAGGTCACAAGTTTCATTTTTCTTTGGATTTCAAATTCATATTAGAATAGTATATCTTATTAGTTTATGCTATTAGAAATCCCGAAAAACTAATTATTGATCCCGTAGTACTAAGATTCCGGAAACTATAATTCTCACATTAGAAAGGGTACCATACTAAGATAAGTAATCCATTAGACTAGAAAGTGAAAATAATAAACACTTTCAAAATGACAACCGATGATATAGTAACCACATCAACTACAATAAAACCCGTAACACTTTTATTGCACAATACCAATGCCCTAAGTTAAAAACACAAACTACACAGTTTGGGCTATACAAATTAAAGTTATACTAGGCACACGGTTTATGGGAAGCAATAGAACCAAAATTAGGCACACCTTGATGACAAAAGGATAAGGCAACAACCGCCTTCCTATATCAAGCGTTGACGGAGACATGATCTTACAAGTAGCGGGTTGTAAGGCGGCAAAGGATTTATGGGATTCGCTAAAGAAAAGACACGTTGGACAAGATAAAGTGCAAAAACACGTTTACAATCATTGATGATTGGATTTAACTCACCGAGATGAAGGAAGATGAAGCGGTGGATGCATTTGAGACAAGTTAAATGGCTATGTCACGAAGCAAAAGAACTAGGGAAAAATTAGATGAATCACTTGTGTTAGAAAACTATTAGACTCCGCACCGATAGATTCATTCGGATAGTAGCATCCATAGAACAAACAAGTGATCTAGCGACATTACCTAGATGAGGTCCTTGGAAAACTCAAAGCGTTTGAGGAAAGAATAAAACTCCGGAAGGAGGTCAAGTTGAAAGCGGGAGAATCTCATTTACACGGTGAACACTCGGATAAATGAAAGCGTTTAACAAGCGTGGAGGGTAGATCAAATTACTCACGAGGAAGCTGGCGGAATAATAACAACAAAACAACTCGCAAAGGAAACTCAAATCATAAAGAAACCAAAATAATTCAAGTAGGAAGGATTTGAGTAACATAAGATGTTTCAAGTGCAATAAACTTGGACACTATATGAGTAAATGTGAGCAACATCAACAAACCAGAACAATCAAACCTTATCTTGAAGGCGATGAACCATCACTATTAATGACTATGCAGCGAACACAAGGAAGTGTTGTTGAATGAAGAACAAATTAAACCAAAGAAATATACTACAATGATGCGAGCATATGGTATTTAGATAATGGTGCAAGTAACCACATGGTGGTATAAAGAGTCATTTAGAGATATTGATGAAAGCATAACAGACGATGCGTTTTGGAGATGGATCGTATGTACGGATAATGGGTAGAGGTCTATCTTTGTTGGGTTGTAAGAACCGGAACAAAAGTAGTATCGAAGTATACTACATACCAAACCTTAAGAGAAACATACTTAGTCTAGGACAAATTCAGAAATAGGTTGTAAGGTCATTATGGACGAAACAAAAGAATTTGTGTGATAAGAACAAGAAATTGTTGATGAAGGTAGAAAGATCTAAGAATCGACTCTATAAGATCGATTCTGAGATAGAGCACCTATATGTCTCTTAGCAAACATAGATAACCAAGCATGGTTATGGCATGCTAGATTAGGTCATCTAAACTTTGATGATATAAACAAGATGACTAGAAAGGTCTAGTAGAAGGAATTCCTAAGATAAACCATGCGGGGCAGTTGTGGCGCATGTTTATTAGGAAAACACGATGAACACCATTTCCAAACCGAGCCAAATTCGGATCAAAGAACCCGTTGGACTTAGTATATGGAGACCTCTGCGGTCCTATTAGTCCAGAACACCTCGAGCAAGAAACTCATTTTCTTGTTAGTGAGCGATTATACCGCGTTTATGTGGGCATACTTCCTTACGTCGAAGGATGAGGCATTTAGTACATTCAAGGAATTTAGGAAAATAGAAATGGAAATGAAGTTGAAAGTTAGAATGCTAAACGGATAGAGGTGGTGAATTCATCAAATGAATTCATAAAGTGCGTAAGGAAAAGCGGAATAGGGCTGACGCTTGATAGCACCGTACTCCCAGCGTGAGAATGGAGTAGTGGAGAGAAGGAATAGAGACGATGCTATCAACTACAAGGAGTATGATGAAAGCGATGAAGTTACAGTTAACTTTTTGGGCGAAGCAGTTAAGCATGCCTTTACATACTCAATAGGGTACCTACAGGCCGATAGATAAAACTCCATATGAGGAACTCTACAATAGAAAACCAAACTTAGAGACCTAAAAATATTCGGATGCACAGACATGCAAAGATAATGATACCTCGCTTAAAAGTGGACTGACGTAAGCATACCAATGGTTTACTTAGGGTAGAGGAAGGATCAAAGCATGTAGGCTATATGACCCTATAGCAAAGAAGAAACATGTTAGTAGGGACGTAAAATTTATGGAAACAAAACGTGTGGGTTGGAGCGAAAATGAAGAAATACAAACACACAAGACACTTTTGGGCTAGTTTTGTAGTGAGCGAGTTGACAATGAAAACCTTACACCGGTCAACACAGAAACGATGACAACACGTATCATGAACAAGATAATATTCCTAATCCAGGTTCACCAATCACACGAAGCATAGCATTCGACCCACACTCGAGAAGAGGAGCGAAGCTACTAATAGTTCTATGGAGAACTCAAGAGACAAATTTGATGATACACCAAGTCGTGAATATAGAAACATGTTAGAACATATAGACATGCACGTGAGTTGAACCACAAAGCTTGTTATTTACGGAAGAAGAACCCCATAACTACAAGGAAGCATCAACAGACGAGAAATGGATTGAGGCCATGGAGATTGAATTGGATTCAATTAACAAGAACAATACATGGACTCTTACAACATTGCCAGAAAATCAGAAGGCAATAGGACTCAAATGGGTTTACAAGACCAAGAGGGATGCAAAAGGAAACATCACCAAATATAAAGCACGGTTAGTGGCAAAAGGTTATGTACAAGAACAAGGGATAGACTTCGATGAAGTATTTGCACCGGTTGCTCGGATAGAGATAGTTCGGTTGATATTAGCATTAGCAGCATATCATGGATGGCAAGTACATCATTTGGACGTAAAATCGGCATTCCTACATGGAGATTTAAAGAAGAAGTCTCGTTACACAACTGAAGGATTTATACAATAAGGAAACTACGGAAAAGTCTATAAGCTTACTAAAGCTTTATGGCAAAAAGAACCGAAGAGCTTGGAATGTGAAGCTTGATCAAACATTAAAGTCCTTAGACTTTAAGAAATG
The DNA here is from genome assembly GCA_022545495.1 of Chrysanthemum lavandulifolium. NCBI lineage: Eukaryota > Viridiplantae > Streptophyta > Magnoliopsida > Asterales > Asteraceae > Chrysanthemum > Chrysanthemum lavandulifolium. The sequence goes on from CM040246.1 coordinate 23,554,773, forward strand.
CAATCTCGAACAAGCGGTCTACAAAAAGAAACAAGAACTCTACACTTATTGTTGGGTTTATGTAGATGGCTTAATTATCACGGGCACTCCAAGAAAGGAATTGGAGCTTTTAAATCCATATGGAAGAAAAACTTGAAATGAGCGACTTAGGATTGTTAGCTTATTACCTTGGGATAAGTTACACAAGCAGGAGGAGAATTACAATCAAGCAAGCAGGCTATATTAACAAGATCATAAAGGAGACAAGTATGACGGATAGTAATGATACGAAGATACAATGGATCCGGTACTAAGTTGGTCAAAGCGGAAGATGGTAACTTCGATTGGCGTGACTTACTACTGAAGTTTAATTGGAAGTCTCGGCTATTTACTACATACAAGACCAGATCTTAGTTATTGATTGGACTACTGTGATTATGCAAGACCCGAGGATCATTACCTAAAGTCGATAAAGAAAGTAATCCGATATATCAAAGGAACACGGGGCATGGCATAATTTACAAGAAGAAGGCGGTGCAAGATTACAGATTCTGACGGTGGTTATGGAATCAACAGTCAAGGAAAGGAACTCTTTGGAATAGTATTTTACTTTGGAGAGTCACCCATTACTTGGTGTACTCGGAAGCAATACAGATGGCGCTATCATCATGTGAATCGGAGAATTCATGGCGACTCTGCTGTGACATGTCAAGCCTTATGGTTGAAGAGATTACTTACTTGAATTAACTAGAGATGAAGAAAGAAGATAGCGGAGGGGTAGATAACATTTCGGTAATAGCCTAGTCAAGAACCGAGTTTTTCATGGAAGAAGTAAACACATCGACATTCGCTACCATTTCATTCGAGAATCGTAGAGAATGGACATATCAATATGGAGCACGTCGGTGGAGAACTACAAAGCGGATATACTAACAAAGGCTCTACCAAGACTAAAGTTCACGGCGATCGACAAATGCTCGGAGTTCAAGATTTAACAAGAAGCAACGATCAAGATTAAGGAGGAGAATGCGACCGATAATCTTTATTCATTGCTTATTATGTTTAGTTTAAAACGTTAGGGACTAGTTATGTCAACACCAAAGTTATTAACTAACTTTGGCGGTTATTCTGGTAGAAAAACAATGAAGGGTTGCGTCGGTTAGTTTGTGCGATTCGAACCTATATATATATAGAACATCGTCATTTACAAGGTTAATCAATATAGAATATATTTACTTATTCAATACACTTTGCAACTTATACATTAATATATCGATCAAGAGAAAGTTGGGACAACAACCTCGGCTTCGATAACATCAATGATATCCATAAATTCTTGAGCAAATTTCACTACCACATCAACAGCCTCCACAATGTCTTCGTTTTTGGTATTAGTGGTTGTACTTAAAAGAAATTATGTCATTTAAGTAAGTCCAACAACAGTCCAGCCCTATGTTCTGTTGTTACTTATTCTCGAGAAGACACGGAGAGCTCTTTTCGGATCATTGCTCTGCATAGCCAAATCGAACTCCAACCTCTTAGATATTCCAAGTAAATGAAGGGCTTTGGTAGCATAACCCATCCCAGCAAAAAGCGGGCTAAATCATCATGGTGCTCTCTACCAAGTCTACTTGCCATTTACTTCACTAACAACATCCCCATAGGCGCCTAGACACAAACAGCGAATTCCGTGAAGGCGGTGGGATATTGCATGAGCACACTTCTACGTATCAATTAGCCATAAAACCCATCTCTCCCACAACTACTAGAGGTCCAATAGGTCGCTTTTGCTCTCTTTGGAAAGCAGTGATCGCCAAACTTTGCAACTTCCACCAACTATCTCATCAACTCTTTTACCGTCTAGACTTTTGCAACTCGTCAACATCAACTCTAGTACTCTTTACATACATTTACTCCTTGTTCGACTCCATATCGATTGTAACACCGAAGAGTAGATGAGGCCAATATAATGCTCTCTATTATGCGAGAAAAATGAAACCCATAAAACTTTGTGTATATATGCATTAATATGACACATGTTTTCTATGAATAAAAGGACTACATGCAGTGCGGTTGGATTTTGTTTAAAGCGATTTTGTTAGTGCAATATTCAAGTTGCGATAGTCGGTGCTTATAATTCTGAATATCAACAATAAAATTACTTTCATATCAGTAGCAACTGGCCGATTATTAAAGTTACAATAAAATTACCGATTTACCCATTCTAAGCCAAAATAAAGGCTACCGTGTCATTTAACAAAACTATTAACCTTTTTCACAAGAATACCATTTTACGGTCAATTATCTATTGAATCCTTAGATGTCGGTTACAAACACTCAACCATCGATTATCTAAGCTATTCACGAAAGCACATCCAAATACCAAACGCTCGACCATTTTACGGTCAATTATCTATTGAATCCTTAGGCAGACATGTGTATCCTTTTGTTGACATGGCCTTGTAAGGTGTTTTTATACTCACTTTTTCCTTGTGTTTGTTTACTAGATTTTGGTTAAAGCATCTTTCGGTGTGAAGCGGTGATAAATTTTGACCGGTTTCAGCGGACTAAATCACATTAACTAAGCCATATCGTGAATCTGAACTTCTCAATTAGAAATTTAACAATTAAAAAATCTCCAACATTTAAATATCATAACTTTTTACAGGTGGGGTAGTATGTCCCGCACCTCTCGATTGGGGTCGTTTGGAAGAAAGGTGGTGCGGACATGAACATGTGGTGCGATGGGTGGTAGCGAGGATGATGAACAACACCATTCATGCCTCCTCCATGGTCGGGAGTAGTATGTCTTGGCACTTTTGTCCCGCCTTGTGCTCCTTGATTAAAGTGTAAGCTATTACATATCACACATAAATTAGTCGGCATGACTAAATGAAAGACTAAATCATGAACTTGGTGATAGCTAACACTACCGAAAAGAAGCATTATTGACACAGTATCAAAGCGTTGTGCAACTTGATGTTGAATTGGGAATACAATGCCTTCAAAATAGGTAAACATAAAACATCACAAAACCACACTTGTTCAAAAGAGTGAAATAGGAAATGGATTAAATCAATTAGAGACCTTAATATCTCGTTTGCAATCATGAATTACTTTAGTGATGTAACTAGATTCAAGTGCGGCTTATGAAGCTTCCAAGTGCCCTCCCACCTCAATTGCATCAACCAATATATAACATCGAAAACTCTAGTTGTCAATACCAAAAAGCATATCACCGATTAAGAGTTTCATTATAGCAACACGAAATGCAGTTGGGATAAATATAATATATGTTATTGATTGAAGTGGGAAGTGATAAACTTGATCAAAGTAAAATTTGCACAATTAGTAACCACAATAGTGTTAAGTTTCCATAATAAAAGATGTTAGTCGATTACGGAAAAGCTATCACATTTGGGGGTGTTAGAGCATTACTTTCGGCCGATTTTGATAAAAGACACTCTATGAATCTGCAGAGCGTAATAGAGCGGGCTGAATGAAAGTGTTTGATGTGTTTGATTACTTTTTATGGTGATTTGAGTATTTTAATTATGTAATAATTTATATGTCTATAGTACTATATGTTAGGAATTAGAAATTCGGTATTAAAGTCGGTCACCTCAAGTATATGTAATCGTTAAGCTCGTAGTTATAGTTATTTTAAGTTAAGTAGTATTTAGTTAAGTAACACCGTGGAGGAATGGACGGGTCTTTACCCACCGTATGCGATCCATGACCCGTTGTGTGGCGTTTTATGTAAGACTATAAATACTCTCTACCTCCCAAGGTAGAGAGTTGGAGCTCATAATAAGATTTTCTTTCTCTCACTAAAGTTCCCTAAACCTCTAACTTTCTCTCTAAAAACTCTTGTCGCCTACTTTGGTTTATGGTTTGATGTGTATGTGAAATCAATATCCTACAATTGGTATCAAGAGCCATGGTTAGATCATCTCTTACATATCTTTGGATTTCTAGTGATTTTAGGTGGTTTTGAGTTTGAAAAAGTTTAGTGGTTTTGCATCATTTGGATCATTTCTTGTGTTAAAGTTTGAATCTTGAGTGTATCTTTGTGTTTAGAATCATTGTATGTGCTTGGGTTTTGATTTGGTAGCTTGAATCATCGTTGGTTGGGTTGTTTTGGATTGAAAAGTGGTGTTTTTGAGATTTTCTTGCTAGCGAATTGAGCCACGGTTGTTATTCTTGGTAGCGACTTGCTTTGTAAGTTGGTAGCGAGTTTCGATTTAAGTGGTAGCGACTTGGTCCTAGCGACTTGTCTTTTGAGACAAGCCGACAAATAGTACAAGTTAGTGGATTCTTCACTCTGACTAGCGACTTAGTGAGGTTAGCGACTTGCTTGAGAAAGTGTTAGCGAGTTCACGGTGCAAATTGTTAGCGACTTAGTACTCTTAGCGACTTGGACCTTAGCGAGTTCTTGTTTAGCGACTTACCGTGTAGCGACTTGGTGCTTAGCGATTTGGTGATTTAGCGAGTTGCTCTATAGCGACTTGGCGTATAGCGACTTGGTGTAGCGATTTGGTGATTTAGCAAGTTGCTACTTAGCGACTTGGTTCAAGGTTATAGCGACTTGGTTGATTTTTACGAAGAGAGGTTTGACCAAAGTTGACTTTTACGTCAAAACTTCAAGCGGCCATAACTTTTGATCCGTAACTCCGTTTCAATGAACATCAAAGCGACCGGAACACTGACTGAATATTGTGAGGTTTCACCGTTGTGCGTGAAATGAATTTTTGAGGCCCAAATCCTCTCCGAAAGGAAGTTATTGAGCTTTTAAGTTTTAGACCTAAATTTCTCCATAAAATCGCATAACAACCAACCCAATCACAACCAAATAACATCTACCTTATCCCACAAACAATCATAAGACCTAACACACAATTGTCTATCATTGTGTCGATCCATCGATCATCTTAACACATTCCATTGGTCATTGCTTAACGGTTTGGTCTTGATTTTAGTAAAATCCATGAAAGATTCTATTTCTCGGTTTAAATCATAGACTTGTAAAATCCGTGCATTCTACCACATCATGTCTTACTCTCTTGACCTAGTGATTTGAAGTGCTTAAATTGTATGATGTTGTGGACAACAATGATAATGAATGCTACATCGAACGATTAAAGATGCTTGAATTAATCAATGAGGATGTGAGATCTTCGTGCTCGAGTGAAGAAAGAGAATTGCACTGTTTAGAACTACGAGAATGCCATGCAAAAGGAAAGTAGTATTGAACCTTATCATCTACTTCACTCACACCTCATGTTACTCACGCGATAAGAATGGAGCGAACATGCATTGCCATTTTCCGTCAAGACTTATCCACATTAGCGAGGCGTTACTATTGAACTTAGAACAATTAGAACAACAACTCGATAAAGAAAAGGTTCAAAAGGTAGTTCGGTGTTGCACTTCAAGTGATCCACAACCAATTTGAGTCATTCATAAGTGGGAATTCACATCGAGTTATGATCAAGACATGGTGAAGTGTCTTTTTAGAAACACACCGGAATGGAAATTAGAACTTGATGGTGTAGAATTATTGAGAGGTACTCGAGGTTCTAACCTATACACCATCTCTATCGATGACATGATGAAGTCCTCTCAAATCTGGTTGCTATCAAAGGCTTCAAAACAAAGTCTTGGTTATGGCATCGTCGTCTCAATCACTTGAACTTGGCACTATAAACAACCTTTCGAAAGGATCTTGTCAAAGGCTTACCCAGTTATAATATGAAAAGATCATCTTTGTTCAGCTTGCCAATTGGGTAAAAGCACGAAATATGCCCACAAACCAAAACCACAAATTACGTAATGGAAGTTCTTCATACCCTTCATATGGATGCATGCGGACCAATGAGTGCAAGCGATAAATGGAAAAAATACATTCTAGTAGTTGTTGTTGATGACTACTCTCGATTTACTTAGGTAAAGTTTTTGAGGACAAAGGATGAAACTCCGGATGTCATCATCAAACTAATCAAACGACTTGAGTTCGACTCAACAATACGATCGAATTGTTGAGCAGGATAATGGCACGAATTTGTCAACAAAGACTTGATTCGGTTTATGAAAGTGTTGGAATGGGTCATCAAAGAAGTGTTCCACGAACTCCTCAGCGAGCGGTGTAGTTGAAAGATGAAATCGAACTCTTGTAGAAACCGAGAACAATGCTTATTTATTCGAAGGTTCCAATGTTTCTATGAAATTTGAAGCCATTGCCACTACATGCTACACGCAAAATTGTTCCCTTATACACACTCTCGTGGAAAAACTCCATATGAACTTGTTCATAATGAAAACTTGATCTCTCCTACCTTCGTGTGTTTGGAGCTTTGTGCTATCAACAAATGACAATCAAGATTTAGGTAAATTAAGAGCAAAGCGAGATATTGAGGTTTTGTTGGTTATACACCAAACAAGAAGGGTTACGAATCTACAACAAAGAACCCGTAATATCATAGAAACAATTCACGTTACATTCGATGAACGGACGGTCAAATGGCTCTGGACAATCGATTCGGACCCGCACTTCAAAAGCAAGTCCATTGGTTCATCCCTTGTACCTAATTCTTCTCTAGCAACTCCATATGTACCTCCATCGAAGATGATTTAAAAATTGTTTGATCCTATGTTTGATGAACTTTATGAGCTAAGCACTAATGAAGTGTCGAATCCTACAATGAGAGGTCTCATATTCACGTGATTGAAGTCAATCCTTGGTCTCAATATCATTAAGTCAAGAAAGCGCTGCTGCGATCCTTGATCTCATCAACTAATCATCATTCTTCAAATGTACATCATGGAACTGTTTTGGCATCAATGATGATGTTAATCCTTTGCTACTCTGAAGATGCTCCATTTGAAAACATATTTGCTCACGAATCTTCATCGAACCATCTTCTTGAGACCTCGGAGTTCAAGATTTAACAAGAAACGATCAAGATTAAGGAGGAGAATGCGACCGATAATCTTTATTCATTGCTTATTATGTTTAGTTTAAAACGTTAGGGACTAGTTATGTCAACACCAAAGTTATTAACTAACTTTGGCGGTTATTTCTGTAGAAAAACAATGAAGGGTTGCGCCGGTTAGTTTGTGCCGATTCGTAACCTATATATATGTAGAACATCGTCATTTACAAGGTTAATCAATATAGAATATATTTACTTATTCAATACACTTTGCAACTTATACATTAATATATCGATCAAGAGAAAGTTGGGACAACAACCTCGACTTGTCCAAGAACATCAATGATATCCATAAATTCTTGAGCAAATTTCACTACCACATCAACGGCCTCCACAATGTCTTCGTTTTTGGTATTAGTGGTTGTACTTAAAAGAAATTATGTCATTTAAGTAAGTCCAACAGTCGTCCAAGCCCTATGTTCTGTTGTTACTTATTCTCGGAAGACACCGGAGAGCTCTTTTCGGATCATTGCTCGCATAGCCAAATCGAACTCCAACCTCTTAGATATTCCAAGTAAATGAAGGGCTTTGGTAGCATAACCCATCCCAAGCAAAAGCGGGCTAAATCATCATGGTGTCTCTACCAAGTCTACTTGCCCATTTACTTCACTAACAACATCCCCATAGGCGACTAGACACCAAAACGAATTCCGTGAAGGCGGTGGGATATTGCATGAGCACACTTCTACGTATCAATTAGCCATAAAACCCCATCTCTCATACCCACAACTACTAGAGGTCCAATAGGTCGCTTTTTCATCGAAAACGAAAGGATCGCAAACTTTGCAACTTCCACCAACAGCTATCTCATCAACTCTTTTACCGTCTCAGACTTTTGCAACTCGTCAACATCAACTCTAGTACTCTTTTACATACATTTACTCCTTGTTCAGCTCCATATCCAGTGTAACACCGAAGAGTAGATGAGGCCAATATAATGCTCTCTATTATGCAGAAAAATGAAACCCATAAAACTTTGTGTGTATATATGCATTAATATGACACATGTTTTCTATGAATAAAAAGGACTACATGCAGGTCTGGTTGGATTTTTGTTTAAAACTGATTTTGTTAGTGCAATATTCAAGTTGCGATAGTCAGTGCTTATAATTGCTGAATATCAACAATAAAATTACTTTCATATCAGTAGCAACACAACTGATTATTAAAAGTTACAATAAAATTACCGATTTACCCATTCTAAGCCAAAATAAAGAGGCTACCAGTATCATTTAACAAAACTATTAACCTTTTTCACAAGAATACCATTTTCCGGTCAATTATCTATTGAATCCTTAGATGTCGATTACGAAACACTCAACCATCCGATTATCTAACTGTTACTCAAAGCACATCCAAATACCAAACGCTCAACCATTTTACGGTCAATTATCTATTGAATCCTTAGACAGACATGTGTATCCTTTTGTTGACATGGCAATCGTGAAGGTGTTTTTATACTCACTTTTTCCTTGTGTTGTTACTAGATTTTGGTTAAAGCATCTTTCGGGTGAAACGGTCGCAATTTTGACCGCTTTCAACGGACTAAATCACAGAATAAGCCATATACGTGAATCCCGAACTTCTCAATTAGAGAATTTAACAATTAAAAATCTCCAACATTTAAATATCATAACTTTTTACACGGTCGGGTAGTATGTCCCGGCACCTCTCCGATTGGGGTCGTTTGGAAGAAAAGTGGTCCGGACATGAACATGTGGTCTGATGGGTGGTAGCGAGGATGATGAACAACACCATTCATGCCTCCTCCATGGTCAGGGTAGTATGTCTTGGCACTTTTGTCCCGCCTTCTTGCTCCTTGATTAAAGTGTAAGCTATTCTGTATCACACATAAATTAGTCGACATGACTAAATGAAAGACTAAATCATGAACTTGGTGATAGCTAACACTACCGAAAAGAAGCATTATTGACACGAGTATCAAAAAACGTTGTGCAACTTGATGTTGAATTGGGAATACAATGCCTTCAAAATAAGAGTAAACATAAAACATCACAAAACCACACTTGTTCAAAAGAGTGAAATAGGGAAATGGATTAAATCAATTAGAGACCTTAATATCTCGTTTGCAATCATGAATTACTTTAGTGATGTAACTAGATTCAAGTGCAGGCTTATAGGCTTCCACAAGTGCCCTCCCACCCTCAATTGCATCAACCAAATATATAACATCAGGAAACTCTAGTTGTCAATACCAAAAAAGCATATCACCGATTAGGCAGAGTTTCATTATAGCAACACAGAAATGCAGTTGGGATAAATATAATATATGTTATTGATTGAAGTGGGAAGTGATAAACTTGATCAAAGTAAAATTTGCACAATTAGTAACCACAATAGTGTTAAGTTTCCATAATAAAAGATGTTAGTCGATTCTGGAAAACTGTCACATTTGGGGGGTGTTAGGCATTACTTTCGAAACTGATTTTGATAAAAGACACTCTATGTAAGATACGCAGACGTAATAGAACGGGCTGAATGAAAGTGTTTTGATGTGTTTCAGTTACTTTTTATGGTGATTTGAGTATTTTAATTATGTAATAATTTATATGTCTATAGCCCTATATGTTAGGAATTAGAAATTCCAGGTATTAAAGAGTCGGTCACCTCAAGTATATGTAATCGTTAGAAAGCTCGTAGTTGTAGTTATTTTAAGTTAAGTAGTATTTAGTTAAGTAACACCGTGGAGGACTGGACGGTCTTTACCCACCGTATGCCTCGATCCATGACCGTTGTGTGGCGTTTATGTAAGACTATAAATACTCTCTACCTCCCAAGGTAGAGTTGGAGCTCATAATAAGATTTTTCTTTCTCTCACTAAAGTTCCCTAAACCTCTAACTTTCTCTCTAAAAACTCTTGTCGCCTACTTTGGTTTATGGTTTGATGTATGTGAAATCCAATATCCTACAATTGGTATCAAGAGCCATGGTTAGATCATCTCTTACATATCTTTGGATTTCTAGTGATTTTAGGTGGTTTTGAGTTTGAAAAGTTTAGTGGTTTTTGCATCATTTGGATCATTTCTTGTGTTAAAGTTTGAATCTTGAGTGTATCTTGTGTTTAGAATCATTGTATGTGCTTGGGTTTTGATTTGGTAGCTTGAATCATCGTGGTTGGGTTGTTTTGGATTGAAAAGTGGTGTTTTGAGATTTTCTTGCTAGCGAATCGAGCCACGGATTGTTATTCTTGGTAGCGACTTGCTTTGTAAGTTGGTAGCGAGTTTCGCTTTAAGTGGTAGCGACTTGGTCCTAGCGACTTGTCTTTGAGACAAGCCACAAATAGTACAAGTTAGTGGATTCTTCACTACGGCTAGCGACTTAGTGAGGTTAGCGACTTGCTTGAGAAAGTGTTAGCGAGTTGCGGCAAATTGTTAGCGACTTAGTACTCTTAGCGACTTGGACCTTAGCGAGTTCTTGCTTAGCGACTGACCGTGTAGCGACTTGGTGCTTAGCGATTTGGTGATTTAGCGAGTTGCTCTATAGCGACTTGACCGTAGCGACTTGGTGCTTAGCGATTTGGTGATTTAGCAAGTTGCTACTTAGCGACTTGGTTCAAGGGTTATAGCGACTTGGTTGATTTTACGAAGAAGAGGTTTGACCAAAGTTGACTTTTACGCCAAAACTTCAAACGGCCATAACTTTTGATCCGTAATCTCCTTTTCAAATGAACTCACAAAACGACCGAATGACCGAATATTGTGAGGTTTCACCACGTTGTCGTGAAATGAATTTTTCGAGGCCCAAATCCTTCCGAAAGGAAGTTATTGAGCTTTTAAGTTTTAGACCTAAATTTCTCCATAAAATCGTACAACAACCAACCCAAATCACAACCAAATAACATCTCTCGCTTATCCCACAAACAATCATAAGACCTAACACACAATTGTCTATCATTGTGTCGATCCATCACCATCTTAACACATTCCATTGGTCATTGCTTAACGGTTTGGTCTTGATTTTAGTAAAATCATGAAAGATTCTATTTCTCGGTTTAAATCATAGACTTGTAAAATCCCGTGCATTCTACCACATCATGTCTTACTCTACTGACCTAGTGATTTCAGAAGTGCTTAAATTGTATGATGTTGTGGACAACAATGATAATGAATGCTACACTGAACGATTAAAGATGCTTGAATTAATCAATGAGGATGTGAGATCTTCGTGCTCAGAGTCTGAAGAAAGAGAATTGCACCTGTTTAGACTACAGAATGCCATGCAAAAGGAAAGTAGTATTGAACCTTATCATCTACTTCACTCACACCTCATGTTACTCACACCGATAAGAATGGAACGAACATGCATTGCCATTTTCCGTCAAGACTTATCCACATTAACGGGAACGTTACTATTGAACTTAGAACAATTAGAACAACAACTCGATAAAGAAAAGGTTCAAAAGGGTAGTTCCAGTGTTGCACTTCATGATCCACAACCAATTTCACTCATTCATAAGTAGGGAATTCACATCGATTATGATCAAGATACGATCAAGTGTCTTTTAAGAAACACACCGGAATGGAAATTAGAGAACTTGATGGTGTAGAATTATTGAGAGGTACCGAGGTTCTAACCTATACACCATCTCTATCGATGACATGATGAAGTCCTCTCAAACCGGGTTGCTATCAAAGGCTTCTAAACAAAGTCTTGGTTATGGCATCGCTGTCTCAATCACTTGAACTTCGCACCATAAACAACCTTTCCGTAAAGGATCTTGTCAAAGGCTTACCCAGATTATAATATGAAAAGATCATCTTTGTTCACTTGCCAATTGGGTAAAAGCACGAAATATGCCCACAAACCAAAACCCACAAATTTCAGAATGGAAGTTCTTCATACCCTTCATATGGATCTCATGCGGACCAATGAGAGCGCAAACGATAAATGGAAAGAAATACATTCTAGTAGTTGTTGTTGATGACTACTCGATTTACTTGGGTAAAGTTTTTGAGGACAAAGGATGAAACTCCGGATGTCATCATCAAACTAATCAAACAACTTTCAGTTCGACTCAACAATACAAATGTAATTGTTCTAACAGATAATGGCACGTAATTTGTCAACAAAGACTTGATTCAGCTTTATGAAAGTGTTGGAATCACCATCAAAGAAGTGTTCCACGAACTCCTCAATGTAACGGTGTAGTTGAAAGATGAAATCGAACTCTTGTAGAAGCCGCAAGAACAATGCTTATTTATTCGAAGGTTCCAATGTTTCTATGGGCTGAAGCCATTGCCACTACATGCTACACGCAAAATTGTTCCCTTATACACACCTCTCGTGGAAAAACTCCATATGAACTTGTTCATAAACGAAAACCTGATCTCTCCTACCTTCGTGTGTTTGGAGCTTTGTGCTATCCAACAAATGACAGTCAAGATTTAGGTAAATTAAGAGCAAAGGCAGATATTGAGGTTTTTGTTGGTTATACACCAAACAAGAAGGGTTACCGAATCTACAACAAGAGAACCCGTAATATCATAGAAACAATTCACGTTACATTCGATGAACGGACCGGTCAAATGGCTCTCGGACAATCCATTCAGACCCGCACTTCAAAACAAATTCCATTGGTTCATCCCTTGTACCTAATTCTTCTCTAGCAACTCCATATGTACCTCCATCGAAGATGATTTAAAAATTGTTTGATCCTATGTTTGATGAACTTTATGAGCTAAGCACTAATGAAGTGTCGAATCCTACAACAGTAGGTCGTCATATTCCCCGTGATTGAAGTCAATCCTTCGGCCTCAATATCATTAAGTCAAGAAGCGCTTCTTCCGATCCTTCGCCTCATCAACTAATCATCATTCTTCAAATGTACATCATGGAACTGCTTTTGGCATCAATGATGATGTTAATCCTTTGCTACTCCTCGAAGATGCTCCATTTGAAAACATATTTGCTCTCGAATCTTCATCGAACCATCTTCTTCAGAGACATCGACTCGCTACTTCAGTCCCTCAACAACTACCGCATGAACACCTCGGAAAATGGACTCATGATCATCCATTAGACAACATCATTGGAAATCCCTCTCGTCTCAGTGATCAACACGGAAACAACTTGCAACCGATGCCTTATGGTGCTTCTTCAACTCCGTACTATCTAAGATCGAACCAAAAGATGTTAAAACCGCCATGAATGAAGATAGTCGGTTCAATGCCATGCAAGATGAAATTCATGAGTTTGATCGACTTGATGTATGGGAGTTAGTACCGCCCAGATCGTGCTATGATTATTGCTCTTAAATGGATCTTCAAAGTGAAACTTGATGAGCATGGTGATGTGTTGAAGAACAAGGCTCGATTAGTTGCTAAAGGATACCGTCAGAGAGGGTATTGACTTTGAAGAATCTTTTGCTCCATTGCTCGAATCGAGACAATCGTAATCTTTTGGCTAATGCCGCTAGTAAGAACATGGTAGTCTATCGATGGATGTAAAGACGGCATTTCGAGCGAAGATCTTAAAGAAGTCGTCACGTCGACAACCCAAGGATTTGTGAATCAAGAGCATCTTACTCACGTTTATCGTTTGAAGAAGGCTCTTTACGGTTTAAAGCAAGCTCCAAGGGCATGGTATGATACATCACAAAGTTTCTTCGATCTACCGGATTTAGCAAAGGAGCATTGATCCAACATTGTTCACCAGAAGTCGGAAAACATTTAATTCATGTTCAAATTTATGTTGATGATGTTATTTTTGCCTCGGCTGCACCCAATGGAATGTGATCGTTTTCAAATGAAATGAGTTCAAAATTTCAATGTCAATGATGGGACAAATGTCATTTTCTTGGGATTACAAATTTCACAAAGTCCCGGAGGCATTTTCATAAATCAATCTAAATATGCAATCGAGATCTTAAAGAAATTTGGATTTGATTCAAGTGACCTGCTTGACACTCCCATGATTGATCGAACCAAACTAGATGAGGACCACTCGGGATCATGATTGACCAAACAAAATATCGTAGTATGATTGGATCTCGATGTACCTCACAACTAGTAGACCGGACATCTTGTTCATTTGTTTGCATGTGTGCTAGATACCGTGCTAAGCCTACTAAAAGCACCTTGAACCGTTAAGCGGGTCTTTCGGTATTCCAAGGAACCATCAATATGGGTCTCTGCACCAAGGACACCGGTATGTCACTAACGACCTATGCGATGCGGATCATGCAGGTGTCAAGATACTCGTCAAGTACATCCGAGGTGCTCGGGTTTTGGGTGATAAGCTTGTGAGTCGGTCTTCAAAGAAGCAAATGAGTACTTCTATTTCCTCTCAGAGGTGAATACATAGCCATGTCATCATGTCGTGCTCAAATCCTATGGATGAGATCCCAATTATCCGACTATGGCTTTGAATTTAACAAAATCCCTCTCATTGTGATAATAAAAGTGCTATTGCTCTCTCATGCAACAACGTGCAACACTCAAGAGCAAAGCACATTGACATTCGACATCATTTCATCGGGAACAAGTGAAAAAGGTGTGGTGGAACTCTATTTTGTGAGTCTCGAATACCGGTTAGCGATATCTTCACCAAAGCTCTTCCAAGAGAACGCTTTGAGTTTATTCTTCCACGCCTTGGCTTGAAAAGCCTTCAACCGTAAACACTCAAACGCGTCTTCGTGATGAAGACGAGGAGTAAAGGTCTATCTTCATCTATCTCTTGTAAATATCTATTCAAAAATCAAATAGAAAATATAAAACTCTCAAAATCCATAAAAAAAATTGAAAAATTCAAAAATCTTCAAAAATATTGTCATTTTGTCATGTCTTTCTCGATTCGAAAATATCTACGGTCTTTGTCATCATTCAAAGAATGACACGTGACTTTAGATATTGTTCAATTTAAAAAAATCAAAAATCAAAAATATTTTTGGGAGAAAGAGAAAATAAATGGTTTATTGTCATTTCAGCAAGAACCCGCTTTTTAAAGAAAGAACAGAGCCATTCTTTATCATATTTTCAAAATTCCATGCTCGATTCTATAAACATTTATCTCATTGAAAACTAAGCGCTTTGAAAAATAACTCGGTCTCTATTTTTGATAATCATCTGTGCTTATTTGTCAAAATATCAATCTCTCAATCAACAACCTATGTCATTGATTGAGGGAGAATGATTTCAATTAAATTAAAAGTTATTTGGCATTAAATTGTTTTCAAAAGATATACATGCATGTTTTATCAATGGAGTTTAAAGTCTTAAAATCCGATCCTTATCGCTAAAACGCTTTCATAATCAAGTCACAATTCTCCTTAAAGCTTTCAAAATCAATTTAAATCTATAAGAGATCACGAATCTCAAATGATTTGATAATTGTGATCGGGGAGAATGTGTGATTTAAATTGGATTTAAACCGATAATTCGGTAAATGGTTTTATAAGGATCTACATGCTTTCCTTCCCACATGTGACAAACGATTTCAAATTTTCCATGCACATGTTGAGGGGAGCATCTATCTTAAACCTATGATTTGAAACGTGGTCACTTATCTCATCAGTGTTCCTCTAGTATGTGCAAAACTCTTTTCAAATCTCGAGGCACATATTGAGAGGAGCAAAATTATAAAACCTCATCCTTCCCAAAATGCTTTATCTACTTGTCTTCATTAGGAAGTGATGTTGATATCTTTAGAAAATGGTAATCAAAGAAGTTAATTCTTTCTCTTGCCTCCATGTGCAAAACGATTTCAAATATTTGACGCACATGTTGAGGGGAGTTCTCGTTCTAAAATATCAAAAACAATTCAGTACAAAATGCTTTGATATTATATCACAAGTATCCGGATTGATTTTCAAATAGTTTTCAATTGGTTCAAATGGCGGATGAACAATACCAAATAGACCGACCAACTTTACTTTATGTACGGTGATATAAGGATGATAAGGTTAGGTATGTGTTCCCATGATCCGCCGAACCGGAAGGATCTACCAGGGACTATCCACTAGTTAGTGTAGAGTTCTTAGGTATGATGATAAAGGAGAAAATGAGATATGGGAAGAGTGCGGATTGAGACCGAGCTAGTCTTGGAATAAACCCAACAAGGTTCCAATATGAAGTCTCGGTAAGCACTTGAAGGGTTGAAGAATTAAAAAGAATTGAATGAGAAAAGGTGAAAACAAATAGCCCTCCATTTATTCAACCTTAGGCGTAAACCGGGTTCAATTCATATGCTCATCGATGGTAACATCGGTATTGAAGACAAGACGTCATGGACTCGGTGGCGATCGAACTTCAACTTTCCAAACCACTCAAGTTCCTCTTAAAAGGACTTGTTTCATTCTCACGGGAACCGACATTATCTATTGACTTTCTCTTAGAGATTGTTGATATTGAAGAGGAGACCTCTCCCTAGTCTCCGCACAGAACCAAATATGCACAAATTGAGTCTAGAGCCACGAGATCATCAATAAATCTCATTAGGACACTTTCAAATGAAGACTCTCTGTTTCACATAATGTGGAAAGAGAGATTATATCTTGAGTCCCACGATTATCCTTGTGGTATTGCCGAACATCCGAGTGATGTGTTATCATATTCACAATGAAGATGGAAAGCCTTCGGTAGGTGGCATGTGAGATCTATTATATAGATCAACCATGTGACAACCGAATGAAACAATGGGCGATTCAATCTCTTGAATCAATCCCGGTTCGAGTTATGGATTGACGGATACCTTTGAAAAACCGGTCTTTGTGCTTAAAATCTTTTCTTTAGCAAATCGACCGTGTAACGGATATTTCAAATCAAAGGTGTTTTATGATTGATAATTGATGTTCATTAAAACCTTCGTTGTATTGCAAAAACAATTTCTATTGAGCAATACACGATTGTCTTTCAAATCTCTTTTCATCAATCGGTGAATTTCTATTCACGGTTCACTCACTCCGTGTTGTCTTTTTGAGATGTTCGGTTTGAGAACGACTAGAGAAGTCGCTAAACCTGTCAAGAAAATTCTTGAATTATACCGATCACGTGCAAGATTGTCGATCAATCGGGAACCGTGGGCGTGTACCTCAATTCAACGAAAGTGATCAAAGACACATTCGTGCGATTTATTGCTAACTGTTGTATGTAGGTACGCCCGACGCTTGCGGTGATCGTAATGAAGCGGTCAATCCATAGCCGCATGCTCACACAATACATTCATCTCTCAAGAAATCATGATAAGTGCATCAATGACTCGATATTTTCACTCCATGCTTCGCTGCTAAGCTGCGCCAATATCATGAATCAACTAAAGCTTGCGTTACTCGATGAGAAGATATCATGATTCGTAATGTGAGCATGTCGGTCCGAAAGTCACAACATCACATAATACCAACACCACAATGGATGTCTCGAGATTTTAGTAGTGATGATCTCAAAAGTCGGCTCAAATTTATTATCACGTGGATCAAGAAAAGACCTCCACCGAGTAACCAAACATGCAATGAGAAGAATCAATGCCTACGAGCTTGAGCAAAGTACTACATCAAGAATGCAAGAACAATTGTTAATGAAATATCTATTTGTATTCAATGTAATTTTAGTATATGTTTGAGGTGACCTCCTTGGGGAGATTTTAGGAATTAGAAATTCGGTATTAAAGAGTCGGTCACCTCAAGTATATGTAATCGTTAGAAAGCTCGTAGTCGTAGTTATTTTAAGTTAAGTAGTATTTAGTTAAGTAACACCGTGGAGGACGGACGAGACTTTACCATCAGTATGCCTCGATCCACGACCCGTTGTGTGGCGCTTTTATGTAAGACTATAAATACTCTCTACCTCCCAAGGTAGAGAGTTGGAGCTCATAATAAGATTTTCTTTCTCTCACTAAAGTTCCCTAAACCTCTAACTTTCTCTCTAAAAACTCTTGTCGCCTACTTTGGGTTATGGTTTGATGTGTATGTGAAATCAATATCCTACACTTGTAAATAATCATAAAGTTAACTATATCAAAGACGTAAGGGACTTATTTTTACTTGCATGATACACAAAGTTCCATTGCAACAAAGGTCAACACCTCACACCAAAGCCGATCACCAACTTCTTATCGCAGACGGATGCTAGAATTCGGTGGAAGTTGACTTGCATGAGTAACAATGTGAATGAAACTACTTCTCATCGCAAAAAAATACTTTACATTAATACACAACACTTCACTATGCGTAATATTAGTTAAATGCTTACGTGATATTGGTAAAAAAGCACACCTTAAAGAATTTGAAAAAACAAAAATTGACTAGCTGCTAATAGCTAATGTTTTCCTAAATCAAGAAAACATTGAAACTTAAATAACAAAGTCCATAACATACAATCCCACATAACCATGATAACTGCAACAACTAATTCGAAGGTACTTGTTTGACTATCAGTCAAACCCCGTGAATTTGAACCAAAAAAACCGATCAGAATGGAATAATTGTTGTTTTATATAATTCCCAAACAAAGAATACCAGCAATAGATTTCAACACTAGTTATTTGATTTATCACTCAAAAACCTAATCATATTAAGCAATGACATGTCTTGTTCCAAGACAAGTATAGTTACATGAATGTAAATATACTATACAATAACATATACAAGTATAAAGTAACAGTTATGGCCTTGAACAAAACACACATTTATGACAGTAAAATACAATCAAAACACCCATTTACAACTGATTATATTGAAAATAAATATTTGTTTTAGTGTCATATAATTTTAAATCCGTTACAGAATTATAATACAATTAATTTCAACAATTTCATTCCAAATTAAGACTTTATTACCTAACAATATAAACAAACACAACTTATTTCAGAATCAAATTTAACAACAACATTAATGAGATATATTTAAAAGGTTAATTGAACAACAATCTCAGTTATAGCAGTTGGTACCTCCTAATTCGATTAGTTTGTTGCTGGCTTAGCTGAGTGATGAAGGTGGCTTGTGACGGAAATGTGTGTGGCAGAGGTGGCGGTGTGTGTGACGTTGGTTAAGTGGTGATGTTAAGCGGCACAAAAAGTTGGAGGGTTTGGGGTTGTGAAAGTGAAGAGGGGGAAAAAGATTAGGGTTTTGTGAAAGGTATGAAAATTGGGGAGGGAAATAACCCGCCCAAAAGTCTTGAATATTTTCATTTCATTTTGAAGAACAATGTTATGGTCTTACAAAGCATAATTTGATAAAGCCCGGTTTTGTAAAAGAAATGAGGGCTCTAATGATCTTTAAGATAAAGCCCGGTTTTCAAGGAGAAAACATGGCTCTTTACAAGTAATAGAGCCCGGTTTTGAGGTAGAAAACGCGGCTTTAAAGTTTTATAACATAGACCCTGGTTTTATAAGAGAAAACATGGCTCTATACCCTTTTGAATCACTTTAGAGCCCGTTTTTCACTAAAACCGGGCTCTATTAAGGGGGCACTATTTCACAATTTGTAGTAGTGTCTCATTCCGAAACCTCCAAATGAACCAAAGGGTTGATTGTACAACAACATCAAAGTGGGCAATGAGATGGTTTGGCAGATTGACACTCTCAGCCAGGGTGATGACATCCAAGAGTGATGTTACTGTGACATTTTGGATACTCCACCACTTTAGAACCTTGGACCAAACCTCTTTAGCAACTTAGATAAAAAGATGCACTTCCGTCTCTATACCGTTGTCACACACGGGACAATGGGTGGAATAAAGATCAATACCTCTTCAATCTAAGTTCGCCCGGGTTGGAAGCCTTTCAAGAAAAATCCTCCAAGAGGATATATTAATTTTAATGGGAAGGGCGTTATTCCATCTATAGGTTTGCGGGTTCGATGTGTATTGGAGTTTGGATATGTAATTCCTCATACTCTTGACTGTGAAGAGCCTATCATTGCTAATAGAGCACTCCCATGTGTCAATAATATCAGTGGAGAGGTAGAGGCTAGAAAGAAGGTTTGATAACTCAAGAAGTTCTTGTTTTTCAACAACTGATCTCGGTTGTCTAGTCCAAGCCCATGGAAACATTAGGTTTAGGGGGTGGAGATAACTTACTGGGGTTAAAGAACCTGGACCGACCACATTGATGTTTGCATGATGGACATGGGAAGAGACAGAGGATGAAGCACCAGTATGTAGACTGTTTGAATGAGGCATAGGCGCACGCTCATAAACTGAACACTCTAAATTAGATTCCAGCCGGTATAACCTTGAGAATGTGTCGCACAGACGTGGTCCTCCAAGCCACGTGTCGGTCCAAAAACGAGTTGTATGACCATTTCCTATTTTTCTTTTGAAAATCGATGAAAGAGTGATCCCATAGGAAAAAAATCATCTTTCAACTTCATTATTCGATACCAAGGTCCAGACTTGTATGATGAAGAAGAATCCATTGTAAGGCCACCATATTTACCATGGATGGAAACAATTACTTTTCTCCATAAAGCGTTTTCTTCTAAGAGGAAACGCCACCACCATTTAACTAACAATGCTTGGTTAAAAATCTTGAGACTACCAATACCAAGACCTCCTTGGTCACGTGGTCCAACTACTTTATCCCAGGAAACCCAAGCGATTTTCTTTTCCTCTAAATTTCCACCCCAAAAGAAATTTCTTCGAATGCTCTCAAGCTTCTTAATGATAGAAGCAGGGGGTTTGAATATGGAGAAAAAATAGACACCTAGACTACCAAGAACGGACTTTATTAGAGTTAATCAACCACCATAAGAAAGTGTCTTGCATTTCCAGTTAGAGAGCCGTTTCTGGAATCTATCAATTAAAGTGGACCAATTCGTATTTCTTGACATATTAGCACCAATTGGTAGACCCAATTTGGTACAAGGAAGTTGGGAAGGTTGAAAGCCAATCGAAGATGCAATAGAGTTGAGCTCACTTGAAGAAACTCCAATACCAAAAAGCTTGCTTTTATTGAAATTCACTTTGAGGCCGGAAGCAAGATGGAAGCAAGTAAGGATTCTTGACAAGTTTCTTACATTGGGGAGTGACCATTGACCAACAATAAGAGCATCATCTGAGAATTGGAGGTGTGAAATTGGAACCTTATCTTTTCCCACTTCGGCACCAAGGAAAATGCTTTTGTTTCTTGCCTCTAAAAATACTATATTTAAAGCTTCAACTGCCAAGATGAACAACAAAGGAGAGAGCGGATCACCTTGTCTCAGGCCCTTTTCTATTTTGAACTCATTGGTTGGAGACCCATTGATAAGAATCGAGGCATATGCCGAGTTAAGACAAGAGTGTATCCATTTTCTCCATTTTGCACCAAACCCCATTTGAACCATGATTGATTCTAAGAACAACCAGCTTAGTGAGTCAAACGCCTTTTCAAAATCAACTTTGAGAAGGAGTAGCTTTTTCTTATGTTTCTTAGCCTAAGAGATAATTTCATTAACCAAAAGAGGTCCATCAGTAATTTGATGCCCTTTGATAAACGCCATTTGCACTTCACCCACAACTGAAGGAATAACTAAGGCAAGATGGTTGGCGAGGACTTTTGCAATTATCTTGTATTGGCATCCGATGAGACTTATTGGTCTAAAGTCACTTATAGTAATCGGGTCATCAACTTTGGGAACGAGGGTGATAAAAGATGAATTACACCCTCTCGGGATGAAGGCTGAGGTGTAGAAGTCTTTTACATAAGAGGTAATATCATCGCCCAAAAGATTCCAATATTTCTTGATGAGTTTATAGGTGAACCCATCTGGACCGGGTGCTTTTTCACCCCCACAGTTCCAAACGGCGTCTTTAATTTCTTGAAAAGTGAATGGACATTCAAGAAGAAGATTATCTTCTAAGGTTAGTTGTTTGAAGAGGTTACTAGAGAATGAAGGTCTGGTGTAACTCGTTTCTTTGAATTTGGATTCGAAGGTTTGGAAGATGTGAGATTTAATGGTGGTAGGATCTGTCATCCATGAACCATCTATGGCAAGACCATTTATTCTTGACCGGTTCCTTTGGTTATTAATTATCCCATGAAAAAAATTCGAGTTTTCATCCCCCTCTAGTGCCCACTTGACCTTTGCTTTTTGTTTAAGATCTTTGATTTTACGGTGTTCCAAGTCGGTAAGTGCCTTGACCAAATTGATTCTCCCATCCACATCAGCAACCGTGAGTAGTGATGTCTCTGCTCTTCGATCAATTTCATCAATTTTTGAATGAATATCAAGGGCATCAGCTGTTTCAATGGTGTTTATGGTGTGTCTCCAATCTTTGATGTTCTGTTTGAGGTGTTTTAGTTTAAGTTTAAAGCAGACAACAGAGAGGGTAGAGTGGCAGTCGACTGTTGATGACCAGGAGTTGAGTATTAAATCATTAAAATCATTGTGCATCAACCACGAATTATAGAACTTAAAAGGTGTCGGACCGTAATCATTTGTTGAGTTAACAAGAAGGATGGGTGAATGGTCCGAGAACTCCCTTGTTAATGCCAAAGTATGTGAGTTTGGCCACTTATCAAGAAAGTGTTTAGAAACCAAGATTCTATCAATTTTGCTCAACTTTGAACCTAGACTATTCATTCGAGTGAAACGCGTACCTCCCATCGGTAAGTCAAAAAGCCCTGTGGATAAGATGAATTCATTGAACACCGATGCACTTCTATGACAGAAGTGTGAACCCAATCGCTCAGATGCCGACCTAACTTCATTAAAATCTCCCATTACAATGGACAAATGGTTGACTGACTGTACGAGCGCCTGAATATCTAACCAGAGCATTCTTTTCCGTTTTAGTGCTTGTGGGGCGTACACTACAACGATCAAGCATTCGGTATCGATTGACGGCCATTTTCCCATCAGGGCAATAAAGCCATCCCCAATGATGGTAGATGCCATATTGAACATAGACGTGTCCCAAATTGCTATTATTCCGCCTGATTTTCCGTCTGCCTTCTTCAATACATAGTCAAATGAAGTATGACCCCACATAGATTGGATCAAAGACCTGTTATCCTCCCTTGACATTGACTCTTGTAACCCCAAAAAGTGAATCCTATTTTCTTGACAAAGCCTTCTGACCCAGCTTCGTTTGTGGTCTTCCCCGACCCCCTAACATTTAATGATAGAATATTCATGGGAAACTATTGTTCACATCGGTGCCCAACGCGTGAGCAACATCAGGTTCTTTCCCAACCATGTTAAAGCTGAGGGAATTACCAATACCAACCGTTTTGTTAACTTCCAGTGACTCAGAATCCGAACACTCAATGGGTTTAGATAGTATTCGTAAGTTGCAACGGCGAATCAAAGAAAGAGAGTCTGATATTGCATCAACTGAAGAGGAAGAAGTCGAATTGATGGGTTGAGATGATGTATTTTGTTTTGGTTTTGTGTTTTTTGTGCTTCTAGTTTTCTTATTTCTAGGATGTGGTGCAATGCCATTGAGAGGATAAAATAAACGAAGGGAAGCAAACCTTTTTCTTCTGGTTTGGGGTATCAACGGTTGTGAAGAAGAGCCTGGAACAGAATTGCTTCTTAGTTTCCTGTGAAGATGAGATGATTTGTTTTTCGGCTGAAATTCGGGTGTTGGACAATTGACGTTGACCTTTGGTTGTTGGGCCAAAGGTGGGCTTGGGGGTGTACATTTGGTAGGTGATATGTTAGGCCCAATCACTTGTGGAGTCACGTGTGTGTGATGAGGTATGCTTTCTTCTATTTGACTAGGGTGGGGCAGAGTTGACCTAACTTGATTATTATAATCTTGGTCATATACCGGGTCAAGTATGTTGTCAGGTCCATGAAAGGAGTTGCTTTTGTCATTGTCCCCTTTTCCAGGATTAGATGTCGACCCTTCTTCAGAAGGGATATCTGTTCTAATGTCAGTGTTCCTGGACTCACCAACATTTACCATAACTGGAACCTCGTTGGTGGGTGTGTCTTCCTCATCACTGTTTTCGTCGGAATCATCTTCGGAGTCTTCATTAGCATTCTTACATCCATCATCGCTAGAGTTACCAAAAACAGACGATGTTAACGTGTATCCATTAAAGAGAGAGTCAATCTCACCTTCAACTTCAGAGACCCGAATAGGTAATGATTCATTGCCAATTGGTGCATCGATCATCTCCTTAATAAAGTCCATGTGATTCGTAAGAATGCAAACTTTACCCAATGAACGGTTAAATTGTCTAGAGCTACATTCTTCTAGGATAAAAACATGACCCCAGTTACTCGCTATGGAAGTGAATACATCAGACAACCAATGGTGGGGTGGAAGACCGAAGATGGACAACCATGTGACACGGTCATGGATGCGGATGTTGTTTGACCAGGGTTTGAGAGTTTTGAAGTGTGTAAAACCTGAATTTCTAAAATTCACAAAAAGACCAAAATACCCCTATGATCAAAAAGTATGAATAATTAATTAACAAGATACCAAATAAGCTATGTAAATTCAGAAAATTTTTAAGAAATATCACATATGATCCAAATAAATTATAAAGACTTTATAAAGATTATTTTTATAGTTTATAATTTCATAAAATCAGTTTTGTGTTTTTATAATAACCGAATGTATTTATTTAGTATTATGAAAGAATTAAATTAATAAAAGCCCAATACAAATTTATAAAATTTAGATTCCATTTATTAAAAGTCCATTACAATATTAAGCCCACAAGAAAATTAGAAAATCATATAAATACATATTATACGGTTCATTCTATCCCTAATACTCGATTATACCTAAACCGACTCAAAAACCCTACAAAATTCGACATTCAGTTTCCAAGGCTTGAAGCTATTTTCTTGGACGAGTTTGAAGGTGAAGAAGGTGTTAAAAATCTGGTTCGAGGTCCTAAGGAGCTGGGTTGATCGTGGTTAGTTTCTTGATCAATTAGGGTTTCGCCGAGTAGGAGTTTTTGGGTTCTTTTGTTCTAACGTCCAAATCTCGTCAAGGGTATGTTTCTAATATTACTTTCAGTCCTACAAGTCATATAGAACCTGTAAAAATTGGTCATGCATAATTAACAAGTCGCATGAAATTATTTTGGATTAAAAACCCTAAAAACGAATGAAGTAGCGAATGAGCTTATAATAATTTTTAGGACCATGACTTGATTTTTCTAGAAGCTCTTACATGTTATACGACCTGAATAAAATACATAATTGTGAATTCAAAGCTTGTGTGAATTGTCTTGGGTTTTATGGTTCGATAACGCATGAAAAAGAAAAGAAAATAAAAAGGGACGATTAGGGTTTACATGAACTAGGGTTTGCTTGTTATCATTAAGGGTAATTAATAAAGTAATAATGATGAGCTAATGATGGGTTAAACCTAGGTTTAGGGTTTGTACTTGAATTATGCATATTTCGGTTCTTAATAAAAGTTTTGGGTTGGTTTTGTAAATTATGAAACTTAAGGGTTATTTTTGTAAACAGTAGAATACATGTACTAAACGTATAAAATAAGTGTGGAGGTTAAACGTGTAATTTTGGATACTTAGAGGTCCATTTGAATTGTTATTAAATTAAAAGGGTACGTTTTGTAAATGCTAAAACCTTTGGGCTAAAATAGTAAAATCTGATAATATAAGGTTAGATCGTGAAATTAAAGATGTCAAAGGTGTAATTTGTAATTCTGAGTAATTATGGGTTCGACAAGTGTGAGTTGATTTTTGTAGAGACATGCATGAGTTTTGAGATAACTTCGGTTTGTTATCATTTACGTTCTAGGTCATAGTGGAAATCATTAAAAGAAGTAACATGTGAATTTAAGAGTTGAGATCTCTTGCAAAGTGAAAAAAATTAAAAAGTCTAGAAAGCATATCATTGAGTGCCATGTGTATCCACCCAATCCCTCCTTTTTTTCTTATTAAATTCGGTTAGGGGGCATTTTGGTCCTTTTAACTCATTTTTTTATTCCACCCCAAAACTTTAAACGTAAATAACTTTTAAACGAAAAACTTTTATGAAAAACCGATTTCACCATATTTTTTCAAATTTAATTCTCTTTAATTTGGTATGCATTATGATATATTAATCTCAAATTTTTTTTCTAACTTTTTAAGTGTGCATTGATTTTCTTGAAATTTTCGCTATTTTCGGCTCTAATTTTGACTAATTTAAAAGCCGAATTTTACAAAACTTAAAACATGAAAATTGTAGGCTTTTGACCTTTTTTACCCAGAAATTTGAATCACTCAAATCCGATATGATATGAGTGAGATATTGCACGTTAAAGATGAACAATAACTGATTAACGTTATCAAAAATAACTGATGAACGTTATCAAATATAATTGATGAACGTATAAAAAATAACTGATGAACAATATAAAAAATAACTGATGAACGCTATTTTTTCGAAAACTGATGAACATTATAAAAATAATCGATGAACGTTATCAAATATAATTGATGAACGATAAAAATAATCGATGAACAATATCAAAATAATCGATGAACGCTATTTTTCGAAAGCGATGAACGCTCATAAAAATAATCGATGAACAATATCAAAATAATCGATGAACGCTATTTTTTTGAAAACCGATGAACGTTATAAAAATAATCGATGAACGTTATCAAAATAATCGATGAACAATATAAAAAATAACTGAGCCAACATCAAACAAGCTCTTGGTAGGTGACAATAACTGATGAATGTGATTGAACTGATGAACATTTAGTTTTTCTTTTCTTAGAAAACTGATGAACAACATGATTTTTTTTCGAAAACTGATGAACACTATAAAAAATAACTGATGAACGTAATAAAAAATAACTGATGAACAATATAAAAAATAGCTGATAAACAGATAAACATTATGTTTTTGTTATAAAATTAATGAACTGATGAACAATACTAACTTGTACTGATGAACATTATAAAAAATAACTGATGAACAAAATGAACTGATGAACAAAAACTAAGAAAATTGATGAACAAGACTAAAACTTTTAATGCTATTGATGAACACAAATAAAATAGGCAATAAGTATCACTTATGATTAACTCCCAAACCGAACTAGCAAAGAAAGTTTATTTCTATTTTTAATTTGTTACAAAAAGCATTTTTTTTTTTTGAAATATCAAAAAGCATTTCAAATACTACGTAGTACACTAGCAAATTCCAATGTACTATAATATAAAAATAATCCAATTAATCAACCATTAGCTCTATCCTTTTTCAGATTCTTCATTTTTCCCAACCCATCCAAACACCACCCTTCACGTCACTTCACTCACTCATTCACATTACCACCGTAAGCCACCATGTCCTCGTCCTCCTCCGACCGGTAGCGTCAAGATCTAATCACCGAACTAATCCACCACCGACACCAAACCCGTAACCCAAACACAATCAAATACGCAACATGTATCTTAATTAGTCAGATGACATCTTTTATAACCCCATATGAATCCTCATTAGCTTTATCAATCAAAACCCTTTTAGTTAAACAAGGTAAATTATCGATGCTTTTTTCGCAGATCTCTATTCCAAATCCAAGAATAAAATTGGTACCGAGGAAGAAGCTATTGAAGCGGTGACCGAGCGGCGCTTTAGTGGGGTAATTGTGTCAAGACGACGGTGGTTGTTGGAGGGGAGGAGTAGCGATGGAGGGTTGTTGGAGAGAGTTGGATATGATGAGGAGATGGGACTTGTTGTGGGATCCGATTGTTAGGAGGTCAAAGAGAAGAAATGTGGAATGTCCAATATGCCCCTATGTGCATATGTTTTTTTTAATTTAATCAAATCTTGTATCATGATCAACGGTGAAAATACTTTTTAGACTTTGTAAAAATTCACGCTTTCAAAGGATCCGCTTCGTGAATTTAATGCGTATTAAGTAATATTGAAGAATATGGGAAACCCTAGAACCTAAATCGGAAGTTGATTAGGGTTAAAAGCTAAATGTGCAAATTCGTCATTTCATGTAAGTTATCAAGGCTTGTGTAAACTATTTTGAAAGAGAGTCCTAAAAACCGTTCTTGACATTTGTAAACCCTATACTTTGAAAATAATCATATAAGTCCTCAAATAAGATAATTATTGTATTAAGTCTTTAAGTTTACTAATTGTCATTTCCAAATCCTAAGTTTGGCTAAATTATAATTAATACTCTAAAATGTTGAAATTCCGTCTGTCACTAAAATGAGAATATTCTGACAACTCTAAAAGTATTAATGCGATAAATCCGTTATAACATTAATGATGCTAATAAGTATTAAATAAATCATAATCCGTGTAGATTCGTTGAAGGAGACGCGACGTTACATCTTCGTATTCCTACATTCGTTTGCTTTCCTCTCATTTGCTTTAAGGTACAGATATTCTGACCTTCTTAGTAAAGGTTCCTTAAAATGTTCTTTTCGTTAGTTTTTTTTCGTTTTACTTATTAGGGTTTCCGATGCCATTACTATGAACCCTTTCCTGATTGTTTAACCTGTTGCTTGTCTGAACTTATGTTTTATTGAACCATGTGATACCTGATTTGAACTTTACGTTAGGAAGGCTTTGATATGTACATTTGTTAAACCTTATTATATTTGAATATGAACCTTATGATGTGAGTTATTTGATATGTTCTTTCTTTGAACCTTGTGTTTGATTAAGACTTGTGTCATAGTTGAACCGATTGTTTGACCTAAGTTAGTTTGACACCGAGCCAAATAATACCTAGTCATGGGGTTCCATGTCCGTGTCGATGATGCACCTCGACATGACTCTAGGGCGAGAGTGAAGTTCGCCACGTCCCTTATCTATTATTTGTTATGAGCTCTAATTATATTATATGATCAATATATGTTTGTGGGGCGATGGATGCATCCTAGATCCGATCTTGTCCGATATGGTTTGTTTAGATGAATGATGTCGGTAATGCACACGCATCTTCATAAAACTCGGGAGCCGACTACTCGGATTATTTTGAGATTGTTTCTATATAGTTATGATGTTTTGATATAATATGTTTTGGGCTCGTGGTAGTTAACTAAATCTTTAATTGTTATTTCTATGTTAAGTATTCGATTATGATTTGGTATGAGCAAATGTTTATAATTATGTGCTCGGTTTATTATATGTTCATATATATGTATATGCTTTTGTATGTTTATGTGATTACCGTTTACAATGCTAGGTCATGATTAATATGTTTAAGTGGGATTTGCATGTTTATCTCGATGTCATGTTAGTTTCTCGTTATGTGAATTCGTTGAACTGTGGAATGAATGTGTTAGTGTGAGTGAGTATTCTATAAGTTTAGTATGTATAATTTGTTCGATTAATTTTGTGAACTTTGCTTATACGTTAGTGTTTTATCGCCTATGTGACCGCCATGCTTTAAACTCACGATGTTAGGATTTGATTTGATAACCGGTTTAGCTTATGATATCTGCTTTGATAATTGTTGATGGTTATGCTATGTTTTGTTTGGTCTATTTAATTATAGTTTGTCTACTATGTTTTCTATTTGCTTGTGAGACCGCCATGATTTGACCGCTATTTCCGCCGCAATATTGATTTAAGTGTGTTAAGTGAAGGTTAATTAATTTGTTGAATGCCATGTTTATTTTCTAGAAAGTGTTTCTGTTAGTCTTAGATTTTTTGTTTGGTTTATATGAAATCTTTTGTTCTTGATATGCTAAGTGTTTGGTTGTTCTGATGTGTTTGTGTTTGTGTCATTAATGTGCTATGAGATGATTTAAATTGTTACGTGGTTGTTTGGATTTCTGTATATTTGTGCTTCTGCAGAATCCTAAAAGATTCCTCATCATCATTTTATTTTGATTTCGTCATTTGTATATTTTGTTTTGTTTAGTTTTTGTTTCGTTATATCTGCTCACCGAGCTTTGTAAGCTCACCGCATTTTCTTTTCCGTGGGTGTATTTTAAGCATTCAAGATGAGCTTATGGGATAGCCGATCCGGGTTGAGAGAGAGGCGAGCAAGATTTGACCATAGAGATCTTAGATTTATTTTGAAGTTTAGTTATTTATGTTTTCTTTTGAGTATTTTTGTAAGGCTTTCGCTATTGTATATTATTTAGAGTTCTGATATGAAACCGTATTGTGATATCTTTACCCTTGTCGGGTCGGGGTGTTACAAAGTGTGTTCGAAGTGTTGTGTTTGAGAGGGCCTTTGTTGCTGTGCTATTGTCGTTAAACTGGATAAGAAGGTGTAGGCCCCTAATATACTTAATAAAGAAGTCCTCAAATCCTTCATCTAGGATTATATTATGGGTGAGTGTTGCACTTTCAAGGGAGTGGAGTTCAGTGATGATGGAAGAGCTGGATTTTTTGGTTGGTGGAGGAGGTAAGATGGGGTTGATTTTGGTATGAAGTTGTGGTTTATGGTGTGTGGTATTTCCATTGAGTGCCTCAACATAAGAGGTCTCGTGTTTGGTGGCTTTATGTGGTGGCGTGTTTTTGAGTGTGGTGATTTATGGTGGTGGCCGTGGGTTTGGGATACATATGAACAGTGTAGGGTTTGTTTTCTTTGCGTTGGTAACGAGCCACATTGCAACGTAACCTTTGGATACCAATACATATGGTGTTTAGCTTCTTTTCAAATGCCATGGTGTTCAATACGCCGGAAAACGTAACGAAACCAAATCTATTGCCTTGGGTGTTCCTCTTCCATGCAATGTACACGTTTAGTACGTGACCATACCGTTTGAAAATGTCATGCATGACCTCTTGGTTCCAAGTTTTTGGAAAATTTGTGAAGTAAAAGGTGATTTGTTGTGGGTTTTGGAGCTTGGTGATCTGTTTCTTTCGGTGTTTACCAATGACCCATGTCCAGCCATGGGTGTCGTTGATGTGTTTTTCCTCCTTGTAACATTCTCTCTCCATTGACCTTTGGGAGATAAAGTCAATGTCGCTATAATTGCAAATTTTCTAGCTCCAACATCTTGTGCATATATATATCCAACACTTGTATCTGATATTTTTTAAATGCCAGTTTTAGACTTACACAATGACGCAATCTAAAATGAGAACCAGAGTAATATATTTAGGTGCCATTCCAAACGTTCCACTAACGTACGTGTACTAAAAAAACTACCCGTCTGATACGTGAACTTTCAGTTCTGTTCTAATACGATACATGTCAAGTTTATGTTCAATTTTGTTTTCAAGATGTTCTAATTGTTTAAAAGGACGCAAGATAAATTGAACACTTGGGAAGTGGCAATGACAAATCAACATGATATGAGATGCTCCTTTGTAATCGATTCAAGATTCTCACGCATTTATTTTTCGAGTAACATTTTTTTGTCGCAAGTGTGGTCAAGAGTTAAAACCTGTATATGTTAGTTGTATGTTTAGTATGGGCCCGAATGTATTTTGTATGGGCTAAAGCCCAAGTATCTCTATGGTTTACACACTATTTGGATGGCTCCGGTTTATTGAATGAGACATGAAACAATACTACCTTACATGATATCACGAGAAAAACCCTAAATCGATCTTGTCACACCATTTTTTCCATTGTTGTTCTTATAGTTCTAGTTTCTTTGTTTGTTGTTGTCGATCGTTGGTTGTGGTAGCCAATGACAAGTTAATCTCTAGTTTAGTGGATCGTTGGTTTAACTATATAACCATCGACTTTGTTTTGTTCATCTTCTTAATTTGTTTCACTGTTGATCGCTCAAGCCCCAGCTACACACGCCAACGTTACATCCTTTATTCCTTAAACCCTTTCCCATAAATAACCATCGCTCACGCTACCTACTAAAACCCTAACCTTATTATGTGTTCATAACGCCCCCTAACCATGACTATCATTGATCCTCCACAACCCGTCATCCTACTTTCCGACAAACTCATGACTATAACCAACCTCAACAACCTAATTCCCCTCAAGTTGGATGTAGAAGAGATGAACTATTCATCTTGGGTTTACTTCTTCAAGAACCTTTGTAAAGGTTCCCTTTTGGATCATATCTTGGCCAAAGAGAGCACTACACCACCACCTCCCAATGCCAAATGATTAAAAATTGATACCATCATTCTCTCTTATATCTTCATCACATTGTTCAAAACCCTCTAACAACGACTTGTTGTTAAAGATCCTCAATCGGCTAAGGAAGCATGGGACATTCTTGCTGATATTTTCATGACATTAAACGTACACACTCTATTGCATTGAAGGCGGAACTACATTCATTGAAACTTGGTAATTTGAGTATTGATGCATATTTTCATAAGATTGAATCCATTGCAACAATCTTGACTAGTCTTGGGTTGTCTATGAATAGTGATGATGTGGTTACATTCGGCTTGAAAGCTTACCAAAGAAAGTATGACAACATATCCACCATTATTGCTCATTGGGAGCCGCTTCCGAATCTCAAGACCGCTCGCTCTATGCTCACTATGGAGGAAATGCGTTTAAAGTCACGGGTACAAGAAGCACTCATAGATTCTACGTCGTCATCACCAATGGTTTTGTTGGCTAACTCGGTTCTAATGTTCAACGCTCTACCACATCCATGGAGAAGGTAAACAAGTCGTGTTTTAACTTTATGGGTGCATGTTGATTTGGTGCTTCTTGCAAGTTTTACATAACGTGGTGCATGGTAGTGCTACTCATAGCTCTAGCTCGACCGGTATACAATCTTCACCTTTGACACACATGGATGTACAAACTTTAGAAAGTCTTTTGGCTAAACTTGGTCATTATGGAAAAAGTAATATTGCTCAAACTCTTGGAACCTCTAATGTATCCAACCACGCTGCCAATCCTTCGGGTTGGATTTACTCATAGTCATTGTGACTCATCATTATTTATATATCGACAGGGGACTGATACTGCTTATTCATTACTGTATGTTGATGATATTGTTCTGATTGCTTTTTTTGAGAGTTTGTTACAGTGGGTTATTGCTTTTTTACATAAGGAGTTTTCTATGACGGATTTGAGATCTCTTAATTGTTTTTTTGGCATCCGTGTTTCACGTGACTCTTCAGGAATGTTTTTGTCTCAGCGTAAGTATGCTACAGAGCTACTTAAAAGGGCTCATATGGTTGGTTGTAACCTCAGTCAGACTTCCGTTGATACTGAGTTTAAACTGGGTGATGATGGTGACTCGATTTTGATTCAACAATATATAGGAGTCTTGCGGGTTCTCTGCAGTATCCTACTTTCATTCATCCTGATATTTCTTATGATGTGCAGTAGGTATGTCTCTATATGCATGATCCGAGAGAACCTCATTATTCGGCTCTTAAGCGAATTTTGCGGTATGTTCAGGGCACTTTAGACTATGGGTTACAGTTGTTCTTATCTTCTACTACTTCCTTGGTTGCTTACTTGGATGCGGATTCGGCTGGTTGCCTTACTACTCGGAGATCCAATTCTGGTTATTGTGTGTATCTTGGCAACAACTTGCTCTCGTGGTCCTTTAAGCGTCAACCGACACTTTCTTGTTCTAGTGTTGAGGCCGCGTACCGGGGTGTTGAGACATGTTGGTTAAGGAATTTACTATGTGAGTTGCATTCTCCTTTGTCTTACGTTACACTTGTTTATTGTGATAATGTCAGTGTTGTCCATTTGTCTTCTAATCCGGTTCAGCATCAGCATAGAAATCATATAAAGATTGACATTCACTTTGTTCAGGATTTGGTTGTTGCTGGTCAGGTTCGAGTTCTTCATGTTCCTCCACGTTATCAGTATGCTGACATTTTGACTAAAGGCTTGCCTTCCGCTTTGTTTGAAGAATTTCGTATTTGTTTGAGTGTTCGGTGTCCTCCCGCTCAAACTGTGGGAGAGTGTTAGTTTTAAGTTTAGTATAGGCCCGAATGTATTTTGTAAGGACTAAAGCCCAAGTATCTCTAGGGTTTACACAATATTTGTATGGCTCCGGTTTATTGAATGAGACATGAAACGATACTACCTTACAATATATTGATATACCAAATTTTGTCTGCTCGTGGAAGGATTTCGTTTTGGCTGTTAAGCCAATAGCTCACTTGCGCATGCCAAGCGTAGTTGTGGTAAAGATACTTTTTGGTGCATCAGTATATTACTTATGGCAGGAACGAATCAATCGAATTTTCAAGAAAAAGTCTCGGCTGGTGGATCAAGTCTTCGACATTCTCTTCTCAACCATGAGACTAAAACTTATGTCGCTTAAATTTAGAAATTGACTTTCGATCGTATGAAGAAAGAATGGCAGTTTGGTAGTATTGACTAAGTCTAGTGTTGGTTTTTGTTTCTAAGGGTGTGTTTGTTTTTTAAAGTCTTACTAGCCCTCTTACTCTTACTAGTAAGAGGTGGGCGACGCTTTGCTTGTTTGTTTTTCTTTTGAGTAAGACCTAGTTAGGCATATAACATCCAGTAACACCCGAATTCGACAAGGGTAAAGATATCACAACACGGTTTCATATCGAAACTTCTAAATAATATACAATAGCGAAAGCCTTACAAAAATACTCAAAAGAAAACATAAATAACTAAACTTCAAAATAAATCTAAGATCTCTATAATCAAATCTTGCTCTCGCCTCTACTCTCTACCCGGATCGATATCCCATAAGCTCATCTTGAATGCTTAAAATACCGCCGCAGAAAAAAATGCGGCCGAGCTTACAAAGCTCGGTGAACATATATAAAGAAATAAAACTAAACAAAACAAATATACAATTGACAAAACCAAAATAAAATGATAAGGAAATCTTTAGGATTCTCATGAACTCAAACATACGTAATCCAAACAATCACATAACAGTTTAAACATCTCATAGCACATTAATGACACAAACACAAACACATCGAACAACCAAACACTTAGCATATCAAGAATAAATAGATTACATATAAACCAAACGAAAAATCTAAGACGAACAGAAACACTTTCTAGAAAATAAACATGGCATTCAACAAATCTAATAACCTACACTTAACACACGTAAATCAATATTGCAGCAGCGGAAATAGCAGTCCAAAACATAGCAGTCTCACAAACAATTAGAAACATAATAGACAACTATAATTAAATAGACCAAAGAAAACATAGCATAACCATTAGAAATTATCAAACAACTATCATAAGCTAAACCAGTTCTCAAATCAAATCCTAACATCAGCAGAGTTAAACATGGCAGTTCACATAGGCAAATAAACCACTAACATATAAGCAAAGTTCACAAATTAACTGAACAAATTATACATACTAAACTTATATAATACTCACTTCACACTAACACATTCATCCCACAGTTCAACGAATTCACATAACGATAAACTAACATGACATCAGATCACAGCATGCAAATCCCATTTAAACA
This sequence comes from Chrysanthemum lavandulifolium, assembly GCA_022545495.1. Lineage (NCBI taxonomy): Eukaryota > Viridiplantae > Streptophyta > Magnoliopsida > Asterales > Asteraceae > Chrysanthemum > Chrysanthemum lavandulifolium. The sequence continues at coordinate 23,589,969 of CM040246.1, forward strand.
TGTAAATCAAACCTAGCATTTTAAACGGTAAATCACATAAACATACAAAAGCATACACATATATAAGAACATATAATAAACCCAGCACATAATCATAAGCATTTGAACATACCGAATCATACTCAAAATACTTAACATAGAAATAACAACTAAAGATTTAGTTAAATACCACGAGCCCAAAACATATCATATCAAAACATCATAACTATATAAAAACAATCTCAAAATAATCCGGAGTAGCTAGCTCCCAGAGTTTTATGAAGATGCGTATTGCACACGACATCATTCATCTTAAACAAATCATATCAGACAACTGATCAGATCTAGGATGTATCCATACGCCCCACAAACATACCTTAACAATTTAATATAACATAAATTGAGCTCATAACAAATAATAGATAAGGGACGTGGCAGAACTTCACTCTACTGCCCTAGAGTCATATCAGAGGTGCATCACTGACACGGACATGGAACCCCCATGACTAGGTATTATTTGGCTCGGGTGTCAAACTAACTTAGGTCAAACAAAAGTTCAATTATAACACAAGTCTTAATCAAACACAAGGATCAGCAAAGAACATATCAATAACTCATATCATAAGGTTCATATTCAAATATAATAAGGTTCAACAATTACACATATCAAAGTCTTCCTAACGTAAAGTTCAAATCAAGTATCGCATGATTAAATAAAACATAAGTTCAGATAAGCAACAGGTCAAACAATCAGGAAAGGTGTCATAGCAATGGCATTGGAAACCCTAATGAGTAAAATGGGAAAGCTAACGAAAAGAATATCATAAGGAACCTTTACTGAAAAGGTCAGAATATCTGTACCTTAAAGCAAATGAGAGGAAAGTAAACGAATGTAGGAATATGAAGATGTAACGTCGCGTCTCCTTCAACGAATCTACACGGATTATGATTTATTTAATACTTATTAGCATCATTAATGTTATAACGGATTTATCGCATTAATACTTTTAGAGTTGTCAGTATATTTTCATTTTAGTGACAGAAGGAATTCCAACATTTTAGAGTATAAATCATTAATTAGCCAAACTTAAGATTACAATTTACACCCTTGACATCTTTAATTTCACGATCTAACCTTATATTATCAGATTTTACTATTTTAGCCCAAAGGTTTTAGAATTTACAAAACATACCCTTTTTAATTCAATAATAATTCGAATGGCCCTCTAAGTATCCAAATTTACACATTTAACCCCCACACTTATTTTATACGTTTAGTACATGTATTTTACTGTTTACAAAAATAGCCTTTAAGTTTCATAATTTACAAAACCAACCCAAAACTTTTATTAAAGACCGAAATATGCATAATTCAAACACAAAACCCTAAAACTAGGTTTAACCCATCATTAGCTTATCATTGTTACTTCATTAATTAACCTTAATGATAACAAACAAACCCTAGTTTATGTAAACCCTAATCGCCCCTTTTATATTTCTTTCCTTTTTTATGCGTTATCGAACAAGAAAACCCAAGACAATTTACACAAGATTCGAATTCACAATCATGTATTTTATTCAGGTTGTATAACATGTAAGAGCTTCTGGAAAAATCAATTCATGGTCTTAAAAATTATTATACGCTCATGCGTTATTTTATACGTTTTTAGGGTTATTAATCCAAAACAATTTCGTGTGACTTATTAATTATGCATGACCAATTTTTACAGGTTCTATGTGACTTTTAGGACTGAAAGCAACATTAGGAACATACCCTTGATGAGAATCGAATGCTAGAACAAAGAACACACAAACTTCCACTCGATAAAACCCTAATTGACCCAAAACTAACCACGATCAAAACAGCACCTTAGAGCTTCGAACCAGATTTTTCCCACCTTCTTCACCTTCAAACTCGTCCAAGAAAAATAGCTTGTGCCTTGGAAACCGGAAGTCGAATTTTGTAGGGTTTTGGAGTCGGTTTAGGTTTATTCGGTTATTAGGGATATAGTGAACCGTACCTTATGTATTTATATGATTTTCCAATTTTCTTATGGGATTAATATTGTAATGGACTTGAAATAAATGGATTCTTAATTTTATAAATTTGTATTGGGCTTTTAATTAATTAAATTCATTTATAAAACAAGTTAAATATATTCGGTTATTATAAAAACACCAAAAATGATTTTATAAAATTATAATCTATAAAATTAACTTTACAAAGTCTTCAAAATTTATTTAGATCATATGTGATATTTCTTAAAAATTTTCCAATTTACATAGCTTATTTGGTATTCTCGTTAATTAATTATTCTTACTTTTGATCATAAGGGTATTTTGGTCTTTTGTGAATTTTAGAAATTCAGTATTACAATTTCTTCCCTCTAAAATGAAATTTAGTCCTCGAAATTGAACAAGATGGGACAAAGACGGCGACAAATATGGATTTCGGACTTCAGGAATATATGATTTAATGCTAATCATATACTTATAAAGTATTAGCGGAAAAAAGATGAGACAAGGAAAATTCAAAACACGCCTAACTTACACGGTATCTAATGAAGAAAACTATCATATGCATAGATGGAACGAATCCTAACGGTCTTACTAATCGCAGGAGTATGTGGAGACATACCAATCTAAAGCGCATAACATCTATAGGTTTACACGGATAATAACAACTCCGGATCCCAATGGTACAAAACTCATATGTAACAGATATCGATGAAAATCTCACAATTAGGTACGAGTCTCAACCCAATATGAAAAGTACCAAATAACATACAAGTCAAAGTCCAATCACGTAACAACCACAGTATTTCCCGACGTCATATAATTTCAATAATTTCAAATTATATGATCTCGGATTATCACGCTGATCGACGTCATAATACTTGCATCACATAACAAGTTCTTATTGTCACTATATTTGGTCTCGGGTCATGTCAAAAACACATAACTAATATCATGGCAAAACACACCATATAGAGATAACATACAGATAACAAGTAACCTACTATAACATGCCAAATCCACATGAGTATACCATCATGATGGTCATATATGTTCAAGCGGTAATAAAACAACATCATAAAGAAAAAATAAATAGCAGACGAAACTTATGAGGACTAATGGAAACCCAATGAATCTATCAGAAGGAAAACAACGAACAGGAACTATACTTTCAAAATTGGTTTTATTCCATTAATCAAACAAAATTTGCAAAATCGTCATAAGATGAGCTCCCAAAATAAAACTCAACAATCCAAGATTCAATCATCTAATGAAACAAAAGAACCTAACCCAAAATCCAATGTCAAAATTTTTCTCATAACGAGGGCAACTAATCAGGAGCGCAAATTCCTATCCTTGTGTCGGATTAAACCTACTAGTAGCCGTAGACTCCAATTCCGAGTCCACCTCGTATTCTTCCTCATCTTCTTCTTCCTCCTCTTCTTCCGCACTTATCCATCCATTCTTATTTCCTTCGCGCTGCGGTAATAAGCGGCTAGCAAAATCGTTTCTCCGATTCCTCTCCTCATCTTCCACACACGATCCACGAAGCATACAAATCGTGATTTCTAGTCAAACTCACCTCCATCTTCAACGAACTTTGGACACCTATCATGATACGTAGTGGTGAAACCTTGGTTGTCAACAACTTTAGTTTCGTAGTCCTCTACTATCTTCCGCCCACGCCCTTCAAGGTCGACTTCTCTCGATCGTGCATGGCCACATATATCGGGACTCGTATCCTCTTGTTGGTTCGCTTCACTCTACCAAACCTCGTGATGACCTTTAGCAACAACAACGCCCACCTCGCCTTCTCCTTAGGTTGTCTAGCGGGTCCTTGATTGCTCCTATCGTGAACTAGAGCGACGAGGATCACCATCTAAAAGAACAATCAACTATTAGCAAAGTCTAAGTGCGGTAGGGGCCTTGAGGAAAGTATGCGTAAGGAAATCCTAAATCTACCCAATTCTCACGGTCATAGCCTAAGCTCTAAGGGTCCTAAAACCTAGAGCTCGATACCATAAATTGTAACACCCCGACCGACAAGGGTAAAGATATCACAATACGGTTTCATATCGAACTTCTAAATAATATACAATAGCTAAAGCCTTACAAAATACTCAAAAGAAAACATAAATAACTAAACTTCAAAATAAATCTAAGATCTCTATAATCAAATCTTGCTCTCGTCTCTACTCTCTACCCGGATCGCCTATCCCATAAGCTCATCTTGAATGCTTAAAAACCGCCGCAGAAAAGAAAATGCTACGAGCTTACAAAGCTCGGTGAGCATGATATAAAGAAATAAAACTAAACAAAACAAATATACAATTGACAAAACCAAAATAAAATGATAAGGAAATCTTTTAGGATTCTGCGGAACTCAAACATACAGAAATCCAAACAATCACATAACAGTTTAAACATCTCATAGCACATTAATGACACAAACACAAACACATCAGAACAACCAAACACTTAGCATATCAAGAATAAATAGATTACATATAAACCAAACGAAAAATCTAAGACAAACAGAAACACTTTCTAGAAAATAAACATGGCATTCAACAAATCTAATAACCTACACTTAACACACTTAAATCAATATTGCAGCAGCGGAAATAGCAGTCCAAAACATAGCAGTCTCACAAACAATTAGAAACATAATAGACAACTATAATTAAATAGACCAAACAAAACATAGCATAACCATTAGCAATTATCAAACAACTATCATAAGCTAAACCGCCTCAAATCAAATCCTAACATCGCAGAAAGTTAAACATGGCGGTTCACATAGGCAAATAAACCACTAACATATAAGCAAAGTTCACAAATTAATCGAACAAATTATACATACTAAACTTATATAATACTCACTTCACACTAACACATTCATCCCACAGTTCAACGAATTCACATAACGATAAACTAACATGACATCAGATCACAGCATGCAAATCCCATTTAAACATGTAAATCAAACCTAGCATTTTAAACGGTAAATCACATAAACATACAAAAGCATACACATATATAAGAACATATAATAAACCCAGCACATAATCATAAGCATTTGAACATACCGAATCATACTCAAAATACTTAACATAGAAATAACAACTAAAGATTTAGTTAACTACCACGAGCCCAAACATATCATATCAAAACATCATAACTATATAAAACAATCTCAAAATAATCCGGAGTAGCTAGCTCCCGTAGTTTTATGAAGATGCGTGTGCACACGACATCATTCATCTTAAACAAATCATATCGACAACCGATCGATCTAGGATGCATCCATACGCCCACAAACATACCTTAACAATTTAATATAACATAAATTGAGCTCATAACAAATAATAGATAAGTGGACGTGGCGAACTTCACTCATCGCCTAGAGTCATGTCGAGGTGCATCATCGACACGGACATGGAACCCCATGACTAGGTATTATTTGGCTCGGGTGTCAAACTAACTTAGGTCAAACAAAAGTTCAATTATAACACAAGTCTTAATCAAACACAAGGATCAACAAAGAACATATCAATAACTCATATCATAAGGTTCATATTCAAATATAATAAGGTTCAACAATTACACATATCAAAGTCTTCCTAACGTAAAGTTCAAATCAAGTATCGCATGATTAAATAAAGCATAAGTTCAGATAAGCAACAGGTCAAACAATCAGGAAAGGTTTCATAGCAATGGCATTGGAAACCCTAATGAGTAAAATGGGAAAGCTAACGAAAAGAACATCATAAGGAACCTTTACTGAAAAGGTCAGAATATCTGTACCTTAAAGCAAATGAGAGGAAAGTAAACGAATGTAGGAATATGAAGATGTAACGTCGCGTCTCCTTCAACGAATCTACACGGATTATGATTTATTTAATACTTATTAGCATCATTAATGTTATAACGGATTTATCGCATTAATACTTTTAGAGTTGTCAGTATATTTTCATTTTAGTGACAGAAGGAATTCCAATATTTTAGAGTATAAATCATTAATTAGCCAAACTTAAGATTACAATTTACACCCTTGACATCTTTAATTTCACGATCTAACCTTATATTATCAGATTTTACTATTTTAGCCCAAAGGTTTTAGAATTTACAAAACATACCCTTTTAATTCAATAATAATTGAATGGCCCTCTAAGTATCCAAATTTACACGCTTTACCCCACACTTATTTTATACGCTTAGTACATGTATTTCTTGTTTACAAAATAACCTTTAAGTTTCATAATTTACAAAACCAACCCAAAACTTTTATTAAGGACCGAAATATGCATAATTCAAACACAAAACCCTAAAACTAGGTTTAACCCATCATTAGCTTATCATTGTTACTTCATTAATTAACCTTAATGATAACAAACAAACCCTAGTTTATGTAAACCCTAATCGCCTTTTATATTTCTTTCCTTTTTATGCTTATCGAACAAGAAAACCCAAGACAATTTACACAAGCTTCAATTCACAATCATGTATTTTATTCAGGTTGTATAACATGTAAGAGCTTCGGAAAAATCAATTCATGGTCTTAAAAATTATTATACGCCATGCGTTATTTTATACGCTTTTAGGGTTATTAATCCAAAACAATTTCGTGTGACTTATTAATTATGCATGACCAATTTTTACAGGTTCTATATGACTTGTAGGACTGAAAGCAACATTAGGAACATACCCTTGATGAGAATCGAACGCTAGAACAAAGAACACACAAACTTCCACTCGATAAAACCCTAATCGACCCAAAACTAACCACGATCAAAACAACACCTTAGAGCTTCGAACCAGATTTTTCCAACCTTCTTCAACTTCAAACTCGTCCAAGAAAAATAGCTTCAGGCCTTGGAAACTGGAAGTCGAATTTTGTAGGGTTTTGGAGTCGGTTTAGGTTTATTCGGTTATTAGGGATATAGTGAACCGTACCTTATGTATTTATATGATTTTCCAATTTTCTTATGGGCTTAATATTGTAATGGACTTGAAATAAATGGATTCTTAATTTTATAAATTTGTATTGGGCTTTTAATTAATTAAATTCTTTTATAAAACAAGTTAAATATATTCGGTTATTATAAAAACACCAAAAATGATTTTATAAAATTATAATCTATAAAATTAACTTTACAAAGTCTTCAAAATTTATTTAGATCATATGTGATATTTCTTAAAAATTTTCTGAATTTACATAGCTTATTTGGTATTCTGTTAATTAATTATTCTTACTTTTGATCATAAGGGTATTTTGGTCTTTTTATGAATTTTAGAAATTCAGGTATTACAACATCTTACTCAGTAAGAGGTGGGGGACTTGTCTTACTGCCTCTTACTCGTTTTGTAAACTTTATATAATATATTTGATTGTTTATTAACTATGTTATATTTATGATAAAAAGTCTTGTTTCATATTTACATAAGTTACTTATTTTTTGGGTAAAGGGGAGTAATCCTGCACCCTGGTAAATATATTAACCAAAAACTTTTAAGTACAATGGATATGAGTGAAATCCCATATCTCAGCCCGTTACATAGGCATAAAGCTTACATAACAAGATACTATCTATTTTCTAAACAAGAAAACAAACCACTACTCTAATGATAACATAGGACATAACGAAAGAAAATTACTTCCTAGGTCCTTGAAGCTTGGTGCCATACATGGAATTAAAGGCATCCAAATTCCCTAGAAGATCAGAAACCTGCTTCGCATAGTCATCGTAGTCATAGTCATCATACTCATCTTCCAACTCTTGGCCACCACCGAATAGATTAGCAGACTCATCAAATGAGTTAGCAACCACCTCATCTTCAGAATTAGACACTACGATATCTCTCACTTTAGAAAAAGGGTTAACTCTCTTAGTAGAAGAGGGCGGAATACAAGAATCACTAGTTTTAGGAGACACACCGACTCCATCTCTTTCAAATCACTCACAGGGTTCTTGTGATGCAAGACTGCCTTAGTAGACTTATCTTCATTAACTTCCATTGTACGACCGAATCCACATCCTTGTTGGTGTCTTTTTGGGTAAAGGGAGTAATCCCACACTCGGTAAATATATTAACCAAATAAACGTTTAAGTACAATGGATATGAGTGAAATCCCATATCTCACCCGTTACATAGGCATAAAGCTTACATAACAAGATAATCACAATTCTCTAAACAAGAAAACAAACCACTACTCAAATGATAACATATGACACAAAATGAAATTACTTCCTAGGACCTTGAAACTTTGTGCCATACATGGCATTAAAGGAATCCAAATTCCCGGAAGATCACGAACTGTTTCGCATAGTCATCAAGTCATAGTCATCATACTCATCTTCAAACTCTTGGCCACCACTAAAATATTAGCGACTCATCAAATGGGTTAGCAACAACCTCATCTTCGTAATCGACACCACAATCTCTCCCACTTTAGAAAAAGGGTTAACTCTCTTAGTAGAAGAGGTGAGCGGAATAGGTTGACCGTCATCATCCACAAGAGTAGCTTTCCCATCAATAATTAGCTTTTCAAGCTTACCAATCTTCTCGCTATGGTAGTAGAACCAACATCCATTGTTCCCATTGAATCACTCACAAGCTTGGCGTGAAGAAGTCCCAGCCTCCGGAGGCTTAGACGCCTCACCAATATCAATACGAGTCCGCCCCGAGATCCATCAATACCGCTTCCTTAGTAGTACCGAAGACTTCCAGCCTTGTCCTTGTTAGTAGAAGAATCATCCACAGACAATCATCTTCCACCTCAAGAGTCCCAAAAGAGTTAGACGTAGTAATCGGTGTATCTTTAGCATTACCACTAGCAATTTGTCGGTGTCTTCGTCTTTGCAACATATACCGCTTCCTAGGTGCAAATCTAGGACCCTTACCCATATTAATACCACCATCATCTTCGTACCTTTAGGTTTGGCTTTCCGATTCTGCACCACCTTAAAACCATCATCGGGTTCATCCGCATTTGAGGTGGAGGAACATCCTTATTCTCCTTAATACTCTTAGGACAACAAGCGATATCATGCCCAAACACTTTACATTCGAGAATTGTGGTGGCTTCCATTCATATTCCACCTTTATACTTGCCGTAGTAAAACCACTATCATCCTTATTAGGGATCGCCATAGTCACCACATGTTTAAGCTCAAAATCGATGATAATTCCACAAGAGCACGTGCAAAACTAATACGACCCCATGAATCAACACACATGGAACTAGTAAAAGCATCTAACATAATGCTTACCCACTCGAGTAGAAATTAAGCTCAACCCATCTTCCGAATATGCAAGTAATGGCACATTATGCAATTTAATCCAAACGGGAACTCTAGTTACCTCACTTTTAGACAAGAGTACATCAGAGTCCATCTAGTGAGAATGAGAGGAGAATTGCGAATAATCCAAGGGCCCCGTTGAAGAACATTTTCAACGCCTCTTTAGAATCAAATTTAAAGAGGAAAACACCATCATCATTCTTCATTAGTTTCATAAAACCAAAATTACCCCACGTGTTGGAGACATAGTTCTTAACCAAATGAAAAGCCACATTCTTGCCAACAAAGAAGCCAACAAGTGTATTTTCATACCGGTTGAAAACACCCTCCATAGCAGCCTTCGGAAAACATCCTTGTTGGTGTCATTTGAAGGAATACCAAAAGCATCCGTATATTCCATATTAAGAGCATCAAACTGATTAGATGTAGAGATATTTGTTCCACTCGAACTAGCCACATCGAAGCATTCTTCTTAGTGACTTCCACTTTCTTAGGTTCGGGAGGAGTCTTTTGGGTTGATATTAAAACTGCTTACCCATAACAGTTTAGTAAACCCTCCTTGACCGAATAGTAGAACCACCTTGCTTTCCTTCTTATTATTGACCATCTTGAAACCATCATTAACACGTTTAGGAGGTCGAGGGAGGTTCAACAACTTTCGGACATTCAATAAGAGTATGACAAAAATCTTACATTTATCACAATGAGGTGGTTTCCACTCGTATTCAACCCGTATCTTCTCAATAGTCGAACCCGACCCATCAAGTAACGGTATCTCAACAGTATAGGGTCCCTAAGCACCTCATCCGACTTCACTTCAATCATGCATCTAGCAAAACTACTCTTCGCCACGATTCCTTGCACATTTGGCTAGTAAACGATCTAACCTTTTGGGCGTGCCTATCAATGTGGCAAGGAGACTAAGGCCATCATCGAAAACATAGCAAGAGGAACATCATGGAATTTAACCCACACCGGATGTTGGTCAAATCCTCTTTAAGTAAGTTGGTGTTCAATGTCCATGGTTTAAGAATAATAGGTACATTTCGAATCAACCAAGGACCGTTCTCAAGAACATCATCAACACCTTTCTTCGAATTGAACTTAAAGAAGAAGAACCCCTTTGCATTCATCATTACCTTTTGTATACCAAACTTAGCCCACGCATTGCGTACAAAGTAATCAACAACGGAAAAGCAAGGCGTTGACCAAGGAAATACCCATACAAAGTATTCTCAAACATAGTGTTCACCTCTTCAACCACTTTCATCGGGACGAAAGATCCACACCATTAGCTTTCTTACTACACTCCAACCTCGAAAGTTTGATATGTGTTTCTTTGGTTCAAGAGAAGTAACACCAAGATACGATGAAGAAGGTTGTTTCAAAGCATACACACCAACCTTCTCAATACCAACAGACCCATGTGCATTCGTATCAACCTTATCATTAGCATTATTATGGCCATTAACATTAGAAGCCATAGGACCACTCGTATCATGGGAGGTTTCAATAATAACCAATATCGATGGCATCTCCTCTAGCTCCTTCGCGATCGCGGCACCTTAAGATGCTCAATTGGATTAGCCCGATGAAAGTAGTAGCATCCATCACATCGCTTGGTTTTAATGGTTGCCCATCGTCACCCACAAGAACAAGTTTTCCTCAAAGATTTTTTTTTCAATAGCACGAATTTTCAATAAAGTATCATGACCCTCAGCGTGTCATGACTAGGTGCGTCATGACTGGGCTTGAACCAAGTGAAACCGGCTCCACTTGTCCATCGAACGAGAACCAAGCAATACCAAGAACTCATCATTCCTACTATTAAGGTGCATCGTCGATTCCTTATTCACACCAACTTGATCGGCCAAGTTAGTGGTTGGTTTATCGACTTTCGACGAAGAATCCTTGTTAAAAACCCTTTCTCCATCTCTCTCACACCCACTTACAATAAACAATCTTAACCAAACAAGAGAACAATTAATAACCTCCAAAGACGCAAGCAATACCAATCAATAAAATAAACCCTAACTAAAAGTTAGGGTTTAATGCTCCTTGAAGACCAGATTCAACCGTATCCCACCATTATAATGATCATGAAGATAGCATACAATATTACGTATGTTGTACTTGAATGCACAATTTAGTATATAAAGTCCCAACAACACCGACCCTCGAATCGATTGGATAATATTAAATAATAGGTAGCATGCAATCGAAGACAAACCAAAGCAAGTGAATACCAAAAGTGAATGAAACTCACCGACCCACTAAATCAATTTAACAATGAAATCGTAGGAATAGGATGAATAAGGATTAACCGATTAAAAATTTAGGTATTCGAAAATCGCCAAGAGAGAGTTCGCTTTTTATAATTCGAAAAATATATATTTACATAAGTTACTTATTATCGCATTCCGTTGGTTTAATAAACAAATTGCAAAAAAACGAGCACTTAAAATCATTCGGACACTTATACAAAAACAAACAACATTATTTTGTTCAGATTTAGACTTTCTAGCCACCTCTTACCACAGTAAGATGCGGTAGTCAGATTTAGACCCAAAACATCTTAATGAAACAAACACACCCTAAGTTTAGGACGAACTGATGTCATCTCATCAGAAGAGACCATTAGATGCTCTAATGGGTAGTGAACTTTCATTGTATTTGTTTTTTATTGTTTTTATTAAAATTCCTTTACCCGGAAAAAAATTAATTATACACATCAGTTTCAACTCTCTGACTGTATCAATACTTTATCTTTGATACTTATCATGTTTCATATGACACAATCAGAGGAATCAAATAGCAGCCAAGACGTGCACATGACAACCTTGGATTTCTAGAAGTCTTCGATTTTGTTGTGTGCTTTAGACTATTGAATTTAGATCGTGTTTGTTGGCTTGCGTATGTTATCGTGATATGAAAACTATTATCACGATAGCAAGAAAATTCATATTCGTATTTCAAAACGTTTTAAACATGTTTAGTGTAGCTGTATATACATTTGACATGCTACGTACAAACAAAAGTAAATCGAAATCTTGTATTAGAATAAAAATGTTACAAACGATATCTTATTAATTACATTCCTTGTTTGGATTTGTTTCGCTTTGATCCATGGTGTTTTATGATAGTAATAACAAACAAATTAGTTTATTAAGGAACTCATCATATGCATAGGTTTGACGTACTCACCTTCTAGTAATAGCATCTTTGATGACATAAACACAATCCTTAATTAATCCATACATATATGTTACAAAATTAACAAAGAGCTCAAATTGAAACATGTTATATAAAGCATGAATATTTTATGATAGTTGATTTTGTGAAAGTCAAACAATAATTTTTATTCTTCCAGATTTTCAAATCCATACATCAGATATCTTTTAATAAATCGGATCATGTAAATCTCGTGTTATACTCTCTATCGTAACAACTCAGCTGATGTTGGATGGAAAAAAAATGATTCAATCGGTAACATGTAAATTATAAATTTGATTACATTATTGTATGAAAGCTTTGCTTAATCCACAGAAGTAGAAAATTATGTCTTGTACCAAATAGATTATTACTAATAATGGTATGCTAAACTGAACCTCTATTTTGCCATAGATCCATTGTTACTTCTTTAAAATTTTATGCAAACATTGTGTCTTAGCAACACAATTCTAAAAATGTTAATATACATGTTCTAAGTCAGACTTATGTTTTGCATTTTCTAAGTCAGATTCGTTGTTGTTGTTGTACTGTAGTATATACCAATAAATGAACTTCCGATGTTAAGACTTCTTATTTCATGTATAAAGTGCAAGGGAAACAACTTAAGGGGCTGCAGTGATAAGAGGTTAAGAGAAGACGCTGAGATGTTATACCGTAATTTCTTATGTCCGAGGGTCTAAAGTGTCACTAGCCTCGGTATATGATGTGGCGAGTCAACCGGCGATGCCAAATGCTCGCCATGACATCGATTATGCTCGCCGAGTTGCACTTCGCCGAATTCTCGGCGTGAAATCGACAAATTACCTTTGGTATTTTTTTAACATAACCACTTGATCATTCCATGGTCGTGTCTTGGTTTGCAAATGACGAGTGCATGTTTTACAAGTTTGGAATGTAAAAATGAAAGCATATTGGGTTACTTGCATCGAAGAAGCTTGGTTTGCATGTTCGATCAGTGAGTTGTGTATATGCTTAAATTTGCATGATATAGCATGTCTCATAAATGTGTTTAGAATCTTGCATTGTTTGTGAATGAGTAAAATGTGAAGAGTTGTTGCATGATATAACTTCTTACGTGTTTGAATGGTAACAAGATGATATATACATATAACATGGAACAAGATGAATAATGCTGTTAGTTTTATAAGCTTTATCTCAAACCACAAGGGGCTAAGTGTTTATACTTCAAAGTTAAAGGGTTGAAAGTGTTCCCGCTTCTATTCTTCAAGGGTGCTGAATGGAACTTTACAAGTCAAGGCTATATAAGGATAAATCTCTCTCATTAGTCAAATGTATCTCATTCTGCTCTGTGTGATTCTGAGCGTGTATCTTACTTGCTACGATTAATGATGGGTTAGAACTGTGTGCTTCATGCGTTTGAAACCCTAACTTTGTGTTAGGGTTTGTTATTTTCGACAACGTCTGCTTGCTATTGTTTGTTTGTTTTTATCGCAATAGATGCGACTAGGTTTGATTATTTTGTTTGTGGGTTCGAGTGATGGAAAAGGATTTCTTAATTACAATTCGCCATCTAAGTTGATGTCCGATGGTAAAGTGTTGGGTGGAATCGTGACATGAATAAGAGTACGCCAACCAATTTGGCGGTCAAACGGGTTGAAATCGATGGTAATGTGTCGGGTGGGAGTGGTGGTGTTAATATGAGCTCATCGCCTAGTTTGGCCGATCAAGCTAGATTGAAGAATGATGAACTCGTTGGTGATGTTAGTGCTTCACGACGCTTTTCCTACCCTATCCGAGTTGTCGAATCACGCTAGTTCTAATGATATCGAAAAGGGTTCTCATGCAAAGTCAATCCTATTGATGGGGTTGTCCCACCGTGTTGCTAACGTGGAAATGTTGGTGGATATACTTCATGTTCTTTTGTCGATAATGAGACCGCCCCAAATGTTATTGATCAAGTGGTATTGGATGCTTGCAAGACTTTTGAGGAAGCAATGCGAGGTGTTGCAAGAAAGAATGCGGAGAATGCTATGCTTAGTTGTAGTGGTGTGCATACGGCTCACAAACCTTCTGTAACTAGCCCTAGTGTGCACATGGGCGCTCCTTCTTTTGCTAATATTGTGAACCAGGAACGTACTAATAGGAAGGTTGATTTCAGACCTTTGATTAATGAGGTTCTTGTAGATAATCATGACACGATGTTACCTAAGGCGGCTATGGAGAATGTCTTGTACAGGTATGAGAATACTCTTGTTGGGTATTTTGTTGGTAAGACCATTGCATTCCCCATTGTTCAGAATTATGTGATCAATACATGGGGTAAGTTTGGATTAAAGAAGCTTATGAAGAATGATACTGGTGTTTATCTATTTAAGTTTGATTCGAATGATGGTATGGATCGTGTTCTTCAAAGTGGACCTTGGTTAATCCGTAAATCGCCACTCATTCTTAACAAATGGACTACCAAGGTGTCCTTAACCAAAAATGAGGTAACTAAGGTTCCGGTTTGGATTAAACTGCATAATGTTCCCTTACTTGCGTATTCGGCTGACGGTTTGAGCTTAATTGCTACTCAAGTAGGGAAACCTATTATGTTGGATGCTTTTACTAGTTCGATGTGTGTGGATTCGTGGGGGCGTATTAGTTTTTCCCGTGCTCTAGTGGAAATAAGCTCGGAGTCTGTTTTGAAAAGCGAAGTTTCTATGGCTATTCCTAATGAGGAGGATACTGGTTTTATTACGGCAATCATTAAGGTTGAATATTAATAGAAGCCTCCTCATTGTGATGTGTGCAAGGTTTTTGGGCATGATCGTATCAATTGCCAAAAACGTGTTAAGGAGTCGGTTCGTACTGAAACTAGTGTGGCACCTAATGCTCCTACTGCTAAGGAAACGACTAGTGACGGTTTTACTGAGGTTCAGAATCGTAAGGCGAAAGGTAAAAGTGTACCGGGTAAAGGAGGATTTACTAAACCTGTTGTGGGTAATAATTTTCGCTATGTACCTAAAGCGACTCCTACGGTGCCTAAGAAGGTGGATGCTAATAAGGAAAAGACTACTGAAGTGGCTAGTACTAGTGGGCCTAAGATTGACACATCGAATCGGTTTAATGTCCTTAATATGGTTGATAATTATGAGTCTGGCATTCCTACTGATGTGCCTAGTACGAGTGGAACGAAGGTTGTTACATCCAATAAATTTGATGCCCTTAGTATGGATGACACTCATGACTTTGGTATTATTACTAAGGAAGTAAATAAGGATGTGGATGATGGTATTACAATGGAAGAAAAGAAGAACGAGTCTCCAAAGACAAGTAATACATTGCATGAACCGCTTGTGAGTGATTCAATAAAAGCTAACGAGGTTGGTCCCTACTCCTATTGTTGAAAAAATTAGGGAGTTTGAAAAGCTTCTTGTTGATGATAAAGCTACCCTTATTGATGATGATGGTAACCCTATTAAAAAGGTTGATTATTCAGTTAATAGAAAGGATTTTACGTCTACTTCTTCTACTAAGAGGGTTAACCCATTTTCTAAGGTGGGAGAGATTGTTGATTCCGACAGTGATAAAGAGGATGTTGTGAGCACTTTTGATGAGTCAGTGAACCTATTTGGTGGTGGTCATGACCGGAAGATGATTATGATGACTACAATTATGATGACTATGCGGATCAGGTCTACGATCTTCCAGGGAATTTGGATACTCTTTATGACACGTATGGTATCAATTTCCATGGCCTTGGTAGGAAGTAATTTTGTTTTCATAGGAGTCTAATGTTATCTTTTGAGTAGTGGTCTATTTTCTTGTTTAGAGAATAGGAAGTATCTTGTTATGTAAGCTTTTCCGCCTATGTAACGGGCTGAGATATGGGATTCACCCATATCCTTTGTACTTAAACATTTTTTAGAGTAATATATTTACCGGGTCTTTGACCTTTTACCCAAAAAAAGATTCTGAGCGTGTATCTCTCTCAGTTTTCTGGTTATTATTGTGAGTTTGAGGGAAACCCTTTGTTGTCTTGTAATCTCCAGTTTTCTGTTCTTGTATTGTAAACATACTTGCTATTCTTAGCAATTGATTTCATTAATAAAAGAGTGAGCCAAGGGGAGGTTGGCTGGGTTCATTCTAAATCAGGTTTTTGTGTTTAAATCTGCTTTGGTTTATAAGTTTTTACATGGTATCAGAGCCAGGTTGCTCTATACCAAAGCTTTAAAGATTTTGAAAAAATTAGGGTTTCCTTCATATTGGGGGGTTTTTTATCAATTGTATAGATCTGGTTGTTTTGAGGATAGTTCTTGTGGGTTTGTGTTTAGATCGTTCAGATCTGAAGAGTAATTTGATTTTACAAAAATTAGGGTTTTCTAATTTTTGGGGGTTTTTCGATTCTGATGGTTCTTGATTCAATTGGTCTCAGATCTTGTGGTCTACATCTTCAATTGGGTTTCGGAGTATTGATTTCTTGAATATTGGTTCAATTAGGGTTTTTTGTATCAAACCCTAATTCAGTTTGTTTTGTTTCTTGAGTTGTTTGATTAACATTGGGGTTCTTGGTATTCTTGATTGTCTGTTTATGATATATATCATTTACCCTAACTCTTACTCATTTCTTGTTTCTTTATATTTTGTTTTAGGTGTATTTTCCACTGCATATTTGATTCATTTAGATCTTCTTGATCTGGTTGGAAGCTTGCGTGGTTGTAACACCTCTCACGCTTCTCTTTAGGTTTTTTTGTTAGGATTTATTGATTAGGATTGTTCGGAGGTTGTGTAGATCAAGGGATTTGTTTGATTGGTGGTTATCTGTGATTGAGGAGATATAAGGTGTTTTTGTTGTTGCTTTATGTTTTCTGATTTTTGTTTGTGATCTTGTTTCTGTGTTCTTTTGTGCTGTCATCATGGTTGATGGTCAAGATGATAGGGGTAAGGGCCCTCAAGGGGGAAGTAGTGAATTAAAATTGGACATATATGACCCTTTATATTTGCACCCTCAAGACATTGGTGCTCAGTTGATTACCTTCAAACTTGAAGGCACTAAGAACTATAAGGTCTGGTCTGCTGCTTTGCAGTTGGCTTTACATACTAGAAACAAACTTGGTTTTATTAATGGGAAGTGTGTTATAGATCCTAATGATGTTCTTTATCAGACACAATGGGATAGGTGTAATTCTGTTGTGTTATCTTGGATTATTGGTTGTATTTCACAAGACCTTTATAAAGGTCAAGTATTTTCTATAAATGCTAAGTCTGTTTGGGATGAGTTAAGTGAAACATATAATAAAGAAGATGGTTCTGTGCTTTATAATTTGCATCATAAAATTCATACTCTAACTCAGTCTGGTATGAGTCGTTCTGAATACTATCATGAGTTTAATGCATTGTGGAGGCAGTTTGACTCTCTTGTTGATCTACCACATGTGTTTGTGAAACTACTCCTACTTTGAAAAAGCATTCAGATCTTTTAAGACTAATGCAATTTCTTATGGGACTTGATGATGGTTTCAGTTCTGTGAGAAGTCTTATTGTCACTACTGACCCTTTACCATATGTTAAATCTGCTTTTGCTACTTTGTCTAGAGATGAGTCTCATAGGAATAGTAATGTGACTAATAAATCTATTAAGAATGGGGCTGCAGCCTTTGCTGCTAATACTAATACTGGTAATTCTTAAAACAATAACTGGGCCTCTAATAGAAACAATAATAATAATAATATAAGGTTTGGCAGGGTGTCTAACCTTGTCTGCAAGCATTGTAATATGAATGGTCATACTATTGATATGTGTTTTGAATTGGTTGGATATCTACCTGGTTTTGTTAAAAAAGGGAAATATGACTCAAAACAATGCTAATAATGTGAGTGATACTAGTAAGATTACCTCTCATACTCTCACTAGTGATCAGTATCAGAGATTAATGTCTTTACTTAGTAGTACAAGTGATGCTAGCAAGGCTCATGCTAGTGTTGCAGGTACTGTCATGACCTCTAATTGTGTTATAAGTTTTTTCTCTTGTAAATTTTTTAATTTCAATTCTAATATAAGTACATATAGTACTTATGTTGGATGAATTATTGATTCAGGAGCTAGCCAACATATAACATTTTCTACAACTTTTCTTTTTGATATAATGGATGTTTCTCACTTAAACTTAACTGTTGCACATCCCAATGGGACTGTTGCTTTAGTTAAACAGATTGGCAGTTTTAAATGTGGAAATAATTTGATTCTTAAAGATGTGTTGGTAGTTCGTGGTTATCATGTCAGTCTGTTATATGTTCATAAGTTGTCTAAAGAAAATAAAGTGATTGTTAGCTTTAATGACTCTATGTGTAAAATTCAGGATTTAACTCAAAAGTTCCTGATGGGGGACTAGTAGTGAGAAATGTGGTCTTTACTTTCTTCATGAATGTAAGAGGGTTACTAATAGTAATATTAAGAGTTGTGTTATGTCAAATTGTATTTGGCACAACAGACTTGGACACCCTTCTGATCAGGTCCTAACTGTCTTAAAAAATAAAATAAAAGATATTAAAACTATCAGTTCTAGTCCTTGTGAAATATGTCATAAAGCTAAGAAAATAAGAGAATCATTTCCTTTAAGTGAACATAGGACTAAAAGTCTGGGTGATATTGTTCATCTAGATGTTTGGGGACCATATAGGGTGACCAGTAGGGATGGATTTAAATACTTTCATACTGTGGTTGATGATTACACCAGGGCTGTCTGGGTGTTTTTAATGAAAAATAAAGGTGGAGTATATGATAATATTGTGAGTTTTGTTAATCTCAATTAAAAATCAGTTTGGAAAAACTATCAAATTTTTCAGAAGTGACAATGGTACATAATTTGTAAATAAGAAACTTGAGAGTTTTTTCCTTGGTAATGGTATACTTCATCAAACATCTTGTCCATATACACCCTAGCAGAATGGTGTAGTTGAAAGAAAGCATATGCATTTATTGAACACTGCTAGAGCCCTCATCTTTCAGGGGGGTTACCTTTGAACATGTGGTCTGAATCTATTCTAACTGCTACCTATTTGATTAACAGGTTACCTACTGTTGTGTTATCTGGTAAAAGTCATTTTGAAATGATATATGAAACTGAGCCCAATCTGTCAAATTTAAGGTGCTTTGGTTGTTTATGTTTTTCAACAGTATATGAAATTGAGCCTAATCTGTCAAATTTAAGGTGCTTTGGTTGCTTATGTTTTTCAACAGTGTTGAATGAGTCTGATAAATTCAGTTCTAGGCCTGACAAATGTGTATTTGTTGGATATGCTTTTGATAAGAAATGGTATAAATTGTTTAATCTTGAACAAAAGAAGTTTATTTTTTCTAGGGATGTGAAATTTTATGAAACTGTTTTTCCTTTTAAAAATAATTCTTTTACTAAAGAATTTGTGTTTGAAGAACATGATTTGAATAATCTTAATTTTTATGATCAAAATAATTAGAGCACCAAAGTAGTCTTGAATCTGATGAACCCTATGATGATAATAGAAATAGTGCAGATAGCAGTAACAAGTTTGTTCCTGATAATAATGCTCCTAGTGTTAGCACTGTAGATGAATCTGCCATAGATAACACTCCAATTGTATCTTATACATCAGAAGCTGCTAAATTAGCAGGCATTGCTGATACATATAATGAGGATGTCTTAGGTAGTACTTCTAGTAGGAAGGACACTAAGTCTAAAAAGTATGCAACAGAAACTTTCGTTTTTGATGGTATATAAAGTATTATTGACCTTGATGAAAATTATGAGTCTGAGGGTGAGGATTTAAATTTGTTTGGGCAAATGTTTGAGTCACCTGAACCAGGAGTAGGTCAAACTATTAGAAGGACTAATAGGATGACTGCTTTGTCATCTAAGTATAAAGACTATGTGCTTGATAAAAAACACAAGTATAGTATTGATAAAGTTATCAATTATTCAAATTGAAGTATTGATAATTTTGTTTTTATAACTAGTCTAAATAAAATTCATGAGCCAACAACTTTTGAAGAAACTGTTAAAGATAGCAGATGGGTAGAACCTAGGAATAAAGAAATTGAAGCTTTAAATAGAAATGGTACTTGGGAAGTTGTTGATTTACCTGATGGCAGAAAAGCCATAGGTTATAAATAGATTTTTAAAGTTAAATACAAAGCTAATGGTGAGGTTGAAAGGCTTAAAGCTAGGCTAGTTGCTAACGGTTTTAATCAAAGAGAGGGAATAGATTATGAGGAAACTTTTTCACATGTTGTGAAAATTCTCACTATTGGATGTGTTCTGAGTATTGTTGTCAATAATAATTGGCCTTTGAATCAACTTGACATAAATAATGCCTTTTTGTATGGTGAATTAGAAGAGGATGTATATATGTCTTTACCAGAAGGGTTTTCTGATAAAGATGATAAAAGAGTTTGCAAGTTAGTCAAATCTTTATATGGTTTAAAACAGGCTCCAAGAAAATGGAATGAAAAACTTACATCTGTGCTTAAAGAGAATGATTTTGTTCAAAGTGCTAATGATTTTTCTATGTTTGTTAAACATAAGAAAGATGTTATGCTGATTTTACTGGTGTATGTGGATGATATAATCATAACTAGGAATAATGTTGATGAAATTGAAAAATTCAAAAAGTTTTTGAGCTCTAAATTTTTAATAAAAGATTTGGGTAAACTTAAATATTTTTTGGGAATTGAAGTTTTGGATATTGAAAAAGGGTTGTGCTTAACTTAAAGAAAATATTGCACTGAGCTCTTAACTGAGTTTGGTATGTTGGGGTGTAAACCCTGCGGTACTCCTATAGAGGTTAACCCAGATAATAAAAGGCAAATTTCAAAGTTTGGTGATGATGAACCTTTAAATGGTATCACTCATTATCAGAAGTTGGTAGGAAAGTTGATATACTTAACTTTAACAAGGCCGGATATTTCATATGTTGTGCATTGTTTAAGTCAAGTTATGCATAAACCTTTGAAGTCTCATTTGAGACTTACTTTCAGAGTCTTAAGGTATCTTAAAAAAGAACCTCGTCTTGGCATAACTTTTGAAAATAACAATGATATTGGCTTGAATATTTTTATTGATTCTGATTGGGCCAAATGTAAATTAACAAGGAGGTTTGTTACTTGTTACTCTGTGTTTATGGGTAATAACTTGATTTCTTGGAAAAGTAAAAAACAAGTTGTGGTTGCTAGATCCTCTATTGAGGCTGAGTTTAGAGCTATGTGTAATGTTTGTTGTGAAGTTATGTGGATTGTTAAGATTTTAGCAGATATGCAGATTGATGTAAAGTTGCCTATTGAAATGTGGTGTGATAATAGTTCAGCTATGGAAATAGCTGTTAATCCTGTGCTTCAAGAAAGAAGCAAACAATTTGAAATTGACCTTTTTTTTTAGGGAAAAGGTTGCTTCTGGTTTTCTAAAGCCAAAAAAGGTTAAGTCTGAAGATAATATTGCAGACATGTTTACCAAAGGGCTTAGTATTCCTGACCATAACAAATTTTGCAAAAGTCTTGGTTTGTTAAATGTGTTTGCAGAATCTAAATCTGATGAGGAAGTGCAGACAAGCTAAAGTTCATGGGGGAATGCAGGATGGCTAAATCTTATGGGGGAGTGTTCGTTTTATAAGCTTTATCTCAAACCACAAGGGGCTAAGTGTTTATACTTCAAAGTTAAAGGGTTGAAAGTGTTCTCGCTTCTATTCTTCAAGGGTGATGAATGGAACTTTACAAGTCAAGGCTATATAAGGATAAATCTCTCTCATTAGTCAAATATATCTCATTCTGCTCTGTGTGATTCTGAGCGTGTATCTCTCTCAGTTTTCTGGTTGTTATTGTGAGTTTGAGGGAAACCCTTTGTTGTCTTGTAATCTCCAGTTTTCTGTTCTTGTATTGTAAACATACTTGCTATTCTTAGCAATTGATTTCATTAATAAAAGAGTGAGCTAAGGGGAGGTTGGTTGGGTTCATTTTATAAAAGGTTTTTTTGTTTGAATCTGCTTTGGTTTATAAGTTTTTACACATGCTGAAACTCTATTGGAAAACACATAGACATCTATACTACATATAAAAGAGGAAACACTCTCTTTTTTAATTTTAAGTTTTTACAACTTTAAAATTTTATTGTACAATACATTACAACACCAAAACTATTAATCATTATCTTTCTTAATTTTAAGTGAGCAATTAATATGGTAAATAAAAGCAATTAATGGAGTTATTAGAACACCTCCTAAATAAGAAATACAAACTATCAAACATATTGTACAACCAACTCAAACACAATTCTAGCATTAAATGTCACTAGAATACTTAAAACTAAGAACTAAATAATACCAGCAATAAAACATATTATACAAAGTATTAACACAAAAACTACAGTTTAAGATATACAAATAATAAAGTTAAAATTACAAATATTTTTCTCTATATTTTATCCTACTGCACATATTTTCAATCCAACATCAATTTGTTTAAAAATACATGTGTATAAAGCACGGTTCGATTCGGGTTATCGCTGATATTTAAAAATAAAACCGAAATCAAACCACCATAAGAGGCTTTATCGCTATCTGGTGTTTTGGGATTCGATTTCTCAGTCATCATTTTTTGCGGTTTCGGATTGAGCGAGTCGGCTCGGTTTGTTGGACCACATATTTTTTAACACCTGTACAAGAAAACTTAGCTTTATATAAATCAAATAGATATTTTGAACGACGAAAAAACATTGTTCAATAAAATATTTATTATCGCAATCGTATTATGAAAAACACTATCATTAGTTAAAGAATTGAAATACGTCACATGTAATTCTTGATATCCCTAAATTTATTGTTAAAAAGAAAATAATAAATTAGAATACATGATTCACCAGAAAATTTTATTACATGGTATCTACCTCCGCAACGTGCGGATACCCTGCTAGTATATATGATGCATGCATGTTAACTTGTAATGGTATATATAATGATTGTAGTTACATGTTGATCCCAGTTGATCAATTGGTCAAGTTGATTAAGTTAGATAAATCTAACATAAACAAGAATATAGTAAGTTGTCTTGAATCTAAAATTAAACAATATGCGAAATCTAATGTTCAACAATTAAGAGAATACTTAATACAACGTGTTTCTCACAAAACACTTCAATATATTAATACGAATACTCAAAAGTATTAGGGTTACAAGAACCTTGAAGTGATCGACTCTAGAATAACTCGTACTCTAAATCTAACCTAGGACCTCCTTTTATAGACTAAGGAGTCCTACTAGGGTTACAACAACTTTCTACACAAGATACATATTATAGGAACTTTTCTATAATTATCTAACTGACTATACAAATCTGATAAGCAGTACTAACTAAATGTACTAGCAATTTGTACTGCTAGTTATATTCTTCGCAATCCACAATCAAAGCTAACAGTACAAACTATTAAGCTTGGCAGTACAAACTGTCTTTGCTAAATTCCCAACATTACACATAAGAAACAAGGTTTAATTATTAAGTATGGGTTTATGGCATTTATCCGATAGTTGATCGATTCCACATCACTATAACCCGTATGTTTTTAGTTTTCGTGTATTTTTTTAAAGTTTTGTATTATAATATTTGAATTAATGAAATATAGTTTGTTTGAAAAATGGAAAATAAAATAAAATTGTGGGTGGATGGGACCCAAATGGCTATGTTGTGAGTGAAGGGTGTTTTGAGGTATGAGTATTGAAATTGGGAATGCTCATGCGGTAGCGGGTAGGGCCAAAATGGCATGTCACCACACCTTTCCCTCTTAGGTTTTGCTCATCTCCAAAATGAAACATAACCTTGTCATCACAGTCATTAATTAAATTTTTGTAAATTTTTGTAACACGATCACGTGAAAAAAGCCACGTTGTTAACTCATTATACGTATTTAGTAAACTAACGCGCTTATTATCCTTGATGGAGATGAAAAAAGAACACTTATAAAGTGAGAAATGTACCTACGTGTTGAACTGAGATATGATGATTGAAACTAGTCCATTTCTTCATGAATAGATGAGCTAACCTACTAACCTCATTCATAAGGTTATCTACAAGGGTTTGTGGTTGTGTTTCATAAACATATTCCATAAGATTATGAGCACAAGGTTGTGGTTGTTGGTCATGGCTCACGAGTCTCGTCATCTTGTCACTTGAGAAAAGAATCAGTTGTTCTTTTTGTTAGATAAAACTAACAATCCGGCAATCTACTGCGGAACAAACGATCAAAAAGAAATCCCAAAGTTGAGTTGATATCCTCAAACAAACACCAAGACTCAACAAAAGTAAACACAAAATGGTTTAACCAAATGTTTGTATTCAACCTTGAAAGAATATACTAAATCCCTTCCCCCTTACCTCCTTTTATAGAGATGAGGGGGAAGGAACCCGATTTGTACAAGGACACAAGTTCTATTCAGTTGTAAATATAAATCAAAGGGAAAAAACGTGTAGCTTCGGACTCAAGTAAACACCCACCGACCTAATAACAAGCCGAACTTAACACTAAGACCCCTAGACTTATTAACAATTTTCACCTTAGGCTTTATATTAGCTTATACCAACATTCATTAACTCCAAGGCTTATTGAAACTAGAGTCTAGGTACCAGATTCGTCAAGGCATCTTCAGCATTGTATTCAGTACTCACCTTTAGAACTTTAACCGTCTTTGCTTCCAAGACCTCTCTAATAAAGTGATAGTACACATTGATGTGATTATACCTCTATGAAAAACATGATTCCGCGATAACTGAATCGCACCTTAACTATCACAATTAACTACCACATTGTTAAGCTCCACGACCAACTCTTCCAAGAGTCACCTAAGCCAAATAGATTTTTTCATGACCTCCGTAAGGACCATATGTTAGACGATAAATATGGCTTTGCTTAGCTTTCGGGGTCCAAGTTGTAGCTATGCCCCAAGTACTGGCTGTGGACCAAGCATACTGGCTGTGGACCAAGCTCTATGTTGTTGGTACATCATCGTACAATGTATCTCAGCTACTGATGTACTAACTCCGATGTAGACCCTGCTCCAACGTCTTTGTCTTTGGACCTGTGGTGGCCTTCGTCACCCAGCTACACCGTGTAAACACTAATCTCGACATTGCTTCAAACACCAAGGACCAAACTTGGTCGTTACATAGTTTACAACCGCCAAGCGGTTATAGGTAGTTATTATAGTTAGTTATATAACCGTTTTATGGTTATGGGTAGTTAGAAACGGTTACAAATCTGAACCGACACAATGGTTGGGGACATACCCCTTCGTTTAGTATAAGTACTCACAAATATGTAATGATACATGGTCAGACGAATTATTAGTTATTCAAGTTTACTTATTGCAATTTCATTTCGACTCATATTTGGGACCAACATTTGGCATCAAGAGCCTTGTTATACAATTGCCTCGTTACACCATCAAACACCAGAACCTTGTTAACGAGACGTATCACAAATCAGAAATCTCAACGAGACCAGAAGGAAACCAAAGAAGAAAATAGATGTTGGAACTCTTGTTTCAGGTAGAATACGCGACGTATAATCAAAGACGTTGCCTGGATAACTAAGGGATGCAAGAAAGTAGTATACGACTGTCTTGTGTCAAAATTTCAAACGGAAGGACACCAAACAGCGTGGTGGCCTGATTTTTTGTTGTGGTACTTGTACACGACAGAAAACTCAAAAAAGAGAACAAGTGTTGAAGGCTTTGTTGGTGTCTTGCACACGAAAACAAAGAAAAAGAAAGAAAATTTTTGTCACTATACAACGTGACAAGAATATTGAAAGACGTCAAAGAAAACCTTTGTGTATAAACGAGATACACAAGAAGAACAAAAGGGCGTTGTTACAGTTCGATATACCGGTACAAAAGACAATCAAGGATTGTTTTTGGAGAAGCGTTTAGCAATACAAAAAACAACAAATAACGAAGAAGAAACAGGCTGATCACTTGTTTTGCTAATAAAATA
Organism: Chrysanthemum lavandulifolium; assembly: GCA_022545495.1. Classification (NCBI taxonomy): domain Eukaryota; kingdom Viridiplantae; phylum Streptophyta; class Magnoliopsida; order Asterales; family Asteraceae; genus Chrysanthemum; species Chrysanthemum lavandulifolium. The sequence continues at coordinate 23,616,450 of CM040246.1, forward strand.
CCGACGGGTATTAAGAAGTTGTTGAAGAATACAGTGTGGAATTAAGAAAGAAATAAGGAAGTATTGTGGTATAACGCAGGAAAGGAACAAGCAACAGCATAACAACAAACAAATTCTCACTTTGTTTAGATGTTGAAATTAATATCGCGGGTATTAATAAAAGAGAAGGAAAGCAATCAAATTGCTTTGGTGAAATACCGAAAGGTATTTGTGAGAAAAAAGATATTGTGAAATACTTGGAACGAAACTACAACAAACATCATAGTTTGATTGGGGCCAAGGACACATCGGGTGTTTTTGGAGAAAGAAGTCGAGACAAAAGAAGGTCTAGGGCGTACGCTGGAAACCAAGTCGACACAAAAGAAAGGACAACGTAGAAGTATAAGACGAGGAAAGAAAAGAACGTGGTTGGTATAACACTCGAGTACCGACACACAAGTGGGAATATGGTTGTGTTTAACACAACAACGAGGTCACAAATTCAAACTTTGGATTTCTTTTATACTTTAGATAGTATAGATCGTTATTTTATATTATTAGGAAATCCCGAGAACTTTATAATTGATCCCGTACTATTAGGATTCCCGGATAACCATTTCTGTTCCCGTAGTATTAAGAATACTATATTAAGTTAGAATTCCCATTAGAATTTGAAAGTGAAGATTGTAAACACATCTAAGATGGCCGGTGACGAGCGAATAACACTAACACTGTAGCAAAACCCATAACACCAATTGCACAGTATCAATGCCCTATACTCAAAACCACAAACTACACAATTTGGATTTATAATGGAAGCACAAGGTTTATGGGAAGCGATAGAACCTAAGGATAATACGCAAGTAGATGATAAGAAGGATAAGGCAACGACGACCTTCCTATATCAAGCGTTGACCGAAGATGTGATTTTACAAGTAGCAAGTTGCAAAACGGCAAATGAATTATGGGATTCATTAAGAAAGAGACATGTTGGAGAAGAGAAAGTGCAACAAGCACGGTTACAATCACTAATGATTGGATTTCAGACCCTTCAGATGAAGAAAGATGAAATGGTGGATGCATTTACAGCCAAACTCAACGGCTACGCCACGAAGGCTAAAGAATTAGGAAAGGCTTTGGATGAATCACTTTTAGTACGAAAACTATTAGACTCCACACCAGATAGGTTCATTCAAATAGTAGCATCTATAGAACAGAAAAATGATCTCGGCGACATTTCTTTAGATGAGATCATTGGAAAACTTAAGGCATTCGAGGAAAGGATAAAACTCCGAAAGGGATGACAAGTAGAAATCCAAGATAACTTATTATTCGCACAAGGCGGACACTCTAGAAATAAGAAACGATTTACCAAATATAGAGGTAGATCAAACTACTCACGAGGAAATTGGCAAAATAAAGGAAATAGAGATAACTCGAATGGAGAAAATTCAACTCACAATGACAGGTCAAATAAGAATAAAGGTGAGTGGAATAGAAAGAAGTTAAAATGTTTCAATTGCGGGAAACATGGACATTTCAAGAAAGACTGTAGAAACCCACCAACAACTCAGGAACAATCAAACCTTATCTTAGAAGACGATGAACCATCACTATTAATGGCTACACACGAAACTGAAGAAATCTTGTTGAATGAAGAACAAGTCCAACCCCAAAAATATGCTACAATAGATGATAGCATATGGTATTTAGATAATGGTGCAAGTAACCATATGACGGGAACCAAGAGTCATTTTAAGGATATTGACAAAAGCATCACTGGACGCGTTCGTTTTGGAGATGGATCGTATGTGGAGATAAAGGGTAGAGGTTCAATATTATTAGGATGTAGAAACCTACAACAGAAGATGATTTCGGACGTTTACTACATTCCAAACCTCAAAAGAAATATACTTAGTCTAGGACAACTCACAGAAATAGGTTGTAAGATCATCATGGATGGAAACAAACTGACTTTGTATGATAAGAGCAAGAAGTTGTTGATGAAAGTAGAACGATCTAAGAATCGACTTTACAATATTAGATTACATATATAAGCACCTATATGTCTCTTAGCAAACGTAGATGACCAAGCATGGTTATGGCATGCTAGATTAGGTCATCTAAACTTTGACGTTATCAACAAGATGACAAGAAAGGGTCTAGTGGATGGAATACCAAGAATAAATCATGCAGGACAAATCTGTGATGCATGTTTATTAGGGAAACACATTAGAACACCATTTCCAAATCAAGCTAAATTCATATCAAAGACCCGTTGGACTTAGTATATGGAGATCTTTGTGGTCCCATAAGTCCAGCCACACATTCTGGAAAGAAGCTCATCTTCTTATTAGTAGATGATCAGACACGTTTATGTGGGCTTACTTTCTAACTCGAAGATCAAGCATTCAAAGACATTCAAGGAATTTAGAAAGCGATTGAATTGAAGTTGAAGTTGAAAATAAAAATGCTAAGAATCGATAGAGGAGATGAATTTACATCAAATGAATTCACCAAATATCGCAAGGAGAATTGAATAGCAAGACAATTGACAGACCATACTCACCGCAATGTAATGGTGTAGTAGAGAGGAGAAATAGGACAGTGTTATCAACTACTAGGAGTATGATGAAAGCGATGAAGTTACCTTAACTTTTGGCCTAAGCGTCGACACGCCATTTACATACTCAACAGGTACCTACGAAAGCCCTAGAAGATAAAACACCATATGAAGCCCTCTACAATAGAAAACCAAATCTGGAATACCTAAGCATATTCGGATGCACAGGTTATGCTAAGATAACAATACCTCACTTGAAGAAGCTGGATGGTAGAAGCATACCAATGATTTACTTAGAAGTTGAAGAAGGACCAAAAGCATGTAGGCTATATGATCTAATAAGAAAGAAGAAAATGTTAGTAGGGACGTAAAGTTTATGGAAACGAAACCATGGGATTGGAATAACTGTTGGAATCACTCCTAAACAGTATTTCAAGTATTTATATTTCATATGTAATAGGTAGCTTTATTCTGCCTTTATGTTTGTTTAAGGTCCAAATTTATGTAGAAGCCCATGTCGAGGCCCAAGCCCAATAAGGAATAGGGAAGGAGAGGAGTGTTGCCCAGCTCCTTGCCTATAAATATTTTGTAATAACCTTCATTTGAAGGTTGGTTGTTCAAGTTATTTCTTTCACATACTCTCTACGCATAACCGTATACTATATTGTGTGTGTGTGTTTTGATACTTGTTCATCCGCCTTATCTCTTCTCTTATAAGCTTGTGTTGTAAAACTTGTGACCTAACAAAGGGTATCAATCGCCAAATAGTTGGGTGTACTGCTTGTTTTGAAGTTTTGGTTTGGGTCTTACGCAGAAAGATAACATCATCTTTGGTTCGCTTAAAACCGATTTTTACATTTTTTTATCCAAGATTCTTGCACTTTCAACGTTATTAGGTGTTAAACTATTGGTTTTGGCAAAAGTTTGGAACTTCGTGTTTTCCTTATTTTTAAGCTTGTTTTTGTACGCAAGTGTTATCCCTACCAGAACCGCTTTAAGTGCTTGATCATCAAATTTCACACTTTTGTGTTATTTTGGTGTTATTGAAGCTATTTCAACACACAAAACTGGTTTAGAAACACATTTGATAGAATCAAGTTACGAGTAGAACTACGCGTTTCAAAACCCTAATTCTACGCATAACTTTATCCTTGGTTTGATCTTCAATTTTCTGGTTTATTCCGTGTTTTCTTACTTGGATAAGTCCGAAATACGTCGACTTTGGATATCTTTTGCACCGTGAAGTGTAAAGATCACTGGGATAAAACTCAATCTTACGCTTAAGCATAAAGCTTACGCGTAGAAAATCTTACGCTTAAGATTCATCTTACGCGAGACTTAGTCCCACGATAAGGTAATCCCACGCCTAACTTTCACGCCTAACTTCATCGCTTACGCGTAACTTTAGTCTTTTTCACCTCGCCACGTAAGCTAAATCCTACGCAGAACTATTCTTGTTACGCTGTAACTTTTGGTGTTTTTACGCATAAGTGCTACTTGGTTCTTGTCTTTCTACGCCTAAGGATACTTCATCAACAAAGGTTCATTCGACTACAAAGATCCATATTTACCACACAAGTTTATCATCATGTCTCAACCACCATACTCTAACTATTTCCTCACACTTATAATCATCAACAACAACAACAATTAACCCACAACATCAACAATGGAATCAACAACAAGCCATTTATCAACAACAATTTAATCAAAGAACATACTCCACAACTTGGTGCAATTCCACAACCACAAATGGTTCAACCACAACCAAGCATTCAAGTTCAACCCTACACAACCGATTTCAATCAACATCCATCACGGACCACTATGAAGGAACCCACTTGGTTTGCTAAGATGTGTGAAGCTTTAAGCAGCCCAACAATCAATTCATGAAGTCGGATCACTGATAGACCTCCAATGCTCACTCCGAAACTACGATCAATGGGTGATTAGGTTCTTTAGATTCTGATCCAAGAAGCCACATGGAAAGTTCTTAAAGAAGGTTATCTTGGAAGGTCCATTTGAGATGCCTCCGTCATCTTTGTGCAGGAGATCCAACTTGCTCCACCAAGAGATGAACAAACCAACATTGCTCTCACAGCGATTTAAATCCTACGTAACTTCTACACTATGAAGTCGATGAACTTGCAATGGAATACATCCTTTTAGGATTACCAAACCCAATTCTTCGTAGTGTTGATGCTCAAAAGATCGCACAAAAATGTGGGATCATATTCGCCTTCTTATGGAAGGGTCTCAGACTCAATCGAGGATTTGGAATCCAAAATTTACTTGGCTTATGAACACTTCATGATTGAACCTGAGAGACACTAGAATCCTATCATCATCGATTTTCGGATATCATCAATGATTTGGATAAACACAACATCATCATGCCAAGAATTGCGGTGAATACTAAGTTCCCGAGTAGTCTTGGTCCCGAATGGGAGAGTATGTCATTTTTCTCCGCTGCTTAAGAACATGCATCATTCTACTTATGGATTGTTGTACGATTACTTGAAGCCTCATGAAAAGGAAGTTGATCGAAAGGATTCTCCGTGCTCAAATTGCTAAACAATACAACCGGACAATCAACAACTTGCCTTGTATGCTCAATGTAATTATCCTCTCAACCAAAGAACTCAACCACCGCTTCCAACACACCTTCACAAAGAACAACCTCAACCTCAACAAAATCAATTGGTCCCATACAAAGAACAATGCTCAAGCATATGTCGGTGAAGCTAACGAGGAAATCGATCCATTCAAGCATTGCAACAAGGATTTGTGATGATTGCTAATGCTTTTGGCGTTACACCAACAAATCCAACAATCGATTCGCTCCTCATCTAACACACGGACTCAAGTCATGTGAACAATGGACGGTTGAAGTTCGTAATCGTGATTATGGTCGCCGGATGAGCGGTGGTCAAGGGTTTAATGTTGTGGTAGGAATAACAACAGAGCTCAGTGGTGGAACAGGAAATGCTCTGTAATCGTTAAATGGTCTTAGATGTTACAACCGCAATGAAAAGGGACACTGGCTAATGCATGCCCAAAGCCAAGGACTAGGGGCATGCTTATTTCAAAGAGGCCTTACTCGCTCTTAAGGATGAAGTGGTGGATCTCTTTGCGGACAAAAACAGAGCTTTATGGCGGTATGCGACTCGATGATGATATGGAGGACTTGCAAGCTAATGCAAAAGTATGTTGATGGCTAATATGCATGAGCCGCACATGAGTGATTCGGGCCCGAGATATGACACCGATGGCTTGTCTCGGTGCGAACAAACCATCATCATATCTCGAACTAATATCTCCGCCAATATCTCGAATCCCAAGACGGATCGATCGCTCAAAATGAGTCTTCTACATCTTCCTCTCGACGATTTTCAAGTTAACCTCAGAGTTACATTTGACGATCAAGATGACCTCATGATTTCCCTTGATAATCAAATTGACTCCGTGGTCGCATTGAGGATCTTCGTAATGATCATGTTGAGACTCACGTTGAACAAGATGATCTGTTGCCTCATCCGGATTTTGCTCGGTTAATTCAAGACCATAAAATCAAAATGGAGGAATGTTATGCATTAAATCGGTCCTTAAAAGTAAAATGCACATTAACAAAGGATTTTAATGTTTACAAATGCAACTCAACTTTTCAAAACTCAAGAAAACCGTGAAAAAGGTTTTGAAGCCGCTTTTGCAAAATCTCATCAAAACGAAAAATATTTAGAGAGCAGATCGTGATCTAGCCGCTCGAAGAATGCTTTGTTGTCCGAAATAGAACAATCAAACATGAACATAAAAAGCAACTTAACGCCTCACCTTGGAACATCAAAAGCTAAGGTGAGTTGTTAAATTGTCAAAAACAGCTCCGCATACAAAAAGCATTCAACGAATCGGGTAGATGACCTTCTTGCGTAAATTCTCGGTTTGCAAAACAAAATTAAAGAGTTTAAAACGGTTGTTTACAAACATGGTGAATCAAGAATGACTATTGAAAAGTTTACCTTAAAACCCAATCCAAATGGATATGGAAAAATCTAGTGATTACAAACCTAAGCTTTCACTAAAACATTCAAACCAACTCAAGTTTCCATTGCACAATACAAAATTGATAATCATCATGAGTGTTGTTGAATACCATCGTCAAGAGGAACTAGATGCGTAAGACGAGAGTCGATCAAAATTAAAAAATGTTGTTTACAACAAACCTTTTAATTATAAAACGCGGTCACTTTCCACACCAACGGATTCTTCTAACACACCAAGGGTTATCATCAAAACACCCGAGTCCTCTATTGTTAATCCCAAAACAGTCTTTGCACAAACTTATGGTCCTTTACCTTCCATTAGCGAAGTAAACTCACAACTTTGAAAATCGAAAAATTCTTCGATATTTTGACATTTTCATGGTCGACCTCAAAATTTTACAACATGAGATAGAATATCGATCCAAATAAAAGTTGAACATTTTCAATCGCCTCCGCGCGAACAAAGAGACATTTTTCGAAAAATCTTTTACCTAATGTTAAAAACTTGAAAAGTTGTGCAATTGCTCGGAAAAGGATTTTCATAAGAACTTGGGGTAATGAAAACGTTTTCGAAAGTAAACATCTATTACTAACACAAAACGCAAAAAGAAACTGCACGAAAAGATGTTGATCGACTCTTGGAAGATGTTATCAGGTCGATATCCATAATGTTGTGCTATTCTATTCGTTGCCATATGCATCGATCATATCTCTCACGATATTGTTGAAACTGTTGTAATCATTGAGAACACCGATAAAGTGCTTCGGATCGAGTCTTTAAAAGTCGAAAATAAACGATTACACACGAAATTAACAATGCAAAACGTCGTTTTCATTGGTGTGAAAAAGATATTCACAACCATCAACTTAGTTTTCAAAAGAAAATCGCTCAATTGAGTGCAAAATCTTCGATCCTAAAATTGAGCAACTAGATGATCAAAACGTGTCTTTGAAAAGTCAAATCTCAAAATATGAACAAGAACTTTAAAAGTTAAACAGAATACGGTGTCATATTTGATTTACTCAAAAGACTCGAGATGAAGCATCAAACGAACTTGATCACTATCTTGCTCACACTAGAGAAGTCATGAATTTTCTTTGGTAATCTTCGCTCAAAATCAAGATCCATTCACACCATCTCTAAGTTACGGAAATGTTAGGAAAGTATGAACTACTACCGCCTAATGTGATTCGAGATTAGCACCAATCACACTCAAGAATCGTGAACCTAGAATTCCCACCGCAAAATCACAAGTTGCTAATGTGTTTCATCTCTGAACAGAATAGTTGCATCTTTTCCAAACGTCCGCACTTCACACCTAGAGCACTCAAACGAAGAATAGGAAGTTGTGACCTAAGAAAAGATCAATAAGGAATGCTAAAGTAGAAGAACACCCTAGGAATCAATAAAACTCGAGTTACTTCCACTATAGATGTTGCGTCGGCAAATGTAATAGAAATAGTGATGTAACGAATGCTAAACCGTTGAGTACCTTTGATATTCATCGATGCACCTTGTGATATATGTCAAAAGAGTATGAATTCGATTGTCATGACAAATGTGTTGCTAAAGCTATAATCTCTAGATTACGGAATCCTAAGAATCGGAATACCTCTAGGCCAACTAATCATTCTAAGTCCGTGCTTGGTAAACCACCTTCAGATTCTAAGGCAACCATTGCTATCACAGAGCTCCCCGCTACACCTCCTAAGAATGTTGTACCACCTAGTAATTTCACTAAGACTAAAGCAAAGAGTAGTTATAGATGGCAAAATGGATATATAACACACTAGATTTAAATGGATTCCTAAACTTATGAATGTGTATATATCGATATACACCTTTGGAACCCTCAACATTTCGGGTTCCACATCTACTTCTATTCCATCCGTCGTGCATGTGTAATGCAGTGTCTATGATCATTCTCTGGATTGTTGATAGCGGATGTTCCCGGCACATGACAGCAACCTTAAACTGTTATCAAACTTTATTGCAAAGTTCATTGGCATCGCCGATTCGAACGATCACTGCAGCCCATCATGGGCTACGGAGATTATATTAATGGGAACATCGAAATCGGCAGGGTTTACTATGTGGAAGGCCTCGGTGCACAACTGCTTTCATGAGGTCAATTTTGTGATGGAGATTTGGAGGTTGCTTTCGGGAGAAAACTTGTTTCATTCGTGATCTACAAGGAAACGATCTTATGTCCGCTCGTAATTCCGCCTATACACTATCTCTATGCAAGACATGGTTGCTTCCTCTCCCATCCGCTTACTTTCAAAGGCAACATCTACAAAATCACGGCAATGGCACCGCTGCTCTCACATCTAAACTTTCAAACCATCACCAACCTTGCTCGACACAAACTAGTCAAGGACTCCCACGATTCCGGTATTCAAAAGATCACCTTTGCTCAAAGATGTGAACAAGGGAAAAGCACTCGTGCTCATTTTCCTTCAAAGATGGAACACTGACTCAAGATGTGCTTCATCTTCTTCACATGGATTTGTGTGGCCCGATCGTGTGCAAACGATCAACGGCAAACGCTACATTTTAGTAATTGTTGATGACTACTCACGATGGACTTGGGTCTATTTTCTTCGTAGCAAAGACCAAGCTCCACAAATGATCATCACCTTTCTCACAAAGATATGTGTTCACTCAACACCGCCGTAATTATTCGGATGCATAAAGGAACTGAATTTGTTAACAAAACCTTCGTGAATTTTATGAGAAAGTGGGATTCAAAGATCAAACATCTATTGCACGGACACCGAACAAAACGGAGTTGTTGAAAGACGAAACCGAACGTTAGTGGAAGTCGCAAGAACAATGTTAATCAATGCTAAACTTCCAGATTACTTATGGGCGTAAGTCAGATTCATCGCATGCTATACTCAAACCGTTCTATGATCACAAATGCCACAACAAAACACCTTTGAGCTTGTCCACAACTACAAACCGAACCTCAAACACTTTCATGTATTTGGATCCCTTTGCTATCCGAATAATGATCGTGATGATTTTGGAAAGCTCAAAGCAAAAGTCGATATTGGAGTCTTTATTGGATACCGTGACAATTCAAAAGGTTTCAATCTGAATCGCCGAACTAAGGAGGTTATGGAAACGATTCATGCTCATTTCGATGAACTCACGGAGATGGCTTCGAGTATAACAACTTAGAACCGGACACAACCGCTTAAACTTTCCTCAACTCCTATCATCACCAAGAAAGCCCTCACTAACTCGTCAACAAATGGAAAGGTTATTTGCTCCTCCGCTCGTGATGATATTGATGAACGTGTTCTCGTGTATCCACTGCTTCACGCATAACTGATAATATTCCTATACCGATACACCGCTACAACAACTCTTTGTTGAAGATGCACCTACACCAATTGACTCAACACAACAATTGAACACACCGCCCAACAATGATGAACCAAATGATGATATTCTCGAATGAAGTACCCCACCGCAGATTTTGATCCAAATGCGTTCTTCAACCCGCTTGCTAATGAGACTGCCGCACTGGATGTTGCGGAATCTTCAACAAACCATTTGAATCCTCGAGACCGCACAATGTATATCAACATCAACCTCTACACATAGATGGACAAAGACCATCCTCTAGCTAACATTATTGGCAACCCGAATCAACCGGTCGTTACGAGACAACGCCTTCACTCGACGGTGAACATTGCATTTATGCACTCACCGTCTCGCCAACTGAGCCTAAAAACATTAAAGACGCAATGACAAAAGACAATGGATTGAATCCATGCAGAAGAACTTAACCAATTCAAACGCCTTGAAGTATGGAACTCGTTGAAAGACCAACAGGGTCTACGCCATTGGTCTCAAATGGATTGGAAAACAAATTGATGTCAAGGGAACGTCATCCAAACAAGTCACGCCTTGTTGCTAAGGGTTATCGCCGAAGAAGGGATAGACTTTGAAGAATCTTTTGCTCCGGCTTGTTCGCCTTGAGGTCGTTTTGATATTTCTTGCTCATGCTCACATGAACATGATACTATCGATGGATGTCAAAACGGCGCTTCTAAATGGACAACTTAAAGAAACGGTCTATGTCACCAACCGGATGGATTCGTGATCCCGAGTTCCCGAACCATGTCTACAAACCGAACAAAGCTCTTTATGGTCTCAAACAAGCCCCTGCATGGTACGATAAGCTATCATCTTTCCTCATTGCCAATAATTTCACCAAAGGCTCGGTTGACCCAACTCTTTTCATACAATATCACGGGCACACATCTTAATTGTTCAAATTTACGTGGATGACATCATTTTGGGTCAACACATAAAAGTTTTCAATCGCTTTGCAAAACTCATGAAGAAAAATTTTGAAATGTCCATGATGGGTGAACTTACGCTCTTTCTAGGATCGCAAGTTCATCAATCACCCCGTGGTATTTTTCCTCGAGTCACCAAATATGCCCTTGAATTGTTAAACAAATTTGGAATGAAAACCCGTGATACTTATGCCACACCAATGACTCATACCAAGAAATTAGATGCCGATTTACATGGGAAATTGGTTGACCCTACCAAATAATCAAGTATTATTGGTCTCTCATGTATCTAACAACAGCGCACCGACATTGTCTTTGCCGCTTATCTATGCTCCCGCTATCGATCGCGACCAACCGAAACCCACCTCTCGAGGCTAAAAGAATCTCCGATACATCAAGGGAACCATTAATTTGGGATCCGTATCCGGCGGATTCGGTTTTCAACTAATCGCTTTTGACAACGATCACGCAGGATGCTTAGACTCAAGGAAAGTACTGTGAGCACTACAATTTCGGTGATAAACCGTGTCCCGGCAATCAAAGAAGCGGATTGTACATCACCGCTATCAATCAAGCAGAATATGTAGCCATGTCCGCGTGTTGTGCTCAAGTCATTTGGATGAGAACACAACTCAAAGACTATGGTTATGTATTTGATGTAATCCCGATGTATCATGACAATCGGAGTGCCATTGCAATCTCGCAACCGGCCAAAGACTCAAATCAAAGCACATCGATCACGATATCATTTCATCAAGGACCATGTGGAACAGGTACCGTTGAATTATACTTTTGGTGACTCAATACCAATTATGATCCGCTCACCAAAGCCTTGCCTCCCGCTAGGTTTAATGAGTTGGTCCACCGAATTGGTATGAGGTGTTTGACTCAAGAGGAACCGGATGACCTCTTAAAACAGCCTTTAAAACCCGCTCGAACACCAAAACATCTTTTGTAAATAAATTTTCAAAACAAAATACAAAAATATAAAACCTATAAAACAACAAAAATATTCTCCTAATCTATCTTTCTATCAACATGGCAAGTACATTTCTTCCGTCAACACTTTAATCTTTCAAAATTCAAGATTTTTCCGATCAAGTGTTGAGGGGAGAAAATAATCCATTAACCTGCTTCAAAACATCTGTACTTGCATGTTATCACATCTCGGTTGATTCTTTACAAATGGTGGTAAATTTAAGTTCAAAGACACTCCTGACTTTAATTAAAAACCTTTCTATTTTCTCAAGTCGAGGGGGAGTGTCGTCATGATTCTTTCTCAAAAATCTTTGTTTGGTAACCTAAATGGAAGTTAAAAGGCTTGGTTTGAAAAAGGCAAAGGTGGAGGGACTAAAACTGCCAAAAGTTTAAAGTTAACTTTAATAAAACACCTCTCCACCTAACTCTTTCACTCACATTTATTACTAAACCTAATCTCATCTACGCCTAAGATTCATTCAAGAAATCCGTTGTTCTGATCATCAAATTGTAAGTGTTTTAATGATCCAAACATAGTTTTAAGCTAAGGGTTTTAATATCACGCAAATCCAACGGCTAAAATGTGTGTTACGTGTGATTTTGTGATCTACGCATAAGCGTATGATCACATAATCATTGTGTGTGTGTTTTTGGTTAAAAAGATTGTTTCAAAACGCGCTCCTTTAGCATCAATGATGATATCTTTATCCTCAAATCTTACACGTAAACATAAATTGATTGATTTTGAAACTTAGGGTTTATGCGTGGATTTGGGTTCTTCTAAATGAGAAGTGTTTTGGTCTAAATGTTGCTGGGTTATGTTCATATAATGTTGAATTAATCATATCCTTGCTCTATAACTACCCGTAAACACCGATTAATTCTGATTTTGAAATTAGGGTTTAAGGTTCATAAGATTGGGTATTTTTGATTCACCATGAGTTAGATGTTATAACTTGGTATATTTGCTCATACAACATCTTAGAGCTACCGTAAAAGTTTGGTGCATAATCCATGGCTAGATTCCATACGCCAGAGATCTAGGGTTTAGTCTACGCAGATGCAATTCACGATAACAAATGTAACATATGTTTGTGCCATGTTCTATTGATAAACCGAATGTATGTGTTAATATTGATGATTTGATGGATTTATTTCGTGATTGCTACACCTATAATTCGTAATCAAGGTCATTTGATTATCTACGCATAAGGATCACCTTACGCGTAGATTGTTATCTTGAGGACTTGTCTTCACGCCGTAGCTTCTACGCTTAAGGTTCTACAATGGACCACGCAGATCCTCGTGAAGGATATGCGTAACAAGGACCCCACGCTTAAGGTCAACTCTTACGAGTAGCCTTACGCGTAGGATAAATATATGCCTACGCATAAGCTCTCACGATAAGGACTCCATTTCCACGCGTAACATTTCTTACGCAGAAGATAGGATTCTCTGCGTAAGTTTACGCCTAAGCATATATCATTCCCGCTCACGCATAACTTTGCCAAAACTCGCTTATCCTCGGATTGACCTTCATGATGAATTGTTACGTGTACAAACTTGTAAATAAACTAATCATATCATCACGAATCCAAAAATGTCACTAATAAACTTAAATCGTCTCGATATATTGTGAACAATAAGTGATAACCTAAACTTTAAAACTTAAAGTTAACTAACTCACGAAACATTTCACGATATCATTGAACTATTGAACATACAAGTGACTTAGGACTCGTAATAATCATTGACACCGTACATTCAATAACTAGACAATAAGACCTTCATTGACTAACATTATGTCTTTCGATATGTTGGTTCTTTTGGCTAATGTTATTTCGCATCACGACATGGTCAACAAATGAATGTGGATGCACCAAGTTCTCTCCATTGCCGATATCTATCCTCATGGCTATCCAATGAAGATAGGAAAGAATAACCTCCGTGTTGACTTTGACACCCTCACTTGCTCAATCTTCATGTCTCATTGCTATTGATATTCGAGGACTCATCCATATCGAACATGCTTACTAACTCGCAATCGCCCCGAGATCTACATCCAACAGCTTCGGAACACTATGGAAAGGGTCAAAGGACAAACTCACATGAAGGTGACTCAATCACAAACAAGTCATCATTACACTGCAGACTTGAGGGTCTGTTCTCCTAATTCTCAAGTCGATCCAACCAAACTATATGCCTCACCCATCAAGAGCTCACTCTCCAATTCTTAATCGATATCGGTTATGACGAGGCTACAGGAGTAATCAACAAGCACTCTCTAGTAGAGCTTAAGAGTATTCCTCAACCATGGAGAACACTCTACATGATCATCACCAAGTCTGTTTCGTCGTCGACAACAAGCATGAGCATCCTAAGCTCATAGAACTGCAAATATTTTGGGCCTCGTCATCAGGAAACACATCGCTATTGAAGCTCGATTTGGGATGACATGATGTCATTTCTCAACAAACTTGGCTCAAAGATTCCCTACATCGATATACCAAATTGTTGATCCAAAGAGCACTTGGACTTCATCCCGACATCCCCAAGAGGCTCAATGACCCCAACAATCACGACATGTTGACGGAACCTATTCTATCCGTAAGAATCAAGGAAACGCGTCTACAAAGAAACAAGGTGTCAGGTCACCAGATTTCCTTAACGAAGATGTCGAAAACTCAAACGTATAAGAGATATCTCGAAGCAGTCAAACAAGGCAAAGTTGGTCACCTCGATGAAAAATCTTCCGGTACACCGTAAGGAGAACCAGAAAAGGAAGTGCGTGAAGTGTCACAAGTACAGATAGTCAAAGGAATGTTCCTAAGAAGAAACCCATTCCAAAGAGGAAACCCACTTGAAGAAAGTTCCTTCTCTGAAGCCACCCGATCCTTTCACTTGAACCACAAAGACAACTTAGGGACGAGGATTCGAGGCTCTGACACGTATGAAGAGATCACATTCTCTCGAAACGCAAAGGATGAAGATCCTCGATGCCAAAACCTCCAAGTCCTCAAACTATTAAAGGAAAAGAGAAGACTACTACACTTGTACCTCGTGATGAAAGCTCAAGATGAAGAAGAGCAATTGGATAAATCATACAGAAAAAAGTTTCACAATGTCCACACACTCAAAAGGTCACTGAATTTGCTAAAGATCAAATGGTGGCCCCGAGGCTCAAGTGGTGTTTCACTCTAAACCATCTCCGATGCGGTTAATCAACCCGATAAGGGAGCCGGTGCCACCCTCTTGTGCAACAACAAAAGCTCGTGAAGACACTATTGAGTATGATTTTGAGAACTGAACCGAGAAAGAAAAGTCTAAGGATGACGAGGACGATTACTCAAAGTTTCTTCTAGACACCCAACACATTCAAAGGAGAAACCTTAGAAACTCCTAAGGACATGAAGTCTCCTCATGTCTCCTCATCATCGACTCTTCATCTCATTCATCACCACCACCATCAACAAAGTCAACCGATCATCATCCAAATCGTTGAAGAAACCACCTAAATCTTGGATTTCTCAAGCTCATGAACGGATTACCAAAGTCACAAACAAGTCGAAAGAAAGACGTGCTCAACAAGAAGTCAATTTCTTTGTCGATCACATACAAGATCTCAGATGACGAGAATGAAAAGATGCAAAGGAAAGGAAGTTTGTTCAGAATTCATGAAACAACACCGCCGAGGAATCGAACGAAATGATCAAGGCTACACTAAAAGTACCTTCGAATACGCCCTAAAGTCACAAAGGAGTTATTCACTAGACAACTTTATCCAAATCGATGCGGATCGCCAAACAAACTATTCGATCAACGCCTTAACCGTCATTAATCAATCCGACCGATTCGGTCGTGTTCTCGAATAATGAATTGGTAGCCAAGCTTGTGACACAAATGTCGCCACGATCCGCAATGCTCAATCATCAAGAAGCAAAACAGTATCAAGCATTGCTAGACTACCAACTTCAAGCTTGTAGATTTGAAGCGAGAAAAGTCGAAACGTCCCAGAGGCGATGAAGATAAGGATAAGGATAAAGACTATGCACCTAAACGCCGAAGCGATCGTGAATCTTCTTCGATGCCTCCTCCTCCCAACGGACCCTACTCAACAAAGGTCTCCTACTGTTCTTCAACCGAAAACCTCAGATCGATTCAAGTTACCACCCCGACTCATAAAACAGTGACTACTTTGAGTACACGGGTGGTGACGATGAAGAGGTCCTTGAGCCCCAAAAACAACCCACCTCACCCAAACAAGTGCGAAACCGACCATCATCAAAGCCTTCCAAAAGAAGAAATGACGACTCAGCCGGAGTCGTATCATGGCTAGATGACGATAAACCAAGAGTTTGAATGGTTCTCCACACTTGTCAATCAAACTCCCTACCGATGAAGGTCAAGAATTGGTAGATGGTTCAACACCGGAGCATGCAAAACTGCTGCAAGAAAAGTTCCATGAAGAAAATGACGAAATCGAATTGAAGCGAATCAAGAATGAAGCATTTCAACTATGGAAAGACAAACGAAAGTGCCTCGAGGTCGAATATCATCTTGAGAACATCGCTCGAGCTATGTCTAACAACATGGATTGGCTCAATCCGGAAGCAAACATTGACTTCACACAAAGGGACAACCTCCATACTACACCGATTGGACTAAACCTCTACCAACCATTGGCCAAGCATTTAACCAAGGATTCCTTCCGATATTTCTTCAACAAAGACCGAATTTCTTCTCCATGGTGGCGATGGTTCGAGAAAATACACTACATCATTGACTCTTCCATTCCCCGCACCATTTACTCTAACGCATAGCTATCGAGGAACGCAACCCACTTGTTTTCTCGACAACGCAAGCATATGACCAAGATGCATTGTATGGGATTCATCATTGGCCCGAATCGAAGAATCTACTACCGAGCGCTGGTTCAAAAGTCTCAACATGCGGTGTTTAGCTCGAAGGACATCGTGGCCATCAAACACATTGATCTCAAGTCTAAGTGGGACTACACATTCTTAAAGAATATCATAGTCAAACGACAAGATGAACAGACTATGGATTCTCCGAAAGCCGACTTTGAGAACTTGTCCCTCAACGACATCGAAGACATGTATCTTGCCAAAGTGCATGGTCGTATGAGACAGCTTCTCATCAAGTTCAACGTGAATTTATCAAGTCGGTTCTCATCTTCATTAGACGCATTGTGATCAAAGAACGTGTCGAAGATATCCGGATGGTCATTGAATCATATCGAAACGTAAACTTCACTCCACCACGCCTTGACCTTCCCGACATCAACCGAGCTCAAACAACTTACGCTCATCAAGAAACCTTTCGGCATTGTTTACCGCAGTGAACTTCGCAGAACTGTTTAATGGCGTGTAGTGAGCTCCACAAATTCGGGATCATACCTTGAAGATGGTTAGGATGGATTGGCATCTGATTGAAGGATATACGCAATAAAATTGGGAATCCTAAGCGTTGGAATTCTCGTGAAAGGAGGGATGTGAGGCGATCATCACCTTGATTGATGAACGGTTGTTCGAAGGATCGCCTCGACGATCGAGAGCTATGTTGGTGGTCGACTCGGGAGAAACATCATCGGCTTTCAACGCCCGTGCGCACTCACAGGAATATCACCGCACTTCGGTACCCTTAATTGGTTTCCTTCATATAATTTTGGATGTATGATTATATATGTGAATGGCTTGTGCACACATAACAAAGGTACAACCCGATGTCACAAGAAAGGACCCGTAGTACGCCTCGATTGCCACAATCCTTATAAAAGGAGCGAAAGCTTCTTATTTTGAGTAAAACCTATCAAACCTTTCATTATTCAAGGTTTTGCTCAAAAGACAAGTACTTCCCATAAGATTTTTCAAAACCTCAACCGTTTGTATCACTAATTGAGGAGTATTTGAATTAAAACTTTGTTCACAAATTGTTCACAAGTGGTCACTCTTCCCAACACTCAAAATGGCCATATTTATTCTCAAAATGTTTCAAAAATAACATCCTATATGCCATTTTTGAGGGGAGAAAATTTGTGTGATAAGAAATATGTTGTCTTGAATGCAATGAACTGTGTACCTCGGACTTAACTAACGAATTGACGGTACTAAACTGCTTTGTAACTCGAAAAGACTTGTCCCGACGGGTAATAATTTCAAGCTAGTTCGCTAGTGATGTAAACGTGTCTCGCAAAGGACTTGTCTTAGTAGAAGGTACCATTCGAGAAGCTCTTGATAGACATGAACTCGACGGTATGACAACCTTTCGAGGTTTGTCTACACCTTCAAGGTAGTTATTAGAGCTAGTTGTCACCTAAAACCGACAATGTAACTCTTTAACTATTCAACGTAACCGTGTCTCGCGGAGATTGTCTATCTTTAGTGGATCAATTCATAAAAGTGCGCTCTTTCCTCACCGTGCATTTAACCATAAAACTATTAAGCACATGTGGAGGGGAGTATTTATAAAAACTTATCTCTCATCGTGGTTCAAACATGTTCTTCATTTACAAACCCTTTGAGAGATATTGTTTACTTACGATGGTTATAATGGCAAACATAGGTTAGTCATGGAGTTATAAGGTGACTAAGGTTAGGAATAACTGTCCTATGATCCGCCAGAGTCGGAGGATCTACCCAAGGACACTACCATTAGTTAGTGTTAGAAGTCCTTAGGAATGATTGTAAAAAGGAGAAAATGAGAATCGGAGAAAGAAGGAGTTGAAGAATCAAAAGAAATGTAAAGTAAAGGGTGAAAAGAAATAGCCCTCGGATCATTCAACTTAGGCGTACAATCGGTTCAATTCATATGCTACCGGTTGTCACTTAGTGACACCGTATTGAAGATTAAAAGTCGTCATGGACCCGAAGGACGCATGCACTAAACCTTCTTAGCCACTCAAGTTTCTCTCAATGAAAGCTTGATTCATTCTCACAGGAACCCTACATAAACTATTGGCTTTCTTAGAGATCGCTGGTATTGAAGAAGGAGACCCTCTCCTAGTCTCCGTCAGAAAACCAAAACGCACTATTGAGTCTAGAGCCACGAGATTCATCAAAAGATCTCTTAGGAACATTGACATTTAATCACTTGTTGATCAACAATAAGATCTTCGATGATTCGATGGTTCATATCGAGTCCTTTACGATCTTAGCAATCATCAAGAACATTTATGAGAGGTTCACATCCGTGATCCTCGGTGATTGAATGGAAACTCTGCCGTGGTCAACATCAAACGACCACAGCGGTGAAGTCGCTCGTAACTCCCGTGGATTCGCGGAGTGTGTCTCATACGGTCTGATCGTGAGGTGATGCTTGGTGTACCTCGACTCATCGAAGAATCCAGATGTACTTGATACATCGTGTTATCTCACTTGGGACTCAGTTCAGAACGGCCTTTGTGAGAATTAGAGTTGTGTTTTCACACTATCTTGTTAACACTCAAGTTCTAACTTGTAAGTGCGGAAACCGCTTATTACTAACCGTTTGAAATGTTTTCTTCTTATGGAAGCTCGGGAGCGGGATGATCGTCTTTGATTCTTCTCATACTCACGCCAACATCATCACTAATGGAAGTTCTTTTCAAAGCAACACAACCGCCGATTGATTCTTCATCAAATCAAAGAATCTACAAAGTCAAAGACTCAAAGAACTCCATCAAGATTGATTCCCACGTCAAAGAGCGTGTGAGCATGTTGAAGAATGACGTGGAACCTTTGGAGCAACAAGCGCACTGAAGCGCATCGATGCGCACAACAACATACTATCACTTTCACCACAAAGAACAATGATCAAAGAACAAAGTCAATGATGACGCCAAAGCGAACTGTTCAAAGTTAACGATCTCTACACTGGGAGATTGTTCGAATCAAGACTATTCCTCTCACAAGAAAGAAGAATGTCGAAGGCGTCACCGCTACTATTACATCAACGCCTTCACCGCTACATTCATATATACTTGAGGGAGATTGTTGGAATCACTCTAAACAAGATTTCAAGTATTTATATTTCATATGTAATAGGTAGCTTTATTCGCCTTTATGTTTGTTTAAGGTCCGACTTATGTAGAAGGCCCATGTCGAGGCCCAAGCCCAATAAGGAATAGGGAAGGAGAGGAGTGTTGCCCTAGCTCCTTGCCTATAAATACTTTGTAATAACCTTCATTTGAAGGTTGGTTGTTCAAGTTATTTCTTTCACATACTCTACGACAACAGTATACTATATTGTGTGTGTGTGTTTGATACTTGTTCATCCGCCTTTATCTCTTCTCTTATAAGCTTGTGTTGTAAAACTTGTGACCTAACAATAACAATAAAGAGGATACAAGTACACAAGACACGTTTTGGACTAGTTTTGTAATAGACGGAGTTTACAATGAGAATCCTACACCATTCAACACAGAAAACAATGATAACACGTATCATGAACCGGATCCTATACCAGATCCAACCTCACCAATCACACCACCAACATACACTTACAACCCTAACTCAGAGGATGAAGAAGAAGCTACTTTTAGCTCATTAGGAAGCTCAAATCAGAGATATGATCATAGACCTATACAAGGTTTAAAAAATATTTCGGAAATCTACGAAACTGCACGTGAAGTAGAAGCACCAAGCTTATTTTTCATAGAAGAAGAACCCCGAAATTACAAAGAAGCATCAAAAGATAAGAAGTGGATTGAGGCCATGGAGATTGAATTAGATTCAATCAACAAAAATAACACATGGACTCTTACCACATTGCCCGCAAATCAGAAGGTAATAGGACTCAAATGGGTTTATAAAACCAAGAGAGATGCACAAGGAAAGATCATAAAATATAAAGCAAGATTAGTAGCAAAAGGTTATGTACAAGAACAGGGAATAGACTTCGATGAGGTGTTTGCACCAGTTGCTAGGATAGAGATGTCATTAATATTAGCACTAGCAAGATATCATGGATGGCAAGTACACCACTTAGATGTAAAATCATCATTTTTACATGGAGAATTGAAGGAAGAAATCTATGTTACACAACCTGAAGGTTTCATTCAACAAGGAAACTTAGGAAACGTCTACAAGCTAACTAAAGCTTTGTATGGCTTAAGACAAGCACCGAGAGCTTGGAACGTGAAGCTTGACCAAACCTTAAAGTCCTTAGACTTTAAGAAATGTAATCTCGAACAATCAGTTTATACGAAGAGAAGCAAGACTTCTACACTTATCGTTGGAGTATATGTAGATTATTTGATAATCACGGGCACTCCAAAGAAGGAAATAGACTTGTTCAAATCCCAGATGGAAGAAAAAATTTGAAATGAGCGACTTAGGGTTGCTAGCATATTACCTTGGGATAGAAGTTACACGATGAGGAGGAGAGATTACAATCAAGCAAACATGATATATTAACAAGATCTTAAAAGAAACAAGCATGACGACAAGAATGATAACGAAGATACCAATGGATCCGGCACTAAGTTGGTCGG
Organism: Chrysanthemum lavandulifolium; assembly: GCA_022545495.1. NCBI lineage: Eukaryota > Viridiplantae > Streptophyta > Magnoliopsida > Asterales > Asteraceae > Chrysanthemum > Chrysanthemum lavandulifolium. The sequence goes on from CM040246.1 coordinate 23,637,817, forward strand.
GCGGAAGATGGAAACCCGTTGACGCAACTTATTACCAAGCTTAATTGGAAGTCTCGGATACTTACTACATACAAGACCATATCTTGGTTACTTAGTCGGACTACTCGGATTTATGGCAAGACCAAGGATCATCACCAAGGCGTTGAAGCAAGTAATCCGATACATCAAAGGAACAAAGGAGCATGGCATAATATACAAAAAGAAAGCGGTTGCAAGATTACGAGATACAAAGCGATGGTTTATGGAATCAATACCGATCAAGGAAAAGTAACTCACCGGAATAATATTTTACTTTGGAGAGTCACCTATTACTTGGTGTACTCGAAGCAACCAACAGAGCGCCTCATCATGTGAATCGAATTCATGGCGGCTCTCGCGAAGAAGATGTCAAGCCTTATGGCTAAAACGTTTACTCGATGAATTAACCGGATTGGAAGAAAAAGAATAACGCTTAGAGTTGACAACATATCGAATAGAAGCGGTAAAGAACCCAGTTTTTCATGGAAGGAGCAAGCACATAGACATTCGCTATCATTTCATTCGTGAATGTGTAGCGAATGGTCATATTAAAGTGGAACACGTTAGTGGAGAACTACAAAGAGCATATATCTTAACAAAAGCTTTACCAAGACTCAAGTTCGTGACTATGTGACAAATGCTCGGAGTTCAAGACTTAGGACGAAGCAACGATCAAGATTAAGGAGGAGAATGTAAACACTAATCTCGACATTGCTTCAAACACCAAGGACCAAACTTGGTCGTTACATAGTTTACAACCGCCAAGCGGTTATAGGTAGTTATGATAGTTAGTTATATAACCGTTTTACGGTTATGGGTAGTTAGAAACGGTTACAAATCTGAACCGACACAATGGTTGGGGACATACCCCTTCGTTTAGTATAAGTACTCGCAAATCTGTAATGATACATGGTTAGACGAATTATTAGTTATTCAAGTTTACTTATTGCAATTTCATTTCGACTCATATTTGGGACCAACACACCGGAGGATTGTTCCAACGTGGAGTTAATTCTCCTAGTTTACCTTAGGATTAGTGGCGATCAATTAGGAGTATCTCCTCCAGAGTATCTGGTGGAAACTATACCTCATAATTATTTGTGAATACATTTGATCCTTGTCAGGTTCATTTTTACATATTATCCGATTTTAGCATGTTCGTAGTATGCCATGTCATCAAAAAATGATGAGATGGACTTCACGACTGGCATTGAAGTGGCATTAGTGACGTGGCAATGATAACTTGTCATTATCTCCTCCCATATATATAGTATGGAGATTAAGGTGGTGTTTGTTTTTTAAGAGGATCTAAATCTGAATCTGAACCGCACATCTGAATCTGAATCTGAGGCGTAAATGTCTGAATCTGACCGCATCTGAACGGGAAAAAAACCCATGTTTGAACCGCACATTTGCTTGCTCGCACTAATTTTTTTTTTTTTTTTTTTTTTTTTTTGTGTGTCGCCAAGAGGCAACAAGGGCATTCGACACACCCTCTCAAGTCTGGACCATTAAGATCTTACTTCCTCTCGAACGCGAGGCGGGAACCGGAAAACAAACGGTCTGAACGACCAAAATGTCGGCGATGTCATTCGAACGATTCGATTAAAAGGATGTTAAAAGCCTCTTTATGAAAAACAAACACCACCTAAATGTCAATCATTTAAAAGTTATTAAACTAAATCAAACAAAATATCCATTTTTTATGACTGGCTATGCCTTATGGGTTAATTTACGGCCATACACAAAACGAACGACATTACTTGTCAATTAAGCTAGGAATGGTGTAAATTTGGCCCAATGCATAAAAAACTTAAACAAAGTGTCTCATGGTTTTTGTTAAGTCATGTACTCGTGTCATAATTGGACGAAATTTATGGCTTTTATAGGGATAAGAAATTATACTTAATAAGATTTTTCCAAATCTTGCAAAAAATATACTTCGTATATGCTAGAATTATTCCTGAAAAAGATGGTAACTTGTAAATTGTTAAAAGGAAGGATTTGGATAACTGGAAACTTTACCTTTTACACATATGCATAAGATTTTGTCAAGATCTTTCTGATAAATAAATTTTGGTAACAAATCTTCGGAAAGATGTATATAAAGTTTCTCGCATGTTAAAAGATGAGACTCGCATTAGAATAGCTTTAGAAACTGATCGAATACCTATTACTCAATGGGCAGTAAACCGGCGATTGGCATTGACCTGGGAACAACTTACTCGTGTGTTGCCGTTTGGATTAATGGCCGGGGTGAAATCATACCGAATGATCAAGGCAACATAACCACACCATCTTGTGTTGCTTTCACTCGTGCAGATTGTCTCGTTGGCGATGCTGCCAAGAATCAATTGCGAAGGAATCCTACCAACACCATATTTGGTCAGTTTAATTTAATGTGTTTGCAAATATTATTGAAAAATTTCTTTGGAATGATTTTGAACCTAGGTAATAAGAAAATATAGCAGATTACTAGTATCAAACGCATAGAGAATACACTAATATGTGATTTTTAATAAACATTATATGTTGATAACAAATTAGCAAGTTAAGTCTTTTAGTTAATGTTCTTAATGATGCTAATTTGTATTGTATGGCTTACTGCCAATCGTTTATGAGAAAAATATATGGGGGTAGGACTTATATAGTATATATTTACATATATAATCTACTTGGTCGATCTTATGTCTTTGTGATGCTTAATGCTTTAACTTAAACTAAATCATATGCAAGAATACTAGAAAAGTTTAGCGTAAATAAGGTACAGTGTTGGATATATTCTAACTGAACCTTATCTGCGCGCTTAATCTATATCAATTTGCCATTTATTGGCTATAATTGACAAGTTATTGATATATATATTTTCAGATGCTAAAAGGTTAATTGGAAGGAATTACAGTGATTCCAAAGTGCAAGAGGACATGAAATTGTGGCCTTTCAAGGTTATACAAGGACCTTCGGATGCACCTACGATTGTTGTCACCTACAAAGAACAAGAGAAAGAATTTAGTGCCGAAGAAATCTCATCCATGATTCTTGGCAAGATGAAAGAAACCGCTGAGGCATACCTTGGAGAAGCTGTGGAAGATGTTGTCATAACAGTCCCTGCTTATTTCAATGATTCACAACGTCAAGCTACAAAGGACGCATGCACCATTGCTAGCTTAAACGTCATCCGCATGATCAGCGAGCCTACTGCAGCTGCAATTACTTATGGCCTTGACAAAAAGAATTCTAGACACAAGCTGAATGTTGTCATCTTTGATTTGGGTGGTGGTACTTTTGATGTTTCTTTAATGACTATTGAGGGAGAGGAACCTAAGAAATTTGAGATGAAAGCTGTTTGTGGTGACACTCATTTAGGAGGCGAGGATTTTGATAATCGCATGGTGGATCATTGTGTTCGGACTTTAAGAGAAGATTTAACAAGGACTTGACGAGAAACCATAAAGCATTAGGGAGGTTGAGAGTAGCTTGTGAGAAAGCAAAAAGGATTCTCTCATCCGCTAGTGAGACATGGATAGAATTGGATAGCTTGCATGAAGGGATAGATTTTTCTATGAATTTAAGTCGAGCTAAATTTCAAGATCTCAACATGTCCTTGTTCAATAGGTGCATTAAGATTCTCGACAAGTGTTTAAAAATGCAAGTATGGATAAAGCACGTGTAGATGAGATTGTTCTAGTTGGTGGCTCGACTAGGATACCAATGGTCCAGTATGTTGCATGAATATTTTAATGGCAAGGAGCTTTGTAAGAGTGTCAACCCTGATGAGGCTGTTGCATACGGTGCAGCTGTTATGGCCGCAAAGTGGAGTGGTAGTAACAATGTTCGTGATTCAAGTCGAGCTAAATTTCAAGATCTCAACATGTCCTTGTTCAATAGGTGCATTAAGATTCTCGACAAGTGTTTAAAAAATGCAAGTATGGTTAAAGCACGTGTAGATGAGATTGTTCTAGTTGGTGGCTCGACTAGGATACCAATGGTCCAGAGTATGTTGCATGAATATTTTAATGGCAAGGAGCTTTGTAAGAGTGTCAACCCTGATGAGGCTGTTGCATACGGTGCAGCTGTTATGGCCGCAAAGTGGAGTGGTAGTAACAATGTTCGTGATTCGGTGCTCGTGAAGGTCACTCCTTTATCAATTGGTATAGAGTTAGATAATAAAGTATTCCATATTGTGATCCCACGGAACACTCCAATACCTACAAAGATAACCCATCCTTTTATTAGAGCCGATAGCAACTACTCTGATCTATTATGTAAGGTTTATCAAGGTGAAAGAAGAAGAGCTATAGATAACCATTTGCTAAGTAAGATTTGGATTTCCGGATTTCCTATTTGTGTCCCAATACACTTAACAAGACACGACGCATGCTTTGAAATAGATGCAAATGGTATCCTTACAGTCACGACAAGGATCTTATCAACGGGTAAGACGGAAAATTCATGATTACTAACATATATGGAACACTCTCCACTTTAGAGATTGAGAAGATGTTAAAAGATGCTGAAAAGTACAAACATGAGGATGAACGATTCCTGAAGGATCGGTATGGAATTCTATAGGATTGCTTATATTGCATGCAAGATGAGATTAAAGAAGAAGACCTAACATATCAAGAAGAAAACATATGTTTCCTCTAGCATCTTGCTAATCTGTCAATTAAATTTGTAGTTCTATAAAAAAGAAAGAAAACGCATGCGTTATAGACATCTTCGTTTACACTAAATCCCAAAAGAAATAACAATGAATTTTCCCTTGAGTACCTGTTCTTAATTCTACATGCATATGCCTTAATATGATCTCAAAATGTGTTTTTAGCGATTTTTTTAACTTTTTTATAAAGCACGTGTTATATGAAATCAGAATTTTTAAAAATGAAAAACAAAATGAGTGATTTTTTATCCTGCAGTATATTCTAGCAAGTTTACAAGAGTAAGAATCAAATGAGAAAAATAATAATAAAATAAGAAGCATGGGAATAAAACACAATAACACATTTCGTATACACTTACAAAAAGAGATCATCTCTTCTTGAAATCTCTCTTATTTGAAGCGCCTGATTGTAAATCTTTCTTATTTTTTCGGGACTAAGAAAATTGTCTTGTTATCTTTTTATGAAAGATATTATCCGTATACTTGTTACTTTTGGCTTCATTTTTTTTCAATATAAAAATAAATATTTGACTGAGAACATCTTCATTGGGTTTAGTTTATCGAAAATTTTCTTATACAACAAAATATACATATCTTCAAAACTTGCACAACACTATATGGAATGTCGACAAGTTCAGGTTTATTCATTTTAAAAGTGGGTGGACCATTAACATATCTTTCGCATTGTGTATGTTATCTGTGTTGTTTTCTTCAGACCTAAAAACTATAGTATGTAAGTGAAACTTATGTTGATCATTGTGTAACAGAGCACCTGACCATTAACTTTCTACATGTTTACTCTAAAGAGTCAAGTCATTTACTGCGAGTCCAAGATCTCTTTTGTAACTAAAATTTAAATAAGTGTCTAGGCTAAGGACAACCAGATCGAATCCTACTCAAAGATGTAGCCAATAAACTATTCCAACTTAAATAGCATAACACATGATCCCGATTATATCTACAATTACCGTTATACCATACAAGAAATCCTAATACTCTGTAGCAGACATGATTATCCTCATGCAGAGACAGAGTGCCCACATTACAATTAGGTGATGGGAAACATATCCCTATAACCTGTTACACCCGAAACCTGTTTTCAAACGGGTATGACCCTAGATGAAATTGATAAGGCCTAAGTGGGTTTGAATGAGGGTAAATGGTGGTTGGTATAAGTGCAGAAAATGTGCAGACCTGTTCCAGATTCAATACGGTGTATTGGAGTCTTGGAATACGGCGTATAGGAATGAGCCTGGATACCGTATCCAGGATTATGTATACGAAGTATAGACGGGTTCCTATGGATACGGCGTATCCATATATATGGATATGGCGTGTCGGTCCTTAAGTAAAACAGACTTGTTCTAAGACTGGATACGGCGTATCCAGTATAGCCAATACGGCGTATTGACTAAGTAGGCCAGAGGAAATGACTTAATTAGCCTTTTTGCTGAGTCACCACTTGTCTTGTATATCTCAAGTTGATGGATATTTTTCACACACTTCTTGTGTGTTCCTCTGGTGAAGAACTAGAGAGAAAAAGAGAAGAGAAATGAGGTGCTAAGGAGGAGGTTGTGATGGTTCTAGTGTTTTGATTCAAGGAGTAGAATCCTAGCTTGATTTCACATAAGGTATGGTGTTTAATTGTATAATTAAGAAGTTAGGGTTTATGAACCCTAATTTGGGAATTGATAAAAGGTGTTTAAAAGCTAATTAAAAGATTATAATGATTATGGGACAAGTTATGGTGATTAAAGTTAATAAGTTTATGCGTTAATTATCATATGATCAATATATGATAACTAGAGATGTTAAAAGATAAGCTATGGTTGTATTAATCATGTTTTAGTAATTTGATTATATGTTTATGACTATAACGATTTGACTTAGATTGCAAGAAAGGGGATTGATGATGATGATGATATGGGTATGATGCTAGCTTAACTTGGATGCTAAGGTAAGTAACTTGGTTACTATATACTTAACATGAAAGTTGTTATGTTATGTGATTATGGATGTTAGTGTAAAGAAAGGTTGGAGTTGTTTAGAAAGTGTGACGAATTAAGAGACCCGACTAGATGTATGAGATAGAACTAGTTATGGATTAAGGAAGGATTAAGGTATGTGTGAGACTTCTATGTGATTGTTTTAATGTATGGAAGTGAAACGATTAGTTGTTAATTGTTCTTATTGCTAATGTGATGATTGATGTGTTAATTATGTATTAACCAATTACTTACTAAGCGTAATCGCTTACCGTTATAGATGTTAACGTTTTGTAGGTCCTCATTGGAGGTATGCTTGGATTAAGGCTTAAGGATTAGAAGTGCGCCCTTGAAGAGTAATGGAGTATGTAGAGCTTAGGTTAGATACCGAGCTCGATTAAAGGTTGTGCCCCCGAGAGTCTTTAAATGTATGTGTTTGTCAAGGTCAAGTGTATGTCAATATGAAGTATACGTAATGAAGTAAAGTGTTATTGTAATGGATTTAAAGGGGTATTTGGATTATTGTACCCTTTTTGGGGTAAACGGGGCAATTGTTGTGTGGCAAGTTCTTGTATAATTGTTTTAGTTGAAATGGTAAATGAATGGTGTTAGTAGAGGTTATGGTATTAGAACAGAGTCAAAATGGTTTGAGTTTAAGTGTGGCTTTATGCAAGGTTTCGCATTTTCTAGTCTTGGATATGGCGTATTCAAGTCTTGGATACTGGCGTATCAAAGCAAAGGAGTAATACGGCATATTCCTTTAGAATCTGGCGATAGAGTTCGATGAGGCAATCGACGATTCCTCTTAGGCAACACGGCGATTTGCTCTATCGATCGAAGTGTTGTCAATTGTGTGATTTTGTATGAAATGTTTTAAAGGTTTTCGTGCATATGTTCTTGTAAGCATTTTAAAAGGCTTAAAATGTTATGGCTTTATGTCATTTATATAAATGTTAAAGTGTGTCCGTTATAGTCAAAATGCTTCCGCGTAAAAGTTTTAAAATTTTCAGTAAATCAGGCACGAGGCGTAACACAACCTAACTCAAACCAATGTAAAATTCTAATAAGCAGTTGAGGAATTCAAACCAAAAGACTATAGTAGGCGTATTCTACAAAAGCACAATGAGGTGATCAAAATACACAAAGAACTTATATTGAAACCATAGAAAACAGTGGAAATATGTCAACTGTTATGGCTAGCATCCACAAAGTAAGACCGTGTTGCAAAAAGATTCTCGTGCCAGCATATGCACCAATCTAGGTTCCAACTTAATATCTACATGCCAAAGGTTTTCAGAACTGGAAATCAATCTATACTATGCTTAGTAATCAATCTTATACACGGACCAATATAGTTTCTCAACAAACCTACCTTCCTGAATATATTTTGTTCCTCCCACTGCTAGATGATGTTCTTGTACACAGCCTTCATCCCTCCCCACATAAACCTGCAAGCCTTTCCCACATAAACCTGCAAGCCCTTCTCACCATCCCATGTCTCTTTGGTGGCTCTACCTTCAACCAATATGATAAAACAAAATTAATCTATTACTCGCCTTTAAAATCTTACAAATATATGTTTAATAGAGGAAATTTCTAATATGGACTCTTTGAAACCGTGTTACCAATTAAGACTCTAGAAATCTATGGTACAAAATCCTACATATCGAGCAAAAAAAGTATGCTCGTTGCATTACTTGCTCGCCGTGCCATGTTTAACAGTTGATGTATTTATTTTTTTAATGAACACCAAAACAAGTATGCTCGTTGCATTACTTACCCCAATAGTTGATGTATTTATTTTTTTAACTACCTAATCAGTCATAACTTCTATATAATTTAAATTCACTTCTTTTGAAACTAATTATATGAAGTAGTTAAAATTATATATTTTTGCATATAAAAATAAAAGAGAGGTAAAAAAGGTAAAGATAGGAAGAAGCATTCAAAAGTGTAAGTGAAATATTAAAGAGGGAATCATGTGGCCATATTGTCAGCTAGAAACCATGTCATGCATCCAAAATTTGGAAAAGAATGTGGCGAGCAACACAATTACGCTCGTTGTTTTGTACGTTTTTTTGTTTGTAATGAGCAAACTGTTGTGGCTAGAAACAAACTTCGCTCGTACTCCACATTTTTTGTTGAAAAAAGATGCTGACACGTATTAACTAGCCAGCAACTAAAAGTGACGAGCAAATTTATTTGTTCGGAATGTAGATATCTGTAATGTGGATCAATAACGTCGGTTATGGATATTTGGTTTGATAAGAGTAGAGTTTGGTAATTGTTTTTTTTTTTTTTTATACCTGAGGTATCCTTTCTCTGATCATAAGTATTGCCCGATTAATGTTCCTCCTGGTACCACAAAGAAGAATCTGAAATCGTCTTGGTTCTCCTGCCCTTGGAGGCCTAGTAAAATCAACCTAAATAGATTTTAGATGTTAGCAATAACACTACATATGATATCGCCTATCATCGAAAATAATTATTAGTAATAACGAACCTCAATCCAGGTTGAAGTTTCTGTTTCAATGTCTACGAGGTTTGCTGTTAGTAAATAGATAGCCTGAAGATGACACCACACAATCAACAAGGCTTAAGTAAGGTTGTTCATAATTTCATATGTAAAATATAATTCATGCAAGCATTGCGTGTCAGAAATCTTTTTAATATTGACCATCATATATAAATTATATATTCAAAGCTAGATACAGATACCTTTGGTAAAGGAATTTCCATTTCATCATAAAGCAGATATTCTGACGTCATAGCGAGTCGAGCAGGATTCCTGTCATACACCTGCATAAAAACGAAGCCAGAATCAGCAAAAAAAAACAAAAAAAACAAAGACCTGTGAAATTAGTCAAACTAGACACTGTTTCGGGGGATATAAAATAAAGAATAGAAACATAAACTGACCTCTTTAATGGCATCCTCTATCATGACTCTAGCTACTTCACTTGAGCAGCAGTGCCAGTCACCTCGATATGTGCATTTTGATGATGCATTGCTCTTAGATCTGTCATTACACCAACTGAAGCTCCTGACCTTTCAAAAATGTGTTGAATCCTTGAATCTTCGTCCCCAAGAATCCTAGATACCTATGAGTACAATAAAAAAAGATACAGATGATCAAACACGCAGTTTACATGAAAAAAAAAAGACGTATAGCACTTTAAACCTAAGCTTGATGCGTACGTACATCTTTCACACGCACAGTGTAGACTTCCCTTGCCTCTGGCCTATGACATAGCCCAACTACACATGCAAATTATTATGTCATCAGATTCAGTACAATATATAACACAAACACATAAACCAATTTGTGAGAGGTTTATGTTCGCTCACAGTTTTACCAAAATCTCTTTCAAAATGAGTACTAACTTTCTGTTTGGTTATGTTGGACAAAAAGCACTTCTTATCCTTATTTGTACACATAATAATTATTTAAAATGGCTCAGGCATGTTAAAATGTGTAACTTGACAGTTAAGTGGATATAGACATGGCTAAAAGATATCCAAGTAGCAAGGCCAAACATGGTTGCTACACTTACTTTTGGATACATATGGTTTCTAGAAGAGAGCTCGCTAAAATCTACCAAACCAGGTTCTTATTATCTGTGGTTTAAAAAGCACGCCTTTTTGCGCCTAAAGCGTGAGGCGAGCCGACGCAGTAAGGTCATCGCATCAGGACCCTTGATGCGCAGCCATTACAAAAGGCGAGAAAAGGAGGTGCTTATTGGCGCCTTTGAAGAGCGATTTTTAACGCCTCATGTGTTTATGGGTCTAAAAGGGACATTTAAACTAATATCATGCACTATAAATAAGGACACTACCGTGCAAAGAGTCTAGGACTGGTAAACTTCGAGTCAAATCAATTTTCCTTTTTAAATTGCCTCGACCCATTTACTTGTTAATAATGATCTTACCTTTGAAGTTAATGAGTACACGTTTAGCAAATGGTCAGTTTCATTTCATATTATCAGTAGGTTCGCAGTAGGTTCGAAACATCACATATAGGAGCTAAAAAAAATACAACAAAGGTGAAAGAAATATTCTTGCCCCCTGTTATAATGATGATACTTAGCATTAGTTGAGACTAGAGAGACTATATTATTCATGTTATCATCAGAAAATCCCAAAAAAGACTAAACGCAACTAAAGTGACCATACTTGAGCTTAATTTTCATTGATCTAAACGCATTCATCGGTATTCTTATGTGATTTCCCTGTTTTAACTTTCGGCGATACTTAGCAACTCTACTAGACATGGTTTTAGTTTTTTAATTCCAAATATATCCGACAATGCATCTTGTCTTTATTCAAGATAAAAAAACACAAGCATTAAGGATCTAAAGCCCAATATCATATTCGTGAGATATGTACATGTCCATTTTCAGTTTACTAAATGCCAAGCCTGTTAACTCTACTTGAATTGCATATAATTTAATAATTACTAATTTTTTTTTTGCAAATGTTAACAACCCCATGTCTGCTATCATAATTGAACTGAACAGCCACTCAAAGTTCTAAGCAGCACAAGTGAGATTCACAAACATACTATAAGATAATTAGGCAGGACACAAACACTATGTTTTTATCTCATACGCTTTCAGCTTCCCAAAAGTATTTTCTGTGAGGACAATTTTGAGAAAATGACTATCAATCGGAGTTAGATGATGCAATACTAGTGAAGCAAAACAGCGACACAAAGATAACCTGAGATTAGTTATAGTGAGGTCGGTCTACAAAAATGAACAATTCAACACAGAAGAAAGGCGTTTGGATGTAGATCAAACACCAAAAACACTATCGTAGTTGTTTTGCTTGAGAAAAAGCACAATTCATTCAACAAAAACTATCTACATCTAGCTAGATTCAACATTCAAAATTACACTGAAATGCACAGAGACTTAGCTCAACCATCCTAATTCAGCAAAAACACAGCATTCATCAAGGATTTCAACTAAATGATACTTAGCAGGTCTACTAGACATGGTTTTCGCTTTCATATTACAATCTATCGATTAATGCATATCCCCAGTATCATATATATAATTGTCCGTTTTCATGTTCTCTACTTGAGATGTAGCGCGATAATATAATAATAACTAAAAATCACTGTGCGATTCGTTTTCAGTTTACTAAATACATTCATTCATCCACTATGTAATAATTCAAGTCCGCAATGATTTATTCATATCTAACGACAACAACAACATTAATGATTAACCTAAAACCACAAGAATACGCAGAGAAATGCACGCACACACACTGATTCATTCTACACATTGTTAGCATTGATCAACAAAAACACACACTCGGTAAAATAGCTTGTAGCGAGTAATCAATCGGTCTAGGCCTCAGATTAGAATTTTTAAAACGTAAAATTCGAAATTACGACTGTCGTCCATAGAAGTGATGTTTAAAAAACAGTAGACTGATTTGTTCTAACAGATTTAGTTTGATCAACTCAAGTAGACATAACATTCATGTTCGTGTTGATTTAATTCAACAAAACCGAGATTCGACCAAACCGATTATCGGAAATACATCATCATAATTGAAGCTAGGGTTTCGATTAAGCGAAATGAATTGCATAAACAGAAATGATGAAAGTTAGTGAATATACCTCCGGCTCGTTTCACATAATGCCGACCAAACGGTATTACATCAGCTGTGTTCATGATTAATTGTTGCTTTGTTGATGGTGAATTTCAATTTGTTGTTAGGTGAATTTGTGTTTTTATTTATGTATGTAGTATATATAAGGAGGGAGTGAGTGTGTGAGTTTGAGTGAAAAAAATGTGCGGGAAGTGATTTACATTTTACTCCCCCAAATTTGAGCAACTTGTCATTTTACCCCCTGTAGCTGACGTGGCGTTGACCAGTCAACATCTCTCTCACGATGATGGTGATAAAAACGTGAGTGAGTATGTTTTTCAGATCTAACAAAAAAGAACAACAACAAGGCTGGTTTATCCGGCATCTTTCCGGCAGTTTTTTGGTTTCTAGAGAGAGAAACATAAGTCGCGTTTCGGTGGTTTCTAGAGAGAGAAACATAAGTTGCTGTTGGTGCTCTTTTCTCAATTTTTTTTCCAACAGAACAACAACAAGCGTGTGTATCTCATGTTTCTATTAGCTGGCCTCCACTTTTCTTATGGACTCCTTTTATTTTCTTTTAATACTACTCCTAGGAATAAAACTTTTCTTTCCTTCTTAGAGTACTTTAAAAATGATATGGGTCTAAATTTATCTTAAAATCAAGAAGATTATCTGATGACGTTGTAAAATAAGTGAATCTTTGTTTGCATATTAGATTATGCCATTTGGTTTAAACCAATTTTAAATCCTCTATCATTTCAAATAAATAAATAATGTAAACCCCGCTTTATAATCAATCTTGTTTAGTCGTGATTGAACCAAAGAGGTGCAATTTTAACACAATAATCGTTATAAAACCGACACGAAATTAAGGAGTTTGGGTCAAAACATGTCAATTCTTCAACCCGCTTAATAGACAAGTCGTGACAACTATTAAACCCGCTATCCGTAAAAATTCAACTACCAATTAGGGATGGCAACCATGAAAAAAAAAAGCAACCCGGGTATCCGTTACAAAATGGGTGGGTAAAATCATCATTTTCACCCACGGTGGGTCGTGGTAAAATGTATACCCATCGATGAGTGGCGGGTGGGTAGCAAGGTGAAGATACCCATCATGGTATCCCTATGACACCCATTTAAAATACCCACCCAGTATACCTTTCAAAATACCCACGGGGTATACCTTTCAAAATACCCATGGGTGCAACCATAAACCCATGTTAAAATTAATTATTCTAATTAAAATATTTATGATACTACATGTTATACATTTAATTGTTACAAGTCTCAAGAAAATTCATTAACCTAAAAGTTGTTGAGTTTCAAGACTAAAAAGAAAATATGAAAAATCTGATAATCAGAGTTGTGTACATGTGATTTGGTGTAATGATGTTCAATTGCTACTTTCGGACATGTGTTTAAGTATTTTGTGAACTTGATATTTGGCAAATTGATTGGTGTCTTGTTATGCAATTTCTTAGCTAGTTTTTATATCCCGGTTTTGTAGTTTTGTTGTATTACATTATCCCACGGGTTTACCCGGGCAATAAATACATGCGAGCATGGGCATGGGTAGAAAATTTTACCAATTGCCCTTGACGGGTGGTGATGGGTGAGAAAAACTAAGTGGGCGGGTGATTTCGGTTAGAGTACCGTGCCCATTACCATGGTGCCATCCCTACTACCAATAAATTAGATCGCAAGCTAAATGCGACATTACTTTATAACATTAGCACTAGGAAAACATATTTTAGCATAAACTTTGGGTGCGTTTGGTTCGCATAATGTTTTTGAAGGAATTGTAATCTTTGGAAGAAATTGTAATTTGAATGAATTGTAATTGTAATTGAAAGAATTGGAATGTCTTGGAATAATAATAATAATAATAATAATAATAATAATAATAATAATAATAATAATAATAATAATAATAATAATAATAATAATAAATAATAGATAATAACAATAATAAATAGTAATATTTAATAATAATATTAAAATAATAAATATAATAATAATAAAATGGTAATAATAATATAATAATAATAATAAAATAAATAATATTATTAAATAATAATAATAATAATAATAATAATAAAAGATAATAATAATAATAAAATATATTATTCAACAATAATAATAATAATAATAATAATAATAATAATAATAATAGTAATAATAAAAATATTAATATAATTATATAATAATAATAATAAATAATAATAATAATAATAATAATAATAATAATATACTAATAATAAACAATAATAGTAATAATAGTTTCATGGCTCCCCACTAATTTTTCTTGTAATCCTATGGTTTTGTTTCTAATGAAAGTAATGTTTTATAATAATAATAATAATAATAATAATAATAATAATAATATTGAATAATATTATTTAATAATAATAATATAATTATATAATAATAATAATAATAAATATTATTTAATAAATAATAATAATAATAAATAATATTATTTAATAATAATGATAATAAATATAATAATAATAAAATAATAATGATAATAATAATAATAATAGTAATAACAATAATACTTTTTAAATATAATAATAAATAAAAATCATAAAATTTAATATAAAATAATTATTACAAAATTAATTATATATTTTGATAAAAGATAAATATTGATATTTAACCCAGAAAATCAATAACGACAATTCAACACATTTCATCAAGTTTCTATGTAATCGAATTACATCACTGGATGTAATTGGTTGTAATCCAATTACATTTCCTTGCAAACCAAACACCCAATGTAATGTAATCTGAATTACAATTCCATCAATCCTGCCAACTAAACAGGATTATAATGTAATTCATATTACAATTACAACAGATTACATCGAATTTCACCGAACCAAACAACCCCTTATAGTTGGTTGAGTTACGAGCGTTTTATTATTCGAAAGATGAGAAGCTGATTGCTTTGCATTTTATGCTTGGTGGTAGCTTGTCTTCTTTTCGTCATGGCATGATTACGGTTTTCGGTTTTATAGGATACATGCATAAAAATAGTTGTTAAATGAATAGTTAATTTTAATTAGTGTCGTCAATGTTTGGTATAAAAGGATTATATGAGGAGTTCAATAATCTATCCTACATATAAAACATTTGTGACTTCCTATAAAAAGAAGTTTTAAAATTTTAAAATAAAAACATTACTATAAAATGAAAAGTAGAAAAGAAATGTAAAGTTTGAAAAGTTAAGTCTCATTTAAAGCATATAGTAACCCTTTCCAATAATGATACATCTTAACAGAATTGTTTATAAAAAAAGTTCACTAAACTTATAACCATCAATTTAGTATTAAAATTTAAAAAATAAAAGTGCTAATTATTTACACTATTAATAATTTAGACGTTCTACTTTTGAAAAACATATATGTACAACGTTATAGAGTATTTTAGACATGCTAAATAAAGAATGTTTGAAATAAAAACATTTGCTCGCCACATAAATAGTCACCAAATATCCGTTGCCGCATTGCGCAGGTACCTATCTAGTAAATTAAAATCAGTAATATTTAAGGCTTTGGTTTCATTGTTGATTAAAACAAAATGAGGACACGCAAAAAGGTTTTAAGATACCAATAGATAAATTTCATGTACTCATTTTTCTTTTATAAAAAACCAATGGGTTGAATTTTGGTAACTCTTTTGAAACTGGTGGAGGTAATTCTGCTGGCACGGTTGATATTTAAGGTGGTGGTGGAGGTATCGAGAGGAGCAAGAATGCCGGCCATGTAGATCGATGATGCAGCTGGTTGTTTGGATGTTTTATAGTGGTAAAGTGGTTGATGAAGTTGGATGGATGTTGAAGAACGGTAGTGTTTGGATTTAAGTTTAGCAACCGGTTACCTGGTTAACAGGTAAAAAAATCCTTAGATTGCACAACATAATAAGTTCGGTACCTTAAATTAAGAAGACTAAAATCGGACATCTTAAATCGAAATTGAACGTAAGTTCAATACCTTTTTATGCTATTTGCCCTTTTCTTATTACCTATAGGTTCAAAATCATTCCAAAGGAAATTTTCATTAATATTTGCACAACAAATTAAAACTGACCAAATATGGTGTTGGTAGGATTCATTCGCAATTGATTCTTGGCAGCATCGCCAACGAGAAAATCTACATGAGTGAAAGCAACACAAGATGAAAACATATAAAAAGAAACGAAAACGTAAAAAAACAGATAAATACTTTTAAAAACGGACGAAAACGTAAAAATACGAACAAAAACGTAAAAAAAATCTACAAAAACGTGAAAAAGCGGACGAAAACTTAATAAAAAACGGACGAAAACATTAAAAAGATGGACAAAAACGAATAAAAATGAGTTTTTAATTCATTTTAAAAAATGAGGACTAACGGTGCAAAAAATCTTAACGGAGGGACTAGCGGTGCAAACATGTAAGATATAGGATTTCACAAACACATCAAAGCATAAACATATATGGCGTATACAAGTTTTAGAGAGAGAAAGGGAGATGTTCTAGTGAGAGAAACACATAGAAGGTTAGATTGCAAATGAACATCCAACCCTCTCCCTTGTGGGGAGAGGGCTATTTATACAAAGAAGCACGCCCTCCTTCGGGCTGTGGATCAAGCATACAGTGGGTAAAGACCCGTCCTTCCTCCACGGTGTTACACTAGACTAAGCTACGCTAATAACTAACTAACAAATAACGTACTAAACGATATGTCTACGAGCTAACTTAAGTTAGATTAGATATTGGGGTGACCGATGCTTCACTATAAAATTTCCAATTCCTAACAATCTCCCCCTAAGGGAGGTCACCCCATTAATTACAATTTTGCATCCTAGCATTCTATTTAATCTTCAGTCTTGAGCTCGTAGACATTAATACATCAGAGTATTCAGACTTAGTGTCTTTGTGGTGATTTCTTTATAGTCCAACTACTTTGTAAATGAAGTGGAGGTTATAGAGCTGATCCACATCTTGATGACCTATGAGCTTAACTTGAGATCATCAGCAAAAGAAGATCTCTGGATCACCCTTTATTGTGTTGCCATCATGTGACTTTGTGACTTTTGGACCGACATGCTCACATTTTGGATCATGATATCTTCTTATCAGAGTAGCGGAAGCTTTAGTTGATTCATGATATTTGCAGCAGCGTAGCAGAAGCATGGAGTGATAATATCAGAGTCGTTGATGCACTTATCATGATTTCTTTTGAAATGAATGTGTTGTGTGAGCATGCGGCTATGGATTGACCTCTCCATTCGATCATTACGCAAACGTTGGCGCGACTGCATAAAGCAGTTAGCAATAAAGCGTACGAAAAGTGTCTTTGATCACTTTCGTCGAATTGAGGTACCACGCCCACGGTTCCCGTTGATCGATACAAATCTTGCTCTGTGATCGGTATAATTCAAGAATTCTCCTTAGCGAGGTTTCGCACCGCCTCTGTTGTTCTCAAACCGAACGTCTCAAAGAAAACAACACGGAGTGATTGAACCAACAATTTTGAGATTCACCGATTGATGAAAAGAGATTTGAAAACAATCGTGTCTCGCTCAAAATAAAGTGTTTTTGCAATACAACGAAGGTTTTAAAGAAAATCAATTATCAATCATAAACACCTTTTATTTTTGAAATATTAATACACGTCGATGTGCTAGAGAAAAGAGTTTTAAGCACAATGACCGGTTTTCAAAGGTATCCGTCAATCCATAACTCGAACCGTGATTGATTCAAAAATTTGAATCGCCCATTATTTCGTTCGGTTGTCACATGGTTGATCTATTGGATAGATCTCACATGCCACCTACCAAGAGCTTGTTTGATGTTGGTTCTAGAAGGCTTTCCATCTTCATTGTGAATATGTTTGTATATCACTCGGATGTTCGGCAATACCACAAGGATAATGCGTAGGAATCTAAAAGTATATTCTCTCTTCCACATTGTGTGAAACAGAGAGTCTTCATTGATGATGTCCTAATGAGATTTATTGATGATCTCGTGGCTCTAGACTCAATTGTGCACATTTGGTTCCTATGGGAGACTAGGAGTGGGTCCCTTCTTCAATATCAACCATCTCTAAGAGAAAGTCGATAGATTATGTTGGTTCCCGTGAGAATGAAACAAGCCCTTTCAAGAGGAACTTGAGTAGCTTGGGAAGTTGTAGTGCGGTGCGTCCATCGGGTCCATGACGCCTTGTCTTCAATACCGGTGTTACCTTGGTAACCACCAGAGCATATGTATTGAACCCGACACGCCTAAGGTTGAATTATTGGAGGCTATTTCTTTTCACCCTTTTTCACATTTATTTCTTTTCATTCTTCACCCCTTGATTGCTTACCGAGACTTCATAACTAGAACCTTGTTGGGTTTGTTCGAAGACTAGCTCTGCCTCGATCCGCACTCTTCCCATATTCTCATTTTCTCCTTTTTAATATACCTAAGGACTCTACACTATATAGTGGATTGTCCCTGGGTAGATCCCTCCGGTTCTGGCGGATCATGGGAAGGAATACCTAACTTAACCGTCCTTATAACTCCGTACATAAAGTAAATTTGGTCAGTCTTTTGGTATTGCTCTTCTGCCAGTGGAACCAATTGAAAAACCATTTGAAAATCAATTCAGGTACTTGTGATATATTATCAAAGCATTTTGTACCTGAATTGTTTTTGATATTTTTAGAAACAGCTCCCCCTCAACACGTGCATCATATATTTTGAAATGGTTTTAGCACATGGAGGCAAGAGGACTTGAAAATCTCAGATTTAAGAATGAAAGCTTCAATTCTTCGATCAACCATTTCTAAAAGTTATCTACATCACTTTCCCGATCAAAATTAGTATTTTTCATACTTTGATAAAGATATTTTATGGGAAGGATGTGGTTTTCAAAAAGTTGCTCCCCCTCAACTTGTGCATGTGATTTTTGAAATTGTTTTGCAAGAGGAGGAAAGAGTTCTTAGAAGCACATTCACGATCATACAGCCACACAGAAACCATTAGAAAAATAATCAAGGTACTTTTTGTTGAAATTTTGAAAAATTTGTTTTGTACCTTGAAAGTTTATTTTCTTTTTGAAATGCTCCCCTTCAATATGTGCTTCGAGATTCGAAAAGAGTTTAACACATATTAGAGAGCCGTATACACTTTGAGAAAAAAAATTGGTCACCTCTTTTTAACAGATTGCATATTTATATCACATTTTCTCCCCCGATCGAAAATTTCAAATCTTTTGAGATTTTGGATCTCAAGTGATTTAAATATGTAAGAAAAATTTGTTGGAGAAAAATGTTTCCGGTTTTATTAAGTCTGAAATAGAGTACTCCTAAGTTCCCTCTTAGAATAAAAAGGGAACTCTAACCCATAACCTATCACTACTATATACATCATAGTTATAGTTGTTCATAATACAGTCACCACATTACACGTTCATATTAAAATATAGCAAAAACTACTCCAGGAGGATGTCTTCATTCAGTTCTTTGAAGCAGTTTGTAGTGACCTTCCCGAATTCTACCACCCACAAAACTTTCAAGGCTGCGAAAGATCATTCTTGTCTTAAGTCTTCTACCAATTGCAGCCACAAACTCTTCGCACCTCTTCAAATCATGTTCAGACCAAAATCTTGTTTTGTTCCACGGCTTCAGGTCAATTTTGATTTCCTTCACTCTTGAGTTTAACTCTTGCTCAACCATCCTGAGAGTGCCATCACTGAACTTGTATAGTTCGCATAGTCGCATCAGCATTCTTGACCCGTATCTATCAGTAAAGAGGACTGCTCTAGGGGTGTCCATCACTACATAGTCATGACAAAATTCATGTCCAGAAGCTTCCCATTGTGGTCTCGTTAGGTTGACCTGAGTCTGGTAGCTTTCCATGCCCAGTTGAAAATCTCCAACTCTTTGTCGAATGACTAAGCCCCTTATCCAGAGATTGACAGCAACAGATAGAGCCTTCTTCTCACGAACAGGTAGATGGTCAAGGTGTCCTTGAAGGTTTAGAAGATAGAGATCTTCAAAGTCATTTGGCATCAAGTGTTTGAAGTCGTTCTCTTCTATGACATAATCTTTCAAATCCGCTCTTCGAAGAACAATTTTCTTCAGATACTCATATCCGTAGATTGGGAAGATCTCCACACTGATCACACTAAGGATACGCAGCTTGGATCGAACCGCTTTGCATCTCTTTTCAGCACCATGTCTTTCAATGTAGAATTTCTTCTTCTTGAACCAACAATGAGAAATGCCATATGATGCAGCAACGTCATACGTTTGTTCTTTGTCTGCCCAGAATTGATCGGGAACCATTTGCTCAAGACCACGATCTATGTAGGTAGCGACTTTCATTTTAGAAATTGATAAAGTCGGTCTTCTTTCTCGTAGTTTGAGCACATAGATAATCCAGTCATGGTTGAAGAAAAACTCGATTGAATAGTCACTGACCGTGTTCACCACCGGAGGAAGAGGCTTGTTAACATTGAACCGTGGATTTGCTCACCGATGGATCACACAACATCTTATGACATTCTTCCATCCGGTATTGAAGTCGATTGGCATCGAGTGGAAGACTTTGACGATTTCAAAAGCGGTCCTTCAAGATCCTTGAAGTGATGGAAGATATTCCTTCTTTTCACAGAACCACTTCATAAAGCTGCCCATATCTCCAGTGATATGAAGAAGAGAGTCTTCATCTGGGGCTTCATAGTTGGTAGTGATGGTTGATGCCCAATTGTTGCCAGAGATCATCGTATCGGACTCTGGAATGAACCATGAAGGTTCAGGAGTTTGAGGTTCATCTTGAGTGAGCCAACTTTGAGTCACGTCCTTTGAAGGTGCAGCTCTAGACGTTTTGATGTGTTTGCCCTTAATATAAGCTTCCAGCCAATCTTCTTCTTCTGTAACTTTGGGACTGTGCTTGGTAGAAGCGTCATCGTCTTCTGATTCTGATTCTTGAGCAACGTAAGATTCTTCATTAAGCATTTGCTCTTCAGGGATAGAGGAGATGGTTGGTGTAAACCTAGAGTCAAAAGTGGTCCATGCTGTAGTAGTCTTTTGAGATCCTTGACCACTTTGAGTTCCGGTTTGATCCTGAGTACTTGGTGGAGGTGAAGGTGGGTTTGTCTTGTGAGTAGTGGTTGTACTAGAAGATCCACCAGCTCCAGATGTGCCTGCTCCACCAGTTGGAGGTGGAGGAGGTGGTGGTGACTTGGGGCCTCCAGTCATTTCCTTTGATTCCATCACAACAGTCCTTCTTTTCTTTTTAGCCTCCCTTTCACGTACATCCTCCAGAAACTGCTGATAATCATCATGCTTTATCGATTCTTCAAGTGCCTCGTATAATTTCTTGTGAGTACTATCCAAATTGTTAGGATTTATTAAATCCAGTTAGTAAAGTGTCGGTCACCTCAAGTATATGTAATCGTTAGAAAGCTCGTAGTCGTAGTTATTTAATGTTAAGTAGTATTTAGTTAAGTAACACCGTGGAGGACGGACGGGTCTTTACCCACTGTATGCCTGATCCACAGCCCGTAATGGAATTACCACCAAAGCTTCTCAAGTCATACCCATGGGTAATGGTAATTACAAGCTCACCCCTGATCTAGCATATAAGCCTCCTGACTCAAACACACTCACGGAAAACCTCATCAATCAACTATCTCTCATGGTTAGTCAAAATATGAATTCCCTCCCACACACAAACAATAATCTCAGAACAGCATCCAACCCACACAATCAAGCTACTGTCAGAGATGGTAAGGTTGTGGTGCAGAATGTCCAAGGAAGACGATATGAACAAGGGATAGTTGGAGCAGGTTATGGTAATACTGGAGTTGGTGGAGGATTTGTGGCAAATCAGAATCGTGGAAGAAATGCCAATCAAGGGCAAGCAAAGCCAATCAAATGTTACAAGCGTGGTGGTGAGGACATATTGCGAGGCTGCACATCTCCAAAATGTCCACGAGAATGCGAATACTTGAGACAAGATGTTTGCTTGTGCAAGCTCGGGATAATGGAGCAACTTTGGATGAAGAGGAGTTGTTGTTTCTGTCAAGGAATGCTAAAACATATGATGTTTGATGTAGATGAGCGACCAATTCAGGAAATAGGTCACAATCATCAAAATGCCTTTCAAGTTGCGCATCGTGATGCATTTGACTCGATGTCGATGATGAACCCTCGCCTGACAATCTTCATGGCTAGCATCTCACCTATGGTCTCTCCAAAGGTCTCATCACCACAACAGTGGGTCCATCCAAAGAATCAATCATCTCGGATGTATTAAAACTATACGATGAGGTTGATGAGCAAAGATACATAACAAAGTACAATCTCTTGAAACTTATGATTCGGATATTGATAATATGGGTAATAGTAATATTGTCCCATATGATCAATATGTGACACAAAGTGAATGTGAGAGTGTACCAAGTGATGTATCTTCTGCGATCAATAATGACTATGTTTTTATGAATACACCGCATGCCCTTCGATGATTCATTACCTCTGAACTAAATGCCTATAAAGAACAAGTTGCTATTTATGAACAACGTGCTAAGTTTGAGTTAACTACCGGGAGCGGAAATGGATGACCAAATGCGATAATTATTAGAAAAAGTAATTTTAGAGAAGAAGTGTTAAAACAAGAGTTAAACTCCTTACAAGAAAAGCTTTCTAAAGCATAAGCAAAACAAGAGCTTCAAGAAAATGTTAAAGTGCTTAAACAAGAATTTAACGCTAAGGAATCAAAACTTTTGAATGACTTTTCTAATCTAAAAATTTGAAAAACAAGCTTGAAAATAAGTTGTACGTACAAGGAACACCATTCGATCGCTCACATGGTCACTAAGCATAGAGTCTTAAGCGATAAGCATAGTATTCCCATTATTAAGGAACTCAACCCCGAGTATGGTAAGAAAGAAAGAGAAGCTCAGAAGGTAATTTATGATGGCAATGAAATCCTTAAGCCTAGACAGAAACCTAGTTGCGTTGA
The DNA here is from genome assembly GCA_022545495.1 of Chrysanthemum lavandulifolium. Taxonomy (NCBI): domain Eukaryota; kingdom Viridiplantae; phylum Streptophyta; class Magnoliopsida; order Asterales; family Asteraceae; genus Chrysanthemum; species Chrysanthemum lavandulifolium. The sequence continues at coordinate 23,661,092 of CM040246.1, forward strand.
GAACACTAAGGAAGATAAGCAGTTAGAAGAAGTCACTAGAAAGAAATTGGATGAAAACTTAAGAGCCCTTCATGCATAGAAAGGAAAATCGGTTATAAAACACCCAACTATGCTAAGGACAATTGGAATGCATTTAACAAGTTTAGACCTCAAACACACCCACCGAACAAGTGTTCGGAAAAGGATATGGACATGAAAAAGTCGATGAGTTTGTTGAATGCAGATCCCCATGTAGGAGAATGCCTCCTGCCATTGCTTATCCCCCCAATACACCAATGCATTTGGTCCCTAGATCTATTCCCACTAAGAGCAGGACCTTAATCAGTCAGTATGTCATTTATCAATTATTTGTTGATTTTGAGAAAACGTTTAAGAAAAGGATCACACCCACTGGGATTACTGAAGGGGAAAGGGGTTTTGAGCAAACAAAGAAATGTTATTTAACTGAGGTCATGCCTTTCTTTAAACAATTAAAAGGTCAATTTGAAAGTCTGCAAAAGGGAATAAAATCGGATATTAGAGAAATGGAAAAGGAATTTGATGCAATGATTGTTGAGGTAAATGACTATGAACGGGAACTCAAATATAATGAAATTGAAAGGAAAAACCTGCATATCACAAATGAGGACTTAGTGATGAGTTGTGTGGCTCAAGATGTATTTTATACTGTTGCTTTGAAAGTCTCCCACGATCGTGTCATTGAGCTTGAAACAACAAATTCAAAATTGCATGATAAAATTGAAAAGGATGATCATGATAACTTGGTCAAACATCTTTCTAAATTGGAAGTTGAACATTTTAATTTACAACTAAAATATCAACACCTTAAAGAAAATGTTAAAACCTCAAATATCAAGACATCTTCAGATGCTCCTGAATTTGATGCAGTTTTTGAAATAAACAAACGGGATGAACAAATTCAAGCCCATTGCAACACGATTAGAAAATTGAGAGCCCAAATCTCACAATTGAAGGGAGAAAAGAACAATGTGAATGGTTCCCAAATTCCTCCACCTTTAGATTCTCAATCGTCACAAATGTTTCACCTTCAAAATCTCGTTAATGTTTTACAAAAGAAAAATGAGAGTTTTCTGAAAAAAAAATGAAAAGGTTAAACTACACTTTAAAGAGTTATATGATTCAATGAAAGTCACTCGTGACAAAAACAATGAAACAATAACATCTTTACAAAAGGAAATTGAGAATATGAAGAGTCAGGAAAAAGGGAAAATACCACTTGTCTTTAATGAGAATGTTGCATCAAAGTCATCTGCAGACTGCAAATATATTGTGACTGTTAAATACATTCCTCTTCATTTTAGAAATAACGTACTTGTGTTTCATAACTATCTTGCTCACCTTAAGGATAGTCTAGAATGTCTGCGTGAGATTATAGAAGAGGATTTCATAAATAAGCCACTTGATAGAGAGATTAGGTTTGCTTGCATTCAGGCCAAACGATCTCAAGAGCTGCTAGAATGTTTAAGAGCAACATGTCCTAAATCCTTAGGTACAAAAGATAAATCTGTGATGCCTTGTTCTATGCCTAGTGCCAATTATGCAACCCATTCTATGCCCAATATTAAGAAAGTGAACTCTAAAGTGCCTACAAGTAGTTCTGATCCATGCACGTCTAGTTTAGGAATGCAAAAAGTAGCACAACCAACTAATGCTCCCATAATTCCCTCTACAGGAGTAATCAGTGACATAAAAGCAAGCGGGTCAAAGCCTTCAGGAAATACAAAGCAAGATAGGACCTTGCAAGCTAAGAATGTGCATTGGAAGAGAGTAGAAGACCACCCTAGGAACACTATGTTTGAGTTGAATAAAATGAATCGTGTTGATTCTAGTATTAGCTATAAGCGTACTGTAATTAATTTGAATTCTGCTACTATCTGCAAACCTTGTCATGATGACTGTTTGATTTCTATTACTAATCTTGAATGTGGTGTGAATGTGTTGAATAATGCTGTTAAATGCCCTGTTAAAATAGTGAATACAAAAAATCAAGCTAAGAAGGCTAGAAAGCAATGGCGAAAGAAGGTTAGAAAATATTGGAAACCCACAGGAAGGAAATTTAGTAACATAGGTTATCAGTGGATACCTACTGGCCGCAAATTCAATCTTAATGAGATGTGCCCTAAATTAACTAGATCAATGCCCATTAGGAAATGGATGCCTACTAGTAGAACTATTGCTTTAAGAAGTGAACATACTTTGAATAGGTCAAATCGACACTAGCACCGCATCTATCCTCGATGATTTCATTGTTTCTACTTCGATGTGGGAGTTCCAATCAATGTTACTAACCAAATGGAACCCATCCTTGCATGGGGATCCCAATTATCCGATTATCCATTCTTGTGCATGTTCAACCGTAGATCGTTCAAATCGTTACGTGGTACCGGACTCAGCCGCTCCAAGCATATATTGGAGATCGCTCATGACTCATGAACTTCGTGAGTAAATTCATCGGGATTATTAGATTCGGGAACCACCATTTTGGAGAAATTATGGGTTATAGAGACTATGTTGTTGGCAAAAGTGTAATCTCCAGGGTATATTATGTTGAAGGTCTTGGTCATAACTTGTTTTCTGTTGGTCAATTTTGTGATTCCGATCTAGAAGTGGCATTTAGAAAACATACTTGTTTCGTTAGAGAACTCGATGGTGTGGAACTGTTAAGAGGAACTCGAGGTTCAAATCTATACACCATCTCTATTGAAGACATGATGAAGTCTTCTCCAATCTGCTTGTTGTCAAAGGCCTCAAAAACAAAATCATTGTTATGGCATCGTCGTCTCAATCACTTGAACTTCGGAACCATTAATAATTATTCCAGAAATGATCTTGTAAGAGGCTTACCCAGTTAAAGTATGAAAAGATCGTCTTTGTTCAAGATGCCAATTGGGAAAAAGCAAGAAATATGCCCACAAACCCAAACCCACAAACTCGAGAATGGAAGTTCGCATACCCTTCATATGGACTTGTGCGGACCAATGAGAGTGCAAGCGATTAATGGGAAGAATACATTTTAGTCATTGTTGATGACTACTCGATTTACTTGGGTAAAGTTTTTAAGGACAAAGGATGAAACTCCGGATGTCATAATCAAACTTATCAAGCGACTTGATTCGACTTAATAATACGGTTAGAATTGTTCGAAAAGACAATGGCACATAGTTCGTTAACAAAGACTTAAGTCAATTTTATGAAAGTGTTGGAATCGGTCATCAAAGAAGTGTTCCACGAACTCCTCAACGTAACGGTGTAGTTGAAAGACAAAATCGAACTCTTGTGGAAGCCGCAAGAACAATGCTAATTTATTCAAAGGTTCCAATGTTTCTCCGGGTCAAGCCATTGCCACCGCTACACCCAAAATCGCTCCTCATACACACATCTCATGGAAAAACTCCATACTAACTTGTCCATAAACGAAAACCCGATCTTTCCTACCTTCGTGTGTTTGGTGCGTTGTGCTATCCAACGAATGACGGTCAAGAGTTAGGTAAATTAAGAGCTAAGGCAGACATTGTAGTTTTTGTAGGTTATGCATCAAACAATAAGGGTTACCGAATCTACAACAAAAGAACTCGAGATATCATGGAAACTATTAACGTTACGTTCGATGAGTCGTCAGGAAATGGCTCCGGGACAATCCAGCTTCGGACCCGCATTTCAACCGTCATCAAGTAGTCCTATCAGTTCTACTCTTGTTCCAAATCCTCACCAAAGAACTCCTTATGTACCTCCTTCAGAAGATGATTTGAAGAAATTGTTTGATCCAATGTTTGATGAAAACTATGAGCCAAGTGCTAATGATATGTCAAATCCATCAACAGAGGCTGTTCCTATCCCTTTCAATGATGTTAACCCTTCAATTTCTATGTCATTAAGTCAAGAAGCGCCTGCTGATCACTCTGTCTCATCAACAAATCATCAATCATCGAGTGTACATCATGGAAATGTGTCTGGCACCTACGATGGAGATAATCCCTTTGCTACTCCTGAAGATGCTCCATTTGAGAACATATTTGCTTCCGAACCAACACCAGAACCATCATCATCCGGAGATCTAAATTCTGCTACTTCAGTTCCTCAACAACAACCACATGAATACCTTAGAAAATGGACACATGATCATCCATTGGACAACATCATTGGAAATCCCTCTCGTCCAGTATCCACACGCAAACAACTTGCAACTGATGCCTTATGGTGCTTCTTCAATTTCGTACTATCTAAGATCGAACCAAAAGATGTTAAAACTGCCATGAATGATGACAACTGGTTCAATGCCATGCAAGAAGAAATTCACGAGTTTGATCGGCTAGACGTATGGGAATTAGTACCTGCTCCTGATTGTGCTATGATCATTGCTCTAAAGTGGATCTTCAAAGTAAAACTTGATGAGCATGGTGATGTTTTAAAGAACAAGGCTCGATTGGTTGCAAAAGGATACCGCCAAGAGGAGGTATTGACTTTAAAGAATCATTTACTCCGCTTGCTCGTATCGAGGCAATCGTAATCTTCTTAGCTAATCTTGCAAATAAGAACATGGTAGTCTATCGGATGGATGTAAAGACGGCCTTTCTTAACGGAGATCTTAAAGAAGTCGATACGTCGACCAACCCGGTTTTGTGAATCCGAGCATCCTACTCATGTCTATCGCTTGAAGAAGGCTCTTTATGGTTTGAAGCAAGCTCCAAGGGCATGGTATGATACGCTATCAAAGTTTCTTCTATCTCTTGGATTCAAAAAGGAGCAGTTGATCGACATTGTTCACCGTAAAGTCGCTAACATTTAATTCACGTTCAAATCTATGTTGATGATATTATTTTGCCTCGACCGACCCCAATGAATGTGACCGTTTTTCAAAAGAAATGGGTTCCAAATTTCAAATGTCAATGATGGGACAAATGTCATTTTTCTTGGGATTACAAATTTCACAAAGTCCCTGAGGCATTTTTATAAATCAATCTAAATATGCAATTGAGATTTTAAAGAAATTTGGATTTGATTCTTGTGACCTGCTGACACTCCCATGATAGAGCGTACTAAAGCGGATGAGGACCACTCGGGATCATGGTAGACCAAATGAAATATCGTAGTATGATTGGATCCTCGATGTACCTCACGACCGATGAGACTGACATTTTATTCGTTTGCATGTGTGCTAGATATCGTGCTAAGCCTACCAAAAGTACCTTGAAGTTGTTAAACAGGTCTTTCGGTATCTCCAAGGAACCATCAATATGGGAATTTTGTACAGAAGGACACCGTATGTCACTAACGACCTATGCAGATCTTGATCATGCATGATGTCAAGATACTCGTCGAAACGCTGGAGGTGCTCGGTTTTTGGCGATAAGCTTGTGAGTGGTCTTCAAAGAAACAAATGAGTACTTCTATATCCTCTACATATCTTTGAATACATAGCCATGTCATCTTGTTGTGCTCAAATCCTATGGATGAGATCCCAATTATCGACTATGGCTTGAATTCAACAAAATTCCTCTGTCGTGATAATAAAAGTGCTATTGCTCTCTCATGAAACAACGTTCAACACTCAAGAGCAAAGCACATGGACATTCGACATCATTTCATCGGGGAGCAAGTGGAGAATGGTGTGGTGGAACTCTATTTTGTGAGGATCGAATACCACCAGCGACATCTTCACCAAAGCTCTTCCTAGAGAACGTTTGAGTTTATCCTTCCACGACTTGGTCTAAAGAGTCTACAACCGGAAACACTCAAATGTCTTCAAGAGGAAGACGAGGAGTAAAGGTCTTTCTTCATCCATCTCTTGTACATATTTTTTTCAAAAAGCAAAATACAAAATTATAAAACCAACTAAAAGAAAATAGAAAAATATAAAATTTCAAAAAAACCCTAAAAAATTAGAAAATCTTGAAAAATTCCAAAAATATTTTTGTCATGTTTTTCTTTGGTTCGAACTTCATCTACGGACTTTGTATTGACATTCAAAGAATGTCACGGGTTTTTAGATGTTTTTCGAATGTTAAAAAAAATGAGAGAAAATGAAACAATGGTATATTGTCATTTCAAAAGAACCGCTTTTCAAAGATAGAACGAGCCATGCTTTATCTTAAATCTTCAAACCTCATGCTCGATTCTAAAACAAATGTTTGTCATTAAAAGACAAATGCTTCTTTTCAAATATTTTTCCTTCAAATGATTCTTCCGAAAATATTTGTCATCTAATGAAAACAAAATTGCTTTGAAAATACTTGGACTTTACTTTTGAAAATCATCCGGGTTTTCATTTGTCAAAATCTCTATCTTTCAATCAACAACATATGTCATTGATTGAGGGGAGAATGATTCAATCAAAAAGTGTATTTTTCAAAACAATTGGCACGTAATCGATAAAGGTCTACTCTAGAATAATCAAAAAGGACAATGTTTTATAATATTGTATACAATTGGTACAAGACCTTTGTTATTATTATGTTTTCAAAAGAGTCTCAAGCATGTTTAATCTTTGGAGTCTAAAGTCTCAAACTTGATCTTTATCGGTTAAATGTTTCTCATAATCAAATCACATCTCCCTCAAAGCTTTCAAAATCAATTTAAATTAGAGATCACAAATCTCAAATGATTTGAAAATTGTGATCGGGGAGAATTTGTGATTTAAATTGGATTTAAACGATAATTTGATAAATGGTTTCAAAAGTGTTTAGTAAGCTTTCCTCCCCACATGTGCCAAACGATTTCAAATTTTCCATGCACATGTTGAGGGGGAGCATCTTTTTATACCACAAAAAATTGAAACGTGATTGATTTGTCTCTAAGTGCAGGTTCCTTCTAATATATGCAAAACTCTTTCAAATCTCGAGGCACATATTGAGGGGGAGCAAACTTATGAAAACCTCATCCTTCCCCAATATGCTTTATCTACTTGATTTGATCTAGGAAGTGATGTTGATATCTTTTAGAAAATGGTAATCAAAGAAGTTAATTCTTCCTCTTGCTTCTATGTGCCAAAACGATTTTAAATACATGATGCACATGTTGAGGGGAGCTCTTTTTCTAAAAATATCTAAAACAATTCATGTACAAAATGCTTTGATAACATATCACAAGTATCTGGATTGATTTTCAAATGGTTTTCAATTGGTTCCAATGGCAGATGAACAATACCAAGTAGACCGACCAAATTTACTTTATGTATGGTGATATAAGGTGGATAAGGTTAGGTATTAGTTCCCATGATCCGCCAGAACCGGAGGGATCTACCTAGGGACAATCCACCAGATAGTGTAGAAGTCCTTAGGTATGATAAAAAAAAGGAGAAAAGTGAGATATGGGAATAGTGCGGACTGAGACAGAGCTAGTAATCGGAATAAACCCAACAAGGTTCTAGTTATGAAGTCTCGGTAAGCCTCAAGGGGTCAAGAATGAAAAGAATTGAATGTGAAAAGGGTGAAAATAAATAGCCCTCCAATAATTCAACCTTAGGGCATAAACCGGGTTCAATTCATATGCTACTGGTGGTTACCAAGGTAACACCGGTATTGAAGACAAGACGTCATGGACCCAATGACACACTGCACTACAACTTCCCAAGCTACTCAAGTTCCTCTTAAAAGGGCTTGTTTCATTCTCACGGGGAACCGACTTAATCTATCGACTTTCTCTTAGAGATGGTTGATATTGAAGAAGGAGACCCTCTCCCTAGTCTCCGACACAGGAACCAAATATGCACAATTGAGTCTAGAGCCACGAGATCATCAATAAATCTCATTAGGACACTGTCAATGAAGACTCACAGTTTCACACAATGTGGAATGTGAGAATATATTTTGAGAGTCCTACGTATTATCCTTGTGGTATTGCCAAGACTTGTTTGTGACATATGGACTTCATCAATGGAGCGATTCAATATTGAATCAATCTAGGTCCAAGAAAATGAATTGACGGTTATCTTTAAAAAACCGGTCGTTGTACTCAAAAATTCTTTCTTATTGCACATCGACTGTGTATTGATATTTCAAAATAAAAGATATTTATGATTGATAATTGATTTTTCATAAAACCTTCAATGTATTGCAAAATCCTTTATATCAAGCAATACACGATTGTTTTCAAATCATTTTTCATCAATCGCTGAATCTTAATTATTTGGTTCACTCACTCGTGTTGTCTTCTTTGAGACGTTCGGTTTGAGAACGGCTAGAACAATTGCGAAACCACGCCAAAGAGATTCTTGAATTATACCGATCACAAAGATGCTTGTCTTCGATAAGCGGCAACCGTGGTCCGTGTACCTCAATTCAACGAAAGTGATCAAAGACACTTTCGTCGCTTTATTGCTAACTGCTTTATGCGGTACACCCGACGTTTGCGGTGATCGAATGGAGAGGTCAATCCACGATCGCATGCTTACACAACACATTCACTTCCAAAGAAATCATGATTAGTGCATCAATGACTCTGATATTCTCACTCCATGCTTCTGCTACTCTGCTGCAAATATCATGAATCAACTAAAGCTTCCGCTACTCTGATGAAAAGATTTCCTGATCCATAATGTGAGCATGTCGGTCCAAAAAGTCACAACTTCACATAATGTCAACACCACAATGGAAGAGTCAGAGATTTACAGTAGTTGATGATCTCAATGTTGGCTCAAAACTCACTATCATGTGGATCAGTTAAAGACCTCCACTTGGATTAACCAAACATGCAAGAATGAACAATCAAAGACTACGGGCTACAGAGCAAAGAACATTATCACGAATCCAAGAACAATCTTAATGTAATATCTGTTTGTATTCAATGTAATTTGAGGTGACCTCCTTAGGGGAGATTGTTAGGATTTAGTAAATCCAGTTAGTAAAGTATTTGTCACCTCAAGTATATGTAACCGTTAAAAGCTCGTAGTCGTAGTTATTTAATGTTAAGTAGTATTTAGTTAAGTAACACCGTGGAGGACGGACGGGTCTTTACCTCTGTATGCCCGATCCACACCGTAGGTGGCGTTTATGTAAGACTATAAATACTCTCAACCTCCCAAGGTAGAAAGTTGGAGCTCATAATAATACTTTCATTTTCTCTTACTAAGTTCCCAAACCTCTAACTATTTCTCTCTCTAAAAACCTTATTGTATACGCCCCTTGTGATAATGGTTTAATGTGTTTGTGAAATCCAATATGTTACACAAATGCTCTCCTGCATCATACATCCTTTCAGAGAGAACTGATCTCATGTCAGAAATTGGCAAGTCTTTGAATCGCTGAAGCAATGGAGCCTTCATTGCCCATTCAACCGCATCTTTTACTTCTGCCTCTATTGCATTAGTTACAGCTTCATCAAAGTTCAGATTCTCCAACTTTTTGACACGACGATCAAGGGAGTTGATGGATTTAGGTAGATGCTTTTCCAGAGCTTCAATTCTGAGCAGCGCTTCTGTGAGTGGTTGCTCTGAGGACTTAGCTGCAGGTGGTGAAGCCGGTGGTGTGACAACGTCGTTGATGGTGACAACTTGTAATGGATCTTTCGCGGGTTCGAGTGGTGGAAGTACGGTTGTCTGAACAGGTTTGGGTGGAGTTGTGATTGATGGAATTGGAGCAGATGTAGTGACAATAGGTGCAGACATTGAAGGAATGGTTGAAGAGTCTTGTTGAATGGTGACTGAGACCATGGACTGAACTTCTTCCTTTTCATTAGTTTGCTTATCTGACTCGATGTCTGAGGGTCCGTCTTTTAAGAATTGGTCACCAAATGAGAAGTCAGCATCTAAATTCTTCAATGAGGATAGAGAACCCGTAGACATGTTTCTTCCATGTGCCTATGTTCATCAGATCTTGACTCAAGGGTTTCCTGTGGGTCTTTCAGCAGTTCATTTTTCTCATTCTTAGAGATTTGTTTGTCAGATTCCATATGTTCAATTTCTGCTTCAAGCACTGGAATCTCTTCAGAAAAATTTGTTGTCTCCGGGCTTTCAGTCTGAGTATCACTGGATACAGGGGTTTCAACAGGTACATCGGACATATCTTTTTCTGTTCCAGAGTGTACTTGTGCTGAAGATGATTCGACATCTCTTTTCTTGAGAATGAATTGCGTAGTTGTTTTTGGAGGTGGAGAGGAGATGTTCAATAGCATATGAGCAGCTTGAACCAATCTGTTCCAGCAATTCCTTTGCCTTTGTCTCGTGTGGCAGGGGATGATTGTCGTGGTGTTGGTTCTGGTTATCTTATCACTACTCCTCCCACTGGTGGATCCTGAGTTATATTCATGCTATCCATGCTTTGTTGAATTCCTTGTTGGAGTGCAGCTTCATCTTCATCAATCAACCCCGTCTCACTTCCTGGAACCTTAATTCCTTCATCATTACCCTTACCAGCGTCTCTCCTTCTCCTCTTTTCCATTTTGAAGGAGAGACATTAGATACTGAACTATCGGGTCTCTTCTTTTTCTTAGGTAGGCTTGAGTAGGTGGACCCCGATTGTTTTGATTTTGATTTTGTGGGAGTGGACTTGGGTGTGACATCAGTGGTTGTGGCGGAGGCTTTCTTTACATATCTCTTGAAATAATCAGCATTCATGATTCTATCAGTAAGCAGAGCATCGGGGACGGGCATTCCAAAGATCTCCTTGTCATGTCCTCTGGCAATATATTTAATATTGCCAAGAACGAATTCATCGGCTTATGCGGTGACTAAGCCGTGAGTTGAGCCGTGAGTTTGTTGCAGATGATAGATAATGAGTTTTGAGAACCTGATGCTGGGAATCACTCGTTTTCCAAGACCTTTTCTTCCTTTGACTTTATTCTCAGAGTTAACTCTATCAGTGATAAATGTGTCTAAAGACAAGATGAACTCTTCCCAAATAAGTTCAGCGAAGTCAATATTTTTCCCTTTGACTATTCCCCACAGTATTTGCATTATGGGAGCTCGTACTCTGTCTGTCCCTGACTTTTTACCGGTTAGGCATAGATTGAGAATTGTGACGATTGATCTCCATGGTTGATATATTTCCGCATTGATGAGTGATGAAATATTGGTTAGTCTTTCCGGGTATCCCAATTCGTCGACAAAGTCTAAAATTTCTTGAGTGGAGGGTGCAGTGATGAATTTGTTGGAAGGGTCTCTTGGTGTGATCTGAAGAGCGATACGATTATTTCAAGCGAGATGACATACCATCTGCCTTCATGCTTACACGTATGAAGCGGATATCTTATCATCACGTAATGCTTTCGAGCTCATCGAAGATAAATGGAGGAATTGTGCAACGCTTGATTAGGGCATTAAAGAAGTTGGTGTCCTTGAGATGTCGACGACCAGACGGTAAGTTGGATTTTTGCCCTCTATCCACATCCAAATAGCGATTGCTCTTAGCAATTGAAACCCATTCCGCAGCGTGGAAGTAACTTTTCATCGATTAAAGTGGCGGTTGGTGCGAGGCGGCAAGTATATCGAGAGGATGTTGTCGACCATTGAAATCGATAGTTACACATACAACAAAACCATATCCGGAAATTTGTTAGGTTAAGACACGATATCCCTTATGACCTATTCATAGCCTAACATATCATAAGCACATAGACAGAGTCATATAGACAACTAAGAAACCCGGATATGACAAATATGCAGAGACTTATAAGTGCAAGATGAATTTGGAGAGTACATAAAAAAAGTAGTACCACAAGCAAAATTGACAACAAGTATGTTAACTCGCAAACATCAACTCGCTTTGGAACAACAGTTTGAGCAACTCGCATAACTCAACACGCATAGGCAACAATTAATTATCAACTCGCATAAGACAGAGCATATGAGGTAAGTCGCATATGGCAACTCGCATCCATCAACACGCTTTGGTCAAAAGAACTGGTCAACGCGTATAGGATAACACGTATACATCAGAAGTATACGGCAAGTCGCATATGGCAACTTGCATACATCAACACGCTTTGGTCAAAGAATTATGGTCAACACGCATACTTCAAAAGTATAAGGCAAGTCGCGTATGGCAACTCGCATATAATAATAAGCAATAGGCAACACGCATACCCTATAAAAAAGCAACTTGCATATAGCAACTCGCATTCAATAATATTCAACAACAACTCACAATCAAGCACATGGGAAACACGCTATAAGGAATTTACACGGCAACTCGCATACATGAACCAACTGCAACTCGCTAAGAAGAACACAACTTGAAAGACCCAATTAACCAGTCACGAGAACAAACGTATGATTGTAAACACTTCAGAAAAACTCTCATGCCAATAAGAATCCTTATACAATAAACACAACCAACGACCAAAGCACATACAATAACCAATTTTATTAAACGAGCCTTAATCATCCTCAATACGCATCAAAAAGGTGAACCAATTAAGTCATTTAAACAGTCTCAATACAAATCCAAATGTGATTGACCTTAATCAGTAACATCTAAATTTAATTTTTGTTACATAAATCAAAAACATACAAACCTATAGTAATGAAAATTGATCGAGATGAGAGAGAAAGAGTACAATATGCACAATGGATTCAAAATGAGACGGGGATCGAGTACATATCATGATAAAGATGAGATAATTTAGGATCAGATCACAAGAAAACTTACAACGCAATCAATAAGGAGTAACTCGCTTATAAGAGAGTTGAGAGAGAATAGTTCTATGTGAAAACAAACTTTGACCAGGTGCTAATATGATTTGACCAAGATACAACCCGTATACATAAGTACACAGTAATTTCGAGATGACATTTTTAGTCCCTATACTTAGCAACTCGCATTCCAGGCAACTCGCATGCATGAACTAGGTAGGTCTACTCGCAAGATATTAACACGCATGGACCAAATAAGCAACACGTATATACTCAACTCACATGAAAAAGAAAAATGCAACTCGCATATTATAAGGTCATAACAAAGGATGCTTAGCTAAAGAGACAGTCATATCAGTTCAGAATTCATACAGTTAAACAACTTAAGTCACACCACGAATCATAAAATAACACCACATAGCAAGTAACAACCAAACCACACAATTAAGAAAGCAGATACATGCAACCTTAAATGAACATGATAAATCAAACCCAAGTACTAAATCATAGCTGAAGGTGCACAATTCTCCCCCTCAATCAATGATACGAGATGAAATGTAATCATTGATTGATTCAGTAACTAGAAAGTGGGTCTATGAGAGCTTAAGTATGTGATTGTAAAGATGAGTAAAGCTAAAGATTATAAAGGTTCTGTTCGAACTTCATCTAAAGCCCTGTGTTATTGTTGAATGACATTTCTAGGACCGTAGATGTTATCGATGACAGAAATTTGTAAAAGAGTGTAATAATTAATTAATTAATTAAAAGAATATATAAAATTTGTAATTTTTTAATGTATAAAAGTTTGTACAAGACTTAATGAGAACGAGTCACGAAAAGAGGTGATCGAGATTGAGTCACGAGTACATCGTTCGACATACTCGATTCTGAGTGAGCGGTCTTCATTTACATGGGAACTGTGTCATGATGTTCATGAATGAATTGAGCATTGTACACGAAAAGATCGAGGACACATTGCACTAATAGCACATGTAGTATTGCAAATAGATGGGTTAGTGACGGTGTATCCTCAATTTTTGATGTTGTACAGTCAGGTCTAGGAGTATCATTAATAGAAATCCCTTTAAGTCGAACATTCTTGAAGATTTTACCGGTTGGTATCCACTTAAGACAAGATCTAGGTGAGTAAGTCCGTTTGGTACCTGTGAACATAAATAGTCTACCAGTAGGAATCCACTTAAAACAGCTGCTAGCAGAGTTAGATGAAGCTAAATCCCTGTTCTGAGCATTTGTCCATTTGCTATTAATTTGTTTCTTAGGGGATTTGTCAGCCATTTGATGCATCTTATATGGACTAGATGAGCTCCTTATATTCCTGAACTTTGAGTTTTGAACATTCAGCTGTGGATTGTTACTCATCATATCTAGATGGATTAGTGAAGTGACTGGTTTTGACAAAACTATATTCTCATCATCTTGGGAGGCAAGCTTAGATTTAGAGGATTTAAATCTTTCTGTCTTAAATGCATTTGGCTGCCTAACTACAGGTCGTACTGTATTGTTAAGTGCAATTGGTTTCCCCAAGGTCGATGGTTTTGTAAACTTAGTGTTCACTCTATTTCCAATGGTTTTCCTAAGCTCATTTTTTAAGGCAACGATGGTGAAGCATTTATCCTGAATTTGGGCTTTGAGGGCATCAATGTCTGCTAAAAAGGAGTTTGTTTGATCTAACAGCTTAGAATTGCTCTCTAATAAGTTCTTCCTTAAGGACTCATTTTCCCTTAATAGCTTAGTCACACATAAAGCTAATTCATCATTCCTAGATTTAATCGGATCACTCACCTCAAATTTAAGATTGTTCATCCCTTTAAAATATTTCTTATGCAGATCTGAGAGTTGTGTTTTCAGATTACATATGGTTAAGTCTTTGTCCTGAATCTGGGTTTTTAACTGAATAATTTCAAAAAATTCTCAAAATTATGGGAATTCCGGATTTATGCAAGGTTTTGTAGCTAGAAAACTTTCTTCTCTTTCCTGTATTGCAATTTCTAAGGAAATGCAATGTTTTTCAAGAATTGAGTATTTGTTTGAAAGTTTATCAAAAACCCTTTTTTCAACCATTTCATTTGTTTTGAAGATTCTGGGCTCAGACTCAACCAAGAGACATTTATCGATATCATGTTCAGATTTAGAATCATTTTGTTTGGGTACATTAGCACAAGCATTATGTTGATCAGTTAATGGTACCTCATCACATGACGTCTGTTCATTTTTTGGTATGATATCTGGATTTACATCGTGCATAACAAGAGTCACTGAATTGCAGGCTGATTTAATCTTGTCTGTCTCTGAGTCTCTGTATTCAGTACAACCAGTTTCATCCTCCTTTGTTATATCTAATATTCTGCATTCAGCATCACCCGACCTTTCAAATGAATCAATACCCGATGTATCACAACATTCACTTAGTTTCTCTTGACACTCATTCAAATTATCATGCACTTGATCAGCTTTCTTAATGTACTCTTCCACATTATCCATAAGTTGGTTAAATGTATTGATGAACTCATGAATTTCCATTCCAGTATGTTTCTTGAAGGAAATTCCAGTTACGTGTTGATCGAAGTCTGCGGAATAATCTCCATTGATAAATGGCTGAAATTGGTTGTGGATTACCTGAAGTGCGGCATTGGAATCATCCTTTAATACCTTCTTTTTGGCAATTTGAAGCTTCAGTTGTTCTAAGTTCAGCAACACAGTTCTTGTCAGTGTAGGTAAGTCCTGGCGGAAAAGGGCACTACATGTTCGATCCCCAGTTGTGGATAACAGCTGTATGAGGTGCATATGAAGTTGTTGATAGGGTTCAATGTTGCATTCCATTTACAAGGCATTTTGCAGCATGAGCTGGTGTAATTTCTTGGGATTTGACTCAGAGTACGAGGTGTTTTGGTCATCATAGATTGAATCTTTTAAGGTAAGGCTTTCTGAGTAGTTCGTACTTGGTTTGCAGTCCACTGAGTCATATAGTTTGAGCACATTGGAAATTACTGGATCAGTGGTATAATCCATGAGTGCCAGATTTTACGGGATTTTATTATTCTTTGATTAAACCGGGAAATGATTCTTTCACGGGATTTTACTAAACCAAAAGAACAACCGTAAGAATGTAGCACGACGAAGTGACAAGTCTCAATAGACAAGTAGCTAAGCAGTCAACTCGCTTTGGTATCAACTCGCTAGACAGTCAACTCGCTTCAAAGACAAAAAAACTCAAGTTGCTTAAAGAAACAACTCGCTTCAAACCCAAGTCGCATAAAGAGTCAACTCGCTAAATAGCCAAGTCGCATACAAAGACAACTCGCTTAACAACCAAGTCGCATAAACCAACTCGCTGACAATACAACTCGCTTAATAACAAAGTCGCTTTAAAACTCAAGTCGCTTAAAGAATCAACTCGCTTAATAGCCAAGTCGCATAAACCAACTCGCTTCGAATAACAAAGCAACTCGCTTCCAAGAAACTCAACACCGTAGCGCAACTCGCTTCGTACAATATTTGAAAACAACCACTTTATTAATCAAAAATAGCTAAACCACAATGATTCAAGCCTTCCAATTCAAAACCCTAAACACATATGATGATCCTAAATACAAAGTACAATCAAAATTCAAACTTTAACACTAGAAATTGACCAAATGATTCAAACTCTCCTAAACACTTATAACCCCAAAACCTTATGAAATCCACCAAAACAAAGAGCATGAAATATGGTGATCAAACCATGGCTCTTGATACCAATTGTAAGATATAGGTTTCACAAACACATCAAAGCATAAACATATATGGCGATACAAGTTTTAGAGAGAAAGGAGATGTTCTAGTGAGAGAAACACATAGAAGGTTAGATTGCAAATGAACATCCAACCCTCTCCTTGGGGAGAGGGCTATTTATCTAAAAGCACGCCTCCTTGGTGTGGATCGAGCATCTGATGGGTAAAGACCGTCCTTCCTCCAGGGTGTTACACTAGACTAAGCTACGCTAATAACTAACTAACAAATAACGTACTAAACGATATGTCTACGAGCTAACTTAAGCTAGATTAGATATTGGGGTGACCGATGCTTCACTATAAAATTTCCAATTCCTAACAAAACACTTAACGGATAAACTAACGGCCCAACCAAAATAAGGACTAAATGAGTGCAAGGTTTCAAAAATATGTATCTCTGGTGTAATTAAACGATTTAGGGACTAAACATGAAATTTGAGCAAACCACAAGGACCAAACGTGTAATTTTTTCTATAATTTCTTATTTTTATAAAAGCCATAAATTTCTGATAATAATATTTTGTTTACTTTTACATTTAGTTCCATATATTTACTTTTACATTTAGTTCCATAATGGTATTCATATATTTTTAAGAGTATTTGCATCTATATCTCTCTATAGATGCAAAAGTATATCCAAAACATGCATAAAAACCATTGTAACATGTGCATAAAAAACTTGTACAAAAGATATATATATGCATTAAAAGGTTAATTGGACATAAACATCCTACTGGTGCAAACCCCGACATAAACATCCTCCATAAGATTATGAGCATGAGGTTGTGGTTGTGGTCGTTGGTCATGGCTCATGAACAACATCATCTTGTCGCTTGAGAAAAAGAATCAGTTGTTCTTTTCTTGTCCATGATTATAAATAAACGGGGTTCTGTTTACATTTCTTTAAATGAAATACGAAAAGATTTTAAAATGTTTTTATCTAGCAACTGTTACAAGATCTAATGTTATAAAAATGTGTAAACTCACATTTAAATAGTAGCTCAAATTTTAAACCCTGATTGCATTTAGTACTTGAACAAAGTACCTAACTGAGAGATCAAATGGAAGGGCTTGAAATTTTGGAAACAAATATGATCAAAAAATGAACAGCCGAAATGATGGCCCAAAACATATGAGGAATGATCTTACATAATATATCTTCAGTATAGTTGGCTTGTTGAGGGCTGCAAACTAGGTGCCGGATACCTTTTTATTACATCATCTTCGCTCGGCCCTCAACTAAATGTTCACTTTTTCATTTCGATTTGTCTCATAATAATAAGTGTTTGTTTCTAAATTTCAACAAATAACAATGCTTAATGATGTGTTTCTCTACAACTGTGTGTGTTTTGAAAATGAATATTTAATATGAGAAGGAGGAAGTATACATTACCTGTTGAAATGAAATTGAGACGCACTAATTATCTACTAACTTCAAACAAAATGTTAGCAAGGCGTAAAATGTGGACTACTTTAGTGTCTTAGGTCTGGTGTTTCATTAGTAATTTTCATGGGCCGTTTGAGTGGTTTCTGTTTTTTCTTTTCTTTCCGTAAGGCAATCAAGAATACAAGGTACGAGCCAATAGAAAAGATCATGTTCAAGTAGGTCGTAATTTGAGTGGTTTATGGTCTAGTTTGTATTATTGTTATTGGTTTTTTATATAAGGTTGTTTCTCAAATAAGAAAATATAAACATTTTGACAATCTTAAAACTGACGTTTGGGGATGAAATAGGATGCGCTGATGATAGATTTGGTACCGATGAACGTAAAATATTAATTCACTAGCGTACAGATATGCAAATTTAGCTTTAAATCTATATATAGTGCATACATATACTAATTTGAAACAGCTCAAAGTTCAAACCATATAACTCAGCAGTTGACTTTTGAGAAAGTCAAACTCTGATCTTGGCCTTTAATTATGTGTTTTACAGGAACTTTAAAGTTAACACATTATGCATAGCTTTCAGGGGCTTACAATAAGAATGTAAATACACGAAACGTCATATACTTCAAAACGAGTGTGCCGTAAATGTCACAAATACTAGTAACGAATGATGTATATCGAAATATCATTGATTAAGGTTTAATCTTTACTTTATAGCTGACTGTAGAGTGGTGGTACTTTCGTCTTATTTTGAGGCAGAGACCCGTTTTTCTTTTCTAAGTGTTCGAGAAAATCCATCACGACAAGATCAGTCCAAGGAGTTCCAAAGGGAGCTTCAGTGCCCGCAACCCATCCTAAGTGTCCACCTTTAGGTGTAACTATCAACATACAGTTTGGATTATCCTGAACCAACATCAAGTTAAAAATTGTCAGCTAATCTCTCATTTTTTATTGAAACAGTTGTTGATGTCAACGTGAATGAGGTCCTCACATCACGTAAACATAAATCAGTTCATATACCTCAATATCTTCACGAGGGGTTGCTTTAATATGGGCAATGGGATCATTTGCAGCCTGTATATCATGGAGTAATGCATTCAGAAACTTTTAATTCAATGATTCACCATGTTATGTTAACTTGTATTTTATGTGGTTAGTGACGTTAATAGTAGGTAAATATTACCTGGATGCAAAGTAAAGGCCTGCATACGTTCTTTATAGAATCTTTGCTGCTTATTTTCTGGTAGAACTCATCCGCTGACTTTAAACCCAAACCAACTGCAAATATGCAAAAAGCTCTCAAGAAGTGAGCTTCTATGATTATCCCAGTGATCCAGTTGAAATAATACAAAAATGTGTACCTCGTGTGAATGCTTCATCAAATTGCCTCAGGGATGTACTTTTACGAGCTACTGGAAGATTATAATCGCCCTCTATTCCTTCAAATAGAAGAGCATGTCTGCAAATATAAGTCACACAGTATATATTAGTGGCGGTGACTTTTGTTGTCACAGAAATGACACTTATTGCAAGCAAGTCAGTCAAAGTTTGGTAAAATTTAGAGATCCACAAAAGCATACACACATGTAACGGATCATGTGGATTTTAACCCTGAAGATGACTGCAAAAACCTACCTTGAAAAGAGTTTAGATAGAGAAGATCCAAGAATTCTGTCATAAACTCTGTTAAACCCTTTATGCAATTCCTCGTCTGTAAGGACGACACTAAAAGGATTACACAAGGACACTCCGCCAGAAAGTAGACAGCTATCTCCTTCCTGCAATGACATGTACAAATGTAAATGAAACCAAAGTATAAAGTTATCAACAATCACTTGTTTACCATTAAGGAAAGAAACATATCAAGTTTCTGGTGTATTACCTCACCCAAATACTTAACAAGATTGTTTGCTCCAAGAGACCAACCAACAGCATATAAATTTGCATCTGGGAATCGTGATGAAAGATGCACTACCACTTCCGCAAAATCAGACGTAAATGTTGCCCCAAAAAACTGCGAAAAGTGTGTGAATAAATTTATTATATTCACAAAAGTACAAAACTATTTACATTTTCTTTTTAAACACAACCCTTTAGCTACTTGCAACTTTGCAATATTAGTGCCAGTTCAGGTGGTTTTTTTGGATATGAAGTGTTTCATGGCCTAAACATAATACTTGTTTTAAAGAAAAGTGGGAATTATCATAATTATTAATAATTTAATACCTTAGGTGTGATTACAGGGCTGCGACCACAACCACGGCAGTTAAAAGCCACAACACGCCAACCCTTTTTATTTGCTGTCAATACCATATGCTTTATGTATGAATCACCACTTCCGCTAGTTAACCCTGCCTACAACCAGCCTGACATCATTATTATGTGTTCACCAAACATAATTCAACATGTAACATTATATAAATATAAATGCAACACATGTATATTTGTCCCGATAGTGGCCGATACCAAGAGTAATAAAAGGCTCTATGTGATTTTGTAAATGGATTCCTCTTGGAACCAAAACTGTTAATACTGATAACTAAATAAGAAAGAATTCTAATTACGTGTTCTCATATGAGACTTAAATTTCAAATGAAAACAGTTCCAACCCAAACCTAAGATAAGTTGATTTGTGTTATGTTTGAACCAAAATGGTACAGTATATTATCAGCAGAAAATGTCAATGGGTCAAACGGGTCGAATGAGGTTTTTGGTTTACATCTAAAATCATATAATACGGAGTATTAGCTAAGAGGAAACCATAAACCAGTCAAATGCAGTTTTTGGTTGACCTGGATTATGCACACTTCACCACTAGAAAATCCAGGGATAGCAACGGCAAGGTTTATGTCACTAAACAAGCCCGGTGCTAAACTCATTTTGGACCATATTTTTCTTATCCGTAGCAAAGTTAGCAAGTTTATCTCTAGAGAAGTTAACTTCTATATGGCACATATTCAGAATTGTTATTCATATACAAACGCGCAATTTTAAACCCCGCCAATTTGCATTCGCCGAAAATTCTTGTAATTCAACATTGCATACGTCCCATGATACATTAAAAGAAATTATACATGCATGATCTTAAGAGGGAAATACTTACCATCAAAATGAGGAGAGGAGACTTGGGAGACAAGCAACGATCATCACCAGCAACCCAATCAAGGGCAATGACACCCTTGTCCTTCAATGTGAGACACTCACGTCGAAACCTGACATATGGGGTTGACCTGAACTTAGAGGCAAAGATAGTTTCCAGGTGGACATTGGAACAAATGACAGGATATGCATCGTAAGGACGGTTTAGAGTGGTGAAAGCTGGAAGAAACGAATCCAAAGCTCCGCCACTAACCTCAAGAGAAGGGTGGACAGACATGGTTGCAAATGCTAAGATTGTAGCAATGTGAAGACACTACAATACTATAGAAGATGATCAAGATCATTATGTACCATGTTTATTTATATATGCATAATACGAATCTTTTTTCAAAGTCAACCACCATTTAAGTCCTTGACAAATACTAATCCACTTGTTATTTGTTAATCATACGGGAAATACTATTGGATACCTTGGATCCCGTGAACTCTACTTTATGTTTGAACAATTCAAATTCACAAGTATAATTTGCTTCAAGAGCATCTAATCATCATTGGCTAGTAAATTTTTGATAATATAATATTATTAAATGCAACTTTAAAAGCTAAATGTTGTTTACTAAATTAAGTGTTTTGGATGTTAAAAAAAAAAAAAAAAAATTGTTTTAGCTTTGAGTATCTTAATTAGCTTCTTAATTGAAAGAGATATACATTTGTGAGTCTCTCCATTAATAGGAATGAGTATTTTGGACCCACAGTAATCTCAATTAAGAGGAATAAGAAAGTAAACACTCTTTAAATGGTTAAAGTGATTCATCCCGGTAAAATATATTAATCACGAAACAATGAAGTCTAATAGAATGTGGCCGAAATCTGCATTAACCTCAATCAAAACTTGAACAACCCACTAAATCGCTAGAGACAAACCATAAAAGCGACATAAAACTACATACATACAATAACTAAGTCACCAATAGGACTTTGAACGTTATAAATAATAGACTTTGAACGTTATTAAATTAAGAGTAAATTACACGGATGATACTTGTGGTTTGTATTGATTTGCACTCATATTCCATTGACTTTTTTTCTTGCACCAATAGTCTTTCATTAAGAAATTAGTAACACTGATGGTCATTAACTCAAAACCTAATAACACTAATGGCCCTTCACCTTAACAATCGTTAGTTTCTTTCGTTAATTTTCCTCATGTGCTATGCACATGATGCGTATATTGGTTGTGAAATTGTGGATGATGATTGGTGGTGGTGGGGTTTTGCTTCTTGAATAATTGGAAACATCTTGTTAAGAGAGAAAGGAAAAAAGAGTGTTTATATGTGGGTATTTGTGTTGTTTGTGACGGGTAATAACAAAACTAAGAGTGTTTTGATATGTGTTTTTGTGTTTATTTGTTTAAGTTTATGGTTTTGATTTTTGTGATATCTGTCTTTGAGTCAAAGTTTCGTGATTTTGAGTTTTGATAATAGGTTTTGCAAGTAATATAATTTTGGTGATAATGTTGTTCTTAAAAATAAATGATTAATGATATTATAATATAAATCAACACTTATAGGTAAAATGACGATTTTACTCTTACGTGGGAGGCAAGTGATTGATCTTAACGGAAAATAGATGGCCGGTTAAGAAAAAGACACGTGTGTAATTCTTCACAAATTTAAGGATGGTAAATGCATTCTAAAACTATCAGAGCCGATATATGCAATTTTGGACAAACCGCAAGGACAATTAATGTAATTCACTCTTAATTAAATAAACATCCCGTCAAGCTTATAATGTTACATTAATATGCATTGGTGGTGTTTCTAACATGCGCTTGTTGTGCACATATTAAAGTATGATAAAAATAATAAAGTTTTGTTAAGCAATATCAACTAGGCAATGTTTAAGGCACGTTAAACAATTTGTTTTTTTTATATTTAAAGTAGTCATGCATTTAATGTACAATAAATTAACATAAAAGTTAACTTAAATATATGTTATTTTTGATTTAACAAAGTTCAAGTTTCCTTTTACATATACATATTAGTTGTTGCCGTAAACATTGCTCAGTGAGCATTGTTTAGCAAATCCCAAAATAATATATTTAGTTGATTAAAACAGTTTTTTTTTTATTTAACTATAGTATTTTTTTTTTAGTTGCAATTAGTGCTTAGTAAATGCATTTTTCCGATATAAATTTAAGATATTTTGGGTATATATGTAAATATCGCAGTTTTAGTGGGTATATATACAATTACCCTTAAATTTAATTGCATGTTCATTAGCTACTTCATGTCCACTAAGCACTTGTCAAGAAAATTCAAAGTTTAATGAGAAAAATGTAAATGAAACCGAAAAACATATAGCCAATCAAACACTAACTACATTTTACAAAATCCAACAAAAATTGAAGAACCTGATAGCAAAGCAAGATTAAAACTAAATCTAAGGGTGTGTTTGTTTAAAAAAAGTCTTATTAAATTTCTTACTCTTACCGATAACAGGAGAGGCAGACGTTTTTTTGTTTGTTTTTTTTTTTGAGTAAGGCAGTTATACATATAACATCTTACTCGATGAGATGGGGACTTGTCTTCCTGGCTCTTCTTTCGTTTTGTAAACTTTATATAATATATTTGATTATTTATTAACTATGTTATATTTATGATAAAAAGTCTTGTTTCACATTCACATAAGTTACTTATTATCGCATTGCGTTGGTTTAATAAACAAATTGCAAAAAGGAGCATTTAAAATCATTCGGACAATTATACAAAAACAAACAAAATTATTTAGTTCAGATTTAGACTTTCTAGCCACTTCTTACCAGTAAGATGTGGTAATCAGATTCAGACACAAAACATCTTAATGAAACAAACACACCATAAATAACATAATAACTGTAACCTAACCGTCGAAAATGTAACATATTAAGAAGAAAGCGAGGAATAGAGGCTGCCATTCAATGAAATCAATTCTAACATACCAACTAATAATTCAACATGAATAATAGGATAAAATATTTAATTCTAAGTTTCTAACATATCGAAAATTATTCAACACGTACTGGCGGACAATAACGTGAGAATTATTAATGTTGCTTTTAATGATATCAACTTCCTCCCAACCGGTCAATCTTATCTTGTACTCCTCCCGTCTTAATATAATTGTCCATATTTTTATTTTGAGATGTCTTAAAAATATTGTTTACTTTCCATTTTTAGTAAAAATTAGAGAATATATATAAGAAATATTCTCTTTGAGTGGTTGATATTTATAATGGCCCCATTTTTATTAAAATTGATGATTTCTCTCTTATGACAATAATTTTGAGACGGAAGGAGTATTTATTATTATACATATTTATTAGTGGGTTTGGATTTGGATTTAATATATGATTTGAAATTGGTTTAAGATTTTATTTATAAAAAGGTATAAAGAAAAATATTTGTTTCAAGACTTGGGAGTAAGATTTGGATTTGGAAACGAGTTGAGTCGGCCCGCACTGCCAGAGAGAAACGGTTCGTTTATAACTTTTTATATATAAAGCTCGGGTTTGGGCTCGAGCTCGTTTGAGCCTCATAATTTGAGCTCGAGCTCGGCTCGTGAAAATTTTCACAAGCTCGAGCTCGGCTCGGGCTCGACTAATTTATATGATGTGTTAAAGAAAATATATTTTAAATGGAGCTCGGCTCGTTAATTGCATAAGGCTCGAGCTCGTTTACGACTTTTAAGCTCGTTTATACGTATAGACAATAGATATACGTATATATTACTAAGGCTCATTTAGGCTCGCGAGTTTACAAGCTTTTTGTACAGAGCTCGGGCTCGAGCTCAATTATTAAATGAGCCCAACTTAGGCTCGAGCTCTGACTGATCTCGTTTAGGCTCGGCTTGCTCGAAACTTTTCTGATCGATCCCGAGAACTTTTACTAATCAATTTCATTGTTTCCACCTATACTCATCATGATATGTGGTGAGAAACAAAATAACGAAAAGAAATCAAAAACGAATGACCAAAAAGTAGTGACATAAGGCCCACCATGATATTTGCTTTAGAGTAAAACTACACCATTCGCTCACAGTGGTATCGTTGACCATCAGGATCGTCCTTTGACCAAAAAAATTGCACCGTTAGTCCTTAACTGCGAAACGTTACTTAGCGTTGGTCCCTCACCCTAACTGGCGTGAGTAACGGGCGTTAAGCCTATTTAAGTCGAAGGTATAACGGTAAATTTGCTATATTTTTTTCTTTTCATTTTAAACACAAACAAATAAAAGCCATCTCATGTGGTCCCACCATCTCCATCATTTTCTGCTTCTGTAATACCATATCATCTTCTTCTTGAAACTGTCAACACCCACCATGTTCATCTTCACCCACCATCACCACTGTCACCACTTCCGGCTACTTTCACAAATCCCGATAATCATATTCATTGTTTTTTACCACATACTCAAACAAACCCATCAACTACTACAACAATCATGGCCAAACAATTTTTACTTCAAGATCAATAACAAATCTAAAAATTAGAGTCAATAACAAATACACCAAAAGAAAAAATATACTCCTATATATATAAAAAGCATTGACAGTTTGTTCATAGCTATAATCAAACACTCAATAAGTCAATAGTTACTCCCAATCTTCGTTTTAAAGATTATCACTTCACGACCACATTCGAACACCAACCACGCCAACAACCATCAACCCAGACCACCACCATATCCAGATAACTACCACCATCATCTCCGGCCAATAACTACCATCAACACCGACGTCCACCCTCGTCGCCGCCTTAATTTCAACCCACTGATGTTGTCATGGCAACCCACTATTTGGGGGATATAATGCCGCTAACAAATCTTCTACGCATCCTTAAACCCGTCGTGGCTACCGGATTGTTAACAAGTGGTGGTGGTGGTTTTTAGATCCACAAAAATGTTTACAAGATAACACCAACACCCATAGAACATACACACACATAAAAACTCCATTTTAATTCCCAACATCATCATCACAATCACTTACACCTTTTTCATACCTTATGACACACCAACCACCACTACATATCCGATCAAACCACCTGTCACCACCACTGTCCTATTGTCACCAAACCACCACCATTTTTCTCTGGTCTATACCGTACCACAAGGAAAAAACCATAGCACTCTCTTATGGTAGGTAGTAACCGAAACTCAAGCACCCTTTGTAGTTTGTATTCTCTATGTTGTAGCGTGTTTTGGATTTTAAAATGGGGTTTGTGTCTTGTTGAGGTTTCGAACCAGGTAGGTATGGATTGGTTTTTGTTTTTAATTTACAAAGATCGATGAAGGGTTTCTATTTCTTGAGTTCGAATCTTGAAAGATTTCGATTCTTCAACCCGAGATCTTAAGTTTGAATCTTTTATGTATTTTCTTGGTTTGAGTTCTTGAAAGTATATGGTTTTTGAGTTTGAGTGCTTCTGATTGAATTTCTCATGTGTTTTTATGAGATAAAGATTTAACTTTGTTTGGATTTGATATTAAGTTTTTTTTATTTATTTTTTTTTAAGAAGAAGATGAATTTAAAAATGAAAGAAGAAGAAAGTGGTAGGTGGTGAAGATTGAGGATGAAGATGAAGTTAAAAAAGAAAAAGAGAAAAGACTGATATACCCTCATGTGTATATCACGTGTGTACATTTAACAACAGTTAGTAACGATTATTAAAGTGAGGGACCAACGCTGAGTAACGTTTCGCAGTTAAGGAATAACGGTGCAATTTTTTTGGTCAAAGGACGATACTTGATGGTCAACGTATACCACAAGGACGAATGGTGTAGTTTACTCTTTGCTTTATAGTTTCATCCCCAGCTATGAAGTTAGGTTTTGTTAAAACACTTATGCCGTGTTCTAAAGTGAAGTAAAATGAATGAAAAGTAACTAAAGTGAAGTAAAGTAAAGAATACAATTTTCACTTTCACTCTCTTTCTTCCCTTTATATATCCCACGTATTTTCACTTTCATCCACTCTAAAACACAACTTTCACTTTCACTATATTTCCTCTCTTTTCACTCCACTCTAAAACACAGCGTTACATAAAAAATTACTGAAAATTTCAAAAACCAATAAAGACTTAACAAACAAATGATTTTGCACATTTTCAACGCAACCCCCCACAAATCCACATCGCACCCAAAAGTTACAAATAAATGCTTTTCCCATCTTACACTTTAAAAATTAATTAGGACTTTAGGAGGCATTTGGTTCACATAATATTTTTGAATGAATTGTAATATTTGAAAGGAATTGTAATTTGATGTAATTATAATTTAAATAACTAGTAATGTGTTGTAATTGTAATTGATGAAATTTGTTGGTGTGTTTGGTTGACTCGCAGTGTAATGTAATTCAATTTTTTTATAAAACTTAATAATAATAATAATAATAATAATAATAATAATAATAATTTATATATACTAATGTTTTAAATTATACAAATTCTGAATTACAACATAATTCAAAACTTTTCATCCAACTTCCTATGTAATTTGGATTCATTTGATGTAATTATAGTGACTGAATTACAATTACAATGCAAACAAAACAGTCACCGTAATTTAATTTGAATTACAATTCCTTTTATCTTGCCAATCAAACACGATTGGAATATAAATCAGATTACAATTACAATGAATTAAGAATCAAACCACCCCTTAAACTTTTGAAAGTGTTATTTGAAAAGTCAACCTATCTCTAAATATAAGGGCATAAGGAGTTTCTATTTGTTGAATACTATGTTAGTTTCACCTATCTTAACTTACTACTTTTGTTAGAGGATAATAAAAACGAGACTGATAGAGTAGTAAAAAATCATTAAACTTTATGGTTTTGATACTATATAAAAACTAAAATAAATAAATTTACTTTTTTTTTTAAAACCGGTTGCTAAACTTTGAATGCATAACGGCAATACTTTTTTTTTAACTCGTTTGGAAAATACTCTTCATGCAAATTTTGGTAGATTGTTTTGATTTTGGCGAGCACTCATTGTTCGACAAAACATAAAATTACCCGTTTATTATAGGTGCGTCATGTACTTAGGACTTCGTGTGTTTAATTTCTACATGTACGAATGTGCTTAATGCTTTATTATACCGACAAAACAAATTATTTTGCATTTTACATTAGACAGCTGTGATTTAAATAATTATAAGGCCATATAATTGAGAGTAGTGGTCAATCATTTCATTAATAGAAATGTTAAGTTTATGTTGACTTGTGGTGTCAGCTAGTTACGGGTCACCACCAGTGATTAAGTTGACTTGAAAATTTCATACCAAGACTTTGTCCTAGTTTTTTTCTCTCTTATACATCTCATATTTGTAAATTTTGAACCTCAAATTCGTAAAAATACCGTGATCACTCTAATTAAGTTATGGACCTAACATCGTATATGTTAAGTGTCGTTTGATTTTGACGTTTGTTTGTTTAATTTTTTCATTAAATCATGTTAATTAACAAATAACTTCATGTGGATGATCTCAATTTTATCACTTATTATTTTGGCTTGTTTGTTTATTTTTTTCATTAAGTCATGTTAATTAACAAATGACTTAATGTGGAGGACCTCACTTTTATCACTTATTATTTTAAGTCATTTATTTTGATTAAGTGAAAAGCAAACAACTTTTTATATGACGTAATAAATTAAGTTTTTTCATATTAAGTCAATTAAGTTGCATTCAAACACCACCTTAATTGTCTTAATTAAGAAATTACTGACTTATTCCAAAAGCATGACTTAATTGAAAAAGTCAGGAGGGTGATGCTTTTCCGATTAAGTCACTAATATTTATAGAATTATATTGTTTAAATACTTATTCAACATATTGAAATAAACAGCAACTTATTTACAAACATACATCAAATATTCACGCAGTTGTCGTATCTAGACAAAATTTAATTAAAAACAAAAACAAAGAGACTCTAAGATGAATATGTGTACGTGTTTAATCAAACTGGTTGTAAGTCACTAAAATTTGTATTAGTTTATCATGTTTTTAGTAGGTGAAAAACATCTCTTTTTCCTAAGAAAAAATTCTAAGAACAGTGAAAAAAAACTGAAAATCCGTTTAGTCACATTTTTTTTCAACAATTTTCATAAAAAGTGAAATTCTCACTTTCTAAATTTTAATTATAAAAATGAAAACCCCAATCTACCGTTCTTCATTTTTTTTCACTTTAACAAAAAAGACGATTTTCCAATATATCATTCAAGTATCTCATATCACCGTAGGTAACATCTTCACCTTCTATCCTCGACGTGTCGCAATCCGAGGTAATCTTTTTATTAAAGAAAAATATAACTCAATCTAAACAGTTTTCAAAATTCTTAACTTTTCTCCTCAAAACCATTCCATTCTCAAAAAAAAAAAAAAAAAAAAAAAAAAAAAAAAAAACCTTAACGTTTCCTTTGTGTTGCAGATAATCGGTACGCTCTTTTGGCTCGTTTGAATGAGTCTTGTGCCTTGCATATGGCTTGTTTCGGGTTGGATTGTAGTCTGTATTATTGCTTTTAAGTTCTTAAATATGCTGTTCATGAAGAAAAACTTACAATAAAATACAAGCAGTTTGACAGTCCACTCCATATGGACTAAATCAGCAGTTGACCGCATAAAGTCAAACTTTGATAATGGAATTCAGATTGTGGTTACAAATATTTCAACATAAATACTCCCATCAATGTCATATAACCTAGTCAAGAATGATGTTTTTTTTTTTTTTTTTTTTTTGGATAAAGAAAATGATTTTACTTTAAAGTTGACTGTGAAGTGGTGGTACTTTCCTCTGACTTTGTGGCGGGGACTCATTTTTCTTTTCCAAGTGTTCAAGAAATTCCATCACCACCGGGTCGGTCCATGGAGTTCAAAGGGAGCTTGACCATGACCCATCTAAGTGTCCACCTTTAGGTGTAACCATCAGCATGCAGTTTGGATTCTCCTGAACCAACGTCAAGTAACAAAATATGTCAATTCTTATCTCCTTTATAATAGGAAATAGTTTTTTATGTCAACATATTACATATGTGAGGTCTTGCATCGGGTAAAGTTATATCAATTCATTAGTACCTGGATTGCTTCACGAGGAATTCCTCTAATAGAGGCCATGGGATCATTTGCAGCCTGTAAATCATGGAGTAATGCATTCAGAAACTTATAATCTCAATAAGTCACCATACTATGTTAAATTGTAATTTATGCAGTAAGTGACGCTAATGGTTGGTAAATATTACCTGGATGCAAAGTAAAGGCCTGCATACGTTCTTTATAGCATCTAAGCTGCTTAATTTTTGGTAGAAGTCATCTGCTAACTTTAAACCGAAAGCGACTGCAAAAATGCAAATAGTTTTATAAGAAGTGAGCTTCCATGATTATCCGGTTCAAATAGTATAAAGTGAGTACCTCGCGTGTATGATTCATCAAAATCCCTGCAGGATTTACTGTTGAGAGCTATTGAAATATTGTAAGCACCCTCTATTCCTTCAAATAAAAGCGCATGTCTGCAAATATCAGTTATATCAGTGACGCTGATGTTTGTTGTGGTCAAGATGATACTTTTAGCACACAAATGAATCAAGCTTTGTAAGGTTTAGAGATCGATAAACACCACACGAATAGACTAAAAATCATATAAATGAATCATAGAACCTTGAAAATGACTCATTTAATACTGCAAAAACCTACCTTGAAAAGAGTTTAGATAGTGAAGCTCCAAGAATTCTGTCATAAACTTTGTTAAAGCCCTTATGCAATTCCTCAACTGCAAGGACTACATTAAAAGGATTACACAAAGACACTACACCAGAAAGGAGACACCTATTGTTAGCCTTAATAGTTTTTATTAGAAGTGATGGTCATTCACGATTAGGAACTTTGTAAAGTGTGTTAGATATCGTGATAGAATAGTCAACGGGCTCGTGGATTGGGCTAATCTAATTGGTTAAACTTTAGGGTATGTTAGCCGTTTATAAGCTTAAGTACCCCAAGCCCAATCCAAGTCCAACGAGGCCCAAAGGAAAGCCTTTTAGGTTTTCATGTATTCCACCTATAAATACCCCTCAAATGGTCATTTAAGGGGTGTGCTTGAAAAAGTGTGTGTGTGTGTTTTCTTCCTTTGGAATATACAACTTATTGTGTTTCACCTTTCTTCACAACATACACGGTTTTATATCATTCAAGTCACCATCTCTTCTTATCTTTATTTCTTTCATCTCTACGCATAGTTTGTGTTAACGAGTTATAAGTGTTGGGTTTGTGATAAGGTTGATAAAAGTAAGGTCCTACAATTGGTATCAATCGCCTAACAATGGTTTAGGAGTGTTTGTGTTTGTTTTGAAGGGTTACGCGTAAAGGCTCTCGTTTTACATATTTGTCACGCTTAAAGCTTTAATTTTTGCACTTAAAATTCAAGATTCTTGTGGTTTAAGGTTTATTTGGTGCTAAAGTTTCGCTTTTTGCAAAAGTTCGAAGCTTTACGTGTTTTTCTTCATTTTGAACTCGTGTTTGGTTCGTTGGTCATTTCTACCGTAACTTATCTAAGCACTTTGGGTGAAAAAGGTCAACATTTTGGGTTATTCGAGTGTTTTTAAAGGTATGCGTGCAAGAGAAATCGTTTGAATCATCGAATTTTTTTACGCGTAGGTCAAAACCCTAGTTCTCGCGTAAGAAAGTCAACATACTGCTTCTCGCATAAGGTTCTCGCATAACTTTTGGTGCGATTCTTGAGCTATAACTGTTACTCGGTGCTTCCTCACTTGGATAAGTTTGTGGAACACTTCGACTTTGGATATCCCTTACACTGTGATAGTGTAAAGGATTTTGGGCAAAACCTAATCTTCGCATAAGCTTAGACTTACGCGTAGAATACTTTACGCATAAGCATTTTCCTTACGCCTAAGTTTTTCTTACGCATAAGCTAAATCTTACGCATAACTTTTTCTACGCCTAACTTTAAACTTACGCATAAGCATTCTACGCCTAAGGAATCCTACGCCTAAGCCATCCTACTCATAACCATATCTTACTCGTAACTTCATTCTCTACGCCTAAGCTCTTTCTACGCATAAAGGTTTAAAAAAAAAAAAAAAAAAAAAAAAACCTTGAGTAAAATTTAATTTTTGAGGAGACTAAACGTTCAATTTTACGAAATTCAAAATTTGGTATAACTGGAAAATTTTGGTCAAAATTCAAATTTTGGGCCTAAATTCAAATTTTTCGGGTCAAATTTGGCGTCAAAATTGTCATAACTCAAATTTTTAATACGACCTTAGAATTGATTTTTATAGTGAATTTCAAATTTTGGGCGAAAAGTTTTTAAGAACCAAGGTTACGAGTACGACTTTCAGAAACACCTCAACCGAGTTTAATCTTCATCAACCACAACTCCTTTATCGTTGAATCGATCCTACATCAACTTTATCATATCATACCTTCATCAATGGCAACTCAACAAGACATTCATGCGGCAGTGCGAAAACCGACCTCCTATGTTGGCAAAAGGTGGTTATCTTCAATGGACAAGTCGAATGCTCCGCCACATCAAGACCAAACCTAATGGAAACTCATGATTAAATCCATTCGGGATGGACCCTTCCACCTCGACAAGTTCATGTACCGAAATGCGGATGCAACACCTCCCGTCCCACCATCTTCTCGTCTTCATACGAATCAATACACTGCGGAGGATCGAAACAAGTCGAAGCGGATGACATGGCAATTCATATTATCCAACTAGGTTTACCAATAGACATCTTTCTCTGCGGTGAGCGGTTGTGAAGCTGCTTTTGATATGTGGGAGCGTGTTAGGCGGCTTTGTCATGGAGCGAAATTGGTCAACAAGACATGGAGAACAAGCCGCTAAGCGAATGGGAAAGTTTACTTCTACACGGGATAATCCATTGAATCCTACTATGGAAGGTTTTGTACTTTGATGAATGAGCTAATCGAAACAAGTGACACCCGAACTATCGTTCAAAATATCAAGTTCTGAACAATCTTCCGGAAGAATGGGGACGATATGTCACTATTGTCAACCAAACAAAAGACCTTCATCGGGTGAACTTTGATCAACTAAACGATTTTCGAAACAAAACCAAGTTGAAGTGAATGAAGTCGGGAAAGAAAGATTGGCAAAGAATCATGATCCATTGGCACTTATTGCAAGACTCAACCTTGATTAATACAAAACAACAAGCTTCATCATCTTCCACCAACAACAACTTGCGAATACATTCCACAACCTCAACAACAATTCTATCCACAAGAACAACAAGTCATTCAACAACCGTATCCACAATACCAGAACAAGGAATCACCGATTCGAAGGCTGAACAAGCGACCTTGCAGGTATACTCTATATTGGGTAAAGCATTGAAGTCGCTATTCCACACCAACTAACAACAACCAAAGGATTTCATCAAACACTACAAGCGAGCAAATTGCACGGTCGGGTGTGAATATGGGTAATCAAGGATAAATGGTTGGAGTTAATGGGAATCGGCGAGGATATGCTCTCGATTTCGCATGGGTAATCAGCGGTTCAAATTCGAGAATGTCGGATGGGTCGAATGTTGGGAGCAGGCGGTGGGTAATCGAAATGGGAATGTTGCGACTCCGATCGTTAGGAATTATGGAAATGTGAATCGGGGTAATTAGGTTAAGTGTTATAACTGTCAAGGAATGGGTCACATGGCACTAAACTGTCCCACTAAGCCGCATGAAGAATCTTGAGTTTCTTGAAAGCTATGTTGTTAGCACGAAGCAAGCGAGGATGCGGTTGAGTCTTGAGAAAATGACTTTTCGCTATTGTGGATGATTTGGAAGACCTCGAGGAAATCAATGCGAATCGCATCTTCATGGCAAATCTTGAGGAGACTAAGTGCGACCTTCAATCCGACACCCTCCATCTATGATGCCAACGCGAGATCCGAGGTACCAATCATTGATCCATGTTATAACAATGTCATATTTGATGTGTTTACTCATGACGAACAAGATTATGTGACGCCAAGACCTACTTATGATACATACCGGACAATCCGGGTTGTAGCAATACTAACTCGAAACTCGGATATGGATCCTAGTGGAGGTGTGTGGCACAAAATCTGAGGGCGATGAGGAAACACGTGCTATTTTTGAATCATTAATCAATAAATGTGGCATTGAAATTGAGAAAGTGAGTAAGGTCAATCGCGAAGTTAAGGCGCGAATGTTAAATTGACCAGAGCTTGAGAGTTACAAAGAGAACGCCAGAGCCTATGAATTTCATACAAACAAAATGTCGAACTAGAAATTGGTTACAGATTCTGTTTTAAGAGAAAAACAATTGCAACTCAAATACGATACACTTGATGTGAATCGAATTTGAAAATAAAATCTTTAAACAAGGAAATTTCGATCTAAACAACCAACTTTCTAAACAAAAGCATTTTCGAACTTGAAAAGAGAAGAAACAGTGATCGTGATTTTTCAAAATGAGAAGATTCTCTTCTTGATGAAATTACGGATAAAATGAAACTATCAAAAATTGGATAATTTACTTCTTACAACGGGTCATTCCGCTAAGACAAACAAGATGCTTTCTAATCAAGTAAATCCGATTTTTTATACTACACATAAAATGGCTCTTGGTAACTCACCTCCTTGTTTCCTCAAGAAAGCTCAGAAACAACGGAATGTGTTGAACAATGGAAAACCTTTGCATGAACCCATAATTGTGCATGATTCTCTTGAAACGTTGGAACTATATGAGGAGAGTAGATCAAGAATGAAACAAAAACATCCGGAAATCAAACCTATTGATTATAATAAATGGAACCAAATTAATGGTATTTCGTTTGTTTCTCAATCAACGTTTTCCACCAAACCAAGTGTTTCAAACAAAGTGTCAACACCAGTTTCAAAATCAGTTTCAAAACCAGTTGTTGTATCCAAATCTCTTTCGAACATTGAACACATGTCTTCAAACAATCCTTTTAACACAAGTGATGCCAGAAGTATTTTGGAAAATGTGAAAATGAGAATTGCAGATCTTCAAGAGACCGTTAAAACTAAAACCAATATTACAACAAACATCCGGTTTAATAGTTTTGATATTGAGCAGAAAAGTTTTTGAAACTCAATTGCCCTCGGTACTAACATCAACTCAAGGGTAATCCATTTTGAACAAGCCTTTTGAAAGAAACAATGACTTTGTCAAGGACCATAAATCCTGGTAAAGCAAGCTAATGAAAGTGTTGAACACATCAAAGTTTTGGAAAATTTAAATGATTCTCTTTGAAGATGTTCGACTCATCGATATTATGTCCATCATTTTGCAAACATATTACGTTGAAGATCATGAAAGACTCGATATGAGACCTCCAAATTGTTTCAAAATATGAAAAGCTCTTGAAAAACTTGAAAAGAAAATGTGTCATATTTTAAACAACTTGATCGAAAAAGCGAGGAATGAAAATATGACAAATTGTCGTATGAGCATGCCTACAATGACATGAAAGCAAAAATGATCTTTTGAGGGCTCACCGGAAAGTCAAAAGAAAAGGCGATGGATCTTGTGATTAAAAACCATTGATCGGAGAGAGCAAATGTTCCCAAACCGGTTTCCAAACTAAAATGTCTGCTTTCTATGCCTCATCCAAAAGTCAATGAGAAAATGTTTCATCAAAACCACCACTCCACCGCCATACCTAATCAACATGTTGATAAAGGAAAAGCGGTTATCGAGAAACCTAAAGTTTTAGCTCCTGGCCTTTTAAGATGAGTACCACTAATGCGCTGCCTCACATCTAAAACATATGGAACAAACCACATAAGTTTAGAAAAGCACTCTAAAGAGACTAGGACAATTTGAAACCACCTCCCTAAAAAATGTGAATCCTAATCGTGTGCCTTACCTTCTACAGACTAGAAAGCAACTCTAGGAGCAGCAGACTAAAGCCTAAGAGCAATACAAGGAACAATAGAGTCTCGATCGCCTCTAGGAGTAGTAGCTTGAATAAAGAGAAGAAAGTGAAGAACACCCTAGAATTTACTGACTTTTGAATAAGAAAGACATTTCATCCGCATGTCTTGAACCTATGAAACTTGCTAAGTCTAATGAATGTGTTGAATCTCTTTGTTTAACTTGCAAGAAACCTTTAATTAATGATCAAGATGATTGTGTTTTTAAGAATGTGAATGATAAGCACTGTTAAGAAGAGCGTCCCAAAAGATCTTACGCTAAGCGAGTAGGAAGACTAGTTGCAAAACTTAGGCTTTTCACTCGACAAGAACCATAGTGTTTACTTTAGGGATAATATTTGGAAACCCACAGTAGAACTTTCACACTCGAGAATGGTACAATGAGTGATAAACCAAGTATTCCTATAGAAAACCTCTTTGAGTGTGATCGGGATCTTACCTCAACCCAAAGGAACCTAAATCAAACGGTTTCCACAATATTCTTTTTCTCATTCTTGGCAGGTTATCGAAATTTGTCTTTGGATCGTCGACTCGGGTTGCTCCAAGCACATGACCAAGAATCTGAGCTACCGATCAATTTCGTCTGAAATTCATGGAACCGTCGTTTTGGAAATGATCATGTAGCAGACTATCATGGGTTATGGAGATCTACCTTTTGGAAATTATTTGATCTCTCGGGTTTACTATGTCGAAGGGTTGGGACACAATTTGTTTTCAGTCAGGCGGTTACGTGATGCGATTTAGAGGTTGCTTTTAGGAAAATGCTTGCTTGTTAGAAACTTGGATGGCACCGATCTCTTAACCGGGAATCGTGATACAAACTTGTATGCTATCGACATCAATCAAATGGCCTCTTCATCACCAATATGTCTTATGACACGAGCATCCGGAACACAATCTCGGCTGCGGGCACGACGCTATCCCATCTCAATTTCGACACCATCAACAATCTTGCCAAAGACAACATCGTCCAACGGACTTCCAAAGTTCAAATACACCAAGGATCACTTATGTCCATCATGCGAACAAGGAAAAGCAAAGAGCATCATATTAACCTAAAACCGTACCTAGTTCGAAGCAAAGTTGCATATGTTGCACATGGACTTATGTGGCCCAATGAGAGTTAAAGCATTAATGGGAAAAAGTATATTCTTGTCATCGTCGATGATTATTCAAGATATACGTGGGTTAAGTTTCGAGATCAAAAGAGCGAAGCACCGAGCATCATCATCACCTTTCGAAACGAATTCAAGTACTTCTTCAAACTCCGAAGGGGTTGTAAGCAGAATAACGACATCGAATTCACAAATCGGGAGTTAAGATCTTATTTTGAAGATGTTGGAATCACTCATCGACATCGCTTGTTAGAACTCCACAGTGAGAATGGGGTAGTTGAAAGAAGAAATAGAACTCTTGTGGAAGCTCGCCGCACAATGCTAATCTATTACGGTGCACCGTTATTTCTATGGGTCGATCTTTGTTGCCTTTGCTTGTTTCACTCGAACCGATCCCTAATCCATCCTAGATTCAATAAAACCCCGTATGAGCTTGTGAACAATGAAACCCGATATCTCTTACTTTCACGTGTTTGGCGCTTTGTGCTATCCGACAAACGACAGAGAAGATCTAGGAAACCTGAAAGCTAAAGGTGATATTGGAATCTTCATTGGATATTCGAGATAACTCGAGGCATTCGGGGTGTATAATAGGAGAACTAGGAGGATCATGGAGACAATGAATGTGAAATTTGATGAACTTTCACACATGGCTTCCGAGAGACTCGCTCTAGAACCCGCTAAACCAAAGCAGACTTGGACACATCGATTCGGGACTCGTACCTCAAAGAGCTCAATCAACTTCGTTTGACAATCCTAAAGAACAAGAATGGGAGAATTTCTTGAGTTAATGTTCGATGAATACTATGGTGGAACTTGACAAATGCATCAAACCATCATTCCGCCGCACCCGCTCAAAATCATCCACCACCACCAACAAGATGCATCTACAACGGTCGAAAACAATGCACCAACTCCATCAACATCATCTACATCTACTCCAAGCTATTGCACCCGTTCTACCAGCAGTTGATGAGCAAAACCAAAACCGAACCGATGCAACGTTAGATGAAGACTTATTTGAAAACCCATTTGCAGCGGAATCACCGAATCATCCTCAAGCTTACGAGAACCATCTAACTCGCATCACGATAACCAACGGTATCCTTCTACTCACGAAGTGGACAAAGACCACCCAATTGAACAAGTTATTGGTGAACCTTCAAGGCCATTCGGACGAGGCGTAACTTGCCACCGATTGCGACTTATGCATTTACCTTTGCTCAATTAGCAATATCGAGCCAAAGAACATTCGTAAGAAGCAATGCATGATGAACTTCTCCAATACCGTCTTCATGACTCTTGAAATGGTTCCAAGACCAATTGACATTCGTCATTGATCTCAAATGGTTATGGAAGAACAAAAGGGATGAAGAGATGAGCGTAATTGCAACAAAGCTCGTCTTGTGGCCAAAGGATACGAGACAAGAGGAAGGGATAGACTTTGAAGAGTCATTCACCGGTAGCTAGACTTGAAGCGATCAGGGATATTCTTAGCATATCGACTCACAAAAACATCACGGTTTATCGGATGGACATTAAGACCGCGTTCTTGAATGGAACTCGAAAGAAGAAGTGTCGTGAGTCGACCGGAAGGCTTCATCGGCTTGGAACATCCGGACTCGTCTACAAACTCAAAAAGGCAATCTATGGATTGAAACAAGCTCAAGGCGTGGTATGACGAATGGTCCTCTTTCATTATCCAAAACAATTTTACCAAAGGAACAGTTGATCCTACCTTGTTTACACAAAATGCAAAACGACATTTTGATTGTTCGGTTTATGTGGACGACATCATCTTTGGGTCCACTAATCCGAATCTTTCAAAACATTTTGAAAATCTCATGAAAAGTAAATTTGAAATGTCCATGATGGGGAACTAAAATTCTTTCTTGGTTTACAAATACATCGGTCCCTCGTGGAATTTTTATAAATCAAGCTAAGTATACTCTTGGATTTTGAAAATCATGGTATGGATAATTGTGACTCGGTGGAACACCAATGGTAACTTCACCAAAATTGGAGCCGATTTGTTTGGGAAACCTATTGATCCAAGAAATATCGGAGCATGATTGGTTCTCATGTATCTTCTTGCCAATCGACCGGATATTCATTTCTTTGTTTGCTTATTAGCACGGTGCAAAGCCTACCAAAGCGCACCTCAAAGAGGTTAAACGGATCTTTGGTACTGAAGACATCCATTCACATGGGACTTTGGTATCCAAGGAATCGGTTTGATCTAATTGCCTTTTCGGATGCACGGACCACGCGGTGATCAAGTTACGACAAAAGTACATCCGGAGGAGCACAATTTTGGGTGAAAAGTTAGTAGTCTGGTCTTCAAAGAAACAAGATTGCCTTTGCACTTTCAACTTTGAAGGCGAGTATGTGTCTCTATCTGCGTGTTGTGCTCAAGTTCTATGGATGAGAACACAACTCATGATTATGGCTTTACTTTCGATAAAATACCTATGTATTTTGACTCAAAAGTGCCATAGCCATATCATGCAATCTGTTCATCACTCAAAGACTAAGCATATCGAGTCCGCTATCACTTCATCAAAGAGTCGTCAAAAATGGTCTTTGAATTATTCTTCGTGAAGGCGATTACCAACTCGCCGATCTATTAACTAAAGCCCTTCCAAAAGAAAGGTTTGAGTATTTAGTTCGACGAATTGGAATCTGACCTAACCCCGAGGAGTTAGAACGTCTTCTCGAATCTTCTTGAAAATGATTTTTCCAAAAGCTTCATTGTAAATATTTTGAAAACAAAATACAAAATTTGAAAAACCAACAAAACAAAATATAAAAATATAAAACTTTCAAAATACAAAACAATATAAAATCAAAATCCAAAATATTCTTCTCACGACATGTCTCTTGTATAATCGATATTCATGCGTTTCTAGAAATGTCATTCAACAATGATACGGGCATGTACTGGATGCTTGGCGAGAGTTATTTATATGTTTTCTAAAACATGTCATTCTCAAAATTTCTTCATAATAATGGCTTTCGTATACATCAGATGCGAAACCGGACTAAAATGATGACTTTTGATTGTTTCAAATCAAAACTCGTGTTTTTAATGAAAATCACAAGTGTATGCGTTTGATGCACTATATTTATAAATGGTGAAATCATCATCATCTTGAGCACCTTTTCAAGATTGTTCAAAAGATTTTCAAAATCTTTCAAAATATTTTATGCTCAAGATAACTCCTCTAAAACCCTTTAATTGATTATGCTTTATTAAAGGGGAGTATAAAACAAAATGTTCCAAATTGTTGCTTAAATCAAATCCGTTTGTATCCCCAAAAGACTTTAAAATGTTGTTTAATCATTGATATAAAAATATCACGAATATGCTATTTTTGAGGGAGGGACGTGATTAAAATGTGATCAAAATATTTAATGATCGTTGTTTGAATCTCAAAATGAGCTCGACTCGATGAAACCAATGAATTGATGAGGAATCATGTACCATCTCGAAAAACTTTCTATGGACTTGACCAGGACGGGTAATAATTTCAAGCTAGTTCTCTAGTGATGTAAACGTGTCTCGAATCGGTCTTGTTCATTTAAAGTCGATCAATTCAAAAGTGCGAACTCTACCCTCTATGTGCATTACATCAAAACTTATAAGCACATGTGAAGGGGAGTGTTTACAAAATACAAACTCATGGAGTGTTTCAAGCAGGTTTTCTATCATAAACACTCCGAGAGATTTTCATGAAAAGCGGTTTTATGGCAACAATAGGACGGTCATGGGTTATAAGGTGACTAAGGATAGGAAATTTGTCCTATGATCCGCCAGAGCCGGAGGATCTACCAAGGACATCACAAATAGGTAGTACTAGAAGTCCTTAGGAATGATTGAAAAAGGAGTAATGTGAGAAAGGAGAAGAAGGGTTGAAGAATTATAAAGAAATGTGAAGAAAGGGTGAAAAGAAATAGCCCTCCATATTCAACCTCGTAGCGTGAAACCGGGTTCAATACATATGCAATTGGATGTCACTAGATGACACTTTGGTATTGAAGACAAAGACGTCATGGACCCGTGGCGCTTCGCACTAAACCTTCTAGCCACTCAATTCCTCTCAAAGGTTTGTTTCATTCTCACTGGGAACCTACATAATCTATCGACTTTCTCTTAGAGATTGTTGATATTGAAGAAGGAGACCCTCTCCTAGTCTCCGCCGGAAAACCAAAATGCACTATTGAGTCTAGAGCCACGAGATTCATCAAAATATCTCATAGGAACACTTGACATGACATCGCTTTGTTGTTCATCAATAAGGACACAAGTGATATATTATAGAGTCTCGCAGATCTTAACAATGCGCGAACATTTATGAGAGGTTTCACATATGTGATCTTGGTGATTGAATGGAAACTCCCGCGAAGTCAACATCAAGCGACCACAGCCGGTAGTCGCCCGGTAACTCCCGTGGATTACGCTAGTGTGTCTCAAACGGTCTACGATCGTGGGGTGATGCTTGGTGTACCTCAACGACTCATCCGAATCAGATGTACTTGTATATCGCGTTATCTCACTTGTGGGACTCAGGTTCGAGACGGCCTCTGAGAATTAGAGGCGTGTTTTCACACTATCTTTATTAACACCTCGAAATTCAAACTTGTAAGTGCAGGAATCCGCTTATTACTAACCTGTTTTATGTTTTCTTCTGGAAGCTCCCAGGCGGATTGATCGTGCGAGACTCGCCACATGCTCATACCAACAACACATGAAAGTTCTCATCAAAATCAAAGGCAACTCAAAGTTAAAGATGATTCTTCGTCAATGTCAAAGAATCTACAAAGTGTAAAGACTCGAGAACTTCATCATTGGAAACTCAAAGTCAAATAGAAGTGTGAGCATGGTGGAGAAAGGCGTGGAGACACCTAACCAACGAAGTTGACAACGGCAGACAACACCATTGACTGATCACAAAGCATGAAGGAACAAAAAATCAAGACTATTCTATATCTACACACAAAGTTCAAGCTCAAGGAAAATAAAGAACCAATCAAGTGGAGCATCTTTTGAATGACCACCCGCAGGGGAGATTATTGCCTAATAGTTTTATTAGAAGTGATGGTCATTCACGATTAGGAACTTTGTAAAGTGTGTTAGATATCGTGATAGAATAGTCAAGGGCTCGTGGATTGGGCTAATCTAATTGGTTAAACTTTAGGGTATGTTAGCCGTTTATAAGCTTAAGTACCCCAAGCCCAATCCAAGTCCAACGAGGCCCAAAGGAAAGCCTTTTAGGTTTCATGTATTCCACTATAAATACCCTCGAATGGTCATTTGAGGGTGTATAAGTGTGTGTGTGTGTGTTTTCTTCCTTTGGAATATACAACTTATTGTGTTTCACCTTTCTTCACAACATACACGGTTTTATATCATTCAAGTCACCATCTCTTCTTATCTTTATTTCT
Source organism: Chrysanthemum lavandulifolium (assembly GCA_022545495.1). NCBI lineage: Eukaryota > Viridiplantae > Streptophyta > Magnoliopsida > Asterales > Asteraceae > Chrysanthemum > Chrysanthemum lavandulifolium. The sequence goes on from CM040246.1 coordinate 23,703,518, forward strand.
TTCATCTCTACGCATAGTTTGTGTTTGTGTTAACGAGTTATAAGTGTTGGGTTTGTGATAAGGTTGATAAAAGTAAGGTCCTACACCTATCGCCTTCCTGCAATGACCATGTAAATGAAACCCAAGTATCTATGTTATTATCATTATACTTATTTGCTACTAATGAGAAAATAATCTCGATTTTCTGATGTATTACCTCAGCCAAATACTTAACAAGAACATTTGCTCCAAGTGACCAACCGGCAGCATATAAATTTGCATCTGGGTAGCAAGAGGAAACATGCGCTATCGCTTCACCAACATCTCCCGTAAATGACGCCCCGAATAACTGTGAAAAAGTTTCATGAGTAAACTTATGAAATGCGCAAAACCATTTTATGGAGCTTTTAAAGATAACCATTAGTGCAAGTTTGGTTGCCTATAAAAATTCTGTTCTAGAACAAAATAAATAGAAGGGAATAGATAATCCGCTACAAGAAAATTAAGCTGTTAATAATGATACCCACGGTGTGATTACAGGGCTGCGACCACAACCACGTCTGTTAAAAGCCACAACGCGCCAACCCTTTTTATTTGCTGTCAATGCCATATGTCTTATGTATGAATTCCCACTTCCATTTGCTAACCCTGCCTGCGATAGTCCTCATATCATTATTATGTGTTTGCTAAACATCTTCAACATATTACAACTAATAAAATGGATCAAGCATATGACTACCCCGTAAACAAGGGGGGTAGTGGACCCCTCTGGGTTAACAAATTTGTTAATATTAATGCATACATAAAAACTGAAGCTCAAATCAATGTTGTGATATCAGACACATATTTCGAATGAAAACAATTTCGACCCCATTAACTTAAATATGTGATACAGGCCATGTTTTGTTCCAAAAAGTTACAATAATAGTATTATCTAAAAGAAAATGTTCAACGGGTCAAACGGGTCGAAAATTACCGAAAGCTTACTTTATCTCTATGTTAAGATGTAAACGTCTACATTCCAGATTTTCAGCACTTTTTATAATCAGTAAAAAAGCTTGTGTCTGCTGCAAGAGCCAAAAATCGTCGTAATTGAACAATTTACATCATTTCTAGATTCATCACTAAATCAACGTCCCACAAATACTTTAAGAAATTAAATTTGATCTAAAGAGTATTTACCACCAAAAAGAGGATGGGAGACTTGGGAGACAAGCAGTGATCATCACCAGCAACCCAATCAAGGGCAATGACGCCATCGTCCTTGGTCCTGATACACTCACGTCGGAACTTGACGTATGGGGATGACCTGAATTTAGTGGCAAATATAGTTTCCAGGTGGGCATTGGAGCAAATCACTGGATATGCATCGTAAGGACGGTCCAGAGTGGTGAAACCTGGAAGAAATGATTCCAGACCTCCGCCACTGACCTCGAGAGAAGGATGGACAGACATGGTTGCAAATGCTAAGATTATGGCATTGGCGAAGAATTTATTACAACTTTATATATGCCCACATAATGTTTTATCAACCTTTAAATATTTGTGAAAGTCAACTATCATTTGAGTACTTCACAAATCTGAATCTCCTTGTTATGCACATGGGAAATAAACAAATTGGATCTTCAGGATCCTGTGATATAGTCTATATTATATAACTCTAATTGAATGATTTTGATATGATTGCCGCTTTCTAATTTTCGTAGCTTACACATATACACCATCGTTTCTAACCGTATTTTTATATACAATAGAAATAAAAAATAAGATTTACTTTTTGTATCATTTCGATTACAAGAACATCCTTATCATCATACTTTCGGAAAAAATGTTGTTTAAGTAAATAAGTTTATATTTGATTCTTCTCTTGCCTTATCATACTACATATGCATAATATCATAACATAATGAAACACTGATCTTGTGGTCTAGATGACATATATTACAATAATACAATACTAATACAAGAATCGTTTTTATTTTTAATGTCATATAGTTCTGTACGTACCTCGTATGAATGAGTCATCAAATTCTCAAAAGGATTTACTATTAAGAGCTGTGACTTGAATATGGCCTGTTGGGGTTGGATTGTAGTTTGTATTATAGCTTTTGGTTTTTAAATATGGCTATTGCAATAAAATACAAGCACTTTGACAGTCTTAAAAATGGATTAATTTTATGGTTCGAAATAGGATGTGTTGATGAGAAACTTAGTTTTAATGTAAGTATCCATGTAGCTCAGTGACATTAACATTCAAATTCAAGTATACACAAATGTTCATAATAAAATTCACACCAAATAAATCAACAGTTGACTTTTCAGAAAAAAAGTCAAAGTGTAATCTTGGAAGATAAACTGTGTTTACAATGATTTTGACATAATAATTTCATAGTAAGAAATCTGATTTGCTTGAAACTGATTGCGCCATTGATGTTACATATCCTTGTCAAAAATGCTTCTTGTATAAAGATTTGATCTTTACTTTACAGTTGACTGTGTAGCGGTGGTACTTTGCCCATATTTTGAGGCAGAGATCCATTTTTCTTTTCTAGATGTTCGAGAAAATCCATCACGACACGATCAGTCCAAGGAGCTCCAAAGGGAGCTTCATCGCCCCCAACCCAACCTAAGTGCCCACCTTTCGGTGTAACTATTAGCATACAGTTTGGATTATCCTGAACAAACATCAAAACAAAGATGTCAATTCGTATGTCTTTTCTATTATCTTATTCCATGTAAAAATAAGTGGCTTCACAACATTTGGTGAATTTAAATCAAATCAATAAAACCTCGATATCTTGACGAGGGATTCCTCTAACAGGAGCAATGGGATCATTTGCAGCCTGTAAATCGTGGAGTAATGCATTCAGAAACTTTTAATGTTAAATTGTATTTTATGCAGTGATGCTAATGGTTGGTAAATATTACCTGGATGCAAAGTAAAGGCCTGCATACATGCTTTATAGAATCTGAGCTGCTTAATTTCTGGTAGAATTCATCAGCTGATTTTAAACCGAAAGAGACTGCAAGAATGTAATATAAATAGTACTGTAAGAAGTGAGCTTGCATGATTATCCAGGTCCAATAGTACAAAATACGTACCACTTGTGAATGCTTCATCAAATTCCCTGAGGGATTTACTGTTACGAGCTTTTGGAAAATTATAATCTCCCTCTACTTCTTCGAATAGAGACGCATGTCTGCAAATATAAGTCTTATTAGTGTCACTGATGTTCAATTTTTGTGTCACGAATGAATACTAAACTATGTGAATCATGGAACCTGAAAATGAATCGTTTGATTTCACAAGTCTACCTTCTAAATATTTTAGATAGTGAAGTTCCAAGAACTTTGCTATAAACCTTGTTAAAGCCCTTATTCAGATCCTCGTCTGTAAGGACTGTATTAAACGGACTGCACAAGGACACTGCGCCCGACAGGAGACACCTATCGCCTTCCTGCAATGACATGTACAAATGCAAATGAAACCAAAGTATATACTTGTTTGCAATAAGAAAAGAAATATCGCAATTTTCTGGTTATTACCTCACCCAAATACTTAACTAGAAAGTTTGCACCAAGAGACCAACCAGCAGCATATAAATTTGCATCTGGGTATCGAGAGGAAACATGTGCTATTGCTTCACGAACGTCTCCCGTAAATGAATCCGAAAAAAACTGTGATAGAAGTTTCATGAATACGTTTATTAAAAGCACAAAACCATTTACAAAAGATGAACATTAAGGCAGTATATAATCTGCTACAAGAAATAAAGTTGTTGATAGTCATACCTTAGGTGTGATTACAGGGCTGCGGCCACAACCACGACTGTTAAAAGCTACAACACGCCAACCCTTTTTATTTGCTGTCAATACCATATGTCTTATGTATGAATGCCCACTTCCATTTCCTAACCCTGGCTGTAATCATCCTGATACTATTATTATGTGAATAGTAAACATGTTCATTGTAACCATGGGGTAAGTGTACCCTTCCTGATCAACAAAAACTAATACACCGCTCTATATGATTTTATACCAAAAAAGGTACAACAATTTTCTTTCAGCTGGAAGAAAATTATCAATGGGTCAAACGGGTCAAAAATCACTCAAAGTTTATTGCATCTCTCTATTAAGATGCTAACTTCTATATTCCAGATTTTCATTTCATAATAATTACTGTAATAAATAAATAAATAAGTGATTGTCACGCCAATTAAGAGCCCTCGTAGTCCAACACTTTCAATCATGTCTGGAATTGAAATGTGATCTGAAGAGGGAAATACTTACCACTAAAATGAGGACGGGAGACTTGGGAGACAAGCAGCGATCATCACCAGAAACCCAATCAAGTGCAATGACTCCCTTGTCTTTAGTCCAGATACACTCACGTCGGAACCTGACATATGGGGATGGCCTGAATTTAGTGGCAAATATAGTTTCCAGGTGGACATTGGAACAAATGACAGGATATGCATCGTAAGGACGGTTTAGAGTGGTGAAAGCTGGAAGAAACGAATCCAAAGCTCCGCCGCTAACCTCAAGAGAAGGGTGGACAGACATGGTTGCAAATGCTAAGATTGTGGCAATGTGAAGATACTACAATACTACTATAGAAGATGATCAAGATCATTATGTACCATGTTTATTTATAGAGTAAATTACACCGTTCGTCCTTGTGGTTTGCGTTGACCGCAGGAGTTCGTCCTTTGACCAAAAAAGTTGCACCGTCCATCCTTAAGTGGCAAACGTTATGCGCCATTAGTCCCTCTCTCTAACGGAGCCCACTAACGATCGTTAAGTGTTGTTAACTTGTTTTTCCACAAGGGTATACCCGTCATTTCGCAACACTTATTTTTCTCTTCCAATAAACACACTAAAACACTCAAAACTTTCATATGTACAATCCAAACACATTAATACTAACACACTTTAATCCATGGTGTTTGGTGGTTTTCATCTTCTTTTCAAAGTCAAAAACACAAACTATAAACACAAATCTTTCTTACACACACCACACCATCACCTCCCTTAGTTCATCAAACCGCCACAACCTTTCAACAACCCCATTTCAAACACAAAACCATTTCAAACCGCCACAATCTTAAACACAACATGAAAACCAAAAAAAATGAAAAAGACCAGATCTGAAACCAATACAAACAAACACACGGGGAATGGAGGAAGTAGTGGATGCGGTTCGATGGTGGAGGTGGTGGTTCGCCAAAAGTGGATGATGATAGAATCCGGCGAGTGTGGTGGTTGTAAAAAATCCGACAGCGGCGGTGGTGTGACTAATTGGCTGGTTCTTGGATTTCGTACCTGATGAGGTTTATAGAATTTAGTGATGGTTTTATGAATTTGGGCAAAAAAATTTAACAAATATTAGATTTTCAAATCGATGATAGGTTTGTCTAGATCTTCAAAGATCTTTTCTTGAAATATAAAACCCAAGATCTTGAATTTGAATATTGTTATGCTTTTTTTTTCACACAGTGGGATTGCATTAGGTGGGTTTGAATTATTTGGATTTGATATAAAAGATCAGTAGCATTATGATTTTGTTGGAAAGGATTTTAATTTTTTTTTTTTTTTTTTTTTTTTTGGTCATGGGTATAAGTTTGAGAGGGATTTGATATAAGTTTGTAAGGATTTTCAGTGTTTTATGGTTATGGATATTAAGAACTTGAAACCTGAATATAACTTCTTAAATCAATATACGCCGGAATCTGCTGGTGCGCCGGATTTTGCTGGTGCTGCTATCCATTTTACAAAAAATGCGGGTCAAAAACACGTCGTTATATATATTTTGTGTCCAACTTTGCTAGTGTGTTTTTTTTAATTAAAATTCAATGGTTCTTGAATATGGGGGTTTTGATTTTATTTAGATTCATTTTTCAAGTGTGTTTAGAGATTTTTAAAATTTAACTTTGAATGAAAGAAGATGTATACGAAGATTAGAAGATGTATAAAAGAAGACAATGAAGTTAGAATATGGGTGGAAAAGACTGATATACCCTCACATGGGTGTCACATGTGTAAACTTAACGACCGTTAGTGGGTTCCGTTAGAGGGAGGGACTAATGGCGCATAACGTTTGCCACTTAAGGATGGACGGTGCAACTTTTTTGGTCAAAGGACGAACTCCTCCGGTTAACGCAAACCACAAGGACGAACGGTGTAATTTACTCTTATTTATATATATGCATAATACGAATCTTTTTTCAAAGTCAACCACCATTTAAGTCCTTGACAAATACTAATCCACTTGTATGGATACCTTGGATCCCGTGAACTCCATAATTTATATTTGAACAATTCAAATGCATAAGTTGCTTCAAGAGCATCTAATCATCATTGGCTAGTAAATTTTTGATAATATAATATTATTAAACGCAAATTTAAAGGCTAAATGTTGTTTACTAAATTAAGTGCTTTAGATGTTAAAAAAATAAATAAATAAAAAATAAAAATGAAGTGTTTTAGCTTTGATTGTCTTAATTAGCTTCTTAATTGAAAGAGATATACATTTGTGAGTCTCCAAATTAAGAGGGAATAAGTATTTTGGACCTACGGTAATCTCAATGAACGGTAATCTCAATGAAGAGGAATAAAGGAAAAGTAAACACCTTCTAAGTGGGTAAAAGGATTCACTTGATAAAATATATTAATCACGTAAACAATGAAGATGATGGAACGCGATAGAAATCTGCATTAACCTCAAGCAGTTGAACAACCCACTAAATCGCTAGAGACAAACCATAAAAGCGACATAAAACTACATACATACAATAACTAAGTCACCAATAGGACTTTGAACGTTATAAATAATGGACTTTGAACGTTATTAAATTAAGAGTAAATTACACGGATGATACTTGTGGTTTGTATTGATTTGCACTCATATTCCATTGACTTTTTTTCTTGCACCAACAATATTAGAAACTTATTACTTTAACAACTTTAGGTGCAATTTTTTCCTTCTAACTAATCAATTTCTATATCCAATGTTAAACTATATAAACGATTTATTACATGAAAACATAATTCAATTAATACAAACTCTTAATTAATTCTTGATTTAAATTCAGTTAAACCCTAAAATGATAAATTACCTCCATTTGATGATTCCTTAATACACGCGAATTCAATCATATATTCAAAACAACATAAGAGTTATTGAAAACCTAAGATTAATGAAATTATAAACTAAAAAAGCGAAAGAAAATAAAAATAAAAATAAACCTTACAATAATCAAGTATCCAATTTCATGCACTTGGTTAATTTGGTTTTCCCACATCCAACATCCTTGAACGTTTAGGTTTTGATTGCTTATCGGCAGGCTTGATTTGGTTAATGATTGATTTCTCCAACCGCTTCTTTTATTGGATCATGATAAGCTGATGCGTTTTTTTTTTTTTTTTTTTTTTGGGGGTTAATTGATTTAGGGAAAAACAGGTTTGGGTATGAATTTATTTGGGAGAAACTAATTTGGGTAAAATCAATATTCAATTGTATTCCTGGATCTTACAATAGGGTTTGAATATGATAGGGTTTGAATATGATTTGGGGAAATGGGATAACATTAAAACTGAAAGGGAGTTAATGCTGTGAGGGAAAGTAGGAGATCCGACAGTGGAGGGAGTTTTGAGGAAAAGAATGTCAGGTGTCATTTTTTCAGAATTTTGAGGGGAGATATGATTCAAACAAACTCTCCCTTATATGGAGGAGTGATATTCATATTAGTTGTTGCTCAGTGAGCATTGTTTACTAATCTATTAATAATATATTTAGTTGATTAAAACAGTTTTTTAAATTAACTATAGTATATATATATTTTTTAGTTGCAATTAATGCTTAGTAAATGCATTTTTCCAATACAAATTTAATTGCATGTTCGTTAGCTACTTGTTAACATGTGTCCACTAACCACTTGTCAGCAAAATTCAAAGTTTAAAGAGAAAAATGTAAAATGAAAACGAAAAACATATAGCCAATCAAACACTAAGTACATTTACAAAATCCAATAAAAATTGAAGAACATGATACCAAAGCAAGATTAAAACCAAGTCTAAATAACACAATAATTGTGACCTAACAAATCGAAATGTAAGGAAAATGGTAAAAAAGACTCAATTTACCACTTTTTCCTTTGTAGCGTCAAACTTTCTTAATTTTCCTATTAGAAGATCCAACTTTCTTAATCATCCTATCAGATGATCCAACTTCCTTAATCTTTATATTCAGAAAGATCCAACATCTTTAATTTTCCTATTGTCACCTCACTTTTTTGCACTACAGGCCTACAATAAGAAAATTAAGAAAGTTAGATGTTACAATAAAAAAATTAAAAGTTTGATATCTGCAAAACAAAAAAATAACAAGTTGTATGCTTTTTTAGACCATTTTCCTAAAATGTAACATATTAAGAAGAAAGCGAGGAATAGAGGCTGCCATTCAATGAAATCAATTCTAACATACTAACCAATAAATCAACATGAATAATGTATAAAATATTTAATTCTAACATATCGAAAATTATTCAATACTGGCGGCCAATTATGTGAGAATTATTAATGTTGCTTTTAATGATATCAACTTCCTCCCAACCGGTCAATCTTATCTTGTACTCCTTCCGTCCTCGGTTTTTATTATATCTATATGTATATTACTTATAATTAAGTGATGATCTTCTTTAAATTTTTAATACGTCATTAATGTGTTTTTTAAGATTACAATTTTAATCGTAATGTATACAATAAATCGCTTTTACTAATTTATCTTCCACAACATTTTAACGCTTCATTTATTATTTCTTTTGAATTAGTTTAGTTTTAATGCAAAACGCATATAAATGAATATGATTTTAAACGCATGTAAAACTACAAAAGTTCAAAACTATTATTATATCGTAAGAGTGTTTGAGAACCAATCTAAATAAATTTTGAATTATTTTAAATAAAATTAACCACAAAGTAAAACGCTTTTTTTTTTAAATGTCGAACAGTTTTTTAAACAAATGATGCAGATGTAAATTCACAGTGGTAATTTATTTGATTTTATACATATTACATATCTATATCTATCTACTTATAATTTGGAGGATTACCTCTCTCATAAATTTTTTAAGATGTCATTAATGTGTTTTAAGCATTACAATTTTAATGACAATGTATACAATAAATTGCTTTTACTAATTTATCTTCCACAACATTTTAATACTTCATTTATTATTTCTTTTGAATTAGTTTAGTTTTAATGCAAAATGCACATATAAATGAATATGATTTTAACACGCACGCAAAACTACTAAAGTTCCAAAACTATTATTATATCGTAAGAGTGTTTGAAATCCAATCTAAATAAATTTTGAATTATTTTAAATAAAATTAACCACAAAAGTAAAAAGCGGTTTTTGTAAATGTCGGACAATTTTTTTAAGACAAATGATGCAAAGTTCTAAGTGCTAATTCAATGATTAATATATTAGTATATTAATTATTATACTTTTCATAGATAACTCTAAATGATTATTAAAACATGTAAGTTTTCTTTACATTATAAACATTCTTTATTTATATCTTCTATCTACGACGAGTGTTATAAACAATATTAATGATTCAAACATTTTCATAAATATATACTTTACAAGATGTATACATTATAAGTACTCTTTTATTTATATTTTATATATATATGGGACAAGTGTAATAAACAATATAAATGATACAAACATGTTCAAAAATATATATATATATTTAAAAAAAATGTTTCACTTACTCATATTACTGACCACTATCAACTAATTTGACCATAACCCCATAACATTATTGATCTACGCAACGCAAAATCACGCCACTTTCAATTGTTTTTATATGAATTAGTTTGATATTATCAACCACTTTTTTTAAAGTTCTCAAACTCATTATATTTTCTTTATTGGTAAAGTTATTGTAAGAGGAAACATAAAATTGAAAACATTTTTGCGAAAAATTTTATTACTTTATACCCGTATCGCAACGCACCTGATACCTACTATAATATTCTAAAGAGTTGAAAATATGCGACATGAAACTTTTGACATCCGCAAATTTATCGTCGCATAAAACGTTTCAGATTATAAAGCATGATTTATTGAAAAATTTTATTTGAGTCTGCCGCCGTATGGCATGGTACCTTGCTATTTTATTATTATACATATTTATTTGTGGGTTTGGATTTGGATTTAGTTTATGATTTGAAATTGGTTTAAGATTTTATTTATAAAAGGTATAAAGAAAAATATTTGTTTTTAGAGTTGGGAGTAAAATTATAGAATAAGATTTTATTTATAAAAGGCATAAAGAAAAATATTTGTTTCAAGACTTGGGAGTAAGATTTGGATTTGGAACGCAGTAGAACCGAGCCTCGAGCTCGAGCTCGCTGTAGCTAAGGCTCGGCTGTTTATATATATAAATCTCGGGCTTGGCTCGAGCTCGTTTGAGCCTCATAATTTGAGTTCGAGCTCGGCTAGTGAAAATTTTCACAAGCTTGAGCTCGGCTTGGGCTCGACTAATTTATATGATGTGTTAAAGAAAACATAGTTTAAATAGAGCTTGGCTCGTTAATTGCATAAAGCTCGAGCTCGTTTACGACTTTTAAGCTCGTTTATACATATAGACAATAGATATACGTATATATTACTAGGGCTCGTTTAGGCTCGCGAGCTTACACGAGCTTTTTGTATAGAGCTCGGGCTCGAGCTCGATTATTAAATGAGACCAAACTTAGGCTCGAGCTCGGACTCGAGCTCGTTTAGACTCGGCTCGTTCAAGATTTTTACCGATCCGATCCCAAGCTTTTTACGAGCGGCTCGGCTTTCATAATATGCGGTGAGAAACAAAATAATGGAAAAGAAATAAAAACGTACGAATGACCAAAAGAGGTGAGATCTATGCAAAACACCTAGTATCTAAATAATAAACCACATCATCTCAACCATCCAAACTCCTTTCATCCAACGGCCTAGATGAAATCTGAAAATAATAAATAATGGCAAATAAGTAATTTCCCTCTCTACATAAAAGGAAAAATATATTTCTTCATCTCATTTTATCAAACTACTTTCTCTCATAAAAATACATAAATCTACTTTCTCTCATCTCTCACGGAATCACCATAACATTACGGAAAAATCATCTGAATCACAATCAACCCGTCTTCATCGACCATGCTTACGTCGAAGATCCGATCTATTAGCGTCGATCTGTAGGCGATTTGAACCGCCAATCTGTTGTTGTGCCGTCGATCTGTTATTCCGCCGTCGATCCGTCGTCCTCCGTCGATCCGTCGTCCTCCGTCATTGAATTATTGAATTAGATATGTTGTAAGTGATTCACACTATCCATTTTTAATATGTACTTATTGAATTAGAGTATGTGTTGTGAGATTTGAATTCAGATTTGTTATACTAGTTAGTCGCCCTCCAACTGTTTGATAAAATGCTTGTTTAGTTGTATTGATTTTATTTTATTATTTTGTTTTTTATTAAAGGTAGTTTGAATTAGGTTTTTAATGGATGTCCAAACTATTAAAACTCATAACATATGCATGAGTTGTGAGCCTGGTAGATTTAGGAATGTAAACATGTTGGTTCTTTGTAAGTAAATGGGATTTGTTATTAGAAAAGTGTAAATCCCTTGAGATTTTGTTTTAGTTGTGTAATGTTATGAGAAAAGTGAAAATCTCGTGGGATTCATCAAATAGTCACATGTTATTCAGCAAGAATCCCATGGGATTCAGCATGAATCCCATGTGATTCATTATGAATCCCATGGGGTTCGGGATGAATTTTAAGTCTTTGATTCTTGTGTTTTACATGTTATTCAGCATGAATCCCATGTGATTCATATTCATTATGTATCCCATGGGATTGACTAATGAATCACTTGAGATTCACGATGAAATTTAGTTCTTTAATTCTTGTGTTTTACATGTTATTCATCATGAATCCCATGGGATTCATTATGAATCCCATGGGATTGACTAATGAATCACTTGAGATTCATGTTGAATCACATGTGATTCATTATGAATTTTAATTCTTTAATTCTTGTTTTAAAAGGTCGCATACTATAGAAGATGGGTGGTGGTATGTACTTGTAGGCATTTTGTCCGATACGAAGGAGAGCGCAATGAAAGGAGAAAAGAGTGAAAGAGAAAAACACTTCAAGTTAAAAGAAACAAATGAAACCTTGTGGCCATTATGAAGAGAAGACCAACTTGCATACAAAACAACTTGTCCGATGAACCCAAAGGCAAAGAAAATGCAAAACCATTGATGTTTGAACAAATTTAAGTTACTCATATTCTTGTTTTTGTTAATTCTTTTCTTCTTTACTTGAATATTTAAATGATTTGATGTTTGAATAAATTTAAGTTATTTACATATTTGAATTTTTTTTTTAATTAGAATATTCAGATGATTGATAAAGAAAATTCTTGTATGGATCATGTTTGTTACTTATATTCAGTTTTAATAACTTGATCACATGGTTAATTTGTATGAATCGCATGAGATTCTATATGAATCACATGGGATTTATACAGAATCATATGGGATTCATCAAAGAATCCCATGGGATTTCGTATTAATCTCATGTGATTCTTTGACGAATCCCTTGTGATTCATACAGAATCCCATGTGATTTTTATATGCTTTACACAACTAAAATTGAACCCAAATAGAGTGTCTTATAACATTACACAACTAAAACTGAATCTCAAGTGATTAATCCTTAATCCCATGTAATTCATGGAATCTCTTTATTAAAAAGTTGAATGTTGTTATACAGAATCCTATGTGATTCTCTCTGATCCCTTGGGATTCATATAGAATCCCATGTGATCTATAAAGATACTTGACGTGCATCTTTTATGTGATTCATATAGAATCCCATGAGATTCTTTGATGAATCCCATGGGATTCTTTGATGAATCACTTGTGATTCATTCTCTATCCCATGTGATTCATATAGAATCCCATATGATTCATAGAGAATCCCATGTGATTCATACAGATTACCAATGTGATCAAGTTATTGAAAGAGAATATAAGTAACAAACATGATATATTCATAAAGTAAACAAGATATATTCAAAGTAAACAAGAATTTCCTTTGCCAATCATCTATATATTCAAGTAAAGAAGAAAAACAACTAACAAAAACAATAATATAAATAACAACATCAGGTGCCTTCTCATTTTCCGTATCAGTAACAACATCCGGCGCTTTCTCCTGAACAAACACCCGGTGACTTCTCACGAACAAAAGCAGACACCTTCTCCTTCTCCTCAACAACAACCGCCTTTCACGCTTAACAGCAATTGGAGACTTACCATTAGGATTAAGCGTGTTAGGAATTCAAATTCCATGTGAAAGTGTCGGTCCCAATTATGGTCTAGCATATGTTGGCTAAATGAGCGTGTAGTTATTTACGTTATTTAGTAGTTTATTAGTTAGTTTGTAGCGTAGAATAGTTTAGTGTAACACCGTGGAGGAAGGATTCGTCTTTACCCACCGTATGCACGATCCACGTCCGGCGGGAGGGCGTAAGCTTTGTAACTATAAATACCCTTCCATCCATGGAAGGGTGGTGCTCTTTCAATCTAATCTTTCATTTTGTAAAGCAAGTCTCTACCAAGAACACCCTCTCACTCTTTCTCTCTAAAACATGGCATACTTGTATAATCACCATCCAGGCACCGAATCATCAAACACAATAATATTTACGATCCTACAATTGGTATCAAGAGCCATGGTTATTGTGTGTTGTTGATTTGTGTGGTTTCATATCATGGTTATGTTTTTTATGATTTATGTGGGTGTTTGGTTCATTTGTTAAAACTGTTTTTGGTAATTTTTGAGGGTCGGAAAACTTTTTCATTCTTATGGTTAACAGTCTTGTACATGTTTCTTTGTATCTCTTTTGGTTCAAAATGTCCTGGTCATACATGTCAACATATCTGTCTTGGTCAATAAACTGGTCCAAACAGAATATTTCTTTACATGACATCTTTGTACCAATCTGTGTCTGGTGAGATTTTTTGTGTGGTCTAAAACAGTAAAAAGAAAGAGCTTTTCTGCTTTTTCTAGTTATATGAATCTAGTCATAATATGTGGTCAAAATGGGTCAAACATGTGTCCTTATGATGCATTTTTCCGGGTTTGCTATGAATATGGTCGAAACATCGTGGAAAAAATAAAATGGTCAAATCTTCTTTGTTGTTCATGTTAGCGAGTTGTGCATATCTTGCTTTTGACTATTGAGTCAAAAGCGAGTTGGGTTTAAAGAAGCCAGTTGTGCACTTGTTTTTTTGAAAGCGAGTTGATAACTGAATACATTAGCGACTTGTCACTATATTGATAGAGACTTGAGTAAAGTAGCGATTTGAGTAATGTAGCAACTTGTATTTACAAGTTAGCGGTTTGTAATGAAAAAAAAATATGTTAGCGACTTATGACAGAAAAAGAAGTAGCGACTTGTGCTTGAAAAAGTTATAGCGATTTGTCTTTAAAATCTAGCGACTTGTGTGTTTTGACTTATCAAAGTAATGTAGCGACTTGTCTCTAACCTATAGCGACTTGACAGTATCAAAGAAAGAGATGGAAGATAGTGTTGACTATTAACCACAATACCATAACCAAGACTCTTAATCTCATGTTCTAATCCATCATCAGTCAAATAAGGTAAATGAAAACGAATGAAAAAAAGAGGCTACATCAACAAGACTCAAAACTCAAAGAAATGTGCAATACTCTCATGATCTCGTTTCTCGTTTACCATCAAAGAATCGATCAAATGAACTCAACCAAGCGAGATACTCTTCACGGATCTATGTCTATTCTTTCATTCTAAGACTCGATCAAGATCAAGAATAGTAAAATGACTAAACAAAATAATCATATACATGATCTCAAACTCCTCATGGTTAAATGATTTCTCTGTGACCTTTTCAGATCCAATCAAACCAACGGTAATTCATCATTGATCAAAATGTTTTACTAATATTCGAAATAAAAGAAGTGAAGTTAACAATATTGTTAACCCAAATCTTTGATTCGTTAAAAGGTGAACTATCTAAACCTCTTGAAATGTGTTTTTATTCGAACTTCAAGTCAATGGAAAATAACAATTATGTTATCTTCACATAACTCGTTCGTTTAAATCAACTACATAATCAATACTTGAGAAGTTTAACCAACCTGTATCTCATCGAATGGTCTGGTGCCAGAAAACCTCTCGTAGCCATCTCGTGGTTGTTTCATGACCTCGAGCCAACCACTCGTGCGAGCGAGGCCATTGAGATGTTTAAAGTATATTCTTTGTGTGATCGAGCGATTGAGATAAAGAGAGCGGATGTTATGATTTTAGGGTTTGGTGGTATTTCGGTGGAGATGCGATTTGGAGAATATTTAGTAAAGAGGCGCAGTTTTATGAGAGTGATTAGGGTTGCTAAAGTTTAGGCATTATGTGATGTTTGTGAGTTTATATACCGTGATACCTAAGGTTTTCTTAATTAGGGTTTTCATGTGATTCCTAAGGTTTCCTGCTAGGCCGTGTACTTGTTCTCATTCGAGTGGATCAATTTGTTACTTGGACTGTATTGGGCTTCATACATGGGAGTTGGGCTGTGTACAATTTTATGATGTTACTTGGTTGGGCCGTTTATTATTTTAGGTTTTGGACTTTGTGTGGAATGAGATTAAATTGACATGGTTGGGAAAATATTCTATCATCCGAATTTTTCTCATCCAAAGAATTATTTATATACAAAGTTTTAATAACTTCAATTTTATGAGTACTCAATTCCGGATGAGCTTTGAATATCGGACGTGCTAATTTTAAGTGTGCTTGAGTTGGATGAACATGATGTTGTGTTAATCCGGATGTTAGACTAAGACTCGTGGAGCAGGTAATGTTATTATTCGTTCATGGAATGCAAGTTGATAACGAGACTTGTTGAGTCATGTGAATTTTAATATGAGATGTGATTGTGAGAATGGATTGGATGAGATTTGTTGAAGAGATGTGATAATAATGAGATTTGGGTTGATGATAAGATTTGTTGTGGTGCGCGATTTGATACCTTGGTTTATACATTATCACGGAGGATTTTATTTCACGGCTTGAATTGTTTATTGATATTGTTGATGTTGGATAATAAACCGCTGATGAACCGCTGCATGCTCCGTAAAATGATATTCACCCAAACCAAAGTTGTCATAACATGTTCAAACCGACATTGTTTACGGTTTTGTCTTGCTTTTGTAAAATCCGTGAAGAATCTATTTCTCGGTTTAAATCATAGACTTGTAAATCCGTGACAATGGAAACATCCGGTAATAGTAAAGTGCATTTCGGATCTATCTTACGGTTTATTCTTTGTTTTGTAAAATCCATGAAAGAAACTATTTCTCGGTTTAAACCATAGAGTTGTAAAATCCGTAATGATGGAACCATCTTGCGAAGAGAAAGTGTAATACGGATCTTACTTGATCTTTGGTGCTACGGTTTCGCTTGAAGAAGGGATAAAAGAGTGTATTTCATGAATTGGATGTGTGTTTGGATATTCGTCATGGTAGTTTGGTTATTACATGGTTTTACGGGGTTATGTGTTTTTAACCATGGTCGGGATGAAACCATTATCAAAGTTCATTTAAATGTCAAAGAAGGCTAGATTTGAGCTTTTAAACAGAAGATGTGACAACGGCGTTAATTCACTATTATTTATTTGAAGTTGAAGTGAAATATCACGGGCAAGTGTACTTAGTATCTGAAGGTATCGGGGATGGTTGGATGAAGATTATTCATGATCCTTGTTCGAGCTTATTATCAAAAATGAAGACTTGGAAATCTAGTTATTGTTGGGTGTCTTTTACCTTTTCTTTTACCACTTGGGGGAATTGGGGTCTTACCACCACAAAATAACTATCATTTTAAGGAGTTACATTGTAGTGCTCAGTGTCACATTCAATTGTGGATCTTCAAGAGGTGATGTACGTCTTATACTTGATGGTTGGTTGGTTGAAGAGTATAGAGTACTTAGAGATTCAAATGGGCATGAATTCTCATCACCGCTCTTTGTTACATATGTACAAGTTTAAGTCACGAGTTCGGGATAGTTTACTTCAGGGTCAAATTCATCATATTGTGTTTTCTCCATCAGTTGTCACGACAAAAAGCCTACTGAATGATAATGGGGTTGATTACATGTTTTGCCAAGAGATGATGAAAAGAGAGAGATTATGACGTTTGAACACAACAGTTCAAGCCTCGTACCTCAAAGAAAAGAAAAGTGTACGTTTCCGTGCGCTTTATCTTGGAAAGAAGAGAAATCTTCTTATGACGTATGAACACAACAGTTCATGCCTCGTACTCCAAAGAAAAGAAATGTGTACGCTTCAGTGCGCATTATCTTCCGAAGAAGAGAAATCTTCTTATTATGACCATTCTCATCAACATGCTTCATGCTTTTTCCATGCGTTTCAGTCATCAAGTGAACCGGACTACCGTTGATTGTTTTTCTTATTCCACTTGCTCATCTATAATGACGATGGCGACATCATGTGCTAATTTTGCGGGGGACAAGTGTGAAGAGACTACATTTTAAAGATTTTCACTTGTTTAATCAAGAATGGCATCTCCGTATGCAATTCTTGAGGGGGAGAAGAAGTGTGAAACTACTGCATGTTGATTTATATTAGAGAATAAATGGTCAAACGGCTCCAAACTCATGTAAGAACCGAGCTTCTTCTTATCGGGTCATCTTCACATGGAGTTCTTCTCTAAGAGCCGTTGGTTGACATCTTCATCTGGCCGATTTGATTAATGACAAAGTGCTTCAGATTCGCGGGTGATTTCCTTAATGAACATCTTTCTATTCTTGTTTGATTGGGAGGATTTGAGTTAAGGGATTTGCTATTTGTATGTTAACGGAATGCATTTGGTGAGTTGAAGATGTTGACTTTCTATTCCTCAATGGACAATCTTGAAGAAGGTCGAGTCTGATCATTTCTACTTTCTGTTTGCATGATTAGAAGACTAAAGGCGAGTTGCATTTGATTATCTAAAGACTTCTTCTTAATCGGGCATTTATCAAGCAGTTGTCGGTTTAGGGAGAGCACTAATTGGGGAGAGTGAAAAGCGAGTAAACCAAATAGGGGAAGGAGACACGTATCTAAGCGAGTAAACTTGCGAACTTAATACTTCTAAGTGATTGAAGAAATCCGGGAAGACGAATGTCATTACCACGAGAAACTCAAGCTTTGACTCATGGCGTTTAATGTTCTTATTCCAACTACGTGGGGAAGTGATGTTAGAAAGTTTCTAAAGATAAAGAGGAACACAAGTATGACATATTCGGGAGATAAATGTATAACATGAGGAGGTGTTATCATTTTTCTTTACGTAGGAATGTGTTTACTTGATTCTTGAGCTTCATACACGATCATCGGGAAAGCCATTGTTTACTACAAACTTTGGGAGGTGTTTTCTTCCGGGCATGATGTGTATTCGGGAGAGTTCTTGGATATTGGTGTACTTGGTTTTGAGCTTCATACACGATCATCAGAGAAGAAAGCCATTGTTTACCACAAACATTGGGGAGGTGTTTTCTTTTCGAGCATGATGTGTATTCGGGATAGTTCTTGAGCTCTATTCTAAGAGACGGGCTGCATCATTTCAACTACTCGGGGGAAGTGGTCTCTTGACACCTTTTGGAATAGATTGCGTCGACTTGGTGGTTATGAAATTTGAGAAGATTATTTATGAGTGGGATGATACATTCATCGTTCTTGTTGATGATATAACCCGAATCCGAGAATCTCGATTATCGTTCTTAAAAGGAGCGGCGGATTTATGATAATGGTGTACTCCTCTGTGCACCGGCTAAAACAAGCTTGAAATAGAACTTTGAATCTGCTCATCTAATGGATTTTCGGTTTGGGGGGAAGCTACCAATGTCTCACTTTCAAGTGGCTCAATTTCTCTCTTCGATTCAAGAGCCTTGGAAGCTTTGGTGTTGAATGTTTAAGACATGATGACTTCTATCTTCTACAACGGGGCTGCTCGATATCCTTATCTCGGTACTCGTATCATTATCTTCTTAAACTATATCATCTATTCTATCTAAATATTTATCAAAAGAAAATAGAAAAATAGAAAACCAACAAAACAAAATAGAAAATATAAAATCAACAAAAATCCATAAAAATCAAAAATTTAAAAATACCAAAATATGTTTTCTCAAGACATGTCTTACGTATCGATAACATCTACGTTTTTAGAAATGTCATTCAATAATGTACGTGACCATAGATGAAGTTCGAGCGTAAGGTGTATATATTCTTTTCTAAACATGTCTAAAACTATGGCTGCGATTATTTCGCATCAGAACCCGAGCTTAAACCATGGTTTGCTATTATTTCGAGATAGCAACCCGCTCTTCAAGAAAGGAAAGTCTTGCTAAACCAATTTTCAAAAATTTTGTGCACTTATCCTAAAAACAAAACAATGAAAGCATGTCGTCAAAAGATCATTGTTCTTACACAAATGTTTTTCCTTCTATAAATTCTTGAGAAAAAATATGTGTTGTTTTCAAAATGGTGGTAAATGAGTTGCTTGTAAATCAATCAGTTGAGTTTTTCGTAAAATTGAAAACTCAATCAATGACTTCAGTAGCTTTTAAACTTTTAGAAAAATAAGTCATTGATTGAGGGGAGAATGTTTTGAAATTTATATCATCTAACAGGCTTTCTTTATTATCCTCGTGCTTAATTAAAATGATATTTGCCTATGTCGAAGGAATAGGAATTTAGGATATGATTGTTAGGATTAGATGATTAGAGTTTGATAAACACATAAATCCCATGCCTTATATGAACTGATTGTTAAGTTGGATTGACTTTTATTAGTCGATTCTTTGTTTGGGTGATGTCGACCACCATATATCTGTTTGTGCTTACTAACGTCACGAGATATCATGGTTCACAAGAATGTTCCCGATCCGGATCCCACAAATGAAGATGATTGGATGCGAAGGAAAGGGGTAACTATATCTTGGGTTGAAAAATGAAGAAAAGGAGCTTAATTTGACTTCTATGGAGAGTTGGCATAAAATGCAGCGTAAGAGGTCTCAACCGCATCGCCAGGATGGTTTTTTCATCATCAAATGAAGAAACGGAGCTTAATTGGACCTCTATGAAGAGTTGGCATGACAAATGCAACGAAAGAAGTCTCACTGCATCAGCAGATGGTTTTTCTTCTAAACCCTCAGCAACAACAACAAAAGCAGCTCAACCACCTAACATATCTTTGTGCAAGACAAGTAGTGAATAGCACCATTTTTAAACAATTTTGAAAAATATTGTTTTGAAAATGAAAATTATTGTTTTTGAAATTAAATTGGATTCAAAGTTTTGAAATTAACCGGACTTTATTTTGTCAAATCTTAAGTGATTTCAAATTAAATACTTTCATATGATATTTCTTCATAAAAGTCCGGTTTGTACGAAAATAAGTGGTGATCTAAAGATTTAATGTTATGTCATGGTATGATTTTCTTTAAAACTCAAAGATCCTTCACAATGAAATTTTTTCTGTTCTTGTTTGATTGTGAAATTGTTTTATTTTACTTAAAGATCTCTTAAAAACTATCATACCTGACACTAACAATATTTAATGTCGAAAAAATGTTCCTTATCCATCATTTTTCAAAATTAAATCCAGCCACGTCTTTCCTCAAAGTTTTCCAAATGATTTAAATCAATCGGGATCCAAAATCTCAATTGGTTTGAAATTTTTGATCAGGGGAGAGATCGTGATTTAAATCTCAAATCGGTTTTAAAGGGTGATTGTTTCTAAAGCACTCCTTTCTTCATGTGCCAAACGATTTTTAAATACATTATGCACATGATTGTGGAGGAGCATTTAACCATAAACTAGATGAGTTTTTAAATCAGGCACATTTTCTCCCATGTTTTCTAAACCTTATTAAATCACCTGGGATCTAAAATCTCAAAGGGTTTGATATTTTTATCGGGGAGAATTTGTGATTTAATAAAGAAATCGATAAATGATGATCGTTTTGATTCAAAGTGCAAGTTCTCTAATATGTGCCAAACTCTTTCGTATATCGATGCACATATTGAGGGGCGAATGGTTCTATTGGCAATCGTGAAAAGTACTTCAAAACCTCTTGCCTCTATGTGATAAAATTATTTTAAATATCCTCGCACATATTGAGGGGAGAATTTACCAAAGAAAATCAAATGGCTTTTTCCATGGAAATTGTGATCAAGAATTTATTTCAAAAGAACTCTTGCCTCCATGTGATAAACAATTTCAAGAATCGTAAGAGCACATGTTGAGGGGGAGAATTTCTAAATGATCAAAGCTATTAAGGTACAAAATGTTTTTATTTTATATCACAAGTACCTTGATTGATTTTCCAAATGATTTTTCAATTGTTTCGAGAAGGAAAGAACAATACCAAAAAACTGACCAATTTACTTTATGCATGGTGTTATAAGGATGGTTAGGTTAGGTATTCGTTCCCACGATCCTGCCAGAGCCGGAGGGATCTACCCATGGATAATCCACTAGATAGTGTAGAGTCCTTAGGTATGATGAAAAAAAGAGAAAAGTGAGATATGGGAAGAGTGCGGACTGAGATAGATCTAGAACTGGAATAAACCCACCAAGGTTCTAGTTATGAAGTCTCGGTAAGCATCAGGGGTTGAAGAATGAAAAGAAATGAATGTGAAAAAGGGTGAAAAGAAATAGCCTCGAATAATTCAACCTTAGAGGCGTAAACCGGGTTCAATTCATATACTCTTGGTTGTTACTAAGGTAATGTTGGTATTGAAGACAAGACGTCATGGACCCAGTGACGCACTACACTAAACTTCCTAAGCTACTCAAGTTCCTCTTAAAAGGGCTTGTGTCATTCATGGGGAACCGACATCATCTATCGACTTTCTCTTAGAGATTGTTGATATTGAAGAAGGAGACCCTCTCCCTAGTCTCCGGCATAGGAACCAAATGTGTACTATTGAGTCTAGAGCCAAGAGATCATCCACAATATCTCATTAGGACACTAAATTAATGAAGACTTGCTGTTTCACACAATGTGGAAAGTAAGTATATATTAAGAGTCCCACGCATTATCCTTGTGGTATTGCGGAACATCCGAGTGATATGTAAAAGTATTCACGATGAAGATGGAAATCCTTCAGAGCCAACATCAAACAAGCTCTTGGTGGGTGACATGTGAGATCTTTTCTAAAGATCAAACTTGTGGCGGATAGAAGCGATGGGGCGATTCACTCGTGAATCAACCTTGGTCGAGAAATGAATTGGCGAATACTTTTGGAAAAACCATTCGATGTGCAAATCTTCTTTTCTAGCGCGCCGAATGTGTATTCATGTTTTCAAACACAAAAAGTATATCTGATTGAAAAATACTTTTGGAAAAACCTTTCGATGTGTGAATATCTTCTTTTATCTAGCACATCGAATGTGTACTCATTTTCTAATACAAAAAGTATTTTGATTGAAAATTGATCTTTCTCATAAAACCTTCGTCGTATTGCAAAACTCTTTCTTCTAAGCAATACGCGATTGTTTTCAAATCAATTTTCATCAATCGGTGAATCTCGATTATTTGGTTCACTCGCTCCGTGTTGTCTTCTTTGAGACGTTTCGGTTTGAGAACAGCTAGTACAACTGTGAAACCACATCAAGGAGGTTCTTTGGAACTCTACGATCACGAGCGATGCTTGTACTAATCAGCGGGGAACCGTGGTCGTGTACCTCAATTCAGCGAAAGTGATCAAAGACACTTTCGTGTGTTTTATTGCTAATCGTTGTTTGCGGTACATTTGGAAGGTTGCGGTGATCGAATTGAGAAGTCAATCCAAAGCCGCATGCTTACAACATCCACACTTAATTGAAGAAATCATGGTGGTGCATATCTACATAACACGGCTCGATATTTTATACTATGCTACCTCTTCTTGCTACAAATATCATGAACCAATAAAGCTTCCGCTACTCTGATGGAAAGATGTCATGATCCTGAAAGTGTGAGCATGTCGGTCCGAAAGTCACAACATCACATCAAGGCAACACTACAAAGGGTGATCCAGAGATTTACTATGGCTGATGATCTTAATTAAAGCTCGAAGATCATCAAGATGTGGATCAGTTCAAAGACCTCCACTGAAAGTACAAAATAATCGGACAATGAAGAGTCACTACAAAAGCACAAAGATTGCAGAACTTGAAGAATTGAAGTCTACGAGCTCAGAACTAAAGTCAAAGATAGAATGCTAGGATGCAAAATGTATTTCATGGGGTGCCTCCCTTAGGGGGAGATTGTTAGGAATTGGAAATTCCATGTGAAAGTGTCGGTAACCCCAATTATGGTCTAGCATATGTTAGCTCGTAGACGTGTAGTTATTTACGTTATTTAGTAGTTTATTAGTTAGTTTGTAGCGTAGAATAGTTTAGTGTAACACCGTGGAGGAAGGACGGGTCTTTACCCACTGAATGCCTGATCCACATTCCGATAGGAGGACATAAGCTTTGTAACTATAAATACCCCTTCCATCCATGGAAGGGGTGGTGCTTCTTTCAATCTAATCTTTCATTTTGTAAACCAAGTCTCTACCAAGAACACTCTCTCACTCTTTCTCTCTCTAAAACATGGCATACTTATATAATCACCATCCAAGGCCAACCGAATCATCAAACACAATAATATTTACGATCCTACAAACTGAAACAACGACGTCGGGTTCAAAACTTTATTAGCAGGTTTGTCCGTTGACTAACGCATATCCTTGGTAATCCACTTCTTTTTCCTAGGCAAACCACTAGCAGTAGCATTAAGAACACCTAACATAAAAAAAACATAAAGCATTAGTTATACAATAAAAACGCATTAAGAATCACATGAGATTCTATATGAATCTCATGGGATTCAGAATGAATCACATGGGATTCAACATTAATCACATGGATCAAGTTATATGTTACAAGTCATGAAGCAAGTTATATGTTACAGCAATCTTGTATATCCAACATAAACAATACAATCAAGTCGCTAATAACCAAGTCCATAATTCTAAAAGTCTGAAATGAGCATCCACCTTATTCTTCAAATCATTCATCAACTCCTTAATTGGCCTTATAATACTGAATTTTCAAATCATCTTAGGACTAGTGAATAGAATTCAACTAACTTTAGTCTCACAAATATGCGTTCAGCCTATAAGCAGTCAGAATCATGTGACAACTTTTCAGCTATTCAGTTTTCACTTTTCAAAAACCGTTAGAACAAGTGAGGGTTACTATTTCAAACCTTGTGTGTGCATCTATTATGTACAAAAATGATCACAAAAGCAGCCACCCAACTATAAGCTATATATTTTGAACAAGATCATGTGGTGGTGTATACCTCCAGTATTACCACGACCTCCAGCATTATTCTGATGAAAGGAGTAACTTTTGTTAGTTTGTAATAATATATGCATTCAAGCAATTGATATTATCATTTTACCTATAGAAATATCACTTGCAATTTGTGTTCTGTTTATTCAATTATTTAATACACAGTAGTAGTCATTACTGTTTTAGTATAACATGTACATGTCCCTTCCATCCCTCTATTAGTACTTTGGTTCAGTATTAAACATTAAAAATCAACCAACACTACTTGAAGCCAATGCAGCATATACATCATAAAGAGGTGCACAAATACTTGAACTAAATAGATAATTAACCATTAGCGGTCATTTATATTCGTAACAGATCAATGACGTCATCAATACAACCGGAATGTAACAACCGGCTGATTTTAATTGAATGATTCTCACAATTAGGGTTTCACGGTGGTTTAGGAATCTGAGAGAGATGAGAGAGACGAGTGTAAGTGTGTGTGTACAGGGGGTTAGGTAGAAAGTATGGAATGACTAAAATGCCCTTAGTATATTTGTTCATTTTAATCTAAATCGTTTGATGGAAGAAGGATGGATGGTTGAGATCTTGTTATTTGTTCTTTAGATAAATCTTGTTTCGTATGGAACTTTTGTCATGACGAAAAAAGTAATGCCATAAGGCCCATCATGATATTTGTTAAAACACTTTACATAAGACTAGCAGGGTACCCGCGCGGTGCAGCGGCGGGTACCCTATAACTAAATTTTTGGCGAGCGATTATTTTAGATTATACGTTTTCCGTGATTATAAGTTTATAACTTTACGGATGATGAGAATTTTAGATTGAAATAACTTTATGAATTATCAATGTATTTCATATAAAATAGCAATGTGTATGTGCAATCGTTGTATTCGAGTGGTAGTTCTTGTTCGGAGTTGGGTTTTTAGATGTTGAGGCTATGTTGGTGACGTGAGGCATATGTAACAGAGGTTGTTTTATTTGTGATTATAGTTCACTGTTGTGAAATGTGAGGATAGGTTTTAGCTTAGAGAAATAGATGTCAGTGGTCGGCTCTTGGTGGTGCTTGGCTCATGGTAAGCAAGCATTTTCAAGAGAAAGTGAAGATTGAAGATGAGAAAGTGAATATGGTTTTGTTTTTTTAGTTTTAAGAGTGGTGTAATTTATATGAATATTAAAGGGTTGTTACAATTTTATAGTTTATCGAATTGAATGACATTTAATTTTTTTGGTTGTTATAAGTTTATAGATTTTAAGATATTTAATTTTTTAGGCTGTTACAAGTTTATATAATTTAATACATGTTAGTACAAAAAGTCTAACGGGTTGTAATGGGTATGAATGCAGCTTGCCGGACTGGGCCAACAATCTCCTAATGGGCTGATCTTGTACTAATCCAAGTAGTTTTGAATGATGTCCCTGCACAAGAAAGATATACCGTTAGTCTTACCGTGGGGACGGACCCCACGATTAGACTCCGGCGTGAGAGTAAGTACACATTCTTGAGGGGGAAATAAGAGTATGTGTGTGTGCAATTATGAGAGAGAAATTTGTACCTTGTATGGGGATTAGAGCCCCTTTTATAGGCGAGGTTTACCGCTAGGGTTTCTTAGATTCTCGCATGTAGTGGTTAGTCGCCGGAGCCGGACCCTTGGCGGACAAGGTTTCGTGTCAATCGCGGATGCGGACGTAAGATGTCTAACGGTGAAGGCTCATTTCATTGTGTATCTTACGTGCCTCTTGAGGTCCGGACCATAGCCAATTTCGTCATTGGGCTTACTGTAGGCCCAGGTTTTATAGTTATCTTATAGTTATTGGGCCTGAGCCTAGTATGTGTATAGTATGTATTGGGCCTAGTAGGCCTGTTAAACATACTATACGTCAACAAGTCCCCCCAGTCTAGTATGTGCACTGCGTGCGGATATTGTCGCGTGCGGTGGATGCTACTTGACTTGAGTTGACTAAGCACTTTTCCATTCCGTGCGTTTTTTTTAAATGCTTCTTCTCCTTTAGGAACTGCTACGTCATCCAGTCCCCCAAGTCTAGTAAGTGCACTGCGTGCGGATATTGTCGCGCGCGGTGAATTTAATTTAGACTATTTCCTGCAGATCGTTTCCTCTTCCGCACTCTTGAAGCGTTTTCTTGACGCTCCCTTTTCTTGGAAAGTGTTTTTTACAACGTGGACGGTTAACAACTTTTCACGTTCTGGTTGATTTGACTCTGTGGGCCATTGGTCTTCCACCATCCTTATCCCGTGTTTTTGATTTAGGTCGTTGGATCAGATTGCTTTTGGACGCGTGTCCTCCTTTAGGGTTTTTTTTGGGGGATCACCGTTCCGCTTGTATAAATACCCTTTATTTTTCTTTAGCCCATTTTTATTTTTATTGTTCTTTTGTTGCAAACGTTGCTTTTCGATCCGATTTACCTTTGGTCGTATCTGCCTTCCATGTTCCTCATTCAGGTTAGGTTCTTGACTCTCTTTCCTTTTTCCGTTATGGGTACTTTTTCATCTACCTAATCTAAACTATCTCAAAAGGCGCTTGCCGTTTCTGTATTGATTATTCAATTCCGTAATTTGTTCATCCGGAATTGCCTGATCCTGACCAAAGTATTCGGAAGCACAGGATGGGAAGATCGGTGTATATACCCGTTTTTTCGAGTATGCTAATTTTCGCCTCCCTTTGTCTGCTTTTCTTGTTTCAATTCTTGACAACTATCACATTCATATATCACAGCTTTCTGTCATTGGTGCTGCTAAAGTTTCTCAATTTGAGATTCTTTTTTTTGCTCTTGGTATTGAACCCTCAGTTGGTTTATTTAGGTGTTTTTATGTTTTGTCTCAAAAACATGGCTGGCTTTCTTTTAGTAAACGCGTTGATAGCTTTGGAGTTTACTACACTAAACCCCTTGACTGTCTTAAAAGTTGGAAGGATCACTTTTTCTGGGTTGATTCATTTGCTTGTCCCACTATTCATCCTTTCTTTGTTGGGGGTAATCTTCCTAAGGATGCCACTCCTAGGGATACTGAGTTTGATGCTGGACATGTTGCCTCCCTTGTTACTAATGCTTCTCCTTTTGTCAAGTTTCCAGAGTCTTTCCTTTGTTTAGTTGGGTTAAGCCGTAATTATACTTTGGGCGAGGATTCTTACCCTATGTTCTATGATCAGGAGAATCGGGGTGGGTATACCATATCTATGTTTCTTCTTCTGTCAATCTATTTTCGTTTGTCCTGACTTGTGTTTCTTCTTCTTCTTCTATTTTCTGCAGCTATGGATTTGTTATCTTTGGTTAAGAAGAAGGACCCTATGAAGTTGATTGTTGATACCCGATCATTGGAAGGAAATGAGCTTCCTTTGCTAAAATTGACCAAAGGCCGGACTGTTTCTCTTGCCCCTCCTACTTCTGGTGATGTAGTTATCCGTTCGAAAGTCGGGACTTCTCGAACACATGGTGATATTGTTGTGCGACCTGACTATTCGGCTTCTGAGATTGGTTTTGATAGTGGTATAGCTTCCGGTTCTTGGAGGAGGAGGAGGAGGAGAAAAGCTTGCACCAACCTTGTCCATCCTCCTAAAAGAGTGAGGAGTGACTACAATGATTCTGGTAGGGCTTCTACTGGTGGTAAGTCTTCAGAATCTATTCAGAAGTTGTTAGCTCAAAGTTCGCAAACTCTTGAATATTGTTTAAATGCTTTGCCCACTCATTCTTCTTCTTCTCCTTCATTATCAATTACTCCCCTCCATGAAACTGGACGTCTACTGAATCTGATTTTGGTTTGCTCCATTTTGATGGTTCTCCCCCTAGGTTTATTATTTATGCTTTTTGTTTTCGTGGTTCCTTTACTTTTCCTTCTTTCCATTCACTTGTTGTCCTTATTTATTTGCAGCTCTCCTGCGCCGGTTATGACGGATGCTGTTGTTACTACCGTCCTTCCTGTTGAGAAGGGTAAAGGTCAAGCAGGTGTTCCTTCCGCTCTTCCTGACAGTTTTTGTCCTGTCCGCAGTGTTCATCCAATTCTTGATGACCTTTCGGATCTTGATATCTCGGCTAGGGACATTCGTACTGTTGATGATTTAGACTCCAGTTCTTCGGCTGGTGTTCATGATCCAAAGTGGAATGTTACCAAGAGTTCGCTTCTTGATGATGTTGATGAATGTCGCTTTATGGTGGATGAGTTTGCTCCTCCTAAATTCTTTTCCTCTGTTCGTGAAATGGGTTATGAGCGTCTCCTTGGTGAATTTAATGTTGCTGTGGCATGACATTTGTGCTTTAGTTCTGAAGTTCGTCTACGTTTGGAGTATAATGTGATGGAGCGAAAATGCTTATTGTCTTTGTTGGCAAGTAGGGACAAGGAGATTTCAGTTCTGAAGTCTAAGGTTGCTGATGTTACTTCTTCTGGGACATCTTCCGCTGTTGCATCCTTAGCAGCTTCTGTTGCGGAACTTATGTCTTTGAAGAACCAGAATTCTACTCTTGAGGAAGAACGAAATTCTCTTCGAGCTGAGGTAGCAGCACTTCGATCATCTCTTGATGTGAAGGATTATGAGTCGTCTACTTTGAGAGCTGAAGTTTTTGTTCTCAAGTCTCAGAATTCCAATCTTTCCGGACAGGTGTGCGTCCGTGTCTTTTTGGCTAGTTGTTTCGCTTGTTTGTTTTCCCGTTGTCTTCTGACTTTTTTTTATTTGCAGATACGTATCTTGAAGGAGTCATGTTACGAGCTCCATGACCAAGTTCCTTCCCTTGCTTTGGGAGGAAGAATTTTGTAAGATCGGGATACTAAGATGGCCGATGCTTATGCGTAAGGTTGATTCGGTCGTTCTTGATTTGTATGCCTTGGCTAGTCACCTTGATGAGGAGTTTTATCCTCGGTTCTTTACGTTGTTATCTAGCCGGCGCTGGTTGTTAACTAAAGGTATGAGCCTTGCTGTGTTTAAGTGCTTGAATTCTCTAGAGTATACTGCGGCTATGGCAGAAGTTATTGAGCGTGCTATCGATAAGGGTATGCAAGAAGGTTTAGCGGCGGGCATTATTCATGGTAAGGGAAAAAGAGAGCTTGTTGAGCTTGTTGTATATGACCCTTCTGCGGAGGATCATTATCTTTCCGCCGTGAAAGCCCTTGAGAATGTGGAGTTTTCCTTACTCTCCGTGCTTAAGTCCAGCAAGGATGCTGGTATTGCGGAGGTTATGGATCTTCTTCATGTTGATGGGCCTTCCGCAGATGCTCATATGATTGCAGGGTTACAGCCGGATCTTGAGCAACTTATCATTCCTGTATATGATAAGGATGATAATACTATTGTTGGCACTAGCTCTTTGTCTCATTCTTTAGGAGTGGTTCAGAAGAGAGTTGATCAGGTTAGGAGACGCCTTGCTGCTCATCAGTTATCTGTTGCCGATGTTTATAGTTCATCCATTGATCCTTTGTCCGCCCGTAATGTTATGGGTGCGGAAGCATCTTCGACCGTTAAGTTAGCTTTGGCTTGTACTACTTCTTTGCCACTTGTGTCTCTTCCTGCCAGTGCCTCTGACATCTCTGTGAGGCCTCTTTCTATTGATGATTATGATGTTGGTGGGTCTAGTGCTCTTGTTAGAGTTGCGAATGATCCGCATTCTGAAGTTAGCGAGGTCCCTGGTGTTCTGTCTGAGCCTGAAGCGAGTGCGACTGCCTTGATGCGGATGTAGTTTTTCTTAAATGCTTTGTACTTGTTTGAATAATGTCTGTCTTTTCTTCTCTTGTGATTCCTCTGATGGCTGCGTGCAGCTTTTTGTTTGCATTTCCGCATGTTGTTCATTTACTTTGCGTTTATGCTACGACTTTTTCTTTATGCAAGTTCTAAGACTTTTTGTGTATGTTATTTGTTACTTTTGTGTTGCTTTATTAACGTTATACGGATATAAACGTAGTTAACATTCTTTTTGCACACATCTCTTTTTATTTGTGCGGTGCTATTTTTAACGGTATACGGATATGCACGTTTGTAATAGTCTTTGGATAATTTTTGGGCTATCCTCCCAGTACTGGGCTTGCAATACCTCTTATGTACTTTGGTGATTATGTTGTTCACCTGTCGGTTATTCGTGATAACTCTTTGTTATTCGGAAATAACATATTTGTGTCATGCCCAATCTTTGTGCTTGCTCGTCTTATGCACTTAATCAAAATGAAGTTATTTATAAAATAAAACAATGAAGGTAGCTAATCTTCACATTTTTATTCATTTGATGTATCTCAAAATAAATTACAAAAATTTCAAAAACTGTAAATTCGAGTACATTTTTTTTCATTGTCAATTGTTCTTACCCTTTTTATCCCAAGTATTATAACTGGTGATGCTCTGTCCTTTGCGAAACTTTGTTGATGGCGGTCATCACTCTTGAGAAGTGCTTTTACAGTTCTACTTCACTTCGCTCTTGCGGAAGTTTTGTTTTAATAGTTGTCCGTGGCATTTTGCCTTATACATAATAGTTATAGTTTTCTTTCTTGAAGAAATGTTCCGGCCGGATGCGCTTTTGCTGACGTTGTCATTTTTCGCTGACATCCCTAGTGCGGGTATATTCCTTTCTCTTCTTAGTTCCGAATTCTCCTTCTTGTCTGCTATCCGATTCTTGAAGGAGTTCGGTCCCCGCTTCCTCTTGGGGCCGCTACATTCTCCCTGCGGGATTCCCTGAGAAGTTAGTGGGCTTGCAACTGTTTCTCGAAAGGCCGTGATGCTTCTCCTTGCCTGCTGTTTTTTTCATCAGCGGGCTTATGATGCTGTAGGGTATACAACAAGTTTGATAGGCCTTTCAAGAGGTTTCCCATCCGAACCCGCGTCTTGTTTAGGGGTAGTGGAAGAAGGCTTTTAGTGAGGTTGCTTTTCCATCGAAGCTTGACTTTTGTTTTATCCTTCGCCAGTGATCATTTTATGCTTAAACCCGATTAACAAGAAGCTTCCCTAGAAAAGACAAACAACAAAGGATGAAAACTATGCCTTCATTCCTCTGTTTATACAACCCGACCCCTAAACAAGCGTACGTCTACTAATCCAGGAAACCCGACCCCTAGAACGACTAATTGTTATTAGTAGTCACTTTAAAACATGTCTCGGTTGGCCCGGCGTCTGCTTTTGTTTCTATGTTTCTCTTTGGGGGGTAAAGGTTTAGGTTATGTATGTAGTTTTTGGAAACGACCGTGCATTGGTAACGTGGTGTTGTTGATGGTTGATTATATTCCTCTTCTATCGGATACCATCGTGTTCTTTTTCTGAATAACATCTTCAGCTTCTCTTTAGGAATTTTCCTTTACCTGATTTTGTGTACCGATCCCTTTTTTTTCTTTTTTTTAAAGAAGAAGTAGTTCTTTTTTACTTTTTCTGCCCTTTTCCCTTTTCTTACCTCGCATATTTATAGCGAGAATTTTACTGTTCTTGCATGCGTTGGCATTGATTCTCATTTATTGTTTTGTTGATAGGCACGTGCCTAGGCTCGTAGCCTGGGCGTCTGTTGTTCCTGTTGGATTTGACACTATATTTCTTGGGAAGGAACACGAATCTGTAATTGCAGATTTTCTCTTCTTTTTGAATATTTGGATAAGGTTTATCCATTTGCTTCCGCCCTTGCTTTGCTTTCCATTCCGAGACAGGATCCTTTCCTTATTTTTTGTTATTTCCCATATCTGCCGTGATTCTTTGCATATTTCTCTTGGATCATTATCCTCTCCACGAGTAGTATTTAACCACAAATGTTTGTTTTCTTATCCTCTGGGTATTATTTATGAAAGTTTTTTTTTTTTTTTTTTTTATCCGTAGTGTGTTCGGTGTTCTTCATCCTCCATTATGGCTTCTTTTCGTGCGACCATTCATGGCTTGGTTTGTTTTAAAGTGGTGAAGTGTCTCTTTGGCGCTTGTGTTTGCTTCTTGATTATTTTCGTGGTTGACTCCTTTTATTGTATTTAATCGCTTCCTTGCTTTTATTACAAAATTGGATCCTTGATTCTTTATTTGTTAGGGTCTATATAATATCGACTATATATATGTTCCGATAAGGATGTCTAGATCCGTATATATATATATAACAAGAGGCATTTGGCATTAATGCCACCTCAATGGCAAGTAATTGTTTTTCATGCCACATAAGCATTTTTGGTCCAACTAAGCAATTTATTAATCCACCTAAGCAATAGTATATAATTTTCGGATTTAATGTATAAGTTATATAAATTTTTAATATCTTTTTTGTGAAATTCGATTTTTATAAAAAATGACAATGGTGAGATTTGAACTTGGGTTGTTTGTAAGAGTAGCATTAATAACTTGTGTGTTTACCACTTAGGCAACAAGTTATTTTGATTATAACTTGGAAAACTAAATTTATAAATCTCTACAACCAATTATAAATTTTAACCTAATCTTATATAATATTTGAGCATATCTATTCTTTAATTATAGTCACAATTTAATTAAATTTATATATATCATCTACAATAATAATCCTATACAAAACATATTATCAATATTAAAAAAAACCCTAATTTTACTTTTTGTTAAAGATATCAAAACATAAAACTCAAGAATACGAGATACCTACAACAGAAGAACCAGAACATAAGATTGATGCTGATATTGTTAGTCATGTGATGGAAGCATATAATTTTAATGGTTAGAAAAATGTACACGATTACCCTTATTTTTCACTTACCAGCAGGTTCTTGTTGTTCATGCAGATGTTGCACGGAAAAAGAAGAGAACTTGGGCTGATGTTGAACCACAATTTGGTTTGTGTGTGTGGGTTATTCTTTTGTGTTCAACATTCATTCAAATTGGTATAGTATAATCTTTATGTTTTTCCTTAATTATTATGAACTTTAACCTAAAAAAAATATACGTATAGTTTTCCTATTTATTGCTTAACCCTACCATCGAGAATTTTTTAGGGTATCACAGAAAATTCTATACAAGTGAGTTTTCATTCACAATTTTATTTTTCTTTTCTAGATCGACATGTTATGCTTACTCATTGATATGGCTTTGTGATAATATGTTTAGATTAATGTTCGTTATGGAGAGTGCCAAAAGAATCATCTTTGCGAATATAGGAGGTTATCTTTGTGGATGGATGTAGGGAGTTCATGGCAAGTGGAGAGGAAGGTACAATGTATTTTTGTTTCATCTTGTGCATATATGGTTTCACCATAGTTTTCACCACGAGAATTGGATGAAGTTGTAAGTGAGAGTTCATCAACATCTGAATTCTAAGGTGCATCAAATAGGTCTAGAAAAATGGCCTGCTTTGAGTGATCTGAAATTCTGAATACAATTTATACATTCACACATGTGTGCATGCATATCTTATATATCTTCTTTATAGGATTTCAAATATATATTTGTATTGATTGTATTATAGCTTTTTGTGCAAAACAACTAATCAATTGCTCCTATCATCAAAGGTATACAATGATTCTTAGATACAAAAAAAGTGGTCTAGCACTCTAGCTACATGGTTCATTTAATTTTCCCATAGTTAATCTGATCTATCATATCATCTATCATAATAGTACATATGTTTATTGATGCATTCATATGAGCATGGGTACTAGAAAATGGCAGCCTGCCGTACCAGTGATGGTTCTCTCTACCCGTATATATGGTACCGGTACTACAAAACTAGCTCTAAAAATGGTACCAATAAAAAACGGTAAGGTACCAAGGAGGATACACCAATTTTGGTACCGAATACCAAGGGATTTTCTCATGAGGTATTCTTGAATTCAATCACTCTTGCATCATCCTATGCCTAACGACGTTGGAAAAAGGGCCATCTAAGCAATGAGAGATCAACTTTGTAGATTAAAAGCTAGCAAGATGGTAACAAAAGAAGTCTTTAGTTTAAAATTCTTGACTAAAAGATGCATACATATAGTGTTTTCTTTTTCTTTGTTATCTACTTATTTTGTTTGTCTTTAGTTTGAATGTGTCTAAAGATGGTCAATGATTTATCTGATCGTTTGCTATGCATGTTTGAATTGGAGCCACGAAACCCAAGTTTAATAGGCCTATTGATGGGTATATTATATAAATGATTGGGGAGAATTATGAAAAAATTACGACGTATCATACGTCAATATCTCATCTTAATAAGTTTCACATGTTTATCTGAGAAAACCTAAATTATTGTCGAAAAATAATTTTTACATTAAAGGCGATCCTTTCACAAATGGGAGCTTATAAAGAAAATTCAATTAATAAAGATTGGATTTCCATTGGTGGTCAAAGGGTGCTTATATGTGTGATGAGGCGTAACATTGATAATCATTGTGGTTATTAATATTTGCGTGGGACAAGAATTTGGCATAAAAACATTTTTATAGACCCGTATGAAGCTCGAAAATAACAAATTTTTGTGTTTTCGAAGGCGATGTTCAAGTAAAAGGCTAATTTTGTGGTGGTTAACGAAATAAGTGTTTGGTTGGTGCATTTGTAGACCTTATATGCACATCAAAATGTGGTAAAGCGCTTTTCTAAGCCAATGTAAGGTTCGTCTGTTAGTCAATTTATTTGTATTTGTATTTGTATTTGATGCACTAATTTGTATTTTTATTATCTGATCAAAAGACAATTGGACGTTGAAAATGTGATGCTCAGTGTAACGTTACGATGCTACGAGAATGAATTGTTCTATGAAACTAGATTTTGGCTAATATATTTTCTATGTCTTCTTACAGGTAGTGCTTAAGTTTAAGCACAACAATAGCAAATGATGCAATTATGGCCTTTCTTACGAGTGGCAAGTTTACACGTGCGTGTTAATTTTCTAATCTATTTTAGTCAGGCTAAACACTATTCTGTATTCGCTCTGCTAAAAGTAATATTGATGTTCTTTTGGCTGACCCTCAGGATCATCTTATTTACTGTGATTGAAAAAATATATATTCTGTATTCGCTCTGCTAAAAGTAATATTGATGTTCTTTTGTCAGTTGATTAAATATAGGATTTTCTATCTGGGACTATTCGGTGGGAACGTGCGGCGGTTCCTCGATCATCTGTTGACGAGACGGGATGCAACATTTTAACCGACTTGCCTCATTATTTCAATCCTTTCTAAGTGATTGTAACCAATCACAATGATAAGCGATAACGAAAACTTATATGATGGTCTTAGCTAAGGTGACATGTTTTACTAATTGATCTTTTTGTTTAACTTCTGGAATGTAGGCGCGGATCAACAGATTATGTATTCTAATGATTATGCCTATCGTCTATTCAAGATTTACAATATAGTCTCATATATTCGGTGCCAAATAAGCCATCGGGAAAGGCGATTAACTTAATTGTGTTTGATCCAATGCACAACAACCAAAGCTTTTGTTGGAATGATCTTCATTCTCATTTTCTTTGAAGCACTTGCTCTATATGGTCTTATTGTGGGCATCATTTTTCTTCTCGAAATGGTCGGTCCATATCGGACTAGAAGGTTAGCACTAGGACCTATACTGTGTGTTTCTGACTACACTTTTGTATTTTGAATCACTTTGAGTGGAGTTGAAGCTTTGGGTGTGGTGTTTTCATAAATTGTGGAATGGTAAATGGTGATGATATCTTTGGATGTGTTGAGGGTAGTTTTAGACTTTAATGTCTTCTTCATATATGATATGAGACACGATGAATTTGATGGCACATTTAGTAGTAAAGACTAATGAATTATAGTATAATTCAAGTAGGTCATTATGATTTAGGAAGTTCGGTTGGATGATGCCAAAACCAACACAGTGCGATGGAAACATCACATTTAGGTGGTACCAGTCATGTCCTAAACAAGTTTCTAATGGCAATGCTCATCAAGCGTTTGATAGGATATCCCGAGCGGTGAGATCGAGGACGGCAGCACCACACGAGCTTCCTAGGCGCCACTTTGTATAAAGGTCAGTAGTATTTTTAAATACTAATTTCTTGATTTAATTTATTTCGATGTGTCTTATAGTCTAATATTATACAGAATCCTTGGAATTACTATGATTCTGAACAAGTTAATGCAACGAAACATGAAGCTCAAATGAAACAGATCATCAATCTCATGAAAAAAAATGATTTGCAGTTAAATGTTCCTTTTAGTGTCTTCTATTTTCGTGTCTCAGAAATTAATAATGCTTAAGGGGTGTTTGGCTGAGCATATTTGAAATGCTTAATGACTTATTTTTTTCCTGATCAAATGACAACCTTGCCCAAATATCTTCTCAGTCAGATTCCGTTGATGATGGAAACTTTGTTGATGCTAAAGAAAGTAAAAAGAGTCGCAAAAGGTTGCAAAAGCTAAAACTACAGGAGCCAAGATTTCAGTACCTGTTGCTGCAACTGAAATTCCTATCAATTCATGTTTTCGAACATATATTTAAATTCCGTTCATCAGGACTTCAAGAATCTGAAATGATGACCATAATGAAATATTTAAATTGCCATTTTTTGTTCTTCTTATAACATGATTTTATCATAGTCATATTCTTTTTGGTCTTGCTATTTGTTTTATCATGCTCTATTCATATGGCATAGGTTTATTGTGTAGGAGATAGACTTGGTGAAATAACAGAAGAAGGCAAGGTAATATTCCATGCATATTTGTATTCATATGAAGGTATTAAATGCGAAAACAAAAAACGTGGAGCGAGAAGCTGAGATTGTGACATAAATTGGTCGCCTTGGCGCAATTAAAATCACAACTAAGATGGTTGGTCATGAACGAATATTATTCTTGGCGGTAATGCAGAATTCATTTAGGTTTAAGTTACGCGAGTTTCTCATGCCAAGGTATTGCATCATTCTACGAAAGTAATCTAATTGAGTGATTTTTTGATCAACCATATAAAGAACTTCATACCAGGTTAAGAATTACAAGGTATAGATATTAAACTGAACCATCTCGAAAAATACAGTGAAACTATATTGAATTTTCCATTTTTGTTTATTTATTACTATGCATTATTCAGTTTATATCAATCAACTAAATTATATTATTCACAAAATATCAATGCTGCAATGATGTTAAATCAGCTGAGGGAGTTTTTGTTTCCATCACAGCTCATCCAAAGAACACGTGGCATTTACATAGCAATTTGTGAAGCGGGCTGCAGAGACATCTCAACAAGACGTGAAACATAGCTAAGTGGTTACGCAAATACATGATCTACATTTTGTTCCCTTTTCCCATGGTATAAATCCAGTAGCCTCTAGAGCTATTAATGTGGGGAGTTGGGGATCGTGTGAAGAAATAGTTAAGTATTTAAAAGTATATTAAGGGGTGTTTTGGGTAAAAGCTTTTTTTGCCAGATTACTGTCTTATTGCACTCTAAAAACAAAACAATATATCATGACCCAAGCATATCCAAAGATTGAAAAATGGGTAGATTGAGCAGGCCATGTGAAAGGTTTGGGTCAGAATGGGATTCTTTGTATGGGTCACAATGGGTCAGGGCAGGCTGGGTTGGTTATTTGACCAAAATAATATTCCTTTTTACAAATATCTAAAGAGTTGAATATGATTTCCTTAAATATCAAACTATTTTTTCAATAAACATTAAAAGCACACATTGGGTGGTGGTCGAAGCCCTTGAAGGTCTCGAACACTTTTCTTGACCGAATCAAAAGCCGCTTTGCATTTTCACAATAAAGAACACCAAAAGTGCAATCTTGCGGTTTATCTTACATGAAGGTCCAGGCAAAGATACCATCATTCTTGAATGAATCCTTCATATATGCTACGATCAAAAGTTTATGTAAATTATTTTATAACATAATAATGGTTGGTGTTGCTTTAGGTACAAACGCACGGGAAGTTGCAGCCTGTAGTGGCCTACAATCATAGACGCAGGCATTGAACAGCCTGAGGTAATTCAATGATTTATTTATTATGTTTTATGAGAACCGTGTTGGAACTATATATATACATTACCATATACCTTTTCCTTTTTTTGGCCTATCAGTCTTTCATTTGTGGGGCATGGTTAAATTATGTGGTCATATTCTGAAAAGGGCTTAGAGTTTTTCTGAGCATGCCACATTCCTGACAATAGCTATTATTTGATTTATAGGATTTGGATAGTTCCAAGTTACACCTGATACTTGGGTTACTCAGGACCTAAACAAGATAAGAACGGAGCATATATGTCATGCAATTGCCTATAACAGGTTCTCTAAATTGGTCAGATTAAAGTCACAGTATTATATGTTGTATTTATGCATGATTCAGTAGGTTTTGTGCATATATAAGGTTTTATTTTATGATTTCCCTATTCAGATTTTGTATGCTTTTGGTTTGTAAATTTAGTTTTTATAATGTTTTCGCCACATATAGTGGTTGCTTTTTGTCTTTTGATATTGTGTTCTTTGGACTTTTATGATACCACAGAGGCTATCTTTTTTGTCTTATGAGGTCGCGTTATTGACTTTATGGCTTACTTACGTAAGATATGAAATGAAGGTTATTAACTTGCTCATGGTTTCCTCTGTTAACATGTTAACACACCTTGTCACGAGTTTGTTGGTATTTGGTTGCTCACCAAGTACGCAACTTAGGCCGATGGTGTTCTTTGTTCGATGGGGTGTTTGGATTAACTTAATTAACATGCTTATGCGCTTATTGTTTATAAAAAGCCGATAGACTTATTTTTAAAAGAGCTAAACTCATTAGTACTTAGTGATTAGCTCATAAGCTCGGATAGTGGCGTTGTCGTCATTCTCATAGTTAAATAAGCTCATAAATAGGCTGATCCAAACACCCCTTTATTGTCGTTAGGCCATCCCGTTCATATTGTGCCATGTCATCTATGCAAATAGCTAAGGTAAGTACAAATAATTTTGTTGAATATTTAGATCAGAACAATTGTTTACATGTCATCTATGCAAACAGCTAAGGTAAAACAAATGACAACATTACTCATTTCTACTGGAACATATGTAAGTTGCTTGCATATTTAGTATTTGGTATTCTATTAATTAAATTTTTCATAAGTCAGAGATTGCATTTGATTACGATGATTGTTGAATTATTGGTATATACTATCAAAGATAAAAGACAAAGTTGTAACATATTGGATTTCATAAACACACTAAACCACAAGATCAAATAGGCGTATAAGAGGTTTTAGAGAGAGAAAGTTATAGGTTTAGGGAACTTTAGTGAGAGAAAGAAAAATCTTATTATGAGCTCCAACTCTCTACCTTGGAACGTAGAGAGTATTTATAGTCATTACATAAATCGCCACCTATCGGGTTGTGGATCGGGCATACGATGGGTAAAGACCCGTCCAGTCCTCCACGGTGTTACTTAAACTAAATACTACTTAACTTATATTAATCTCGACTACGAGCTTACTAACGATTACATATACTTGAGGTGACCGACACTTTAATACTTGGATTTACCAAATCCTAACAATCTCCCCAAGGAGGTCACCTCAAACATATACTAAAATTACATTGAATACAAACAGATATTACATTAAAATTGTTCTTGCATTCTTGATGTAGTACTTTGCTCAAGCTCGTAGTCATTGATTCTTCTCATTGCATGTTTGGTTAATCCAAGTGGAGGTCTTTTCTTGATCCACGTGATAATGAGTTTTGAGCCGTTTGAGATCATCGGCAAACATCAATCTCTACTCATCCATTGTGGTGTTGGTATAATGTGATGTTGTGACTTTTGGACCGACATGCTCACATTACGGATCATGATATCTTCTCATCGAGTAGCGGAAGCTTTCGTTGATTCATGATATTGGCGGCGTAGCGAAGCATGGAGTGAAAATATCGAGTCATTGATGCACTAATCATGATTTCTTTGGAGATGAATGTGTAGTGTGAGCATGCGGCTATGGATTGACCGCTCCATTCGATCATTACAAGCGTGGGGTGTTCTACATAAAGCAGTTAGAAATAAAGCACACAAGAGTGTCTTTGATCACTTTTGTTGAATTGAGGTACACGACCCACGGTTCCCGTTGATCGATACAAATCTTGCTGTGATCGGTATAATTCGAAGAATTTCCTTGACGGGGTTTCGCAATTTGCTCTAGCCGTTCTCAAACCGGAACGTCTCAAAGAAGACAACACGGAGTGAGTGAACCGGTAATTGAGATTCACCGATTGATAAAAGAGATTTGAAAAACAATCGTGTATCGCTCAATAGAAATTGTTTTGCAATACAACGAAGGTTTTGATGAAAATCAATTATCAATCATAAACACCTTTTATATTTGAAATATAAGTACACGATCAATGTGCTAAAGAAAAGAGTTTTTAAGCACAATGACCGGTTTTCAAAGGTATCCGTCAATCCATATCTGAACCAGATTGATTCAAAAGATTGAATCGCCCCATTGTTTACATTCGGTTGTCACATGGTTGATCTATTGAATAGATCTCACATGCCACCTACCGGGAGCTTGTTTGATGTTGGCTCGAAGGCTTTCCATCTTCATTGTGAATATGTTTGCATATCACTCGGATGTTCAGCAATACCACAAGGATAATCGTGGGACTCAAGATATAATCTCTCTTTCCACATTGTGTGAAATAGAGAGTCTTCATTGAAAGTGTCCTAATGAGATTTATTGATGATCTCGTGGCTCTAGACTCAATTTGTGCATATTTGGATCCTATATCGGAGACTAGGAGAGGGTCTCCTTCTTCATATCAACAATCTCTAAGAGAAAGTCGATAGATAATGTCGGTTCCCGTGAGAATGAAACAAGTCCTTTTAAGAGGAACTTGAGTGGTTTGGGAAGTTGAAGTGCGGTCGTCCTTTGGGTCCATGACGTCTTGTCTTCAATACCGATGTTACCTTGGTAACCACCGGTAGCATATGAATTGAACCCGGTTTACGCCCTAAGGTTGAATAATTGGAGGGCTATTTGTTTTCACCCTTTTCTCATTCAATTCTTTTCATTCTTCAACCCCTTGATTGCTTACGAGACTTCATAACTAGAACCTTGTTGGGTTTATTCGATTACTAGCTCGGTCTCGATCCGCACTCTTCCCATATCTCACTTTTCTCCTTTTTTCAATATACCTAAGGACTTCTACACTATCTAGTGGATTGTCCTGGGTAGATCCCTCCGGTTCGGCGGATCATGGGAACAAATACCTAACCTTATCATCCTTATATCACCATACATAAAGTAAAGTTGGTCGGTCTATTTGGTATTGTTCATCTGCCATTGGAACCAATTGAAAACCATTTGAAAATCAATCCAGATACTTGTGATATATTATCAAAGCATTTTGTACCTGAATTGATTTTGATATTTTTAGAACAAGAGCTCCCCCTCAACATGTGCATCATGTATTTGAAATTGTTTTGCACACGAAGGCAAGAGAAAGAATTAACTTCTTTGATTACCATTTTCTAAAGATATCAACATCACTTCCCTGATCAAAACAAGTAGATAAAGCATATAAGGGAGGATGAGGTTTTCATAAGCTTGTTCCCCCTCAATATGTGCCTTGAGGTTTGAAAGAGTTTTGCACATACAAGAGGAACAGATGCACATTGAAACAAATTGATCACGTTTGGATCTTTGTGGTTTAAGATAGATGCTCCCCTCAACATGTGCATGGAAAATTTGAAATAGTTTGGCACATGTGGGAAGGAGAGCTTGTACATCCTTATAAAACCATTTACCGAATTATCGATTAAATCCAATTTAAATCACAAGTTCTCCCCGATCACAATTATCAAATCATTTGAGATTTGTGATCTCTGTATTTAAATTGTTTTGGAAAGCTTTAAGGAGAATTGTGACTTGATTATGAAAGCGTTTTAGCGATAAGGATCGATTTTGAGACTTTGGACTCCATTGATTAAACATGCATGAATATCTTTTGAAAACAATTGAATGACACATAACTTTTAATTTAATTGAAATCATTCTCCCCTCAATCAATGACCTAAGTTGTTGATTGAGAGATATATTTTGACACACTTTAAGTCCAAATGATTTCCAAAAATAGAGTCCGAGTTATTTTTCAAAGCAATTAGTTTTCATTAGATAGTAAGAATTTGTTTAAAGAATCGAGCATTAGATTTGAAAACCAAGATAAAGCATGGCTCTGTTCTTTCTTTGAAAAGCGGGTTCTTGCTGAAATGACAATAAACCATTGTTTCACTTTCTCCCAAAATATTTTTTGATTTTTTGATTTTTTTAACATTCGAACAACATCTAAAGTCCCGTGTCATTCTTTGAATGACAGCACAAAGACCGTAGATATTATCGAATCGAGGAAAACATGACAAAAAGACAATATTTTTGGAATTTTTCAAGATTTTTCAATTTTTTTTAATGGATTTTTAAAAGTTTTATATTTTTCTATTTGCTTTTTGAAGGTTTTATAATTTTGTATTTTGTTTTTCAAAAAGATATGTACAAGAGATAGATGAGGAAAGACCTTTTACTCCTCTTCTTCCTCTTGAAGACGTTTGAGTGTTTCTGGTTGAAGGCTTTTAAGACCAAGTCGTGGAAGGATAAACTCAAAGCGTTCTCTAGGAAGAGCTTTGGTGAAGATGTCGCTAGCGGTATTCGGTCCTCACAAAGTAAAGTTCCACCACACCGTTTTCAACTTGCTCCTGATGAAATGATGTCGAATGTCGATGTGCTTTGCTCTTGAGTGTTGTGCGTTGTTGCATGAGAGAGCAATAGCACTTTTATTATCACGATGCAGAGGATTTTGTTGAATTCAAAGCCATAGTCGGATAATTGGGATCTCATCCATAGGATTTGAGCACAACAAGATGACATGGCTATGTATTCAACCTCTGTAGAGGAAATAAAAGTACTCATTTGCTTCTTTGAAGACCGACTCACAAGCTTATCACCTAAAAGCGAGCACCTCGGGGCGTGCTTGACGAGTATCTTGACATCTGCATGATCGGCATCTGCATAGGTGTTAGTGACATACCGGTGTCCTTGGTACCAAAGTCCCATATTGATGGTTCCTTGGAGATACCGAAAGACCCGTTTAAGCGCTTCAAGGTGCTTTTAGTAGGCTTAGCACGGTATCGCACACATGCAAACAATGAACAAGATGTACGGTCTACTAGGCGTGAGGTACATCGGGGATCCAATCATACTACGATATTTCGTTTGGTCTACCATGATCCACGAGTGGTCCTCATCTAGTTTAATACGTTCAATCATGGGAGTGTCAGCGGGGTCACTAGAATCGAATCCAAATTTCTTTAAAATCTCATTAGCATATTTAGATTGATTTATAAAATGCCTCAGGGACTTTGTAAAATTTGTAATCCCAAGAAAAATGACATTTGTCCCATCATTGACATTTGAAATTTAGAACCCATTTCATTTGAAAAGCGGTCACACTCATTGGGGTCGGTCGAGGCAAAGATGATATCATCAACATAAATTTGAGCGTGAATTAAGTGTTTGCGACTTCACGGTGAACAATGTCGGATCAAGCTGCTCCTTTCTTTGAATCCGGTAGATAGAAGAAACTTTGATAGTGTATCATACCATGCCCTTGGAGCTTGCTTTAAACCGTAAAGAGCCTTCTTCAAACGATAAGCGTGAGTAGGATGCTCGGATTCACAAAGCCTTGAGGTTGGTGGCGTGAGCGACTTCTTTAAGATCTCCATTAAGAAACGCCGTCTTTACATCCATTTGATAGACTATCATGTTCTTACTTGCAACATTAGCCAAGAATATTACGATTGCCTCGATACGAGCAGCGAGGAGCAAATGATTCTTCAAAGTCAATACCCTCCTCTTGGCGGTATCCTTTTGCAACCAATCGAGCCTTGTTCTTTAACACATCACCATGCTCATCAAGTTTCACTTTGAAGATCCATTTTAGAGCAATGATCATAGCACAATCTGGGCGGTACTAATTCCCATACATCAAGTCGATCAAACTCATGAATTTCTTCTTGCATAGCATTGAACCATTGTCTTCATTCATGGCGGTTTTAACATCTTTTGGTTCGATCTTAGAGTACGGAGTTGAAGAAGCACCATAAGGCATCGGTTGCAAGTTGTTTCCGTGTGGATCTTGGGCGAGAGGATTTCCAATGATGTTGTCTAATGGATGATCGTGAGTCCATTTTACGAGGTGTTCATGTGGTTGTTGTTGAGGGATGAAGTAGCAGAGTCGATGTC
This sequence comes from Chrysanthemum lavandulifolium, assembly GCA_022545495.1. Classification (NCBI taxonomy): domain Eukaryota; kingdom Viridiplantae; phylum Streptophyta; class Magnoliopsida; order Asterales; family Asteraceae; genus Chrysanthemum; species Chrysanthemum lavandulifolium. The sequence goes on from CM040246.1 coordinate 23,748,135, forward strand.
TCTGAAGAAGATGGTTCGATGATGATTCGAGGAGCAAATATGTTTTCAAATGGAGCATCTTCGGGAGTAGCAAAGGGATTAACTTCATCATTGATGCGAAGCAGTTCCATGATGTACATTTGAAGATTGATGATTTGTTGATGAGACAGTGATCGTGACATGGCGCTTCTTGACTTAGTGATATTGAGGCGAAGGATTGACTTCATTCACGAGGATATGAGCGACCTCTGTTGTAGGAATTGACGGATCATTAGCACTTGACTCATAGTGTTCATCAAACATCGGATCAAACAATTTCTTTAAATCATCTTGATTGGAGGTACATATGGAGTTCTTTGGAGAGGAAATTGGTACAAGGATGAACCAATGGGATTGTTTTGAAGTGCGGGTCGAGCTGGATTGTCCAGAGCCATTTGACCGGTCGACTCATCGAGCGTAACGTGAATTGTTTCCATGATATTTCGGGTTCTCTTGTTGTAGATTCTGTAACCCTTCTTGTTTGGTGCATAACCAACAAAAACTCCAATATCTGCCTTTGCTCTTAATTTTCCTAAGTCTTGACCGTCATTTGTTGGATAACACAAGGCACCAAACACATGAAGGTAGGAGAGATCAGGTTTTCGTTTATGAACAAGTTCATATGGAGTTTTTCCATGAGAGGTGTGTATAAGGGAACGATTTTGGGTGTAGCAAGCAGTGGCAATGGCTTCAGCCCATAGAAACATTGGAACCTTTGAATAAATTAGCATTGTTCTTGCGGCTTCCACAAGAGTTCGATTTCATCTTTCAACTACACCGTTCTGTTGAGGAGTTCGTGGAACACTTCTTTGATGGTGATTCCAACACTTTCATAAAAGCTGAATTAAGTCTTTGTTAACAAACTACGTGCCATTGTGCATTCGAACAATTACATTGTATTGTTGAGTCGAACTGAAGTTGTTTGATTAGTTTGATGATGACATACGGGTTTCATCCTTTGTCCTCAAAAACTTTACCCAAGTAAATCGAGTAGTCATCAACAACTACTAGAATGTATTTCTTCCCATTTATCGTTTGAACTCTCATTGGTCCGCAGATCCATATGAAGGGTATGAAGAACTTCCATTCTTGAGTTTGTGGGTTTTGGTTTGTGGGCATATTTGGTGCTTTTTCCCGGTTGGCAAGGTGAACACGGATGATCTTTTCATATTTTAATGGGGTAAGCCTCGACAAGATCCTTTCGGAAAGATTGTTTATGGTGCGAAGTTCAAGTGATTGAGGCGACGATGCCATAACCAAGACTTTGTTTTAGAAGCCTTTGACGACAAGCGATTGGAGAAGACTTCATCATGTCATCGATAGAGATGGTGTATAGGTTTGAACCTCGGTACCTCTTAATAATTCCACACCATCAAGTTCTCTAATGAAACAAGTATGTTTTCTAAAAGCCACTTCTAGATCGGAATCACGAATTGACCAGCAGAGAACAAATTATGACCAAGACCTTCCACATAATATACCCTTGAAATTACACTTTTACCAACCACATAATCTCCATAACCCATAATGGCTCCAAAATGGTGGTTCCGAATCTAAGCGTCCCGATGAATTTACTCACGAAGTTCATGAGCATGACCGGTCTCGGTCGTATGCTTGGAACAACTGAGTCCGGTACCACGAGCGATTTGAGCGATCTGCGGTTGAACACGACAAGAATGGATAAGCGGATAATTGGGATCCCCATGCAAGAATGGGTTCCATTTGGTTAATAACGATGATTGGAACACCCACATCGAAATAGAAGCAATGGAATCATTAGGAATAGATGCGATCTTGGTGTCATATTTGACCTATTCAAAGTATGTTCACTTCTTAAGGAATAGTTCTACCGATGGCATCCATTTTCTAGAGGCATTGTCTTATCAGTTGAGGCGAATCGATTAATCTTATGACCAAAAGGTATCCATTGATAACCTATCTTACTAAATGTTCTCCTGTGGTTTCCACTGTTTTCTAACTTTCTTACGTCTTTGCCTTTTAGCCTTTTTAGCATGATTTTTAGCATTAACAGTTTTAAGCGGGCATTTGTGACATTAGACAAAACATTCATACCACATTCATGATTAGCAATAGAATTCAAGCGAGACATCATTACATGGTTTGCATATAGTAGCGAATTGAATTAATTACGATGCACTTATAGCTAATACTAGAATCAACACGATTCGTTTTATTCAACTCAAACATAGTGTTCCTAGGGTGATCTTCTACTCTTTTCCAATGCACATTCTTAGCTTGCAAGGTCCTATCATTCCTTGTATTGCCTTGAGACTTTGACTACTCGCTTTAATGTCACCGATTACTCTGTAGAGGAATGGGAACATTAGTTGGTTTTGCTACTTTTGCATTTCTGTTTAGATGTCTTTGGGATCGAACTACTTGAAGGCATACTAGAGTTCACATTCATGACATTGGGCATTGAATGAGTTGTATGCTTGGCACTAGGCATAGAACAAGGTATCAAGGATTGACTTGCTCACCTAAGGTTTTAGGGCATATTGTAATTAAGCATTCTAGAAGTTCTTGAGAGATCGTTTGGCATATAAGCATGCATGGCCAATTGCATTATCAAGTGGTTTCTCTAACTTATCCTCTTCTACAATCTCACGGAGACATTCTAGGTTGTCCTTAAGGTATGAGAAATATGTTTGAATAGCAAGTTTGTTATTCCTAAGATGAGGAGGAACATATTTCACGGTCAAAGCATATTTATTACGAGACATGCACCTTTGAAGCACCATTCTCCCCATTTGTCATTGGCATTTTCCTTTTACGACTCTTGATTCTCAATTTCCTTTTACAACGAGGTTATTTTTCATTATTTTTGTTACTAGTGACTTTTATTGACTCAAATAACTCATTGAAATGACGTTTAACCTTTTCATTTTCTTCTAGAAAACTCTCATTTTCCTTTTGTAAAGCATTAACCAAGTTTTGAAGATGAAAATTTTGAGAATTCGAGAATCTAAAGGAGGAGGCATTTGGGAGCCGGTCGCATTGTTCATTTCACCCTTTAATTGAGAATTTGGGCTTTCAACTTTACGATCGTGTTACAATGAGCTCGAATCTGTTCATCACGTTTGCTAATTTCAAAAGCGCATCAAATTCGGGAACATCCAAGGATGTCTTGATATTTGAGGTTTTAACATTTTCTTTCGGATGTTGATATTTTAATTGCAAAGCAAGATGCTCAACTTCAATTTAGAAAAGCTGTTTTACCGGTTATCATGATCATCTGTTCAACCTTATTATGCGGTTTAGAGTTAGTTTTTCAAGCTCAATGACACGATCATGGGAGACTTTCGAGCAACAGATAATTCATGAAATTGAGAAGCATTAATGGAACAATTTGTAGCGATGTAAAACACATCTTGAGCAATACATTCGAAATAAGATTCTCATTCAAGGTATGCAAGTTCTTCCTCTCAATCTCATTATATTTTAGTTCTCGCTCATAGTCACTAACCTCAACAATCATTGCATCAAATTCCTTTTCCATTTCTTTAATATCTAAGTCCATCCCTTTTTAAGACTCTCAAATTGACCTTTTAATTGTTTAAAGAAAGGCATGACCTCGGTTAAATAGCATTCTTTAGTTTGCTCAAAACCCTTTCCCTTGATTATCGATGGGTGTGATCCTTTTCTTACAAGTTTTCTCAAAATCAACAAATAATTGAAATATGACATATTGGTGATTAAGGTCTTGCTTTTAGTGGCAATGGTTCTAGGAACTAGATGCATTGGTGTATTTGGAGGATACACGATCATTGAAGGCATTTTCCTAAGGGAGGGTTTGTAACAACAAGATTCTCTGCTTTTGCTTATCTAAATCCTTTTCCGAACACTTGTTCGGGAGTTAACAACGTTTGAGGCTTAAACATGTTCAAGGAAATCCAGTTCTCCTTTTTGTAATCATGGGGTATGATAGATATTTTCTTCTCTTTACATTTAGGATCATCTAGTTTCTTGTTCATCTTCTCCTAGTGACTTCATCGATTTCTTATCTTCCTCGATTACTCATTATGACTAGGTTTCTGTCTAGGCTTAAGGATTTCATTGCCATCATAAATTACCTTATGAGCACTTCTAGCCTTTTAATGACCTCTGGATTTGGTTCCTCAACAAGGGGAATGCTATGCTTATCGCTTAAGACTCTATGCTTAGTGATCATGTGAGCGATCACGAATGGTGTTCCTTTGCGTACAACTTATTTTCAAGCTTGTTTTCAAAGTTTTGATTAGAAAAATCATTCAAAAGTTTTGATTCCTTAGCATTGAATTCTTGCTTAAGCATTTTCACATTTTCTTGAAGTTCTTGTTTTTGCTTAGCGGTTTTAGAAAGCTTTTCTTGTAAGGAGTTTAACTCTTGTTTTAATACTTCTTCTCTAAAATTACTTTTTCTAATAATTATGCGCATTTGGTCATCCATCTCCTGCTCACGGGTGGTCAACTCAAATTTAGCACGTTGTTCATAAATAGCAACACGTTCTTTATAGGCATTCGATTCGAGACAACGAGAATCATCGAGGCACATGCGGTGAATTCATCAAAACATAGTCATCATTGATGCGGAGGATGCATTACTTGGTACAACCTTACTTTCACTTTGCTATTGATCATATGGGACAACATTGATATTACCCTCATAATATCGACTCAATAGTTTCAAGAGATTGTACTTCATTATGCATCTTTCGCTCATCAACATTATCATATAGTTTTAATACCTCGAAATGATTTTGTCTTTGGATGGACCGGTTTGTTGTGGAGGAGAGACCTTTGGAGAAACCATAGGTGAGATGCTAGCCATGAAGATTGTTTGAGCGATGGGTTCTTCATCTACATCAGTCAAATGCATCACAATCGGCTACTTGAAAGGCATTCGATGATTATGACCTATCTCACGAATGGTTGTTCATCAACATCGACATCATATGTCTTGGCATTCCTTTGACAGAAAGCAGTAACTCCTCTTCATCCAAAGTTGCTCCATTGTCTGAGCTTGCACTAGCAACATCTTATCCACAAGTACTCGGCATTCGAGGCGTTTTGGCGATGTCGGTTCCTTGCAATATGTCCTCACCACCACGGTTGTAACACTTGATCGGCTTTACTTGTCCTTGATTTCCATTCCTTCCCTATTACGATTTGCCACATACCTCTATCAACTCTACCTCTTCCTTGTTCATCTGCCTTTCTTGAATTGGTTGTACCATAACCTTCCCATCTCGGACAATGGCACGATTGTGTGGATTAGATCTTGTTACGAGGTTGTTGTTGGTGTGTGGGAGAGAGTTCATGTTTTGGTGATCATGAGAGCAGTTGATTAATGAAGTTTCCACGTGTGCATCGGCATCGACTTGTTTGAACATTGGATCGGGAATGAGTTTGTGATTACCATTACCCATGGGTATAACTTGAGATGCTTTGGTGGTAATTCCAATGTTTGAGTAGAAAGCGGTTGAATCATTTGATGAGCTTATCTCTCCACTGGTTGGTTTTGAGCGATTAAGAATCCTTTTTCAAACATAGCATGTCTCTCATTACGAAGAAGGAAGGCATAGAGTTGCTCATAGTTTGTATTCTTCAATCCTTTGGTTAGCTTCACGAGGTGACAAACTTGTGCCATTCGGGATTCATGTTGTTCACAAACTTTGAGTTCGGTGAATGTTTGGCATAGTCATTCGATGTTTCTCATATCATTCACAAGCTTGTGGAATCTCACGTAATACTCATAGACACTCTCATCGGTTTCATCTTGAAGTGCTCAAATTCATCATAGAGTTGTGATTCTCTATCTTCCATAGTAAGTTCGAACACGAGAGAAGCATCTTGACATTATCCCACACCGCCTTGGCTTGGTGTTGTGATTGATCGACTTGTAGATATCTTTTGGAAGACCTTGAAGTATGATGTTAGAAGCCACGATATCGACATCGAATCTCTTTTCTCCTTATCATCGAGCTCATCATATGTCTTTGGTCATCTATTCCATAGATCATTGTTCCATCTGCAATTGTATCAATTAAGTCTCTTGTAGTCTCAATCGATAAGGTCCTTCATCAATCGATTTGAGAATGTTGACCCCATTTTCCTTTCCAGGCAATACAATCGATTCTTTGAGCCCAAGAGTCGTAGTCGGTTACATCAAGCATGGGTGGGCAGTATCTGAACCATTGCTTGAACATCCTCGGCAACAATGGAGATGATTGTAGATGCGTTGGTAGACATGTTAACAGATTACACGGATTTTATAACTCTATGATTAAACGGAAATAGATTCTTTCACGGGTTTTACTAAATCAAGAAAACCGTATTACCGAAAAAAATCAACCAAGTCGCTAAGAAACCTTGAAGCAAGTCGCTAACCACCAAGTTGCTAAATAGTAAGTCGTTATAATGCCAAGTCGCTAAGACACAGTCAAGTCGCTAAAGAACAACTCGCTAAGCACCAAGTCGCTAAGTTATCAAGTCGCTAAATAGCAACTCGCTAAGCACCAAATTGCTAACACCAAATCGCTAACAAACTTAAGTACAAGTCGCTAACTTTCACCAAGTCGCTACTCGTAGTGGAGAATCCACTAAGTGTACTGTTTGTCGGCTTGTCTCAATAGGCAAGTCGCTAAGCTCAAGTTGCTAAGAACTTAAACTACAACTCGCTAACAACTTACAAAGCAAGTCGCTAGCTAGAAAAAGAATCCGTGGCTCAAGTCGCTAGCTAGAAAATCTCACAAACACCACTTTTCAATCCAAAACCAACCCAACCACGATGATTCAAGCTTACCAAATCAAAACCCAAGCACATACAATGATTCTAAACACAAAAATACACCCAAGATTCAAACTTTAACACTAGAAATGATCCAAATGATGCAAAAACCACTAAACTTTTTCAAACTCTAAAACCATCTAAAAACCACTAGAAATCCAAGAATATGTAAGAGATGATCAAACCATGGCTCTTGATACCATTTGTAACATATTGGATTTCATAAACACACTAAACCACAAGATCAAATAGGCGTATAAGAGGTTTTAGAGAGAGAAAGTTAGAGGTTTAGGGAACTTTAGTGAGAGAAAGAAAAATCTTATTATGAGCTCCAACTCTACCTTGGAAGGTAGAGTATTTATAGTCATTACATAAATCGCCACCTATCGGGCATGGATCGGGCATACGGTGGGTAAAGACCGTCCGTCCTCCACGGTGTTACTTAAACTAAATACTACTTAACTTATATTAATCTCGACTACGAGCTTACTTACATATACTTGATTACATATACTTGATTGGTGAGACTCAACATCTTTAATACTTGGATTTACTAAATCCTAACCCTTCTTTCGCTATATAAAAACCGTCACACCACACTGTCAAAAACACATACTCCAGTCAACAGGGGTATCAATCATACGGGTCAATTTCATATCAAAAAAACTGAACCACCACTAAAACTACCAGTAAAACCCCGAAATTCCTATCTAAATCCAATGATTATGTGAATCAATCGCAACTGACCTAATTTTGTATATTCGTCATCTTTTTATGTTATTTTGTGCATCATTAGGTAAATTATTTATTGTTAAATTATAAATCGTTAATTATTAATTCATCTATAATTATTAATTGTTCAATATTTATGTTATTTTGTACATCATTGGGTAAATTATATCATCTGATAATTAATATTTTTGTGAATACGTGTAAAATTAGGGCAATTGTGTAGATAAAATGTGTTTATTAAAATTTCGACAAGGTGTTTGATAAAATGTCTTAATAAGATTTTATAACGAGGATGCACTAATTTGCGACATCGTGTTTCAATATTCAATGATATGATATCTTGAGGTATCGTGTGTATGTTTGTAGCACCGATTCCATGTTAGGGCACCGATTTTATTCTTGCATCTATGGTTGTGGTTGTTGTGTGATTGTAGTTGTTGCATCGGTGAATGTTTGTATGTTTAGTGCATTGTTGAACATATTAGAGCATCAATATGTATTTTCGATGCATCGATGAACACATTAGAGCATCATCATGTATGTTACGTTTAGTGTATCCGTTTGAATGTTTAGTGCATCATTGGTCATAGTAAGGCATCCATTTGTATGTTTAGTTCATCGTTGGACATACTTGTGGATCGGTTTGTATGTTTAGTGCATCGATGAACACATTTGTATGTTAAATTATTGCTTACTAATGATTGCTTAATTGTTAATTTTATATGATAATCTTCATATACTCATATTGTATATAAATTTGTTACTATTTTGGCGAAATGCATTATCTATGATAGATTTGACATTATTTGGAGATTGACACATTTTGATGTTGACACGTTTATGGAAGAAGTTCTGGTAAAGATGGTGAATGACTGCCTGGAAGTCCCGAACCACGAAAAGGATCATACATATTTGTATGTGCTCATGGCGTAAGGGACAAAAGATGTGGCGTTTGTGGGCCTGCACTCGTTTCTAGATTCAAAGATGAGATAGAATTATGTGGTCATCAGAATATAGTGTTTGTTCGCCCCTGTTCACACATTGTAGGTCACAAGTATGCAGGAAACTTTATCATATCTAGATCAGATAATCATGGGAAACTGACAGGACATTGGTATGGATATGTTATGCCTGATGATGCAAGTACCTTACTTGAGCAACACGTAGAGAAAAGCGAAATTGTAGACTTTATTTGGAGGTAACTATATCATATCCCAATATCTTTTTTGACCTCCAGCTTAGTTTTGTTTGGTGATTTGAAGTTAGTCTCTTGGAATATTTGATAGTAACACATATTGCGGATAAGTGGCCATGAAAGTAGAATAGTGTAAAACAAAACCTTTTCTTGTAATTTGGAGACACTAGCGCTTTATGATGTATGTTTGAGTGAAAAGCTGATTAATGTATAACGAGGTCACCCAACTATTCAATAATTTTTACATCAAGGCCATCTAACTACTTAATCCCGATCTGGTATAAAAAGAATCTAAAAGACAAAAAGTAACTAAAGGGTATTTTTGTTTTTAAAAACAAAACAATAAGGTTATCTTTGTCATTTAGCCTCTTTTTTGTTGGATTGCGTATAAGCAAAACGTATACATATTTTGGTGGCCTGTAAAGGAGTTTCAATTGTTGGGTCGCCCTAATGAAAAAGTTGAACATTTGGGTGGCATCCTTGTTTTTTTTATCAATTATCCCAATTTTTCGTATCATTTGTGCTTAAAACTATTTTTTAATAAAAAAAAATCAGGAAACCCAACTCAAGAGCCGTAAGCTTTTTTTTTTGTGTTCACATAGGTTTGCAATACTTATGTCACATTGTAATGTTTAACCATTTGACTTATAATAGGACAGGGTTCTCGTACCTCTTTAATTGCATCCGTTTGGCGATTATGTTATACATCATAATCCAAACTAGAAAACTAGAATTTGACGAAAGTATGAACTAGTTTGATTCTTGAACTAGCTGTGGAAATTTAACCTTTAAGACATGAGGCATGTTATACCGGATAATACTATTTAGTGCATCCTTGAACATAATTGAGCATCAGTGTGTATGTTTAGTGAAACTACTTGGACATTTGTTTGTATGTTTAATGCATCAATGAACACATTAGGGCTTCAATGAGTATAATTAGTGCAATGCATCATCAGACATATTAAGGCCTCAGTGTGTATCTTTAGTGCATCATTGGTTATAGTATGGTATTCATTTGTATGTTTAGTGCATCGTCGGTCATAGTAGGGCATCCATTTGTATGTTTAGTGTATCCATTTTTATGTTTAGTGCATCGCTAGTCATATTAGGGCATCAATTTGTATGTTTAGTGCATCATTGGTCATAGTAAGGCATAAATTTGTATGTTTAGGGTATTCGTTTGTGTGTTTAGTGCATCACTAGTCATAGTAGGGCATCCATTTGTATGACGCTATGATCACCGAGTTCTTTAAGTGAAAGTATAGAATCTTCTTTAAGTGAAACTATGTCAAGTAATCCATCTTCCATGGGGTAAATGTGTGTATTAGTCGTTTTAAGTGCGTAATGTGAATTATTTTATTATTTTCCCTGCGGATGGACGGGAGTCTCTTGATGTGTTTTTGAGCTCTATCGATGAATACATACACGGTCATATGTTTTATGCATCACGGTGTCCGTTCTCTAGGAAGGTGCGGCCGAGATTTGATGCTCTTGCTTCAATATATCCACAAATCAAGCATGTAAAGTTGAAGAATCTTGACCTTTCCAATGTAAGTCATTGCAATTAATTCTACTTCCACAATCAACTTCTCATTTAGGATCACCACATGTTTCCAACTGTGTGTCTTTTGGGCATGGGTTGGGATGCTATTAGTATTGCACAACCTGTAAATTCTCATAACGGTCACCAGCAGAGCTATATTTGTCCAAGGTTTCCCTTTATGGAACTAGTTAGTTGTCTGTCCTTTGTTACATTTGACATTTCGTTTTTAGGCTTATTATCATCAGGCACATGTATCGCTTTGTGCTTGATTGTGGAATCTTTTGGATGGCGTGAATGTACATTTCTTATTAACTAAAATTTATAAGTCGTATGGCAAATGCTTCATTTCTTATATAGTTTCGATAAGCAATCCTAAATATTTCAAATAGACTCATTCATCGATAAATGAGTCGAAGTTGCCACCTCTAAAAAATGAATCGAAAATAACAAGCAACAAGTATTATACATTGCATCTTCTAGGCGCCTCTTCCTCGTAAATTGGTGCATCGAAAGGTAGATATTAGGGCATCTATGAGTATGATTAGTGCATCGAAAGGTAGATATTAGTGCATCGAAGGGTAGTGTTTACCTATAGGGTTATATAAGCTTATCATGTCATAATAAGCTTGTATAAGTTGAAAAGTTTTAAAATAATCCACAAAAGCGAGCTTATGGCAAATAAGCGAAAACCAAATAAGTCAGTAAGCCATGCAACTTGACATTGGCATCGATTGCGACATTTCAACATTGGTAGGTTGACTTTTGTCTTATAATATTTTTTATTGGTTAACAAATTTATAGTTTCTTCTTATTCTTTAAGTATATAATATCACTCGAAATAGTAACAGTTAACGATATCATGGCTAATTACTTGTTCGATAACGAGCTACTTCCCAAGTTCATGGGGTCCAATATGCAACGGTGGCTTTGTGGGCGGTTACGTCGATTATATGACATCCGAACACACGATGGGTAAGCATTTCAAGCGATTGAGAGGTATGTTAGGGAGTTGTAGGGCATCTATGAGTTTATTTAGTGCATCTATTAACATATTTGGGCATCATTACTTTAGTGCATCCTCTTGTATCATAGTAGGGCATCCAAGTATGGCTATAGAAGCTATATTGTTGCACAACAATTTATTTTATAATAAAACAATTTAAGTGATTGTGTGCATAAATTTTACACTCAAATGACAATTTAAGACGATTAAAATGAGGAGATGTTTGTTGCATCTCAATAGTAATAATGTATTGGACTACTTTTTTCACAAGCTCCCAACACCTTCCATCAGACTCCAGCGATTTGATCTCAGAAGCAAATTAAGAAAATGGACCTTGTTTTTGCGTTTATGGTCAGGTAATGGACGTAAAGTAGATTGTCGAGCCTTAAATGTCCCTACAGGATACCGTCAAAGTCAAATTTAGGAACCAAATGAACCACTTTAAACACATGTTCAGTTGAACCACTTTATGGACGATGGGTACACATGTACTCTTGATCTTGGAAACCATGTAGTTTTGTAACTTTTAATAATAATATAATTATACATGTGTTTATGTTTAGGTAATGGACATAAGCGCTTTGACACGGAAGTACTTGTTTTGATTAAGTAACCCAATCACATGACATATCATTTTGCATCCTCGATAAAATGATTAATGTATTTGCTCATATAAAAATTGACTAGCTTTGTTGAAAGTGATGCGAGAAGTTTGAGCTAACATTTTGGTGCCCGTTATGCTTTTTAGAACTAACTTATAGTTGCAATGCGGGACGACACTTGGATTACGGGGTGGTAAGGTGATCTTGGGCAGCATAGGAACCAAGAATTCATTGTCGAGTTTCTTATGTTGAGTCTTATTTGCCATTCAAACCTTACCACTTTGATCGGTTACTACGGATGAAGACCATAGACTCTGGTTTACAGTACATGCCAAATGGTAGTAGACATAGTTATGTGGTATTCGTTCATGTTTTAAAGTACTTTTAATAGTAGAAATACTTATCTTTGGTTTTATCAAGCTACAATTTAGTAAATAAAATGTTGAGATCCATACTAGAACTATATATTACGTTTTACACATGTAAATGAAATGCTACAATGATTTATATAAAATGTTATGTTATTGTTGAAATAAAAGTGATTGAATGATTATTTAATGATGATTGGAATGATATATTAGCATCCGTACTAAGCGAGAAAAAAATGTATAATAAAGGTGCATCGATGTGAATAATAAAGGTGCATCGGTGTTGCGAAATATTAGTGTGTGTTTGGTTTTTCTTTTCTTCTTTATTTTTGGCCATTTGTGTATTGAGAAAATGTAAGCAGCGAGTTAACATTGATTAACGAATAGTGACCTACTTAAAAATAAAAATGTTTTTCCTCTGATTACCTCGGTTTTTAATTGTTGTTTAACCACGAACTTGATGCCTATCTTTTAATTAATCACAAAATTTGTTTGCAGTATAAACATAATATAATCTAGATGTACATAACGTGACATAAAGCTTCTATGCTCTCTGAAAAAAATACAATTTTTCATAATATTAACCTAGTTGTACACTACATTATACATCCGTTTTCCAATGTGTTAAGCACAAGTACCAGTAAAATTTCAGTTGTACACATGTCTCCAAATTTCAAATCTTCAAAACAAGAAATATGGTTAAGAATTCAAAATCAGTAACCAAACTAAGAAAAAGTCTCATCATCTGTAATAATTGATGAAACCATCGCCTATACTTTCTATGTCCTGCATTTAGGAGTCAGTTTTTGTCCTCGTTTTTTGGGTTTCTTGGTATGCGTTGCAGTATCCGAGTGGGCCGTGATAACGATGTACTCTTTTAATCAAGCCAAAAAAACTAAATGGTTCATATTTATCATTAGCCATATTAGATGTAGACGTTTCTGGGACTCTTGGTTTATCTTGATCACTGTCATCTCCATGTACCATGTCTTTTGGCAATGAATCATCTTGCACACATCATAATTACATCAAAAGATACAGTTAGCAAACAAAATAGATAATAGCACTATGTGCATCACAAAAGGGTTAATATAAGTGCATCACATTGTATAAATTAAAGCATCACACTATTTAATTCAGGGCATCAGTTAGTTAACAATTAGTGCACCACATTGTTATCTACATTGTATAAAATAAGGCATCACACTATTTAATTCATGGCATCAGTTAGTTAACAATTAGTGCATCACATAGTTATCTATGGGCATCATTTAGTTAACAATTAGGGCATCACATAATTATCTAACTTGGAGAAGGCACTATCGACACATGCTAATATATAATGATATGATCCTACAAATCATCTTTTTGAAAAGAGGCCAACAAAGTACAAGCTATAAGCCATGTGAAAATGACTTGATCCATATAGGTGTCAAGATCACATCACAAGAGCATTAATGATTAGTCTACAAATGCGAAAAGTAAGACCTCGTTTGGAAACAAAATAAATAAATCTAAGCGAGATAAGTGCTATATTACCTCACTCTCATACATAATAAACTACAATTTCTTCTTGCTCAAAGCGATATGCTATTAGCGGCCTCCAACAACTAACCATGGTGTGATGGCTATTAATATGACCAATACTAGAAACAACAAAGAAGACAACTGAAACTCGTTATTCCCTGAAAAGAATAAAAATTCAAAGTTACAAATATAGTGACTTTGATTCACAACTTTGATTGTAGATATCAATGATACAACAAAAAGCCTACCAACTCCAGAAAAAAGTATGGTCTTCCCAACAATCAGAAGTCCTAATGAGCCCATAATAACAGGAAAGTTTGAACCAAGAAGTTTTGGGTCGATTGACATTCCAACCTGAAAAATAATCGGTGTCCTCATAGATTTCCCAAAGTCATAGTAAAGGGCTTTGATTTTGGTATTGACGGTCAATTTTCTTCTAGTTGCTAAATTTCAAAAGCTAGCTTAAGAAAACCTAGTTAATAAGGCATGCCGTCATAAAGAAGAGACCTAACAAAAGGCATATATGGACCATATCTAATTCAACTTGTAATGAGAATTCGGTTTGCAAGTAGTAGAACGACCAAAATGCTCCAAGTGCCATGGAAAAGCCAACTTGTTCCATTTATGATGAGGAAAAGAAATATTAATGCCAAAGTGATTTTCAAGCGTAATGTAAATAACATAAGCTATTGAAGCCATTATAATATAAATATGTTCCAATCAACTTAGATGTAAATAGATGTGTAGCGTCTAAATAAATCTCTACAAAACCATAACGGTATCATACCTCCAATGTAGCAACGACTTTCGATACCATTTCAGTCATCCTAATCCTAACAGGAAACCTAACATTTAAAATGTTATTTCAACACCAAAACTACTCCACGAAACCATGTATTGGAAACTAGATCCTTGTAATTATTTGTGACAATAAGCGGGATATTTTATAAACTATGACCAAAACTAGATATCAAAATAAGCGACTAATGCATCACAATGTAAATTTAGTGCATCACGAGTTATAAATTTTGTTGAGACATTTTATCAAACACATTGTGTCTTGCCTTCCTAAACATGATTTGTATTACTTTTCTTCAACCTTTTTTCACATTCAGAAGTAAACTCCAATATATAGTATATTTAGACAAACAATAACCAAAAAAAAAAAAAAAAACAAACAAACAAATTAATTATTCAAATCACGATCAATAAAGTTCGGATCTATGCAAGCGAAGATTAATATCATCATATTAATCGGCGGTAACAATAAAAACCTTACTTTCAAACTTACATGATGAATCGATTACATTTGGGTACAAAATGGTGGGAAACGATGGTGAATGGTGGGGAATGATGGTAGCGATGGTGGCGGTGGGGAATGGTGGTGAGATACGGTGAATGGTGGTGAGAGGCAGGGAATGGTTGTGAAATTCAATGGATGTAAAAGGTCGAGGCGAAAAACAAGATAAAGAAGAAAGAGCTGAGAAAAAAAATGAGAAAAAAATAGACATTATATATGATAAGGAAGTAAGGGGAGTGTATTTATAAAAATGACCTCAGAAAAATAGAATGTTACATTTAGGCCCCTGTAGTTTGGTGAAAAAAAGGAGGGGAAGGGGGGATGATCCAATGGTTGAGATCACTTCCCCTACTTTTCTATTGAGATCAAGTTTTTAAATGATCTCATCTATATATATATATTTTTTTTATTTAGCGCTTGGCTTCTTCCTTTTACTATTCTAAATGTAGACATTCTTCCGTAGTATGTCTCGCCTTCCCATGAAATTCGCAGAACTTTTTATCGACCTTTTCTTCGATCGCGGTATTTGAGGATGGGTTTGGAGACCTAGCTCTTCTTGGTGTCGATATTTCCTCGAAAGGTTTTCGTGGGTTGCGGAAACCCTGTTGCCTTTCTCTTATATTGTTAGACCCCTTTTTGAAGTTGGGGCTTTGTCGATGCTTAACTGTTTTTTGTTCCATTGATCTTTGTACCCAGTGCCTTTTTCTTTCACGGCTTCATGCGTCTATTTCCCCTCTTAGGAAGGAGGTAGTTATATTCATTACTTCGCTCATCGAATTTGGGATTTTGTCGTGTAACCGTTTAATCAGCTCCGGATCAGTGATCGCATGCATGAATCCTGAGACTTTCATAATTTCTGGGGCTCCCTTTACGCCTCTGGTTTCTTCTTTGAATCTTCTTACAAAGTCTTCCGTTAGCTCTCCGTCCCTTTGCTTGATATGATGAAGTTCTACAGGATCTTTGATGCATTTCTTCTGCTGGAGGAAGTTGGTCAAGAAGACTTCCTTTAGTTTATCATAGCTGTCTATTGACTCGGGTGGGAGGTCGTCAAACCAGACCCTAGAGGATACAGTTAGTGTGGAGTTGAACATGTGACACCAAGTTGGCATGGCCCATCGCTCCACCTTTGCCGCTGCCTGGAAGATCTTGAGATGATCCTCTGGGTCTCCACTCCCATCATATGTTTTCACGTTGGCTGGCATTCTCGTTTTCATAGGCATTTGGAAGTAGCGGATATGTGGGTGAGCGGATCGGTCTCCTTGCGACCAGTGCAGCGGTCATAGTCGTTGTCATGTGACTTCCGCTTTCGACTTAGGACCTTGACATCCGCTTAGTTAGACCCGTCAAGGAAAAGTCATTAAGCTTCCTTGTTGAAATTTTTCGGTTACGTGCCTTCCAAATCCTGGTCTTACCGGTTATGATTGGGAGTCTTTGTGGCTGCCCTTTTCCTTTCTTTCGGTATCGTGGCGGACTTGCTGCCTGCAGTTTTTGGAGTATACGGAAATATTTTCCTCCTTGTCTCCGAGCCGGTGGAACACACTTTTGCGCAGCCTTTTGAACACTGTTTCCCTTCCGTCTTCTTTCCCTTTGGGTGACCTAGATTGGGTGCGTCTTCGGCCGCTACCACTTTGCGTGTTCCGCCGCTTTGTTGCCTCGAGTTGTTTTCGTAAATCTCAGCTTGGTATTTCCGCTTTATGGTGATGTTGGGCTTCACGGTAATCCTTCCGGATTTTTGCCACTTTGGCTCTTTCTTCTCGTTTCTGAACTTTCTCCGTCACAATAGGCAAGATCTGATCGAAGTACTTATCACAATACTTCCGGAGGGCTGCGTCGGATGCGGGTCCCTCAAGGTCCCTTGAGACTGTGTGGTTTTCTCTTTCCACCGTACTCCGTAACGTAGACACGAAAGCGGAAGTTGGTCCAAATCGAGTGCTCATGGTGCGTATTTTCTGGAACGCAGTTGTGTACTGGGTCTCACGGATGGGGCCAACTTGTTATTACAAAAAGTGTGACGGGTTGTAATGGGTATGAATGCAGCTTTTCGGACTGGGCCAACAAGCTCCTAATGAGCTGATCTTGTACTAATCCAAGTAGTTTTGAATGATGTCCCTGCACAAGAAAGATAAACCGTTAGTCTTACTGTGGGACGGACCCCACGATTAGTCTCCGGCGTGAGAGTAAGTACACATTCTTGAGGGGGAAATAAGAGTGTATGTGTGTGTAATTATGAGAGATAAAGTTGTACCTTGTATGGGGATTATAGCCCCTTTTATAGGCGAGGTTTACCACTAGGGTTTCCTAGATTCTCGCATGTAGTGGTTAGTCGTTGGAGCCGGACCCTTGGCGGACAAGGTTCCGTGTCAATCGCGGATGCGGACGTAAGATGTCTAACGGTGAAGGCTCGGCCATTGTATCTCTTCGTGCGTCTTGAGGTATGGATCATAGCTAATTTCGTCATTGGGCTTCCTGTAGGCCTAGGTTTTATAGTTATCTTATAGTTATTGGGCTTGAGCCTAGTATGTGTATATTATATATTGGGCCTACTAGGCCTGTTATACATACTATACGTCATCAATACATTTTAATTTTCTTTCTTCAACTTTAATTATGTGTATGATACAAACTTTGTAAAACACTTCTTTCCATTATAAGAAATTTGTTTAATCTTAATTCTTAAGCCTTCTATTAATAACATGTCCTAAATGTTTTATCTATATCTATATCTATATTTATTTTATACTACATATAATGCACGAAGGCACATCACTCTTAATTTTAAGACGTACAAAAAATTAAGCATGGTTTACAACACTTTAATGCACCTAATTTTCAGAATTACAACAATGTAAGCATATTGTACAACAAAATAAAGCGTGGTGTCATTTTAAGACAAAAATTCTATCAAACAATATTAATGCTATTAAAAACACCTCAATTTTCAGAATTACAACAAAGTAAGCATATTGTACAACAAAATAAAGCGTGGTGTCATTTTAAGACAAAAATTCTATCAAACAACATTAATGCTTTTAAAAACACCCCTTCACCAAAAATTACAACCATTTAAGCACAATGTACAATAGCTGCAACCAATTTTTAAATTTACAACAAAATAAGCATAGTGGACAACAAAATAAGCATGATGTAATTTTCAGACTTATTTTCAGACTTACAACATTAATGTTATTAAAGTGGTCACTGTTATTAATGACTATTACTTACAAGAAAAGAAACATAGTGTACAACACTTTAATGCACATAATTTTCAGACGTACAAGACAAGAAGCATAGTGTACAACAAAACACCACATTAATGCTATTTAATGTAGTCAATTATTTAACTGGTCAATAAATACAATTAATACAGTTATCAAAACACCCTTTACATAAGAAATACAAATTATCAAGCATATTGTACAACCAAATTAAACACAATTCATGCATTAAATTTGGGATTTTGTCGTGTAACCGTTTAATCAGCTCCGGATCAGTGATCGCATGCATGAATCCTGAGACTTTCATAATTTCTGGGGCTCCCTTTACGCCTCTGGTTTCTTCTTTGAATCTTCTTACAAAGTCTTCCGTTAGCTCTCCGTCCCTTTGCTTGATATGATGAAGTTCTACAGGATCTTTGATGCATTTCTTCTGCTGGAGGAAGTTGGTCAAGAAGACTTCCTTTAGTTTATCATAGTTGTCTATTGACTCGGGTGGGAGGTCGTCAAACCAGACCCTAGAGGATACAGTTAGTGTGGAGTTGAACATGTGACACCAAGTTGGCATGGCCCATCGCTCCACCTTTGCCGCCGCCTGGAAGATCTTGAGATGATCCTCTGGGTCTCCACTCCCATCATATGTTTTCACGTTGGCTGGCATTCTCGTTTTCATAGGCATTTCGAAGTAGCGGATATGTGGAGTGAACGGATCAGTCTCCTTGCAGACCCAGGGTCTGGCCAGGTCATAGTCGTTGTCATGTGACTTCCGCTTTCTGACTTAGGACCTTGGCATCCGCTTCGTTAGACCCGTCACGGAAAAACATTCGCTTTCCATGATCGAAATTTTTCCGGTTACGTGCCTTCGAATCACGGTCTTACGGTTATGATTGGGAGTCTTTGTGGTGCCCTTTTCCTTTCTTTCGGTATCGTGGCGGACTTCTTTCTGCGGTTTTGGAGTATCTGAAATATTTTCCTCCTTGTCTCGAGCGGTGGAACACACTTTCTGTGACCTTTTGAACACCTTTCCTTCCGTCTTCTTTCCCTTTGGGTGACCTAGATTGGGTGCGTCTTCGGCCGCTACCACTTTGCGTGTTCCGCCGCTTTTTTGCCTCGAGTTGTTTCCGTAAATCTCCACTTGGTATTTCCGCTTTATGGTGATGTTGGGCTTCACGGTAATCCTTCCGGATTTTTGCCACTTTGGCTCTTTCTTCTCGTTTCTGAACTTTCTCCGTCACAATAGGCAAGATCTGATCGAAGTACTTATCACAATACTTCCGGAGGGCTGCGTCGGATGCGGGTCCCTCAAGGTCCCTTGAGACTGTGTGGTTTTCTCTTTCCACCGTACTCGTAACGTGAACCGAAGCGGAAGTTGGTCCAAATCGAGTGCTCATGGTGCGTATTTTACGGACGCAGGTTGTGTCTTGGGTCTCACGGATGGGGCCAACTTGTTATTACAAAAAGTGTGACGGGTTGTAATGGGTATGAATGCGACTTTTGATTGGGCCAACAAGCTCTAATGAGCGATCTTGTACTAATCAAGTAGTTTTGAATGATGTCCTGCACAAGAAAGATAAACCGTTAGTCTTCTTGTGGGACGGACCCACGATTAGTCTCCGTGAGAGTAAGTACACATTCTTGAGGAAATAAGAGTATGTGTGTGTAATTATGAGAGATAAAGTTGTACCTTGTATGGGGATTATAGCCCCTTTTATAGGCGAGGTTTACCACTAGGGTTTCCTAGATTCTCGCATGTAGTGGTTAGTCGTTGGAGCCGGACCCTTGGCGGACAAGGTTCCGTGTCAATCGCGGATGCGGACGTAAGATGTCTAACGGCTGAAGGCTCAGCCCGCTGTGTATCTTACGTGCGTCTTGAGGTCTGGATCATAGCTAATTTCGTCATTGGGCTTACTGTAGGCCTAGGTTTTATAGTTATCTTATAGTTATTGGGCCTGAGCCTAGTATGTGTATATTATATATTGGGCCTACTAGGCCTGTTATACATACTATACGTCATCAATACATTTTAATTTTCTTTCTTCAACTTTAATTATGTGTATGATACAAACTTTGTAAAACACTTCTTTCCATTATAAGAAATTTGTTTAATCTTAATTCTTAAGCCTTCTATTAATAACATGTCCTAAATGTTTTATCTATATCTATATCTATATCTATACTACATATAATGCACGAAGGCATCTCACTCTTAATTTTAAGACTTACAAAAAATTAAGCATGCTTTACAACACTTTAATGCACCTAATTTTCAGAATTACAACAAAGTAAGCATATTGTACAACAAAATAAAGCGTTGTGTCATTTTAAGATAAAAATTCTATCAAACAATATTAATGCTATTAAAAACACCTCAATTTTCAGAATTACAACAAAGTAAGCATATTGTACAACAAAATAAAGCGTGGTGTCATTTTAAGACAAAAATTCTATCAAACAACATTAATGCTTTTAAAACACCCTTCACCAAAATTACAACCATTTAAGCACAATGTACAATAAATGCAACCAATTTTAAATTTACAACAAAATAAGCATAGTGGACAACAAAATAAGCATGATGTAATTTTCGGACTTATTTTCGGACTTACAACATTAATGTTATTAAAGTGGTCACTGTTATTAATGACTATTACTTACAAGAAAAGAAACATAGTGTACAACACTTTAATGCACATAATTTTCGAGACGTACAAGACAAGAAGCATAGTGTACAACAAAACACCACATTAATGCTATTTAATGTAGTCAATTATTTAAGCGGTCAATAAATACAATTAATCTGATTATCAAAACACCCTTTACATAAAAATACAAATTATCAAGCATATTGTACAACCAAATTAAACACAATTCATGCATTAAATTTCACAACTACAAATAATAAAGCGCATTATACAAATATTCAAGCTCGAGCAGGCAATGGGCCAAATGGGCTTGAGCCGAACAGTAGCGGACCAAATGGGCTCGAGCCCGGCGGAACCTGAATATGAGTTCGAGCCGAGCAGGCACGGGCTATCTGAAATTATTGATATCCGTAAATTTATTGTTAAAAGAACATAATAAACTAAAATACAATATTCATTGAAATTTTTTATTTCAAAGTACCATGCATTACTGCCTTGTGATCTCTTAGTATAGTAGTATAAATGTACTATCAAGTTGTTTACATATAAATTCTATGAATATTTGTGTGTTTTATTAGTATAGACGAATTTTATGGGCTAGCCGAACTGGTGGTGACACCGGTTCCCCGTTGAACCTGTTGGTCCAGTCCGTTTTTTAAAACTATATGTACCATCAACTTGTTTACATAGAAAATTTATAAAGATTTGTGTGTTTTATTAGTTTGTACCGTATGTATAATAACAAGTATTTTTCATATTAGGGGTGTTTTAAAAATAACATTTATTAGGTATTTATTAATGTAGACGTTGTTTTCTTATATTAAATTAATTTGTATTTTTGTAAAAACATGTCTATAAAAAGTGCTTTAAAGTGTTGCAACAAATCATATTATAGATGTACTTATTAAAATATGACATTATAAGCAAGTGTTGAATATTTATTTTTTAAGTATTCCATTTTAGGAATGTCTCAAATGCTTTATAATGTAGTATAGATTATTTACGACTTCAAAAACCAATAAAGACTTAACAAACAAATGATTTTGCACATTTTCAACGCAAACCCCCACAAATCCACGTCGCACCCAAAAGTTTCAAATAAATGCCTTTCTTATCTTACGCTTTAAAAATTAATTAGGAGGCGTTTGATTCACATGATATTTTTGAATGAATTGTAATCTTTGAAATATTTTTGAATGAATTTTAATTTTTGAAAGGAATTGTAATTTGTTGTAATTGTAATTTAAATAATTTGAATGTGTTGTAATTGTACTTGATGAAATCTGTTGATGTGTTTGATTGACTCACAACGTAATGCAATTCAACTTTTTTATAAATCTTAAAAAATTAATATAATAATAATTCAAATAACATAATAATAAATAGAAATAATATTAATAATACTAATAATAATATTTATAAAAATATAATAAAAATATAATAATAATAATAATAATAATAATAATAATAATAATAATAATAATAATAATAATATATACAGATGTTTTAAAGTATACAAATTCTGAATTACAATGTAATTCAAAACTTTTCATCAAACTTTTTATGTAATTTGGAATCCTTCACTTGATGTAATTGTAGTGATTGAATTACAATTACAATGCAAACAAACAGTCATCGTAATGTAATCTAAATTACAATTCCTTTCACCTTGCCAATCAAACACGATTGAAATGTAAATCAGATTACAATTATAATGAATTACAGCGAAGCAAACCACTCCTTAAACTTTTGAAAGTGTTATTTGAAAAGTCAACCTAGCCCTAAATATAAGGGCAAAAGGAGTTTCTATTTGTTGAATACTATGTTAGTTTCACTATCTTAACTTACTACTTTTGTTAGAGGACAATATAAAAGCGAGATGGAGAGAGTAATAAAAAACCATTAAACTTTATGATTTTAATACTACATAAAAACCAAAATAAATAAATTTACTTTTTCTTAAAACTGGTTGCTAAACTTTGATTGCTTAACGGCAATACTTTTTTTTTTTTTTTTTTTTAACTCGTTTGGAAGATACTCTTCATGAAAAATTTGGTAGATTGTTTTGATTTTGGCGAGCACTCATTGTTCGACAAAACATAAAATTACCCATTTATTATAGGTTTGTCTAGTACTTAAGATTTCGTGTGTTTAATTTCTACATGTACGAATGTGCTTAACGCTTTATTATACGGACAAAACAAATTATTTTGCATTTACATCGACGAGCTTGTCATTTAAATAATTATAAGAGCACTCTCATTCATAACTTAATAACACCAATAACACCGTCCAGCGTCGGTACATCGCCTTTAACATTTAACATTAACATCCCCAAAAATACTCCCATCCATAACATCCCAATAACACCATAACACCAATAATATTTCATATTTTCAATTTCAACCCTAAACTAAAACAAACACTTCATTTATTAAAACACATATCACATTTAACATTAAAACACCAAGTACATTAAACGTTAAACACGGATTACATTAAAACTTAAAAACATACATTAAATGTTAAAGCGAATTAAATAAAACTACTAAAACTTAAAAAAGCGAATCATCCGAGTCCCAACCATCGAACTGGTTGGCGGAGAATAAAACTCCCGTTCATGTATCGACTCTCCATGATGTCGAAGAAGTTGTCTTTGAGTCTTGAGCTTCTCGTGCTTCTTGCTCACGGCGAGCGACCTCTTCACGTGCTCGCTTCTTCCATAATCTCCTTACGGTTTCTTCATCTCGTTCCAATTGGGAGGAAGCCTCACTTAACCCGCCGGTGGTTTGAAAATCCACCGTAGGTCGCTCATGTGGAGTAAAACAATTGGGAGGTGCGGGATGTTTTCAAAACCCACCGGAAAGACATTTTACGGTGGTGTAGAGTAAACATCATGTTACGGTAGAGTTGGAAAGGCGATTCCGGCAAGTGATTTGGATTTGGAAAAGTCGGTTTCCGGCAACTTTTAAAATTAGAGAATTCTTGAGAAAAATCTTTGCGAGACATTTTTGTGTGTGTGAGTTGTGTGTGTAACTTGTGTGTGTTGTGTGTTCTAAACAACTCCTGTAGAGTTATATATATAAGAGAGTTGATTTTGAGTTTGAATAAATCCTTCAGTATTTGATTTTAAATTTTCAAATTTGAATTTGAATTTATCCCACCGAATTGACCAAAGACAATTTAAATTTGAATTTGAATAGGTTGAGGGTGTAAGTGAAAATTTATTTGAAATGGTTTAGGAGGGTAAAATGAATTTTTTTTAATTATTTAACGCTGCGTTAGTCATGCCTGGGGACTAACGGCGTGACGATGATGCACTTCCATCGGGTATAACGTAATAACGCGCGTTATGTGGCTTGATTTGTGGGTTTAACGCCGTTGAGGCGTTATGAATGTGTGTGCTCTAAGGCCATATAATTGAGAGTAGTGGTCAATCATTTCATTAATAGAAATATTAAGTTTATGTTGACTCGTGGTGTCCGCTAGTTACGGGTCACCACCAGTGATTAAGTTGACTTGAAAATTTCATACTAAGACTTTGTCCTAGTTTTTTTCTCTCTTATACATCTCATATTTGTAAATTTTGAACCTCAAATTCGTAAAAATACCGTGATCACTCTAATTAAGTTATGTACCTAGTACATGTGATCGCGTGAACCGCATAAATTCATGTTGTTCCTAACATCGTATATGTTAAGTGCCGTTTGATTTTGACGTTTGTTTGTTTAATTTTTTCATTAAATCATGTTAATTAACAAATAACTTCATGTGGATGACCTCAATTTTATCACTTATTATTTTGGCTTGTTTGTTTACTTTTTTCATTAAGTCATGTTAATTAACAAATGACTTAATGTGGAGGACCTCACTTTTATCACTTATTATTTTAAGTCATTTATTTTGATTAAGTGAAAAACAAACAACTTTTTATAAGACTTAATAAATTAAGTTTTTTCATATTAAGTCAATTAAGTTGCATTTAAACACCACCTTAATTGTCTTAATTAAGAAATTACTGACTTATTCCAAAAGCATGACTTAATAGAAAAAGTCAGGAGGGTGATGCTTTTCCGATTAAGTCACTAATATTTATATAATTATATTGTTTAAATACTTATTCAACATATAGAAATAAACAACAATTTATTTACAAACATACATCAAATATTCACGCAGTTGTCGTATCTAGACAAAACTTAATTAAAAACAAAAACAAAGAGACTCTAAGATGAATATGTGTACGTGTTTAATCAAACTGGTTGTAAGTCACTAAAATTTGTATTAGTTTATCATGTTTTTAGTAGGTGAAAAACATCTCTTTTTCCTAAGAAAAAACAGTGAAAAAAAACTGAAAATCCGTTTAGTCACATTTTTTTTCAACAATTTTCATAAAAAGTGAAATTCTCACTTTCTAAATTTTAATTATAAAAATGAAAACCCCAATCTACCGTTCTTTATTTTTTTCTCTTTAACAAAAAAGACGATTTTCCAATATATCATTCAAGTATCTCATATCACCGTAGGTAACATCTTCACCTTCTATCCTCGACGTGTCGCAATCCGAGGTAATCTTTTTAAAAAAGAAAAATATAACTCAATCTAAACAGGTTTCAAAATTCTCAACTTTTCTCTGAAAAACCATTCCATTCTCAAGAAATCGAAAAAAAAAAAAAAAAAAAAAGAACCTTAACGCTACCTTTGTGCATTATAATCGGCTGTTCTTTTGGCTCGTTTGAATGAGTCTTGTGCCTTGCATGTGGCTTGTTTCGGGTTGGATTGTAGTCTGTATTATTGCTTTTAAGTTCTTAAATATGCTATTCATGAAGAAAAACCTACAATAAAATACAAGCAGTTTCCATATGGACTAAATCAGCAGTTGACCACATAAAGTCAAACTTTGATCATGGAATTCAGATTGTGGTTACAAAAATTTCAACATAAATACTGCCATCAATGTCATATAACCTAGTCAAGAATGATGTTTTTTTCTTTGCATAAAAAAAATGATTTTTATTTACAGTTGACTGTAAAGTGGTGCTACTTTCCTCTGACTTTGAGGCAGTTACTCATTTTTCTTTTCCAAGTGTTCGAGAAATTCCATCACCACCGGGTCGGTCCATGGAGTTCCAAAGGGAGCTTCAGCGCCCGCAACCCATCCTAAGTGTCCACCTTTAGGTGTAACTATCAGCATGCAGTTTGGATTCTCCTGAACCAACGTCGAGTAACAAAATATGTCAATTCTTATCTCCTTTATAATAGGAAATAGTTTTTATGTCAACATATTACATATGTGAGGTCTTGCATCGGGTAAAGTTATATCAATTCATTAGTACCTGGATTGCTTCACGAGGAATTCCTCTAATAGGGGCCATGGGATCATTTGCAGCCTGTAAATGATGGAGTAATGCATTCAGAAACTTATAATCTCAATAACTCACCATACTATGTTAAATATTGTAATTTATGCAGTAAGTGACCCTAATGGTTGGTAAATATTACCTGGATGCAAAGTAAAGGCCTGCATACGTTCTTTATAGCATCTGAGCTGCTTAATTTTTGGTAGAAGTCATCTGCTGACTTTAAACCGAAAGCGACTGCAAAAATGAAAATAGTTTTATAAGAAGTGAGCTTCCATGATTATCCGGTTCAAATAGTACAAAATGGGTACCTCTCGTGTATGATTCATCAAAATTCCTGCAAGATTTACTATTAAGAGATATTGAAATATTGTAATCGCCCTCTATTCCTTCAAATAAAAGCACATGTCTGCAAATATCAGTCATATCTGACAATCGATTGTGGGCGATGGTCCGGACCGGGCGAGAATGGGTCGGGCCCTGATGACAATGCCCACTCTACACCTAAACCCTAATCCATGCCTATATATACATGACATGTTATCTCTAACCCTAAGATATATTGGCTACACTACTGCAAATACTAACTTGACCGTCGGAGGTGGACCCGGGGCTACGGCCTCGGGTCCACTCTAACGAGTTCTCTTTGTTGACATGGTCTATTAGAGCTCGAGAAGGCGACTAACGGCCAGGAGAGTCGTTGAATCTAGTCCGCCAGATTATGCTTCAACAAGTTGGCGCCATCCGTGGGACCCGAATAAACTATGTTTCGTGGTCTCATATTACCGAAACGCAGAATCAGTTTCTAATAGTCGGTAACTCTAAATCCCATTCGCAATTAATGCTTTAATACTTTACGTATGTTAGTGATATTATTTATGATCAAATCTAAACGTGGTCCTACATGGAATCAAATATCATGTGGAATAAAATATCACGATTTTATTGCGTATTGTTATCAAAATATCCTTATTTACGAATAAGTTCTATTCGCTAATCATGGCAGAAATCAAACATCACGTTAAATTAAATTGCATATTTTATTCTTTTATTAAGACATTTAAAAGAAAACAGTCCGCATGATCGGACCTATTTTTTAATCCGCATGATCGGACCTATTTTATTTTTTAGTCCGCACGATCGAACCTAAGAAAATATCCGCACGATCGGATCTATATTATCTTTTAGCCGCGATAAATTCGCGCAGATACTGTTTTTATGGTTGGTATGCATGTTCGCGCTCAAACAACGCAGTCGCGATAAATCTACCCGCGTAAGACCATGCGTTCAGACATCTTCGCAGAGCACGCGTACGCGCGAATACCACGATGCTAGTCAATCGCCATGATGCGCACTGGACCAAAAGCCGTGGTATAAACATCTGCGATCATCCAGAAACGTTCGAGTCTATGTGGTTAAGATAAATCCATCTGCGTCTATTAGTTGCGGACACGGTACGTCCATCTGTTATTAATAAACCATAATAATAAAAACAACACAATTTATTATTTCATCGGTACGCATCCCACGACGGGTGCGCACTGCCATTTTTCTTATATGCTATGTGCTATATATTATTCATGCTATGTCTTTGTTTATTGTTTCAATTCATTAGGTTTTATATCTTTGCGATTCGCGGCATATACTTTTAATCTTTGCATTCGGTGTTTTCGTGATTAAATAAGTTTAATGCTCCTACACGGTAGCACCATTAAACTTGGGGGCTACCGGTATATGCTACCATTGTTTCCGTCACGCGTCACGCAGATTATTTGAGCGCGAGCGCAAGCTCGGTACAAAGGCAATTTAAATATTCGCACCATCTTGCCGCGGGAGACGTTCTCTGTCGGTTGTAAAGACATGCGCGAGCAAGCACGTCTTCGTCGCACCTCTTTGTCGCGCGACAACACAAGACTAATCTTGTGAAGCACGTCTTCCGTCGCACCTCTTTGTCGCGCGACAGCACTTATCTTGTGAAGCACGTCTTACGTCGCACCTCTTTGTCGCGACAACACAAGACTTCTTGCGAAGCACGTCTTCGTCGCACCTCTTTGTCGCGCCGCAAGTACACAATGCGCTTGTGACACGTCTTACGTCGCACCTAACGCCAAGGAGAGTCGTTGAATCTAGTCCGCGCGGTTATGCTTCAACAAGTTGGCGCCATCCGTGGGACCACGAATAAACTATGTTTCGTGTTCTCATATTACCGAAAAGCATAAAGCTCGTACAACTTGCTTTCTCATCAAGTCGGTAACATTTAATATTAAGATATTATTTATTTTAAATCATCCGTGTTCTCGCGATGAGTGGTAACATGATAAGTCTTGCAATTTACAATATGATTTGTTCTGATATCTTTACTTTAAATATTATTCTTTAATTGAGTATTGAGATTTAATATATTCTTTGATTTGGCTAAATGCTAAAACATGATAAAAAGTCCGCACGATTGGACCTATTTTAAAACATCCGCACGATCGGATCTATTTTATCTTTTAATCCGCACGATCGGATCTAAGAAAAGCCCGCACGATCGGAGCTATTTTATCTTTTAGCCGCGATAAATTCGCGCAGATACTGTTTTTACGGTTGATATGCTTGTTCGCACTCAAATAGCGCAGTCGCGATAAATCTACCCGCGCAAGACCGTGCGTTCAGACATCTTCGCAGAAGCAGCGTCGCGCGAATACCACGATGCTAGTCAATCGCCATGATGCGCCGGACCAAAAGCCGTGGTATAAACATCTGCGATCATCCGAAGCGTTCGAGTTTATGCGGTTAAGATAAATCCATCTGTGTCTATTAGTCGCGGTCACGGTACGTCCATCTGTTAAAAAGAAAAAAACAATACAATTAATTATTTCGTCGGTACGCATCCCACGATGGGTGCGCACTGCCAATTTTCTTATATGCTATGTGCTATATATTTTTTATGCTATGTGCTATATATATTGCTTAACTTCATTAGGTTTTATATGCGGCGATTCGCGGCATATACTTTTAATCTTTGCATTGATTGTTTTTCGCAGATTAAATAAGTTTAATGCTCTTACACGAGTAGCACGATCAAACTTGGGGGGCTACCAGGGTATACGCTACCACTGTTTCCGTACGCGTCACGTAGATTATTTGAAAGCGGTACAAAGACGGATTTAAATATTCGCACGCATCTTTGCCGCAGGGAGGCGTCCTCCGTCGGTTGTGAAGACGCGCACAACGCAGCACGTCTTCGTCGCACATCTTTAGCGCGCACCTATGCGCGAAGCCGTCTTCTGTTGCACCTATTTGTCGCGCGACGGTAGACACTTATGCGCGCGAAGCACGTCTTCGTCGTACATCTTTGTCGCGCACAACGCACACTATCTTGCGAAGCACGTCTTCATCGCGCACATCTTTGTCGCGACAACAAGACACTTATCTTGAAGCACGCCTTCGTCGCACCTATTTGTCGCGCCAACAAGCACTTCCTGATACGAGCACGTCTTACGTCACACCATGTTGTGTCGCATCGGTACAAAAGTACGCCTACCGGGATGCGACATGCGGGTTCCACTTTCACCCACGCTGCCATCGAACTTAAGTCTAGCATAACATAGCCATGCGCTATCTCATACTAGACTTGGGGGCTTGTGGACGTATGGTCCGACCGGGCGAGAATGGGTCGGGCCCGCGGATCTGCCCACTCTACACCTAAACCCTAATCCATGCCTATATATACATGGCTGGATCTCCTCATTAACTGTAACACACACGGTACACAATCTTCAACCCTAAGATATATTGGCTACATCACGCCGATACTAACTTGACCGTCGGAGGTGGACCCCGGCTCGACCTCGGGTCCACTCCTAACGAGTTCTCTTTGTTGACAGTCTACTAGGGCTCGAGAAGGCGACTAACGGCCAGGGAGAGTCGTTGAATCTAGTCCGCGCCAGATTATGCTTCAACACTGATGCTTATTGTGGTCAAAATGATACTTTTAGTATCTCACAAATAGATACTAAATCATGTGGTCATCGAACACCCATTTGACAGCAAAAACCTACCTTGAAAAGAGTTTAGAGAGTGAAGCTCCAAGAATTCTGTCATAAACTTTGTTAAAGCCCTTATGCAATTCCTCAACTGCAAGGACTACATTAAAAGGATTACACAAAGACACTGCACCAGAAAGGAGACACCTATCGCCTTCCTGCAATGACCATGTAAATGAAACCCAAGTATCTATGTTATTATCATTATACTTATTTGCTACTAATGAGAAAATAATCTCGATTTTCTGATGTATTACCTCAGTCAAATACTTAACAAGAACATTTGCTCCAAGTGACCAACCGGCAGCATATAAATTTGCATCTGGGTAGCAAGAGGAAACATGCGCTATCGCTTCACCAACATCTCCCGTAAATGACTCCCCGAATAACTGTGAAAAAGTTTCATGAGTAAACTTATGAAATGCGCAAAACCATTTTATGGAGCTTTTAAAGATAACCATTAGTGCAAGTTTGGTTGCCTATAAAAATTCTTGTTCTAGAACAAAGTAAAATAAAGGGAATAGATAATCTGCTACAAGAAAACTAAGTGGTTATAATGATACCCTCAGTGTGATTACAGGGCTGCGACCACAACCACGGCTGTTAAAAGCCACAACGCGCCAACCCTTTTTATTTGCTGTCAATACCATATGTCGTATGTATGAATTCCCACTTCCATTGCTAACCCTGCCTGCGATAGTCCTCATATCATTATTATGTGTTTGCTAAACATCTTCAACATATTACAACTAATAAAATGGATCAAGCATATGACTACCCCGTAAACAAGGGGGTTAGTGGAACCCTCTGGGTTAACAAATTTGTTAATATTAATGCATACGTAAAAACTGAAGCTCAAATCAATGTTGTGATATCAGACACATATTTCGAATGAAAACAATTTCGACCCCATCAACTTAAATATGTGATACAGGCTATGTTCTGTTCCAAAAAGTTACAATAATAGTAGTATTAGCTAAAAGAAAATGTTCAACGGGTCAAACGGGTCAAAAATTACCGAAAGCTTACTTTATCTATATGTTAAGATGTAAACGTCTACATTCCAGATTTTCAGCACTTTTTATAATCAGTAAAAAAGCTTGTGTTTGCTGCAAGAGCCAAAAATCGTCGTAATTGAACAATTTACATCATTTCTAGATTCATCACTAAATCAACGTCCCACAAATACTTTAAGAAATTAAATTTGATCTAAAGAGTATTTACCACCAAAAAAAGGATGGGAGACTTGGGAGACAAGCAGCTATCATCACCAGCAACCCAATCAAGGGCAATGACGCCATTGTCCTTGGTCCTGATACACTCACGTCGGAACTTGACATATGGGGATGACTTGAATTTAGTGGCAAAGATAGTTTCCAGGTGGGCATTGGAGCAAATCACTGGATATGCATCGTAAGGACGGTCCAGAGTGGTGAAACCTGTAAGAAATGATTCCAGACCTCCGCCACTGACCTCGAGAGAAGGATGGACAGACATGGTTGCAAATGCTAAGATTATGGCATTGGCGAAGAATTTATTACAACTTTATATATGCCCAATGTCATAACATAATGTTTTATCAACCTTTAAATATTTGTGAAAGTCAACTATCATTTGAGTAGTTCACAAATCTTAATCTCCTTGTTACGCACATGGGAAATAAACAAATTGGATCCTCCGGATCCTGTGATATAGTCTATATTATATAACTCTAATCGAATGATTTTGTTATTATCGCCGCTTTCTAATTTCGTAGCTTACATTATTTTCTCTTTTATATAACTCTAATCGAATAATTCACTTTTTCGTAGCTTACACCATCGTTTCTAACCATATTTTTATATACAATAGAAATCAAAAATAGGATTTGCTTTTTGTATCATTTCGATTACAAGAACATCCTTATCATCATACTTATGATGTGTGAAGTTAACCAGTCGGAAAAAATGTGGTTTAAGTAAATAAATTTATTTGATTCTTCTCTTGCCTTATCATGCTACATATGCATAATATCATACATAATGAAACACTGATCTTGTGGTCTAGATGACATGTTTTACAAGCATTACAATACTAATACAATAATCGTTTTTATTTTTAATGTCATATAGTTCTGTACCTCGTATGAACGAGTCATCAAATTCTCTAAAGGATTTACTATTAAGAGCTGTGACTTGAATATGGCCTGTTGGGGTTGGATTGTAGTTTGTATTATAGCTTTTGGTTTTTAAATATGGCTATTGCAATAAAATACAAGCACTTTGACAGTCTTAAAAATGGATTAATTTTATGGTTCGAAATAGGATGTGTTGATGAGAAACTTAGTTTTAATGAAAGTATCCATGTAGCTCAGTGACATTAACATTCAAATTCAACTATACACAAATGTTCATAATAAAATTCACACCAAATAAATCAACAGTTGACTTTTCAGAAAAAAAAGTCAAACTGTAATCCTGGAAGATAAATTGTGTTTACAATGATTTTGACATAATAATTTCATAGTAAGAAATCTGATTTGCTTGAAACTGATTGCGCCATTGATGTCACATATCCTTGTCAAAAATGCTTCTTGTATAAAGATTTGATCTTTACTTTACAGTTGACTGTGTAGCGGTGGTACTTTGCCCATATTTTGAGGCAGAGATCCATTTTTCTTTTCTAGATGTTCGAGAAAATCCATCACGACACGATCAGTCCAAGGAGCTCCAAAGGGAGCTTCATCGCCCCCAACCCAACCTAAGTGCCCACCTTTCGGTGTAACTATTAGCATACAGTTTGGATTATCCTGAACAAACATCAAAACAAAGATGTCAATTAGTATGTCTTTTCTATTATCTTATTCCATGTAAAAATAAGTGGCTTCACAACATTTGGTGAATTTAAATCAAATCAATAAAACCTCGATATCTTGACGAGGGATTCCTCTAACAGGAGCAATGGGATCATTTGCAGCCTGTAAATCGTGGAGTAATGCATTCAGAAACTTTTAATTTCAATACTTTACCATACTATGTTAAACTGTAGTTTATGCAGTGATGCTAATGGCTGGTATATATTACCTGGATGCAAAGTAAAGGCCTGCATACATGCTTTATAGAATCCGAGCTGTTTAATTTCTGGTAGAATTCATCAGCTGATTTTAAACCGAAAGAGACTGCAAGAATGTAATATAAATAGTACTGTAAGAAGTGAGCTTGCATGATTATCAGGTCCAATAGAACAAAATACGTACCACTTGTGAATGCTTCATCAAATTCCCTGAGGGATTTACTGTTACGAGCTTTTGGAAAATTGTAATCTCCCTCTACTTCTTCGAATAGAGACGCATGTCTGCAAATAAAGTCATATTAGTGTCACTGATGTTTATGTGGTCATACTGACAATATTTGTGTCACGAATGAATACTAAACTATGTGAATCATGGAACCTGAAAATGAATCGTTTGATTTCATAAGTCTACCTTCTAAATATTTTAGATAGTGAAGTTCCAAGAACTTTGCTATAAACCTTGTTAAAGCCCTTATTCAGATCCTCATCTGTATGGACTACATTAAACGGACAACACAAAGACACTGCACCCGACAAGAGACACCTATCGCCTTCCTGCAACGACATGTACAAATGTAAATGAAACCAAAGTATTTAAGCTAATGTCTTTTACTAGTTTGCCAATAAGGAAAGAAATATCGCAATTTTCTGGTTATTACCTCACCCAAATACTTAACCAGAAAGTTTGCACCAAGAGACCAACCAGCAGCATATAAATTTGCATCTGGGTATCGTGAGGAAACATGTGCTATTGTATCACGAACGTCTCCCGTAAATGAATCCGAAAAAAACTGTGATAGAAGTTTCATGAATACTTTTATTAAAAGCACAAAACCATTTACAAAAGATAAACATTAAGGCAGTATATAATCTGCTACAAGAAATAAAGTTGTTGATAGTCATACCTTAGGTGTGATTACAGGGCTGCGGCCAAAACCACGACTGTTAAAAGCCACAACACGCCAACCCTTTTTATTTGCTGTCAATACCATATTTCTTATGTATGAATGCCCACTTCCATTTCCTAACCCTGGCTGTAATCATCCTGATACCATTATTATGTGAATAGCAAACATGTTCATTGCAACCATGGGTTAAGTGTACCCTTCCTTATCAACAAAAACTAATACACCGCTCTATATGATTTTATACCAAAAAAGGTACAACAATTTTCTTTCAGCTGGAAGAAAATTATCAATGGGTCAAACGGGTCGAAAATTGTTGGAAAATGTGGTCAAATGTGGTGAATGACAATTGATTTTGTCATCATGTTTACTAATGAGAATTAAGAATAAAATTAATTAATGGTTTTATTTTAATTCATGAGACATTAGTAATATTAATTGTGTTAATTAATTGTGACCGTTTTTTCCATTCTAATTCCCTATATATTGGAGCTTACTCTTTCATTTCATACACACCAAGAAATAATAACTCACTCTTCTCCTTTGTTCACCATTAGTCTTGACCTTGTGTGTATCCGTTTGTAATAGAGGGAAGGCGCGATTTTGGTTCGCCTTGATAAATTGTTTGTGCTAACGAGGTTATCCGTTGTTGTTGTATCCCAGAGATAGACATTCACGATTCTCAAGCACCGTGGAAAGGCGAATCTGTCTTAAGGAAGCTGTGAGCATCACGCGCCTCAACATTTTCCTTACTTGTGTTTTGTGTCTCAACAATTCAAAGATTTACGGTATCGTTTCTCTACACTTTTATGTTTTATGTTATGGCTTATTTGTCTCTAATAGCAATTCATGTAATATATACAACAATCTTAAGA
Organism: Chrysanthemum lavandulifolium; assembly: GCA_022545495.1. Lineage (NCBI taxonomy): Eukaryota > Viridiplantae > Streptophyta > Magnoliopsida > Asterales > Asteraceae > Chrysanthemum > Chrysanthemum lavandulifolium. The sequence continues at coordinate 23,783,291 of CM040246.1, forward strand.
CAGATTATTTTGCTATTAGTGACTGAAATAACGAGGCATGATATATTGAAAAAAACTTTTGATTTGTGGAAGAAATATTAATGTTGTGTCGTTTCATAAGTTAAATTATCTAAAGATATTAAAATATTATTGCTCACACGTAACTGGGAGTTCTCGGGGTGATGTATATTCTCATGATTTTGGGACAATTAAAAACAAAAGTATTACAGTATTTTGTTTGCTATTTTGTCTTCTCGAATGACCTGAATGGAAATGATGTAACCTCCTTTTTAATTTATCAATCTCTAGAAAGGGCATGTTAGATAAAGATATTCTTATTTGGGTTTGCAACTGATTTTATGAGTATGTTGCATTTGACTGCTTGAAAATAATAACATACATGTGCAGACTAAATGGTTGGTGGTTATGCTTGATTAAAACATGTATAACGTACGTGTGTAGTGCGAATTCATTTTGTTGGAGCTTATGTTTTAATTAACATGTAAACTGCAAGGTAGATTAGAAAATGTTTAAGTTTATAAGAGGTAAGAAATCAAGGAAATAACGAGGTTTGTTTTAATTGTGTTTGAAGCTTTATTGTTTTATACGTCTGTGCAAATTAATATTTCGTTAGCTGAAATTTATTTGCATTAATATTGATGTCTATCATTCAATAATTACGTGAAGCATTATGGTAAATGATCGGTTTGGCTTATAATAATATGCAATGATCAGTTTATGTAACTGAAAATAATAAAGTGGATCTTTTCAATTTTTTTTTTGACTATGAAACTGTGCTTAATGCCACTTTTACTATTTCTATTTCATGAGTAACATAGTCTATTGTTATATGGGTTAGAGAATTGATATGATACTTCATTGCTTGGAAAAGTTTTATAACTCTTATGACCCCACAACTTTGTGCTCGCCTTTTTGAACTTGTTCATATATAGTATTTCCCATAAAGCTTGTATTTTATGGAATCTTATACACCATTAAGTGGCCGAAAGTTTTGGGATCATTACGTTATGATAGAAAAAAAATATACAATGTTCAAAGCATGTTGACTCAAATCTTGTCATGATAGTGGTTTGTGTAACCTGTATTGGTTTTCATTACTGGATGGAGATTAAACTCGTTATTGCGGAATGAGAACTTTGGTGTTATTTGGAATCAAAAGTACTTGTTCTCACGGCCGCACCATCGTGGAAAAATGCATTTATTTTTGCATAGTAAATGAATAATTGAACCCAACTTTTAACATTGGGTGGCTAAGACCTTATGCTTGATTAGTGGAAAGTTTGAGCTTAAATTGATGAGCCATTCAATCGCAATTTCTATTTTGATACAGAAATTCATTTTGAATAGGTCGATGTCCCATTTGCATTGTTGCGAGAAAATGTGTTTTTCTCATAGTAAACAAATGAGTTTTTGCACCATTTTTTTTGGTGATTAGGTAACAATGAAACATCTTAAACTTGATTTAAAAAAAAAAAAAAAAAAAAAAAAAAAAAAAAAAAGGAAATGTTAAGCTTAAACGGAAAAAGTCAAATGATCGTAGTTTGTATTTTAGCACAAAATTTTTTCCAAGTGACTTATATATTTTTTGTGTGCTGATATTTGTGTTGATTGAGTGCATACATTTGAGTTGTTTGGTACAAAGTTTTTGGTTGTTATAATACAAATTTATGTGATATTTTGTACAATGTTCAATGCAAAATTATTTGTTTCATTTGGTGCAAAATATTGTGGCAAAGTAGTGCCTATCTAAAGTTGTTTAGTGCGGTTTTGTGCAACTAATTTTGTAGCATGAGAATAAACAAGTCGCTCGATTTTGTATTGAGTATTGGAAGTTTGGATGTTGCAAATGTTCTGTTGTGAGTATTGTTGCGAATAATCAAACTACTTGTTATTCTAGAAAGATGAATAATCGTCAAGACTTGTTATAACTCATATTGCTATAATCGAACGGTTTGTCATATGTAAGAAATGACTATGTGTTGAATATAACCGTGTAAGACATTGTGAAATGTCAAGAAAGAACACACATATAGATGACAACGAATTACGTTGGTTTATGTAACTAACTTGAACGGTGTGATTGTCATCCAATGTGAGATGTCCATTCGCTAAGTTGGAGATATTTTGATTGTGTGAAATGATTACACATTGATTTTATGTGATTATAATCACATAATAAATTTTGATAATCATATAATGATAAGAGATTAAATGTGATTATATATATATAATCACAAGTGAATTGGAATGACATGTTATAAGTGTAAGACTTACACATATAATTTATGAGATCCTCTTAAACATGTGTGGTTTAAGGTGGTGATTTGTCCAAAAGAAGAATGTTAGTAGATGAAGCTATGGCTAATCAGAATGATGCATCTTCTGTCATACGCTTGATTCCTTGGTCTATAGCATGCTAGATTTGGAATCTGTTAATTATGATACGGAAAATAATTAACATAAGACATTCAAAAAGTTTGCATACACTAGTATGAAACTTGTGAAGTGACAAATTACTAAGGATCTTGATGTCATATCAATGTGAAGAAAAATCTTATAAACAAGATTAATACATCGAAAGAGAGAACCTTTCTACAAAATTCTTGAGATAAATTCCATGTGGGGGATTCGGGCCTAGCTAGAGTTCAAAAGGACACCAACAAAGGTGAAGTTCTTGCCCAGTTGGAATAATCAAGAATTTCTTGTAGCATGATATATTTAAAGAGTTGAACAAAACTTGAATTGCACAGACATATTATGTCGATACGACATCTACTCTCAGCATGAGTTATCCCTATTGACAATGTGAAGTCATAGAATAACACTATGGATCCGCTTGTGAAATGCTAAAATGTGAGAGTTAGTTAGCAAGTCGTGAAGAGGAATGGGACTAAAGCCCTTGAGAAGTTTGTATGAAGGAAAACCTAACCCAGCTGACTGGAGATCCCAAGATCTGGGTTCAATAGGACAACCTACTTGTATAAACTGAGGTTACTGTGGGGGAGTAATAAACTCCATATTCATTTAAGGGAGTTAGCAAACTTCCTAGTCCATTCCTATAACAGTGACAATACGAGGTTAAGCATATGGCTTTTAATGATTAATCGAGAATCACCTATGTGAGAGAGAAGTGGGGTCGCTTATAAGGGAATTGTGGGGGCGCAATTCTTAACAGCTCTCGCGGAACCAGGCTAATGTTCATGACCATAACGAACATAACTATGAGAACCAAAAAGTGTCAAGGAGATATTTGTGTGAATATATATTGTCGTCTCCACAAACAAATGACAGTTCAAAGACATCAAGTTCTCTTGGTCGCTAGGAGGCTAAGTATTTTCACGAGGAAGGTTCAAAGGTAACACCTACCTATCCTATGCAAATATCAATCGCAAAACTCTATTACAACATCGAGTCGTTGAAAGTCGTTTCCTTATCAATTTCATTCATGTGGGGATTGTTGGAAAATGTGGTCAAATGTGGTGAATGACAATTGATTTTGTCATCATGTTTACTAATGAGAATTAAGAATAAAATTAATTAATGGTTTTATTTTAATTCATGAGACATTAGTAATATTAATTGTGTTAATTAATTGTGACCGTTTTTTCCATTCTAATTCCCTATATATTGGAGCTTACTCTTTCATTTCATACACACCAAGAAATAATAACTCACTCTTCTCCTTTGTTCACCATTAGTCTTGACCTTGTGTGTATCCGTTTGTAATAGAGGGAAGGCACGATTTTGGTTCGCCTTGATAAATTGTTTGTGCTAACGAGGTTATCTGTTGTTGTTGTATCCTGGGAGATAGACATTCACGATTCTCAAGCACCGTGTAGAAGACGAATCTGTCTTAAGGAAACCGTGAAGCGTCACGAGCGCCAACATTTTCCTTACTTGTGTTTTGTGTCTCAACAATTCAAAGATTTACGGTATCGTTTCTACATTTTATGTTTTATGTTATGGCTTATTTGTCTCTAATAGCAATACACTTAATCTATACAACAAAAATCACTCAAAGTTTATTGCATCTCTCTATTAAGATGCTAACTTCTATATTCCAGATTTTCATTTCTTAATAATAAAATAAATAAATAAATAAGTGATGGTCACGCCAATTAAGAGCCCTCGTAGTCCAACACTTTCAATCATGTCTGGAATTGAAATGTGATCTGAAGAGGGAAATACTTACCACTAAAATGAGGACAGGAGACTTGGGAGACAAGCGGCGATCATCACCAGCAACCCAATCAAGTGCAACAACTCCCTTGTCTTCAGTCCAGATACACTCACGTCGGAACCTGACATATGGGGATGGCCTGAACTTAGTGGCAAAGATAGTTTCCAGGTGGACATTGGAACAAATGACAGGATATGCATCGTAAGGACGGTTTAGAGTGGTGAAAGCTGGAAGAAACGAATCCAAAGCTCCGCCGCTAACCTCAAGAGAAGGGTGGACAGACATAGTTACAAAATGTGACAATAGTGAAGCCTATAATACAACACAAGATGATCAGATCAATTATGTAACATCTTTATTAATATATGCATACTGTCATAACATAATATTTTTTTTCCACGAAGTCAACAACCATCTGATTCCTTGTCAGTTTTTAATTCCATTGCGAGAAACATGATAAATAAACAATTGTATTTATTGGATCACGTGTCATACTTGCATTATACTCCGTAATAATATCCGGATTCAAACCTCTCTAGAACATGTATTTGAGTTGTTATTCTTGGCGTACCCTTCTTGTTTATATCACCTCTAACTAACCATTTTTTAACTCATCCAACACAAGGAATAAAATATCATACAACTCACACCTTTTAATTCATTGAATTTTTTTTATAATATAAAATATAACAATGCATGTGTACCATCAATAGAAAATGCGATTTGTTTCTAACCATTGCATGTGTACCATCAATAGAAAATGCGATTTACGTAATGTATCATATCAGTTAGGAGAAGATCCTCATCAATTATTAAAGTAGCAATTCAAATGAATGCAAGTATAAGTTGCTTCAAGAAAAAGCATCTAGCTGATAATATACTATTAGTATATTATTGTTTGAATTGTATGCATTGATTTGTGCCAGTTGGTGTCCATATAATTAAATTAACTCTATTAATGTGAACATAGGAAATTATGAGTTTGTTTGACTTGACTTGATGGATTACTCTTAAAGGTGTACATTATGTTGGTTTATGGATATATTTAATATGTGTATGACCGGATTCGAATTCGAGATCACGGGATTGCACATTTTACGTATGAGACTCGATGTTTTAATAATTAATATAAAATATTATGTTTAATTATTAAATTCACAATAAACGACTAAACGAGCGATAAGCACTTATCGAAAGTGACTATCGGTCGTTAAATGTCAACGGGATATGAAGAAAAGTAAACAAGCCAAGAGACGGTTTTAGGAACCCTCTTTGGGCTTGTTTTTTTAAAACTATGGAATCCCACATCTAAACCATAGTAAACTTGACATCTACCATAAGGCTATAAATACATCCCCATGTATTCATCCTTTGGTACACTTGATTTCATAAGAAGCCAAACTTCTTCTTTTCTTCCTCTTGTTCTTGGTCGACGAGTGAATCCCCATTGTAAAGGATTTACGGTGACCTTGAGCATAACAAAGGTGTTTGGTTATTCTATTGTGATCAAGAACTAGCATTCGCATCGAATCGCTAATAGTGCGTGTGTAAAAAAACGTGGTGTAACACACTATTGTTACATCGATTGGTTTGAATTGAAACCGGTGAGGGTCAATTCGTTAAACCACATAAACCTTAATTAGGGTTCTTGAATTGAAGAGATCTACCAATTGCAAGAGAGTGCGTTCGCATCTTTCGCTTATTTAATTATTGTTATGATTCTAAGTCTTCCACTGTGTACTCTGTGTTGTCTATATGATTCTATTTGTTTTCATATATCTTAAACTCAACAGTAGCATCACGAGCCTTGTATAACAAGTAATTAATTACTGAAACACATAAAACAAATAAACATGATTGTGCTATTAATTGTATGTGTAGATCTAGGGTTTGCAAAACCTAAACCCTATTTTTTGGGGGGGGGGCGTAATTTTGGTGCCCTAATTAGGGTTTTGTAAACTTCAGTTTTAATTGGATTAGAAACCCTAGGTTGCATGCAATTTTATGTGTATTGCGTAACTCTGTTTAATTGCACTAATTGTTAAGTGTGATTTATATCCATGATAATTACATGCATGTTTTATCATGGATCTGCTTTTATTGTATGATTTACTTGATTGAGTGATATACACTAAAATTATGATAGATCTAAAATTGGGGAAGACCTCAATCATTATTATTTAATCAATTATGTGCTATGTGGTATATGTTTTAATTCGACTTACGCAATCGATGAATCGATGCATGCGGCTCACCTTGTACATTCTTTGAAAACGGGTGAAAGTCTTAATTAAACATATGCATATTGATGATCTAGAATTGATTATTAATAGGATTTATCAAAAGGTTTGCATGTGGCTATTTGATATGCATGACTTAATTTTTTATGTTATGTATTCATTGTTTATATGTTTATTTTTTTTAAATACTTGCTTGTTTGTTATGTGTAACAAGGGTATTTTTATAAGAAAAATAAACTGACCTAAACAATGGTGAAACATGTAATTTTTAAGCATAGTAATCGTAATCGTTTAATTGATTGATTTTTATGCACAGAATAGCTAGAACGGCTCACCCATTATTGACAAACTTTGTGCGTCTTAATGGAGCCACCAAGTATTCCTATGAATGTGCATAAAATCTTAAGGGTGAATTGACCTAAATTCTACGCGCCACTTTTGTGGTAATTATCCGAATAACTTGGGTCTTAGGACTCATGCAGCAGTAGGATATAGTGGTAATTAAAGGTAATTCTTTAATTGGTTTACCAATACCTCGATTAAAGTTTGATGATGAAATGCTTAAACATTAAAACAAGGATATGACTGTTTTAATAAAACTTTATGCTACGAAGATGAATGCATGACATCTTTGTACATATTTGATTGACACCAAAATCAAATGTATTACCCTTAATTTAAGTTGTATGCCATCCAATGAAACGAAACACCGAGATTACCTTTTATTTGCGTGAGCGTGATTTAGATCGTAATCAAAGGGTAAAATATCCACGTGACGTGAGAACGGGCATGGATGATTTTGCGGTTTCTTAAATTGGACAAATTAATTGAGTTTTGCGGTGAACTCGGCAACTCAAGGCATAAGATGGGGATAAAACATGTTTACATGGCAATTGAACTTGGCTAAATGTAAATCCCATAAATCTAGGAGTTGCAATTTTAAAATTGGCAATTGAGGTTCGACTCGTACCATTTTGAATACTTTCGTTACTAGCAGATCAACTGATGTGATGAAAATATGTCAATTTGGATCCTAGTTTTTCAATGAAAATTAAATGGTTATATGTTTATGAACCATGGGTATTTAATTTTTCTTGAAAAGGTTAATTATCGAAAATACTAAAAATTGAATTTTGTAATTCTTTTAAATGTATAAATGCAACATTTAACCGTAAATGTGGTTTAGTCTTTTATTAGTAAATTGATCCATTCTGCTGCAAACAAATGTTTGATCGAGAATAAATTTACCGAAAAGATAAACAAAGTCTCTTTTCCATGGGAGAAGAATGAGACTCAATCCTATTCCTTTTCATGAATGAGAAAGGTAATAATAGGAACATTTGAATTGTCTAAATTCTAATGTAACTCATAGTAATGAATTTCACATCTTATTTTCCATAAAGATTTCATTACCCTCATTTGGTGAATGAATCCTTTTGTAACAAACATGAATGTTGATTAACTGAAAAACATGTATGTGAGTTGCTAAATTAGAAGCTAGACTAATTACCGCGAAAATTGGTAAAAGGCAAACTAGCATATTTTATCTAGTTGTTTTGCTTTAGCCTTTAAAGGTGCTACATACCAGTATGGGCATGGTAGGCCTGTTAAGGAAGAAATTGCATACCCAATTTTTCAAGTTAATAACATTGTTGGATAACCCATCATTCATAGAGTAGAATACACTTTTAGTACCTTAGTAATGATTACATATGGTTCTTTAAAGGTGTAGGAAAGTAAAAAGCAAGCAAGTTGTTTTCATTGGTTATGCAACACTTACAATGTTGTCGATTCGGTGGCGACATTTGTGTTGCATTCTTGAATAAGAAGTTGTTTTATTGATTTCTAATTCGATTAGAGCTACAAGCCTTATTTCACGTGTAGTAACCCAGATTATCTTCAAAGATAATTACTTTCAAATTGTAGGCACTTATGTTTTTAAGGAGAGTCATGTGCGTTTCCTTACTAATCAATATAGTCTTACATCTACTTGTTATATCTATGACACAAATCATATTAATCAAATAAACGAACGTGTATCGTGTTGTTTATCTGCTACATGATGTTGTTCCATGCACAAGTGGGGAGAAATCTTTATTGTGTGCAAGGTACAACACATATAAATATGATTTAAATGGATTCTCTTGACCGCAAGGTAAGAGAGTAACGTTCCAATAGGAATTATACATTTAAATGTGTATGATTGCCCCATTAAGAACATGTGTCAAGATGATAACAAAGACTACTTTAAATATTTATGTCATTCAATATTTAATAAACACTTGTAGTTACAATTTATGTTACGTGAGAACGTGAACTAGATTGTAGCCCAAGGTAAAATATCCACGAGTCGTGAGCGAGCATGGATGATTTTGCGCTTTCTTCGTTGAACATTTCATGGAATGACATAATTAAATGAAGTAATCTAATACTACTTTGATTTTAAGTATTTATGTATTCATTGAATGACTTAAATATATGTAGTAAATATTAACTTGAAATTATTAATTGAAACCCGCGGAGGTGTTCATAATTACTTTCATTATACATGTTTATGATTTTTTGTAAAGTCACAAACATGAAGTCTTTTAATACAAGACTTACAATATAAAGTAAGACGTTAACTTGCTATGTTTTAAGACATATGCATGAAGTCAATGAGTTGATCAATGACTTATAACGTATAGTGGGATTATAACTGTTATGTCTTTTGACTTGGTCAAGAATACTTGTGTTATAATGCATGCAATTGACTTGGTAATTCTATTGTACCATTAAATTTTACTTTGTTGGTAAATAGATAAGCCAAAGAGTAGATGGTTATCTTAAATATTGTTAGATTATCTTACAATATTAATTCTAATGAAATACCATAGTTTTTTGGTATGTTCAGTTAGAAGAATCAAAATCTATTGGCATTGTTTGATTCAAGATAACTGTAGTTTCTTCCAAAAGTTATCAAGGTTAGTAGATTGAGTATACATTAAATATACTCAATAAGACTCCAACCTAGAAGATTAATAAGACACCATTTGTTTATGAAATGTGATGAATTACATTAAGTCTTATAGTGAAGTTCTGAATTTGTTAAACTACTTGTAAAGGGGGTTGTAACAAACTAATGTCATGAACTGTAAATGTTTTCTGTAATATCCCAAAAGAGAACAATGTATTGTTGCTCTACTTGCTAAACTATTTAAAGGTAATCTTTAAATTGTTAAAGGCAAGTGGGAGTTTTGTTTAGATCTTGAAAGATTAAATTACAAAATACATAATCTTTTGAAATACACTAGCAAATATCATGATGAGGCTAAACATGTAAATGATAGACCTCAATATGATGGAATTGTCATTCATAGATCCGTAAGGATATCTTAGATATTTAATATGCTGAGGATTATGAGTTACAGGATCATGGTAAGCATGTTAATCATAATGATGAAATTACCAAATGTTGAATTGTGGTAAATCAATCATACTATGAATGTAGAGATGTTGTCCATAAAGATAATCAACTTTAGATACTTGGTTTATCTTAATGAAGATGATTTTCTTCAAAGGATGAAAACCCTAGTGGTTTAAATCTTTGTGTAGAAATCATATGGACAATATTGTACACGTATTTAATGTATGTCTAGTGATAATAATATTAATCATACTTAAGCAATTAACTATGATTGAATATTCTTTCTTAGATACATTAAATAGAAGTATAAAGATTATAATTGTCATACTTAGTTTCATTGATATGAAATTTTGACAATAAATATCAAAACTCTTTGTTTTGGAATTACTTTTATGAGGGCGATAAGTAATGCAAAGGAGTTTTATGAATTCAAATAATATTTGAATATGTACAACTGCAAGAATCCATGAATGGATATATGCATGCATCTAGGAGATGATTCTTATGTTTAATATTAAATCCATGTTTGATTTAATAATTAAAATAAGATAGCTCATAAGTATTCTGAAAGCTAGTGGGAGTATTATTTTTATTTTCTTAAATCTTATATGTTGTATGGCAACTACATTCCACCTAAATTAAGTTTTAGTTGGGAATGAACTTCGTTTGTAAGATTTGGAAATAAGACATACAACCTTGGAATATATGTTTATTATTATAAACATATGCGGTAAATAAATGAGTCTAATAGAACATGATGGATATATAATGAGATCTTAAAGTCTAACTTGAAGATTCATCATGTACATCATGTTGTAAGATTGTTGTGTCATGCTTGATTACAAGATGATTTAACAACATTGTAATATTTATGTTTGGATTTAGAATTGCATTCCTCAGCCTAGAGTTGCTCCCAGATTCTATACAACAATTGTTATGTAATTGTTATAGTCAACAAACTTGAAGTTTGAATGGCACCAAACAAATAGTATTCAAAGTTTACGGATGTTTAAAGAGCATATTGTTGTATACAATGATGCTAGTATAATTGAGATGAGACTCAATTGTAGTCACGGTATCCTTGATGATGACCATGTTGACTAGTTATGCTCAACTAAGAGCATAGTTGCATTATACATTAAAGAATAAAGAATACTTTAAACTTTAAAGTTTTGAAAGATGATTGTCATAAAAGGGTGGTTCGGTTATCACGCACCTTGTAGAATGTTATGACAATATCAAGATATGTAAACACATACAAGAAATTCACTTATTGAATTCTTGAAATAAGTATTCTCAAAATTTCTATAGATCAAAGTTAGTTGAAATTATGCTCATCAACAAGGATGATTATCATGACTTGAGGCAAAATTCATTAACTAAGTATTATCATGCATTGATCTATTTAGTATTTGGATAAAGGATGTTAAACAACTATTATTTATAATGAATTAAAGTACTTTATCGTTTAATTTCATTTATAATATTGTATCCTGTATTTGCATGTTTAAATCCTTGAATAACTTAAGTTATTCTAAATAGTCCGTTGTCGATCAATAACATGGGAATGATATTGAATTAAGACAAATCTGAGTATTAGTTAGAATATACTTGAAAGTATATTGATCCGTAGCATGACTAATTTCAGATGATATTCAATGGATTGAGTATAGGACTTATCCCAACCACATGATGGTACTTTATGGATCTTAGTCATTAAGTACATCATGAATAATATTATCCTCGACTTGAGATACCGAGAACTGTCATGGATGTAGTGCATTTACGTGAAGCAATCTAACGCTATACGTGGCTGGTAGCTATAAGGGTTGTTTTCGAAGTGTTGCGAAATTTATGAATTACGTCAGTAGTCAAAGCAGGTTTGTTTCCTTCAAATTTATTTTGAAGTATAATCTTGATGGGCCCTCGTAGGGTTGTCAAGATGTTTGCATGGCCATGCCCAAGGTCTTCTGGAATGTGTTTAGAAGGATTGGTAATCTTGATCAATCATATAAAGCGAGAAACAGAATAGTTAATTAAGAAATGAGTGAGATCCATATTCTTATTAACATGGTATTAGAAACAAAATGATAAGTATGATGATAAATCATCAAAAGGTTTTTCTAGGAAACCATACTCGAGTTGTTCTGGGGTCATTGGCGTGTTGCTAGATGCTAACCAATGTCATTACGCATACTAAGATATCTCAGTGGAAGTTGTTGGTTTATGGATATATTTAATATGTGTATGACGGATTCGAACTCGAGACCACGGATTGCACACTTTACGTATGAGACTCGATGTTTTAATAATTAATATAAAATATTATGTTTAATTATTAAATTCACAATAAACGACTAAACAAGCGATAAACACTTATTGAAAGTGACTATCGGTCGTTAAATGTCAACGGGATATGAAGAAAAGTAAACAAGCCAAGAGACGGTTTTAGGAACCCTCTTTTGGGCTTGTTTTTTGCCGAAACTAGGGAATCCCACATCGGAAACCATAGTAAACTTGACATCTACCATAAGGCTATAAATACATCCCATGTATTCATCCTTTGGTACACTTGATTTCATAAGAAGGCCAAACTTCTTTTTTCTTCCCTCTTGTTCTTGGTCGACGGTGAATCCCCATGTAAGGATTTACGAGTGACCTTGAGCATAACAAAGGTGTTTGGTTATTCTATTGTGATCAAGAACTAGCATTCACATCGAATCGCTAATAGACGCGTGTGTACAAACGCGTGGTGTAACACACTATTGTTACATCGATTGGTTTGAATTGAAAACCGGTAAGGTCGATTCGTTAAACCACATAAACCTTAATTAGGGTTCTTGAATTGAAGAGATCTACCAATTGCAAGAGGTGCGTTCGCATCTTCGATTATTTAATTATTGTTATGATTCTAAGTCTTCCGCAGTACTCTGTGGTGTCTATATGATTATATTTGTTTTCATATATCTTAAACTCAACACATTAGTGATAATGTAATCTATTTAAGATCCAGAAAATTACTATGCTTGTTAAGTATGGTTTCAGAAATCACTTAAGCGGTTTGTGTCATTCTGAAGGTCGTTTCTGGCCTAAGTCGTGCTGATGGCCGGTTGTACAAGTTGTTTTGAGGGGTTGTTTTAGGTAAGGAATTTCAGGGCAAGGTCGGGTTAAGGTGTGCGACTTTGTTGGTCGATTCCCTTTTTGAGGCATTAGTTTCATCAAAGGTCGTTGAAGCAAGGTGGAGGGTTAAGGGTCAAGACCTGTCGTTTTAGTAGAGGTCGTTTTGTTAGGTGATGTTCATACAACCAATGTATTTTATTAGTCAACCGTTCGGATTGTATGGCTACAACCGTTTTATTTGTGGTTCCAGGGGTTACGCATCAGGTGGTTGGTGGTCGGTTCATTCTATCGAGTTATTGTGACTGACCAAACAACTAAGATCTACAAACATAAAAACAGTTGGACTATCATAAAGGTCAAACTGTAGTACTATCTTATAAAGGATGTTCAAGTGTAAAAGATAATGTTCGATAATAAAACAGGTTCTGATGGACGTATAAGAGCAGTTTAATAACATACAAGGCTAGTTTCAAATACTATCCATGTACGTTTGGAATAGATACATAACAAATGACCCGACAGTTGACTTCTCACAAAAAGTCAAACTGTTATCTTGTAATGTGTTTTACAAGAACTTTTTAAAGCAAAGACATTATGAATAGCACTCTGATGTTTACAGTAAGAACAATGAAACAAGTGAGTGCAATGTACTTGATAACGAGTATGTCATCAATGTCTGTATTTCTTGTTTAAGATCTCATCTGTACTTCCCTCTCATTTTGAAACAGAACTTGACTTTGTTTTTTCTAGATATTCGAGAAAATCCATAATCACAGGATCAGTCCAAGAAGCTCCAAAGGGAGCTTCATCGCCCGCAACCCATGCTAAGTGCCCACCTTTAGGTGTAACAATCAGCATACAGTTTGGATTATCCTGAACCAACATCAAGTCGAAAATGTCAAAATATATCGCTTCTTAAATATGAATCAGTTATTGGTGTTAACATAAGTAAGGTCCCTATATTGGGTAACACTTAATCAACGCATAAATTATTAATACCTCGATATCTTCACGAGGAATTCCTTTATTAGGGGCAATGGGATCATTTGCAGCCTGTAAATCGTAGAGCAATGCATTCAGTAACTTATAGTTTTATGAATAAATGTGCTTTGTTAATAAACGGAAAACTACCTGGATGCAAAGTAGAGGTGTGCGTACATGCTTTATAGAATTTGAGCTGCTTGATTTCAAGTAGTAGTCATCCACTGACTTGAAACCGAAAGAGACTGAAAATGGCATATAGTTCTTTAGGAAATGAACTTTTATAATTATGTGGTTCATATAGTAGAACAATGTGTACCTCGTGTGAATGAGTCATCAAATTCTCTAACGGATTTACTATTAAGAGCGGCTGGAATATTATAATCGCCTTCTGTTCCGTCAAACATACTAGCATGTCTGCAAATATATGCAAGTCATATTACTGACACTTAACATTTAGGGATGAGCAAGGGTATCTCACTAAACGAATGAAATCATGACCAGAAAATGACTCATTTGACTGCAAAATACATACCTTCTGAAGATTTTAGACAGTGAAGCTCCAAGAGTCTTGTCATAAACATTGTTAAAGCCCTTATGAAAGCCCTCATCTGTAAGGACCAAATTGAATGGATTACCCAATGACACCGCACCAGAAAGGAGACACCTATCGCCTACCTGCAATTGTATGCATACATTGTAAAGGATGTTCAAAATATAGCCAATTCGCAGAATTTATGGGTGAAGCAACAAAAGTAAATGACAAAAAAGGCATGTTTTGTGTATTACCTCACCCAAATACCGAACAAGAATGTTTGCTCCAAGAGACCAACCTGCAGCATATAAATTTGCATCTGGGTATCGAGAAGAAAGTTCTACTACTACTTCACCAATATCTCCCGTAAATGATGCCGAATAAAACTGTCAGAGAAAGTTTCATGAATATATTTATTAAATACAAACAACCCTTGACATTGTCCTTTGACACAACCATTTACTAAATTTATGGACTTATATAAGCATAAGCTCAAGTTGACAAGCTCATAAGATCAGAAAGGTGAATTTTATGAGCTTCTCAAAATTCAAATAAGTCTACATACCAGTAAAACAAGGTAATCCAAACACCCCCTTAGTGCAGCTTTTTGGCATGTTTGGATATGAAATGTTTGATTACAACAATACTTGTTTCATAAAAAAACATAAGGAAGATACAACTGGAAACCAGAAAATAATGTTGTTAATAATGATCGATACCTTAGGTGTGATGACAGGGCTGTTACCACAACCACGGCTGTTAAAAGCCACAACGCGCCAACCTTTATTTCTTGCTCTCAATAGCATATGTTTTATGTATGCCTCGCCACTTCCTCCTGTCAACCCTGCCTATAACCATCCATCATGTCATTATTATGTAACAGTATATAAATGCAACACACGGTATAATAGTTGTAAATAGACCCCTTTGGAACTAAAATCTGTGCTCTAATATTTCCAACCCGTTAACATAAATAAGTCTATTTGGTTACCTTTTATCACTGGTAGAATAAAAATGTACAATGGGTCAAACGGATCGAAAATCTAAAATAAAATTTTCGGAGGGTCAAGCAGGTCAAAATATACAAGCCAGTGTTGTAAAAAGCGGCCTAGGCGGCCGCCTAGGCGCTAGGCGATCACTTACCGTGGCGATTTGAAGCTAGGCGGATGAATTAGGCCTTTTGGTCAAAAGGCGGTCAACATCCCGCCTAGGCGGGTCAAATCGGGCTAGGCGGGTCAAATCGGGCTAGGCGGTCAACACTTAAAAAACTTCAAATTTGAGTTTTTTTAACCAAAGTTACCCCTCTTTTCACACACTATGACCAAATACGCCTATAAATCTACAATTGGAACGATTCATGATGATAAAAACACAAATATCACAATTAAAAACACATTATGTCATTATGTGTTTGTTCAATTGAGTTGTTGTCAACATGTGTGTTTTATTTTTAGTAAATAAATGTGAATATGAGATGTTGATAACAATAAATAATGCATTAACTATAACATCAATGATGCGAACCATAGTGTTTTATGTTAAAATATACTTATATATATATTTAAATTTATTAATATACATTTAATTTTAATTTTTTTATATAGAAAAAATCAATCCGCCTAGGCGGCCTAGACGCTAGAAGGTGGTCGACCGCCCGACTAGCGCCTAACGTTTTTTGCAATATATACTAGCTAAAAGGACCAATCAAATGAGTTTATTTCCTAAAACAAGATTAGTAAAAAAAAAATATGCTAGCATTGAAACATACCAGCAAAATGAGAATAGGAGACTTGGGAGACAAGCAACTATTGTCACCAGCAACCCAATCAAGAGAGACGACACCGTTGTCTTTCATCCTAAGACACTCACGTCGAAACCTAACATATGGGATCGACCTCAGTTTATTAGCAAATATTGTTTCCACGTGAGTGTTGGAACATATCACAGGATATGCGTCGTAGGGACGGTCTAGAGTGGTGAAAGCTGGAAGAAATGAATCCAAAGCTCCACCGCTGACTTCGAGAGAAGGGTGGACAGACATGGTTGCAAGAGTTTCAGATTGTAGAAATGATGAGATCAAATATGTAACATGTTTATTTATACATGGATAGTATCATAACAGAATCTTGTATGAACCTTCTATTTTTGTCAAAGTCAACTATCATTAAACTCCTTCACAGTTTTTTATCTATCTTGTTCAACACATGGGAAATAAATAAATTGGACTACTTGGATCTCGTGTTATACATTATATTATACCAACTTTGACTGATTTTATTAATACAAAAGGTTCTTAAGTTTTAACTAAGTTTTATATTTGATTGCAAAAAAAAAGGGGGGGATAATTGGGTGAAAATCTATCATACTTGTCACTTTTTGTTATCGTGTGTAGTTATTTTTTTTTTTTTTTCGTTATTATAACACAAATATTTTGAATT
This sequence comes from Chrysanthemum lavandulifolium, assembly GCA_022545495.1. Taxonomy (NCBI): domain Eukaryota; kingdom Viridiplantae; phylum Streptophyta; class Magnoliopsida; order Asterales; family Asteraceae; genus Chrysanthemum; species Chrysanthemum lavandulifolium. The sequence goes on from CM040246.1 coordinate 23,800,191, forward strand.
CACTTTGTCGTGTGTATTTTTTGTGCGTATAAAATGGCCTTTTACCCTTCGGTGTTACAAAATATAAAGGTAAAATGGTTATTTTATACGCATGAAATATGTAATAAGATAATTCAAAAGTTTGTATTATAATAACACATGTAATTGAGGATTTTTGAAGACAGCAGAATCATACACACTTTTGAACCAAACTAATAAAAGACAGTTGACTATGTCAAACTGTGATCACGGAATATAAATAACGAGTATGGAAACAGCGATCTGCAATTGACGCTTGAAAGGACTTACTTTATAAATGACACTTAAACCTTAAGGACTAATTTTGCCAGGTTGCTATAGTTAGCAATCACGGACTTACCTTGCAACGTCGCTTAAACCTAGGGACTATTTTTTTGCCAGATTCTATAGATAGCGATTAATGATCGCGGGACTTATTTCTGTGTACCACTGAACTTGAGAGATTTTTTAGTTGTGAAACTTAAGTTTAATCTTTGTGTTTGTGAAGCAACCATGTACGCTTTTTAGTATATAGACTAGAAAGTTGCTTAAAGTCGATATACGTAAATTTCGACCTTGTAAATACTTCAATGCTAACTCATTAGTGGTGGTGACCAAGTCTTACGTTAAAGTCAAAATATTGACTTTGAGTAGTCAACTTGCCTAATTTTTTATTTTTTGGAACATTATCAATTTGTCTAATTTGAGTGTGACCTTTTCGAGATTTATTCTTTGGCTCGTGATTACAATCTAGAATGTTAACCAGACTATTTAAAATTTTTAATAATTGATATCCAGACAATCTAGAATGGGCACACTGAAGAAACTTTATGAAATAAAAGATCGGGGGTCGAGTCTCGGCTCGTCTGACTCTAGGTGGTCTTTCGACTGCGAGGGAGGCCAAAGCTATTCTGTGAGTGTAAACAATGACCCAAAAAAAACACTCGGGATCGGGATGTTAAAATCAATCTACACTTTTTTTTTGAAATAATTGATATGAGTTGAGAAATACAAGTTTAGGGCATGATAAGAAAATGATACCACGTATATAAATGCCGAGTTTGAATAACTCCTTGAAAGTGAAAGAAGGTGAGTTGCTATAAGTTGTGATTACATTTTATCATATGTAAGTATTATCTTTTACATAATAAAATAAACATGTAAGATGTCATCTAGTAAAAGCGAGTGTGAAACCGCGACGCAATGTGGGATTGAACAAAGAACTTACTTTGAACGACAACTTAAACCTGTAGACTAATTTTGCCAAGTTCTTATAGATAGCAATTAATCTTCTGGGACTTACTTTGTATCGTCACTTAAACCTCGGGGACTGTTTTTGCCAAGTTGTGAAACTTTGCATTTAATGTTGGACTTACTTTAGAACACACTTAAACCCGAGAATTTTTTTTTGCTTGGAAACTTTCGTTTAATGTTTTGTTTCTACGGAACCTTTTAGAAACTTTCGTTTGATGTGTTGTTCTTCTGATGAATTATCGCTTTTTAGTATATAAGAAGAATACAATGATGTGTTTTACAAGGATATTTAAGTAAAGACATTATGAGTAGCTTTATGGGGTTTACAATACGAATGTTGAAACAAGACAGGCTATTCACTTGATTAAGATTGAGCCATTAATGTCACAGACCTTAACCTGTCTAGCTATTTCTGTGATAAAGATTTGATCTTTACTGCAGAGTTCACCGTAACATGTAGGTATAATCCTTCATTTTGAGATAGAGATTGATTTTGTCTTTTCTAGATGTTCGAGAAATTCCATCACCACTGGATCAGTCCAAGGAGCTCCAAAGGGAGCTTCATCGCCCGCAACCCATGCTAAGTGTCCACCTTTAGGGGTAACTATCAACATACAGTTTGGATTATCCTGGACCAGCATCAAGTAACAATATGTCAAATCTTATCTCTTTTTATAATTACTATGAAAAGTGAAACCAAGCTGTGCAATTAGAATCATTTATCCAATTAATATTGACGAGGAGTATTTCCGTTATTTCACCGTACCACATGGACAACTTCCGTACTTTAATTAGTTTGTTAACTCCACATAAGTAGGGTCCTTGCATCGTCCAAAATTAAATTAAAATTGATTAATACCTCGATATCTTCACGAGGGATTCCTCTAGCAGGGGCAATGGGGTCATTTGCAGCCTGTAAATCATGGAGTGATGCATTCAGAAAATTTTAATTTAATGAATAACCATGTAATGATAATAAGTTGATATATAAAATATTACCTGGATGCAAAGTAAAGGTGTGCATACATGCTTTATAGAATTTGAGCTGCTTGCTTTTAAGTAGTAGTCATCCACTGATTTAAAACCAAAAGCGACTGCATAAACTCAAATAGTGCTGTAAGAAGTGAGGTTCCATGACTATACAGTTAAGATTGTACAAATAAAATGTACCTCGAGTCAGTGATTGATCAAATTCCCTAACGGATTTACTATTAAGAGCTACTGGAATATTATATTCGCCCCCTATATCTTCAAATAATAGAGCATGTCTGCAAATAAAAGTCATATTAGTGACACCGATGTTTATTGGGGACAAAAGTACTAATTGCTCACAAACGAGTACATAAATCTTAAAAGTGACTGCATAAACCTACCTTCGGAAGATTTTAGACAGTGAAGCAGAAAGAACTTTGTCATAAACTCTATTAAAGCCCTTATGGAAGTCCTCATCTGCAAGGACCAAATTGAAAGGATTCCCCAATGACACTGCACCAGAAAGAAGACAACTTTCGCCTTCCTGTAATGACATATACAATTGTAAATGAAATCCCGAAGTATTTTTGTGATCATTGAAAAGACATTTCTTGTGTATTACCTGACCCAAATACCGAACAAGAATGTTTGCTCCAAGAGACCAACCAGCAGCATATAAATTTGCATCTGGATATCGAGATGAAATATGCACCACTACTTCACCTATATCTCCCACAAATGATCCCGAATAAAACTGTAGGAGAGTTTCATTATTAAATTAACTAAATACACACAACTCTTTAGACACAACCCTTTTGTAAAAGCTACTTGCAATGTTTTCGGCATTTTGTCTAGAGTTGAACTGTTTGACTATCAATAACACTTGTTTTTTTAATGAAAAAAGTATACAATCTGCAACGAGAAAATTATGTCGTTAATAATGATTGATACCTGAGGTGTAATTACAGGGCTGTCACCACAACCACGGCTGTTGAAAACCACAACACGCCATCCCTTGTTTCTTGCTCGTGATAGCATATGTTTTATGTATGACTCCCCACTTCCTCCTGTCAACCCTGCCTGCAACCATTGATCATTTCATTAGTAATACTGGACTTAAATTCTAAACAACTACATAGTGATTCGCTTGACAATTTCAACACATTAATTTAGAATGTCGTTTTGGGTTATGTTATATACGTAATAACCAAAAAATTACACTAAATTTGTAATAGCTAAAGAAAATGCTGAATGGGTAGAATGGGTCAAACGGGTAGAAAATCGCCAAAGCATATTTATCTCTAACGAGTAAAACATTGTATTCGAAGAGCTTAGAGATCGTCACTTAGTGAACGCCCCATAATTACATTATGAAAACTATATGTGATCAGTAGAGGGGAATATATACCAGCAAAATAAGAATAGGAGACTTGGGAGACAAACTGCGATCATCACCAGCAACCCAATCAAGGGAAACGACACCGTTGTCTTTGGTCCTGAGACACTCACGTCGGAATCTGACATATGGGGTTGACCTTAGTTTATTGGCAAAGATAGTTTCCACGTGGGTGTTGGAACAAACCAAAGGATATGCATCATAAGGACGGTCCAGAGTCGTGAAAGCTGGAAGAAATGAATCCAGAGCTCCACCGCTGACGTCGAGAGAAGGGTGGACAGACATGGTTGCAGTGATGATGGTTTAAGGTTATGAAAATGTTGGAGAATGTAATACAACAAAGGATGGCGTGATGAACTATGCATGTATGTGTTAAAACATAATCATCTTTTATCAGTTTATGATGTTTTATATTCTTTGATAGTCAACAATCAACTGCTTTATTCACAGTTCCACTTAATAAAAAGGTCTAAATTCTATGATATTTTTATTCCTTGAGTTGAATGAGTCATAAAAAAGTTAGTTAGAGGAGATAACAAGTGTGTATGCTGTGGCGCACAAATGTCTATATTATGCTGCGTACAAAAATGCTTTCCTGTTTAGTTTTGGCCAAAAATTTAAGAACACTTTTTATTCTTTCTTTGTATATTTTCTGTTTTTGTTCCTTTTAATACCAATGCTGTTATGTTATCCACCAAATTTCAGCTGCAACCATCTCAAATGAAACATAAACCATAACAAATATCACCTCTCTCATATTTACTGCATGGATATTACCATAACCTGTACAAGTAAGTTCACGTTACTACTTTCCCGGTGCACAAAATCAACCCGTTGCATAAGATATGTGTGCACCTGGCCCATTTTGATTGGGCAAACAAGGTACTGGTGCATAGGCGCACTCAAATAATGTGCGCCACACTCGCTTGCCGAAATCTAATAAATACACACACCTTGATAAAGTGTCGAGCTAGGATGGGAACATGTGTCCGGCGCACAAGCACGCACACTTTTGTGCGCCGGAAGACATTTTTGTAATTAGATGTGTTTGGTGGACGTTTTGGTAATACAGTATCCGTATTATGACTCCGTCGTAATTTTCTCTTGTATTTAACCTTCTAAGAATCGTGTCATGGGTGCAATTTTTGTTTTTTCAATGATCAAACGTATTTACGTTTAGCTGTTAAAAGAAAGATGATTATTGCACACAGCAAAATCATACACACTTTTGAAGGAAACCAAATAAAACAACAGATGACTTTTCTATAAAAAGTCAAACTGTGATATTGGAATTCAGATAATGTGTATTACAAGGATATCGAAGTAAACACATTATGAATATCTTTCTGGTGTTTTACAATAATAATTTGGAACAAGAAAGGCTATTCACTTGATGACGATTGAGCCATTAATGTCACAGATCCTAGACGAGAATGTTTTATTTCTTTGACAACGATTAGTGTAGAGTTGACGGTAACATGTAGGTACATTCCTGTCATTTTGAGACAGAAAATGATTTTGTTTTTTCTAAGTGTTCCAGAAAATCCATAACCACAGGATCAGTCCAAGGAGCTCCAAAGGGAGCTTCATCGCCAGCAATCCACCCTAAGTGCCCGCCTTTAGGTGTAACAATCAACATACAGTTTGCATTCTCCTGAACCAATATCAAGAAACAACATTTCAAACTCTGATCTCTTATTATTTTGAAATACAGAATAGTTTTTGAAATTAAGTTACAGAAATCGTTCTTGCGGTATGGTTAAAATAATAAAATCGTCCATCGTCAATACTATTTGCATAAATGGTCTTTTGTCCCTTGTCCGTTAACCTTAGGGGACAAGAAGGAAAAAAAATTACATACTTGATGACCAAAGGTGAAAGCAACCTGTGCAAACCATATGCAAATAGCCTCGACGATGACGATTTCCCTTATGTTCACTAAACCACATGGATGATTTATTTATTTTACGGAGTTATTTATGTTCACATAAGTGGGCTCGCACAACAGCTAAAATAAACTAATTCGTTAATACCTCGATATCTGCACGAGGGATTGCTCTAGTTGGGGAAATGGGATCATTTGCAGCCTGAAAATCATGGAGTAATGCATTCAAGAACTTCTAATTCATGAATAAATGTATTTTGTTAATGAACTGATTTATAGAATATTACCTGGATGCAAAGTAAAGGCGTGGTTACATGCTTTATAGAATCCGCGCTGCTTGATTTCAAATAATAGTCATCCGCTGATTTAAAACCAAAAGTGACTGCAAATATGCAAATAGTTCTGTAAGAAGTGCGCTTCCGTATTCATATATATACAGTTCAAATAGTATAAAAATGTTTACCTCGCGTCAATGATTCATCAAATTCTCTAATGGATTTACTATTACAAGCTGCTGGAATATTATAATCGCCCTCTATCTCTTCAAATAGAAGAGCATGTCTGCAGATATAAGTCATATCAGTGAAACTCCTGTCTATTGTTAAATATAGAAAAACCTGAATCTTCATGAATGAATACATAAATGATGTGAATATTGGAACCTGAACATGACTTACCTTCTGAAGTTTTTTGACAGTGAAGCGGAAAGAGTTTTGTTATAAACTCGTTTAAACCCCTTATGAAAGTCCGCATTTGCAATGACCAAATTAAAAGGATTACCCAATGACACCGCACCAGAAAGGAGACAGCTTTTGCCTTCCTGCAGTGACATGTACAATCTTAAATTAAAACAACGGACTTGTGTCATTATTGCCAATAATGATACAAACATATGAAATTTGTCCATAAGCTAGCATCGAGCAAATGCTAAAAGCAATTAGTAGATACATGGGTTAAGCAACAGAAGTAATTGATCAAAGGCAGTTTTTGTGTATTACCTGACCCAAATATCGAACAAGAATGTTTGCACCAAGAGACCAACCAGCAGCATATAGATTTGCATCTGGGTATCGAGAGGAAATATGCACTACTGCTTCACCAATATCTCCCGTAAATGATGCAGAATAAAACTGTGGTAGAAAGTTTCATGAATAAACAAAATAAATGCATAAAATCCTTTACATTGTCTGATTACGCACAACCCTTTCTAAGTTGTTAGCAATGATACCTTAGGTGTGATTACAGGGCTATCACCACAACCACGGCTGTTAAAAGCCACAACACGCCATCCCTTGTTTCTTGCTCTCAATAACATATGTTTTATGTATGACTCCCCACTTCCTCCTGTTAACCCTGCCTGCAATCATCCATCATTTCATAGATACCTTACCAAAAGAAACTGCGTTATATAAATGAAACACAATTAGTATGATCCCCCCCCCACACCCCAAAAAAAAAAAAAAACAGCCTCTCGTACGGCAAGGCTGAGTAGAAACCAAGGGGTTTGCCTCATTAGACCCCTTAGAGAACCTAAACTGTTAGAAGCTTAACTCAGTGTTCTGATCTCCAACCGGATATTAAATAAAAACATACTGGTTAGACTTGACAATTTCGACCCGTTATCTTAGAATAAACTGATATGGGTTGACCAAAAAGGTCAATGGGTCAAATGAGTTCAATCCATAAAACATTTTAAACCAATTTGATATGAACCTATCCCATACTAGGCTAAAAAGCTAGCTTGATGAGGAGGGGACACTTAGACATTATAAACCACCGCCCAATCCCATCCTTGGGCGATGTGGGATCGTAACACAATTATTCAAAAAATCATATTATTATTGAAATAATCAACAACATACCCAATCCCGGCGGGGCGGAGTATGGGGAGGTAAAATGTCGACAGATCCTACCCCTACCCAGGATAAACCCGAGAGTAGGGAGATTGCTTCCCTACTCACGGATTCGCCACTTAATCAATGACTCAACATCCAATAATTACATCAAAGAATTTATATGTGATCTAAAGAGTGGAATATATACCAGCAAAATAAGAATAGGAGACTTGGGAGACAAGCACTTATCATCACCAGCAACCCAATCAAGGGCGACAACGCCATTGTCACTGGTCCTGAGAATCTCGCGTCGGTACCTGACATATGGGCTTGACCTGAGCTTACTGGCAAAGATAGTTTCCACGTGGGCATTGGAGCAAACTAAAGGATATGCCTCATAAGGACGGTCCAGAGTCGTGAAAGCTGGAAGAAAAGAATCCAGAGCTCCACCCCTGACCTCGAAACAAGGGTGTACAGACATGGTTGCAGTAGTGAAGATGGTCTAAGGGTATGACAGTATTAAAACATGATCATCTTTCATAAGTCAGATAGTCAAAACTCAAAAATCAACTGCTTCTTTCACAATTTTAAATTTGTTTCCTATAAACTATATTGGATTTCTTGGATCCCTTGTTATATTTAATACTCTTAATAATTTTCAATGAATTAAAGGTGTGACTTTTATGATATTTTATTCCTTGTGTTGGATGAGTTAAAAAATGGTTGGTTAGAGGTGATATAAACAAGAAGGTACGCCAAGAATAACAAGTAATTCCAACAGATGTTTAGTTTGTCACTCAATGATGGTAGGGTCATCACTTTTCAATGTTTAGTACTTTTCGGATTAAGATCATATAAAATTTTCTCTATTCATGTTACCCAGAGAGGGCGGACCCACTTTTTTGACTCAGATGTACGACCTCACCAGGGTAATCCCGAGGCTGTTTTCAACCCTTCCCTGATAACCCTCAAATGTACACATCTAGCGAAGTTTGAATTATTGACATCTTATTTAAGAGCTAAAGACCTTACCACTAAGCCATTTGGTGGTGGTTAAGATCTTGAGCAACCCCTTGATAACATACTACTCCGTATGATACAACCACACACAACTAGAGTATGCAGCGTGTGGATCTGTTTTATGATGTACAAATCATCTCCTTTTTTAGAGGTGTGAAATGTCTTGAAAGCGAAAAGATGAAATTTAAATGGGCGATTTTTAAAGATTTAGACGCAAATTTCTTCTTTTGAAATAAGCATATAAATTCATTGAAAACTTAAATGGACATAACAGGCTTTTTTTCTCGATTGTTGAAGATTAACGATCGTTTAAAGATTTTTTCATATAATATATTTATTTTGTTAATATAAATAAGATATTACGTTTAAGGAATTTATTTAGTTGTTTTAGGCCTTTATTAAGCGATTTGTATAACGTGTCTTGTTTGGCCAAGTCTTGGTTAATTGGTCTTGTTTAAGCCTGTCATTCTAAATTCTGCGTCTTGATTTTAAATCTTGCATGGTTTGCACCTCTACCTTTTTGTATACTAATAATATAGACATCCGTGCATTCTTATTTCTTAGATTCACTTGGATGTTTATAAATCGGTTTTGACAGAACTATATATACAAGTAGCTCATACCCAAGGATTTTTATTTTTATTTTTTTATTTTTATTTTTTTTTGGGTAAAGGTTTTCCGGTAAATATATTCTCAAAAAACGTTTAAGTCTGAAAGGATATGAGTGAAGTCTCATATTTCACTGCTACATAGGCGGTAAAGCTAACATAACAAGACACTTCCTATCCTTAAAACAAGAAACAACCACTTCTCACTAGATTACATTTGACACAAAACCAAGCATAACCTAACGTCTAGATTGTTTCTTGCCATGACCTTGGAGCTTGATATCATACATGTCGAAAAAGCATCCAATTGCTTCAGTAAATCATAGACTTGATCCGCATAATCATCATAATAATCTTCAAGCTCATGACCGCCGCCATTTGATGCGAGAAATCTAGCCATAGGATTATCCGGCTCAGCACCTCCTCATCATCACCGTCGAAACAATCACATCTCCCACTTTAGAATGGGTTACCCACCATAGAATACTGGAGGAAGAAGAACTAGGCTTAGTAGTAGTATCATCGCCTTTTCTTTCAAATCAACCTTTTAAGAGGTTTACCATCATCATCACAAGAGTAACTTTCCTCGATAATTAGTTTTTCAAGCTCCTCAAATTTTCCAACAATAGGAGTAGTACTAGTACTACCATTTCCACCATAGCAGAGCTACCATCTTTGGTCAAGTCAGCGGTAACACTAGGAATATCGACCTCATCAAGTATCAACCATATTAAGAGCATCAAACGGTTTGATGTAGCAATATTCGTCCCACTTGTACTAGCCACTTGAATCTTCTTCTTTGTAGCATCCAAACCTTGACACGGTGATACACCTTCCTATTTTAGAAGGGCTAAATTTAGCCCCTTTTCCCACCTTAATACCACGAAATGCCTTCCTTTGAGGCATTTGGAACCCATCATTCTTTTTGTGCTTGATGTTTAAGGTCAACAGGCACACGTTTGGGACATTGGGTCTCATCATGGCCAAAAACCATACAAACACCACAACGAGGTGGTTTCCACTCATATTCCACTATGACAGTATGCAATACCTCCTCTTCACCATCCCAACTTGGCACAACAATAACCATTGTCCCCTTAAGCTCCCGATCCGCCTTGATGTCAATTAAAGCTCGAGCATAATCAAAACGCCCCCATGACTGCAAACACATAGAGCTCGTGTATGCATCAAGCATAATAGGGGTACCGAGTTTGGTAGCCATGGCACTCAATCCATCTTGATGAAAAGCGACAATAGGAATATCATGTAGTTTCACCCAGACAGGGATCGAACCCAAATCCTCTTTAATAGGAACGGATCGAATAAACCAAGGTCCATTCTCTAACACTCCATTTAATCCTCAATAGTGGCAAATTTGAAGAAAATAAACCTTTAGAATTCATCATAGAGCGTACCACACCAAACTTCTTCCATGCGTTCTTCACGTAGTTATCAACTACGGAAATGCAACCTCTTGCCAATAAAATACCGAAAAGAGTATTATCAAACTTAGAATTAGCTTCCAAGACGGATGACAAAGGAATGTTTACCTCGGCTTTCTCATTAAGAGGCTTGCCCGTATCAAGAGAGCGGAAATTAACTTTCCGGGTAGTAGAAGTAGATCCCACCTTACTTGCAAATGTAGGAGCTTTCAATCCATCGTTGACCTGCTCATCCCCTTCCATAGTCACATTCAGATTACCAAACAAAACCACCTTAGGCATAGAAGTTTTAAAGGATTTACTTCCAGCCATATCATCAAGATTACTAGCCAAAGTAGTACGATCGTAGGTGCGATTAAGAGAATTAACACTATTGATGTTAGTATCCATGCTAAGACTCTCGACTCCGAGTAACGACACGGAGCCTTTTCGGTATTCTTATTCAATGATGCGTAGTTATCGGCCACACAAAATCATGTTCCAACGTTCCCCACCTTTATCCTCTCTCGTAACCCCCATCATGAATAAATCACAACAATAAGACACTCAAAACCGCATACAGACCAACGCCAAGATCACAAACAAAAAACCCTAATCGCTTAGGGTTACCAGCGTTTTAATAATCCCCACCAGAATCGATCGACAACTAAATAAAAGGGTGGATTAAACCCAAGGCAGAATACAAGTGCTTGCGTCTAGTCCTCGATTCAGTAATTAATTTAACACTAAATCAAGATGAATGCATAAGGACAAAACAAGCGAACCAACAAAACCCAAACAACGCTTGAAACAATTTAGTTATAACCACCGACCCATGATATCATTAAAGTAATATAATTTAATGAATAAGATGGAGATGATCAGATATATTCGATAAGGGATGTAGGGTATTGGTCGCTTTTTCGCCAGAGAGGAGACGAGGCTTTTGATCTAGTGGTATGTGAGTTGCCCACCAACCTAAAGGTTGTGGGTTCAAACCTCGCCGGAGACATTTATGAGATATATTGTGAGACCTATGATATAGGGTGCGAAAAAGTTGCCACTTTAAAAAAAAAAAAAACAAGTAGTTCATTAACATACAACTATCCAAATGTAGTTTCAAATCATGCACAACTTTATCATAAGATTCAAGACAAATAAATCTAGAAAACTATATAAGCAAAAATCAAAATGTGGTCTTGGAATTCAAATAATGTATTTTACAAGGACTTTAAAGTAAAGACATTATGAATACTTTTATAGGGTTTATAACTTTATATTAAGAATTGAAATACAAGAAATGTGAGTTACTTGATAGAGATGTCATCTTTATTTAATAGTAGCGTGTAATGTGTTGTTATTTTCCATTGATTTCAAAGCAGATTCTGATTTATAGTTATTGTTTTCTAGATACTCTAGAAAATCCATCACCACCGGGTCAGTCCAAGGAGCTCCATAGGGAGCTTCGTCGCCTGCAACCCATCCCAAGTGCCCACCTTCAGGTGTAACTATCAACATACAATTTGGATTATCCTGAACCAACATCAAGTAAAAAAATGTCAAGATAATTGCACAAGCAACATTCAGTAAACTCATTCATGTATTTGGCTCTAAGGATGAAACTGATACATGCCTTAATATCTTGACGAGGGATTCCTCTAGCTGGAGCAATGGAGTCATTTGCAGCCTGTAATTCATGAATAAATGCTTTCAGAAACTTCTTAACCCTAATCAATCGCTTGCACATAGAAAAACTAATATTGTATGTGTGCAGTTATTGAGGTTACCGAACTTAATGGTTTGAAAGTACTAATCACCTGGATGCAAAGTAAAGGCTTGCGTACATGCTTTATAGACTCTGCACTGCCCGATTTCGAGTAGTAGTCATCAACCGATTTGAAACCGAAAGAAACTGCAAAATATGCAAAGGGGGCTGTAAGAAGAATGCTATAATGTTCATCAAGTTAAATTATTAGGAAATGTGTACCTCTTGTCAAAGCTTCATCAAATTCCCTAATAGTTTTACAGTTGGCAGCTGCTGGAATGTTATAGTCATCACTCATTTCTTCAAACAGAAGAGCATGCCTGCAAATATAAGTCTTAGTAGTGACATTGTTCCTCAATTAATGGATGAACGATATATTACTTATAAAGGTACTTTCGGAACGAACATAGAAATCATGTGAATCCTGGAAACCATGATGAGTTGGACAGAGAGAATAAAAAAGCCTACCTTTTGAAAATTCTGCGCAGAGAAGATGAAAGAGCTTTGTTATAAACTACATTAAAGCCCTTGTGGAAGTCCTCGTCTGCAAAGACCAAATTATAGGGATTACACAAGGACACAGCACCAGAAAGGAGACAGCTATCAGATTCCTGCAATGAGATGTAGCATTGTAATTAATGGAACATAAGTAGTTATATGATTACATTCTGCTAAATCTTTTTTGTTGCTCTCAGTAAGCTAATGTCCATCCAGCTAGCATTATCAAGTACTGGTACTAAGTTGTACCTGATCTTGACTTTGTTTGCCAATACGTATCAAGAAAATAAATATCTGAATCATAGTATAACTGATTAACATGATTCCTAGTATACCTGAGCCAAATACCGAACAAGGATGTTTGCTCCAAGAGACCAACCAGCAGCATATAAATTTGCATCTGGGTACCGAGAGGATACATGTGCTACTACTTCACTAATATCTCCCAAAAATGACGCTGAATAAAACTGTGAGAAAGTTTATGAATAAACTTATTAAATGCACACAGCAACCCTGTCCTTCCCTAAGGATAGCATATCCCAAAACTGTATTCCCTCCATAAAAAAACCAAAACGAATAAAAAGACCATTTCCAATTTGAGGTTGTCCTGTAACAAAATGCAAGGCTTCGATCCAAAATCAAGATCCTAAGCATTTTGTTTTAGCATTGAGAGAACATAATTCTTTGAGTTTGTTATAAGGAGCTGTGTTATCGTTAAACAGCAGTGTGGAATAAAAACAAAATTAATTTGTAATCTAACCCGTTATCGAGAATCCCAATTTTGACGCCATACCCTTACCCTTACCCTTACTCTTGAACCAGGCATCTATTTTTATTCCCTTGATAATTTTCTGAGATGTCAATAATGATACCTGAGGTGTGGTGACGGGACCATGACCACAACCACGACTGTTGAATACCACAACGCGCCAACCCTTGTTCCTTGCTCTTAGAAGCATATGTCTTATGTATGAATCATTGCTTCCTCCTGTCAATCCCGGCTGCAACCACCCATACTTATTATGTGCCATACATGCTTAACAAACTAAAGTATATATGGGGTGTTTAGAGATGCTTATCACAGTAAAACTAGTTATCACGTTAGATAAAGCAGATAAACAGTTTTGAGTCTTTGGATATAAGCAAAGTGCTTATGATTATCTACTTATTTAAAAATGATATAAGCAGTTTGGAGTTACTTATTTAAACTCCTTATATGATTCTGGTTCTTTTACCTAGTAAATCCTTAAATAACCATAACTGCCAAACACCCATCAAGTTTTTTATTCAAATCTTGCGCATGATCAAACCGTTTTAGTATTTCCTGCATTTCGTTGTTTCATTTCGTGACATATAATTTTCAGCTTCTGCTTATTCCATAATTCAGCACTTATAGAAGGTAAGCCCAAACACTCCCTGCTTAATGGGCATTTAGACTTCCTCATTCAACAGCTTATTCAGCTTTTACGTTACTCTACACTTCATAATCCCTCATACATCCATCCATGTTACCAAACACTATTATAGAACAAACACTACTGCTGATGCTAATAGCTACTGCTACATACCCTTAGGCCTTAGCGTTTCGGATTTCATACTTAATTTACACTTGATAGTTAGTTCATAGAACGGAATACTACAGCTTCCGGTTACCGCTTGTTTTGCCAAATATATCATTTATGTTTGTCTCCCTAATGACTATACTTGGTGGATACAAATTATATATAGTATAACAAACTCAATTTAGGCATAAATTTTACGTCTACAAATCATTTCTCAAAAAATAGATTGAATTAATATATACCAACAAAATGAGGGTGGGTGCATCAGAAGGCAAAGCACGATGATCACCAGAAACCCAGTCAAGAGCAACAGTCCCAGCATCCTTAGTCCTAAGACACTCACGTCGAAACCTAACATCAGGTGTTGTCCTAAACAAATAAGCAAATATAGTCTCCACATGTGTATTACTCCCAACTAATGGATACGTCGCATAAGGCCGGTCTAGCGTTGTAAAAGCCGGTAGAAACGTCTCTACAGCTCCTCCTATAACGTCAAGAGAAGCAGACATGGTGATGGTTTTTTTTAAGGTTGTTTTGAAACAAGGAATGACTGGAATGAAGAAATGTTTGGTTGTAAAGGCGGTTAAGGACTGTTTGGCCATGGGTTTTGGGTTTGGACGGTTAGGATTGAGTCACCAAAAATGTGGGAAATCCATTCCGGTTGTCAGAAACACCTCGGGTTTTGTCTTGTCTTGGTACTTGATATTTATAGGTTCTAAAACAACCTTATCACTGCCTCATTGGCTCAGTTGGAGCTACTAACTTCACAACTGTCAGAAGGTGCGTTTGGTATCTCAATAGAAATGGTTGTATAAATTATATTTTGTTATCCAAATATAAATATAAATAATAGTAATATTCATTTTCATTCTACTACATACGACCCGTTTGGTTGGGGTGTATGGTATTGGTCTATAACTTTGAAAGTCTTAGAGTGCGTTTGGTATGATGCCATGAATCACAATCGGTATCGATTTCGGTATAAAATGGGTCATTCACCTATGATAGATTCATTAATCCCCTTTTAGATTTCTATGGAGTATGGATAATATTCATATTTCATTCCCATATAATGTGGGCCCCTCATCTTAACCAAACACTTACAATCATTACCATTTGATCGGTCAAGAAACCGTCGAGTTTTCTCACGCATGACTACTCTTGTGAATGGTAATTGTAATAAACTTAAAAGCGAACAAGCACAAATGCAATGAAGATCCGGGAGTATAGTGTTTCCAGGTCGTTATGTCGTCAATGGTTATCTGATGGATCACCAAACGATATAGTGATCGAAATTTGAATGAGAAAAGTGATTTGAATTATTATAACTACGAAAAAAGCCAACAAATTACAACGGCTTAAATGCAAATTAAAGAAAATTAAAAGATAAAAAATATTAAATAAACGCTATCACTATTTGCGAAATGATGTTTTGATTTTATGTTTTATAAAACTAGAATTTAAAACTACGTAGCATAAAATGAAAAAGTGAAACTTACACAATATTAATCCTAAAATATGAAAATGATATTTTACAAACCTAATGATAATCAACACGTGTTTGTTCGCCTTTTTTTGACACTTTTGGTTCCTTAGCCCACAGGCTCGCGCTTCTTGGATCGGGTTCGTAAGATTGTTCATGACAATATATCGGCCCCGAGGGTCACGATTATGTTTTCGATGAGAATAGGGTTTGCTATTCGAGAAAGGGGTGGCGGCGCAACTTGTTGCCCGCTTACCTACCACCTGATGTAAATCCCAATTACATATCGATTAAATCTTCAAGTCATTAAAGACTTGAAAGGATGCTCTAAAAATAAAATAAAAAAAAAAAAAAAATGATAAAAGAAAATTTCTAGAAAAGAAAATTATTTTTATAACTATTTAACTAATTATTATTAATTAAAACTATTTTAACTATTAATTAATAACCTAAAATACAAGAAAATATGAAATAAAGCTAGAAAATAAAATTTTGACTTGGAAAAATCTAAAATGACAAAGAGAATTTTCAAAACTATTTTTGTATTTTTCGATTATTTTTCTATTTTCTAGGAATTAAAACTATTAAAACTAATTAAATTGCTTAAAATACAAATTTAACTAAGAAAAATTTGGAAAAATATTTTTGGCTTTTATATTTATCTCAACTTAAGAAAAATGAAAACTTATTTTTTGACACTTTTACGAATTATTTGTATTAAATGCTAATTAAAAAGTGCTAAAAATTGATTTAAATGCAGAAAAATAGCAAACTGACTTGGAAAAATCTGAAAATTTCAAGATAAGCTTAAAATAATACTAGGAATTAGGGGTGTGCAAGAAACCGAAAAACCGAACCTAAACCGAAAACCGAAGAACCGAAACCAAAATAACCAAACCAGATTGAAAAGCGAGCGGTTCGGTTTTTATATTTTGAAAAACCGAAGTTTTGGTTCGGTTTGGTTTTAGCTTTAAAACCGACCAATAGAAACCGAACCGACATTTAAAGTCAAAATAATAAATCTTGCCTTGTTGTTCATAAATAATATAAATGCGTTATCACGATATCTTCCTTTTACATTCTGGTTGTCAATGATACATTTCAAATGTGTAATAACTCATTAATATTTTATTTCATAACAATATACATAACACAAATATGATTTAAGGTAAAAAAATGGGTACACAAATGTTACAAGAACATATTAAGTTTGAATGTTAATGGTTGTTCTGTTGAATATGGTGCAATTACATCAAAAGATTGAAGAACTTGTTCCAACATCATTCTTTTTCGTTTACACCCTTCAATTGTTTTAGTGTACCTTTCAAGCTCTAACAAATTAAATCCTTGGAACTTGGAGGCAACTTTGAGAATGTTGTCACTTGATTTATGATGGTTCTTTACCCATTTTAGTACCGTTGTTCTGATGCAGGTTTAAGATATGGTTGTATTTTATAATATATGTCAAATCTACTTTGAAAAGCATAGCTCGATAAATCGTGATAGAAACCGAAAAACCGAAAAACCAAACCGAAAAAAAACCGACAACCGAAAAACCAAAAGCGACAAAAGCGAAACCGAATGGTTTCTAAAATCAAAACCGAAATTTTTCGGTTCGGTTTGATTTTATACAAAACCGAGCCAAACCGAACCATGCTCACCCCTACTAGGAATCTAGGAAAATGGAAAAGCAGTGCTTGTGTGCAAGAATTTGAATCATATGCAAGTGCTTATAGATAAGCACTTTGAAATAAGCAAATGAGAACCAATAAGCACCAACCGATTACACAAGCTAAAATATGCTAAAGAACCAAAATGCAACAAGTAAACAAGCGTCCTTAACCTCGAGATGCAACTACAACAGATTTGGTGTTTTGAGCAAATGTGCTAAAAGCAGATTTTGATTGCATTTTGCGACAACCACAAGCTTCAAAATAAGCTGAAAATGAAAAACAGATATGGGAACCTATACTAGACCTATCCAACTACTTATGAACCAACTTAGACCCCTAGGCAAGCTTAAATGAGCTATGTGCAAGTGGTTGCACAAACCTGTGCACACTCAGTATTAACTGAGTGTGTACAGGGCATTTATCACCATTTTGATAAGCATTTTTGAAGCCTTTACAAAATTCACAAAATTATAAAAAATGCTAATAAGAAATTAGACCAACAGGAGATTTTAAAACCACAAGTTTCACTGAAATTGACTCAGAAATGAGTCCAAGAAAATTCAACTCAGTTGGCTCAAAACAGGCTTTTCAGGTTTTTGACTTTTGAAGTGAAAATGAAATGTTGACTTTCATGAGTTTTGATCTTAGTTTATTGACTGATCTAGGTGTATTATGATGAAATGAAGTTAAAACAAGTTATGTTTATGATATCTAAGCACAAGACCAGTTTATGCTTTTCCAAAATTGCAACAGATAAGCAGTTGAGACAAATTTATATGATGTTGACTTTGAGAGCTAGTAGGCACAAAATATTGACTGATATGAGCTCAAATAAGCTTAACAAGCATGAAACAACTAGAAACAACCACTGACTAAACCTTTAAGACAGAATTGACAGTAAATCCAAACACACTTTATATCACTGAATTGAACTCAAAACTGATCCAAACACTGAACCAGCATGTAATTTTGATCAAACTAACTTTACTTAACCTAAACACAACTTAATACCTGATTTTAACTACTTATGACTACTAAAGCAGTTATGCTATGGAACTAAAAATGACTTACACATGTCCTTAGCCACAATGGCTTGCCAACAATGAAACCGAACCTCTAACCTATCTAAACCAACCCAATGCATCTAAATCAACCCATTTCCATGTCGCATCTCCATTTTCATTTCGCATCACTTTTGCTCCATTTTGACTTTTGTTGACCGGTTCCAAAATAGCTTAAAACTAAAATGTGAACTTCTGAAAACTTTAATAAGCTTGTAGAAGCTTGTTTGAGTGAGAAATTAAAACGCTAGAGTTTGTATATAAGATTTGGGCCGAAAATCTCAACAAAGGCTCAAAAATATGAAATTGTAACATTAACTTGAATTGATACTTGAAATAAGTTGCAATACACTAAAACACTTGAGTTTGATACAAAGAAGCTTGAAAATACAACTGAAAACTATTTAAGACATGATAAGCTAAAAAACGACATACATTGTGAAAATTAAACTACTAGACTTTTTTCTACTCTTCCTTCTTGCTTCTTTTATAATCCAAGCTTCTTTTCTCTCTCTTCTGAATAGTTCCCAGCAGTTTTCTGGACCTTTGGATGTCTTAGATTGATCTTGGCCATTGAATGGATTTTTGGCGCCAAAACTTGTATTTGACAGTTGGGGCTTGAGTGAGGGGATGAGAGGTGCATTTAATGCATCTTGGAGGTTAGTTGAGGAGGGGGGAACAAGGTTGAGTGGAGGTGAGGAGGGGGGATGGGTGGTAGCTTGTTGCGAGAAGGCGGTTGGAGAAGGAGACTTTTAGGCGCCAATGTGGAGTGTTTGACCAGGTGGGGTTTGACCGGCTAATATATGAAAGGGTCCAAAATGGTTAATGACAGGGGGTCACATGGCTTAAGGCAGGGTCACAATTGGTTTATGACAAGGCCAAAAGGTCAAAAGGGTTTAAATGACAAGGACTAATGTTGCCATTTATGAAAATACAAGGACCTAGGCTGCCAATTTGCAAAGATGTTTCAAGGGACCAAAAGTGACAAGTTTTAATAATACAAGGACCAAACTTGACATTTTCAAATTTTCAGGGGCCATTTTTGCCAAATTTCAAACTTGAAGGGCTAATTTTGTAATTTCTCAAAACTTTTGATACTTTTCATCAAAGGACTAATTTTGACAACTTATGATTTTAAAAGGACCTTTGGTGATTTTATTTTGAAATTATGTGCTCAGGGACTATTTCGACAATTTTTGAAACTTGGGGACTGAAGCGCCAATTATGCAAACTTAGCTCATTTTTCATCGATTTTGAACATTTTGCATCCGAAACATATAAAATGCAATTTTGGAATATTTTCGTATTTTGATGCATTTCGAGCATTTTTAACCGTTTTGCGATTCAGATTGACCCAAAATGATGAGTATTTACACACTCATCAATCCCCACACTAAACTATTGCTAGTCCCTAGCAATCTTTTGAGAAAACTTAATGGTTTGAATCTCTTTACCAAAAGCCATTACTTACGGAGTAGCCAAATGTTTCGGTTCAAGTAAGAACCATGGTACACCGATAACCATGTGATTTTGAGCAAACCACCGACTTCCAATCGGATTTGATTTGTCTTTACGAAGCCGTTTGCTCGGACTAGCCAACTCTTAGATAAATTATCAATATTATCTTTGGTGGTGATTACCAATTATGGTTTTTCCATCGCCTTTACCACAAGCCATAAACTTGCGGGCTAGCCAACTCTTCACTTTTAAGGATATGGTGAATGAATACCATACAATTTTGGGCAAATTGCAAGCCGTCAACGGATTTGAGATATCTTTACCAAGAGCCGTTTGCTCTGGATTAGCCAATCCTTTTTTTCTAGAAAAGCGGATGATAACCATAAGATGAGTTAGTGTAAAACACTTACTCCAAAAAAATTTTGGCCAAAATGGGAGAATTGGGCGGTATAATTACATGATAAAATTAGTGAGAATTCCGCCCACACTTAGAAATGAATATTGCCCTCAATATTCAAAGTACTGCAGTTATGCGAAGCGAGAACGTAAAAGGAAATACTACGGCCATTATTTTTTTTATTTTTTTTATTTTATTTTTTTGTGAAAACTTATATATATATAACATGTGGGGCAACTCCCCCACACTAGGGTGGGACACATGGGTGAAAACCCATGTTTAGCTACTATTTTTGATTACCGAGTCGCTAGCTTGACTTGACCCCGAATTCATTTGTTCATGGGGGAAGTAACGTGGAAAACCAATCTCGATCGGACTTTCGTTCACAATGTTAATAAACATATGAACATCAGAAAGTTCCACACCGACGAGATATAACCTCGGTATTGTTAATAGTAGAAACTATAAAGGATGATACGGGGTCAAAGATGGTGTCCTCATTCCGAAAGAAAAAGGAAAGAGCAACCACACCATCTGTGAAGAATGGAATAAAGGCGTACATGAGAATGCAAGTCCATTCCTCGTGAGAGAGAAGCAAATCACTAGTTTTGACATCTTTAAGCTTAAACTTGAAGCTTAGATGGTGATTGTCAAGAAGATGTCCGGGAGGAGGGTGGGAAGCGGTTCTTCAATCAACGGGTTTTCGGAAAAAGGATGTCTCCTCCGGATCAAAGTAAGTATTATCAATTCTGTTGGAATTGACTCATCACTAAGAAAGGCATCGACTTCATTCCAAAGTTGTCATCTTCCTCATCGGGGTGAGAGAAGGGATGGAAGAGTCGGGAATAATAAGACTAGAAGATGATGGATCATTTTTAGCAATTCATCAATGGGAAGAATGTCTCCCATTGGATCACAAACATCATCATCCAATTCGGATGAAATCGAGAGAGTTTGGTTTCATCCACGAGTTAACAAACTCGATGCGACAAACCGATTCGGAGGTGGGACAAGTGGTGTGCTCTTAGAGCTAGCGCTTCCACCACTTGGATGAAGTCTCCGATTCTAGATCATCATCATCATCAAGAACACTCTTGACTTCCACAGTACGACTTTCAAACCATTTGTTTGAACCGGGTGATTTTCAAAGCTTTAGCTCAAGACGTTTTGGTGACTCGTCTTAACCGTGAAATTTGAGAGTGTTGCATTGAATCTTCCGGATTTTTGATCAATTGTGGCAACACTGCTTGGACGAGAGGTTTGGAGTTCGGTTGATATTCAATGTGAGCTCTTCATTGTCAACCCGTATGGTTAACTCTTGACAGAACACATCAATCGAGCACGACTCATTCTCAAGAAAGCTCTCCCAAATATGAGGGAACTCTAGGATGCGCATCGAAGTCTACTACAACAAAGTCGGTGGGAAAGTGAAACTTTCCCACTTTCATCACGACATCCTCGGCTATCCCAAGTGGACGAGTTATGGTGCAGTCCGCTAGCTCGAGTGTCATACAAGTGGATGAAAGTTTAGGAAGAACGATTTCTTCCATCTTGAGAGTGGCATGAGGTTAATGCTAGCGCCAAGATCGCCAAGGCGGAGCATTGAACCATCCCAAGAAATCACACGGATTAGAAATCGCGGGGTCTTCAAGCTTTTGGGAAGCTTCTTGAGAAGGACCGGCGAGCATTGCTCATTGAGAGGAGTTTTAGCCATCTCGGATAGCTTATCTTTGTTGGTGAGTAAGCCTTTAAGCGTGGATGCAAATTTAGGCATTAGAGCGAGAGCATCAACGAAGCTTATATCAAAGTGTAGCTCATTGAAGATTTGGAAAAAATTTCCATTTGCTCTTTGTTTTGTCTTTGAGCTTCTCATCATTCATTCTTGATGGGTAAGGAAGTCGACTAGACTTTTGAGCCGGGATGGAAGTCATTTCTAGCTCAGATTTTCTTGAACTTGGGTTCCGGACTTAAAGCTTGGACTACCGAAGGTGGGACGTGTCTTGATGCCGTGGGCTTGAGAATTGCACCTTGTCCGTTGTATCCTTGGTAACTTGACTCAATGCTACGGAGGAGGAGGCATTGAAGTCGAAGGTCCATTGTGCGTCTTACCACTACGAGTGGTGACGCTTTCAACTCGGCATTAGGATTGGGAATTGTATTGCTTGGGAGTCCTCCGAAGATGATGAAGCTTTGTTCATATTCATGTTCATGAAACCGCTCATCATATTCTTTAACTCATTTGTCTGTAGAGACATTGTGGTATCAATTTCCTTTTAAGCTCAACTCTCATGTTATTGATCCGAGTTTGCATTGATCGTATGTTTGACTCGATAATTTTCATGAAGTCATTTGGCATGGGAGCTTGAGGAGGTTGTTGATAACTTTGATGATTAGGATCTTGATATGGTTGGTTGAAATTGTTCCGGTTTGATTGAAATTTTGAGAGTTATTGAAATTTTGTCCTTGATTCGAACAAAGCGATTTTGATTGCCATGGTTTTGCAGGGAGGAAAACCGGTGGTGTCATACCGCTAGGTGCAGTAATGAGGATCACTTGTGGTCGGTATTGATTGTGGTTTACGAAGCTACGGGAGCTTGGTAAAAGGAAGCATCGGTTGCTTGACAATCATAATACGCATGTGGACCACTACAAGTTTCACACACCTTGTTTACGGCTTTGACCGGTTACGGCTTATGAATTTCGCTTTTGATTTCCTTAACATCCCTAATCATACAACGGATGGCATCCGTTAGAGCGGCTACTCGGAGCTGCTAACTCGGAAGAGTTCTTGGATGAAGAAGCGGAGGGTTAGGAGTATTGACTTTGTTGCGAGAAATAGGAACTTTTGATTTTTGCTCGCAAATATCAATCACATCTTTAGGTCTACGATTCAAGATATTGCTACTGCGAATGCATTCAAGGAATCTTGATCGTTACTGTTCAACCCATTATAAAAGATATTAACTTGTTGAAGCTCAGTGAATTCATGATGGGGCATTTCAAGAGATCTTTGAATCTCTCCCATGCCTCTCAAAGTTTTCATCGAAATTTTGACGAAATCCGAAATTTCATTTTAAGATTAGTCGTCTTTGATGGAGGAAAGAAATAATTAACAAACTTTTGAACAAGATCCTCCCAGTTTCGATGGATCGAGGGGTTCTTTTCGACCAACCGGCCGTCCCTCAGTGAGAATGGGAAAAGTATCAACTTGATGACTTTTGTGGTACATCCTTGAAATTGATAGTTGAAGTCAACTTGTTAAACCAACGGATGTGTGCATACGGTCTTCACGATCAAACCTGTGGAATTGATTTGTAGACAAGTGTGATCAAATGTGTCTTGATTCAGTGATCGAATTGATTCTCGGTAAAGCGATGGCATCTCCATAACCCTCGGTGGGTGCTTGGAGCATTTCCGCCATAATACGTTAAATGCGCCATATTGTTGCTTGAAATAGTACGAATCTCGGGTTCGACTATTTGGGCAAGACGCTCTCGAACGTCTTCTTGAATTTCTGCTAGATCACGAAAGGACTCGATGATCTAGAAGAGCAGTGCGCATGCACTAGAGTTAACTCTAAGGAATCTCGAGCTAAGGAGAGGAATTATGAAAATTGGGGAAAAAGATTCTTTTGAGTTTTATGGTTATATATATATAGAAACAAAAGAAAAATATTTTTGTCTTTTATAGGTTTTGAGATGTTTTGGGTTTTGAGTTTTATAAGAAAATATGTAGATATAGATAAATGGATGGTATGAACAAAGAGTGAGTATTCAAATTACTAATCTTCTAGACGGAAGATAATCGACCTGACTCAAAGAATGGCGCCAAAATTTGATCGGTCTGCAAAACCGTCAAGTTTTCTCATGGTGACCACTTGTGAATAATGGCCAATGAAGAAACTTAAACAACAAGCACAAATGCAATGAAGATCTGGGGAGTATAGTGTTTCCCCGGGTCGTTATGTCCCAACGAGCTATGCAATGGATCACCAAACGTATAGTGATCGAGAAATTTGAATGAGAAAAGAGATTTGAATTATTATAACTACAGAAAAAGCCAACAAATTACAACGGCTTAAATGCAAATTAAAGGAAATTAAAAAGATAAAAAAATATTAAATAAACGCTATCACTATTTGCAAAATGATGTTTTTGATTTTATGTTTTTATAAAACTAGAATTTAAAAACTACGTAACGTACAAATGAAAAAGTGAAACTTACACAATATTAATCCTAAAAATATGAAAATGATATTTTTACAAACCTAATGATAAAAGAAAATTTCTAGAAAAAGAAAATTATTTTTATAACTATTTAACTAATTATTATTAATTAAAAACTATTTTTAACTATTAATTAATAACCTAAAATACAAGAAAATAGGAAATAAAGCTAGAAAAATAAAATTTTGACTTGGAAAAATCTAAAATGACAAAAGAGAATTTTCAAAACTATTTTTTTATTTTTCTGATTATTTATCTATTTTCTAGGAATTAAAAACTATTAAAAACTAATTAAATTGCTTAAAAATACAAATTTAACTAAGAAAAATTTGGAAAAATATTTTTTTGGCTTTTTATATTTATCTCAACTTAATAAAAATGAAAACTTATTTTTTTGACACTTTTCTGAATTATTTGTATTAAATGCTAATTAAAAAGTGCTAAAAATTGATTTAAATGCAGAAAAATAACAAACTGACTTGGAAAAATCTGAAAATTTCAAGATAAGCTTAAAATAATACTAGGAATCTAGGAAAAATGGAAAAACAGGTGCTTGTGTGCAAGAATTTGAAACTGCTATGCAAGTGCTTATAGATAAGCACTTTGAAATAAGCAAATGAGAACCAATAAGCACCAACTGATTACACAAGCTAAAATATGCTAAAAGAACCAAAATGCAACAAGTAAACAACTGTCCTTAACCTCTGAGATGCAACTACAACATATTTGGTATTTTTGAGCAAATGTGCTAAAACAGATTTTGGGTCTGTTTTGCAGCTTAAGCACAAGCTTCAAAATAAGCTGAAAATGAAAAACAGATATGGGAACCTATACTAGACCTATCCAACTACTTATGAACCAACTTAGACCCCTAGGCAAGCTTAAATGAGCTCTGTGCAAGTGGTTGCACAAACACATGCACACTCGATTAATCGAGTGTGTGCAGGGCATTATCACCATTTTGATAAGCATTTTGAAGCCTTTACAAAATTCACAAAATTATACAAAATGCTAATAAGAAATTAGACCAACAGAGATTTTAAAACCACAAGTTTCATCGAAATTGACTCGAAATGAGTCGAAAAAATTCAACTCGGTTGGCTCAAAACAAAGTTTTCGGGTTTTGACTTTTGAAGTGAAAATGAAATGTTGACTTTCATGAGTTTTGATCTTAGTTTATTGACCGATCTAGGTGTATTATGATGAAATGAAGTTAAAACAAGTTATGTTTATGATATCTAAGCACAAGACCGGTTTATGCTTTTCCAAAATTACAGCAGATAGCGGTTGAGACAAATTTATATGATGTTGACTTTGAGAGCTAGCGGCACAAAATATTGACCGATATGAGCTCAAATAAGCTTAACAAGCATGAAACAACTAGAAACAACCACTGACTAAACCTTTAAGACAGAATTGACAGTAAATCCAAACACACTTTATATCACTGAATTGAACTCAAAACTGATCCAAACATCGAACCAAGATGTAATTTTGATCAAACGAACTTTACTTAACCTAAACACAACTTAATACAGATTTTAACTACTTATGACTACTAAAGCAGTTATGCTATGGAACTAAAAATGACTTACACATGTCCTTAGCCACAATGGCTTGCCAACAATGAAACCAGAACCTCTAACCTATCTAAACCAACCCAACTGCATCTAAATCAACCCATTTCCATGTCTGCATCTCCCATTTTCATTTCTGCATCACTTTTGCTCCATTTTGACTTTTGTTGACCAGTTTCCAAAATAGCTTAAAACTAAAATGTGAACTTACAGAAAACTTTAATAAGCTTGTAGAAGCTTGTTTGAGTGAGAAATTAAGCTGCTTAGAGTTTGTATATAAGATTTGGAAACTGAAAATCTCAACAGTGCTCAAAAATATGAAATTGTAACATTAACTTGAATTGATACTTGAAATAAGTTGCAATACACTAAAACACTTGAGTTTGATACAAAGAAGCTTGAAAATACAACTGAAAACTATTTAAGACATGATAAGCTAAAAAACGACATACATTGTGAAAATTAAACTACTAGACTTTTTTCTACTCTTCCTTCTTGCTTCTTTTATAATCCAAGCTTCTTTTCTCTCTACGAATAGTTCCAGCAGTTTTACGGACCTTTGGATGTCTTAGATTGATCTTGGCCATTGAATGGATTTTTGGCGCCAAAACTTGTATTTGTGATTGGGGCTTGAGTGAGGATGAGAGGTGCATTTAATGCATCTTGGAGGTTAGTTGAGGAGGGGAACAAGGTTGAGTGGAGGTGAGGAGGGATGGGTGGTAGCTTGTTGCGAGAAGCGGTTGGAGAAGGAGACTTTTGGCGCCAAGGTGGAGTGTTTGACCGGTGGGGTTTGACCGGCTAATATATGAAAGGGTCCAAAATGGTTAATGACAGGGGTCACATGGCTTAAGGCGGTCACAATTGGTTTATGACAAGGCGAAAAGGTCAAAAGGGTTTAAATGACAAGGACTAATGTTGCCATTTCAAAATACAAGGACCTAGGTCGCCAATTTGCAAAGATGTTTCAAGGGACCAAAAGTGACAAGTTTTAATAATACAAGGACCAAACTTGACATTTTCAATTTTTAGGGGCCATTTTGCCAAATTTCAAACTTGAAGGACTAATTTTGTAATTTCTCAAAACTTTTGATACTTTTCACCAAAGGACTAATTTTGACAACTTATGATTTTAAAAGGACCTTTGGTGATTTTTCTTTGAAATTATGTGCTCGGGACTATTTCGACAATTTTTGAAACTTGGGGGCTGAACCGCCAATTATGCAAACTTAGCTCATTTTCATCGATTTTGAACATTTTGCATCCGAAACATATAAATGCAATTTTGGAATATTTTCGGATTTTGATGCATTTGAGCATTTTTAACCGTTTTCAGATTCAGATTGACCCAAAATGATGAGTATTTACACGCCATCAACCACTATCATTCCTCATTCCCATAGGAGGATTCCAAACGCACCCTTAATGTTTTTGGTTGGTTATGGGGCCCAACACAATAGAATGAGAATACCCAAATGCGAAGGTTTCCTCATATATTATGTGTGTGGGCGATTTCTGCATACCCTCCATTATCATTCCACTCTATACCAACACCCATACCCATTGTGATTCATAGCGACAAACCAAACGCACATCTGATACTCATTATCATTTCTAGCAAAAAACCAAACGGGCCTTCAATATCTTTTCGGTATCTTTAACTCATCTTTCTATTAATATTTTTAGGGGTTTTGAATTTGGATTAGGATTTGGATTTAAGGGTGCGTTTGGTTAGTAGACATGATTAGATTTGGATTTGGATTTAGATTTGGTTTTGAGGTAAAGAGAAAAAAATATAGTTAATTACATTTAAAATTAAAATTATTATTTAAAAATCAAATGTGTGTATGTGTGTGAGAGAGATAGAGAGATTAAAAGTGTGAGTGTGTGTAATAAGGTATAATTAATTAAAAACCATTCAAATCCTACCTCTCATGACTCTTATGTGTTTTCGTGGGCCCCATGCCACTTTTTAAGGCTAAACCCTCAACCAAACAATCAAATTTAGGATAGAAATCCAACCCCCCCCCTCTCAAATCACCAACCAAACGGGCCCTAAATTTGGTGTTGGTATTAGTATTGAGGGTCCGTTTGGTTTGTAAGTGGGATTAGAATTGGATTTAGATTTGGGAAAGGTTTAAAGAAAAGATGAGAGAGAAAATATATATAATATATAAATTATATGTATTTTAAATTAAAATATTGAAGTTAAAAATATATTGAAAACTACATATAAGAGAGGGAAGAAAAAAATATATTAAATTTGTAGCTGTAAATGTTTGTTGAACAAAAATTAGGTGGAATTATGCAAAAGACACCAATATATAGTGGAATCATTTAATTGCATGAATCCATTACTTGAATTCTATTTAGGTCCACCAAACAATAATTTATGTCTATAAATGTATTCCATGAATCTGAACACCTCAAACCAAACGCACCCTGAATGATGAGAGAGAAAAATATAATTATTTAAAATATTTTTCTATTTTAAATAAATATAAAAGTAAGAAACAAAAAAAAATACTATGATAAAACATAATAAGTGGTACGAAATAAAGATTGAGCTAAAAATATGAGACACTTTTTACTAAAAGACAAATTGTCTATTCAATTCATTTGTAATCCTTACTTCTCACATAGGATTTGTACAAGACTAATTTTCACCCTTCATTCCCAATCAAAGGACCTACCATCACATACAAACATCCATTTTCTACCATAACTCACCGCCAAAACGCGTCAACCAAACGGACCCTTATATAGCACTACTAGTATTAATGTTCGTGCATACACAAAGCTCGGACTATAAATACAACTAACAATAATATTTCAACCATGTTTATTCACGCTTGAAAGTATGATCAAATTTTGTTTTTAGTGTTATTGTTTGAGGTTGACGTTATCTTTTTAGATTAAATTTCATATGTTTATGTTTTAGATTAGTTTGTTAGTGTGATAGGTGGTATGTTAGTTTTTTAAGATTATATTGAAGATATTGAGTTTGGCATAACTATACTCTTTTTCAATAGCAACCATGATTATACTCCTTTTTAGTTGTAATAAAACAATTTAGTTCTCCAATTTTCGTATTTACATCAGTCTTTGTATTTACTTCATAAGTCAATGAGTGGAAGTGATGCTAACATGTTGATAAATCGGTTGGCATGTATGTTGAAAGGTGGAGAACACCCCTATAAATTGCACGTCGACTAATACGGTTATACTTTCACATGAAATCCCTTTTGTCTTCAGGAATCACAGTTACATAAACTGATTGATGACTCTAAAATCACCAAAACGTCTTTACTTTAGATAGGCTCCATGTTCAATTCCAGATTCGAGCATTGCATCCAGATACATTTGACATATGAGCAACTATATTCGCCTTAAATCTTACTATCCTTCAGCATAGAAGCTGAAACAATATATATAATGAGTAATACATATATTAGTGCCTTAGTGGATTAGATAGCTACTGCATCAAACCCTTTTAACAATGGACAAAATTAGAATACCCACATGGTCTAAATCTACATTAACAAAAAAATCACATTAATTTAGAAAGATAGAAACATTTGATTTTTTCCTAGTACTATGTTAGTGACTATAATAATTTTTTTTTCAAACACAAACATGAGGTCTTATGTATTTAAAAATAACTTAAGGTTAGTCGACTTTGAACCTGATTGGCCCTTTTGACTCATTTCCTTAAAAGTTGTTTTTTACCTGTTTGAAACTTGTCAGAGATTTCATAAAAATAAAACCTAAACCAACCCATTTAAATTGGATCATTTCCACCTTTATTTTAAAAAAAAGGAAAATGGTCTAAAAAATCATCAAACTTTTAATTTTCTATTGTAGCATCTAACTTTCTTAATTTTCCTATTTTAGCATCCAACTTTCTTAATCATCCTATTGTATGCATCCAACTACTTTAATCTTTATATTCGTAGGCATCCAACATCCTTAATTTTTTATTGCCACCTTACTTTTTTGTGCTACAGGCCTACAATAGGAAAATTAAGAAAGTTGGATGCTAAAATAGGAAAATTAAAAGTTTGATGCCTACAAAAGGAAAAAGTAGCAGGTTGGATGCCTTTTTAGACCATTTTCTCAAAAAAACTTGTCATAATCAATATAATGTACCTCATCCACACGAAGGTTATAAATCTGAATCATGGAATCATCCAGCCTTTTTAGACCATTTTCCCAAAAAAACTTGTCATAATCAATATAATGTACCTCATGCACACGAAGGTTATAAATCTGAATCATGGAATCATCCATTCCAATAGCAATATTGCTATTCTCTTGAGATGAAAAAGCATGAAATGTTGTTGTTGGTGGTCGGGGCTATGAACGTCGTCATTGTCTGCATTTCCTAAAACTCAACAATAGCTTGGAGTTGGTGTCACAATTCTCATTTTCCGGTCATTTTTCAAACTCCATATTCATCATTTCATATCAATTTATGCATGGGTTTTTGCATTTTACATTAAACGTTTATTTTCTTATTAAATAAACGCTATCGCGTAAACATTATTTGAACATTTGATCAGACACTTCCAAAAATTATCCCGATATATTTTTATACTCATATTTAGTTTATAAAGATATTATTATTAGTTTACCGGTGTTTTAAAATTATTTTGTACATAAATTGTTATATTTATATAATTCGACGGTTTCTTAAAACTACACGATAATTATTATTTCACTCAAATTTTGCAAGAAATGTATTTTCATAATTTTTATGACATCAATATATATTATTTTATTCCGTTAAAATTTATTTTTAGTTAACGCTACCTTAAATACTCAAATGTGTATACAAGTTACCACTTAACTTCAATTAACTTACATTTTATTACACATTTATACTTAGTTAAAAAAAAATGTATTTGCATACACTAACACCCCCTTGTCGACACAAGGGGGGTGAGTCATTGGCTTGCCAAATATCTTCTCTTGTATATGTATTATACTCTAAATATCAAAACACATTCAACACAATTATTCACAAGTAAAAGATCAAAATATCCTCTCCTCTCTTCCTCACCTAGAACCGGCCACACCATTGGAGACCAAGGAGGATCATCAAAATTTTCTTGTCAAGTTTATTGCAATCTAGACACACTCTTAAGTAAGGTTTTGAAATAAAAACCTAGGGTGCCTAGGATTAATCCTTTGTTCACTAAACCTCATCAAGTAACTTGTAAGCATAAAACTTCATCTTTTACCTTTTCATATATATTTTCATACATTTTTATGAAGTCCATATGATCATATTTGCTTAAGTGGTAGTTTTTAATCCATGTTTATCAAATGTTATCACCCATATGTGTTCTATTAATTTTATAACAAGTATGTACTAGTTAGAAGTTTATAAAATTTGAGGAATGAAAATGAACCAACAAAGTGAGTTTTCATCTTTTGACATTAAAGGTTTTATGTAGTTTATGTTAATTAGTAAGTTGAAAACACTAGTTTTAACCCCAAAATGGTCTTTTTATCTTATAGGGTTCGACTAGTATTTCATTTTAGTAGGATTGGCGAAGTGTAGTTCAAGGGATTTTGTGGTGTAGTTTGTGGTTAAACAAGTAGATAAAAAAATGGTAAAGCTTAAAATGAGCGAAGCTGTCGAAATTATAATTTTTCCGAAAAGTTAGTCATTTTTATAAGTTTTATTAAAGTTTTAGAAAATAGATTTTTATCCATGAACGTGGCCTTTTGAACGGACTAAAACCGGAGTTATAACGAAAAAGATACGTGGTTTTCAAGTTACGATTTAAAACTACCATTTTCCGGAAAATGTACATGCAGTCCCGATTTTCAACTGACCAAACAGTGGCCTTAAACTTTCTGTGAAATCTCCAAAGTTTAAAAATATATTAGTACACTTAATTACCTTCGCGTGGATATAAAGAACTTGAAAAACGGACTTAAAACGAGTGAGTTATGGTTACCCGAACTTTGAGTCAAAAACGTGCTGAAAACACTATTCACAGCGTTAGTATGCTGTCAGGATTTTTAATCAAGGTTTTGAGGGCTTAAGCGGACGTTTCGGAAACGGACCTTAAAATGAGTTAGTTTTTCTATGTATATACTACGTCAAGTCCGATGTAAACCGATTTTGTTAATTATCAAACTGTTACATAGTTTTAACTATATTTTCACCATTAGCTCAAAAGTAATTATTTTTGACATGGAACCGTCACACATTCAAGTAACAATATTTTTATATAACTAGTTTTCGGGTAGCATATTGGGTGATACGTTTTCAAATCATGCATTCACGACAACATATCATAACTCAAGTCATAACATTCATTTTAGGTCGCGGATAGTTTTCGAGCCTCATTTTCGTGCACTTCATTTTGTTAGCATATCAATCATACCAGGTGAGTTCATACCCCGCTTTTACTTGTTTAAATTCTTACAAACTCTTTGGGGAGATACATGCTTAAATACTTGTTTTTACTCTTGAATACTCAAACCATTTATATAATTGTGTTACACTATACTTTATACTCTTTGGACATTATGTGTGGTTTATTGCGATATGTGCCTTAATGTGCTAAACTTGTTTTCAATTATGCCTCAACATACATACATTAGCAATCGGTTAACTCTCGGGAGCCATGGAGAGGTATTGATAGTACTATCGAGTGACGCCCCACCCTTGTGTCCCCGATGACTTGACACAGGGGTGAATATAATCCGTTATTCAATGAGACACAACAAACAATATAGACTTGTCAAGAGGTTCGATTGGTCGTGATTCTTTGCATTAAGTACTTGTATATATCGTATGCGATATGTCCTACTTACAAACAAGATTAACAATTCTATGACTTGGCGGTGGGTCGTAAACACAGGTTGCAAGTTTTGTATGGGCGGAACTTGGGCCGAGTGGATTTACGATGCCTTTCTTTGTGGAAACATTCTTTAAAGACTTTTTCAAATTATTTTCAACAAACTTATGAACTCACCAACCTTTGTGTTGACACTTTTAGCATGTTTATCTCGGTCGTAAGTGATAGCATTTCATGGAGCTTTTGGTCACATGGCATACATTGGAGTCTTGGGCTTTTAACAATTACCATTCGACATGTTTTGTAAACCTTTATGTATTATCAAACTTTGGAATTTCTTGTTTTGTAAACTTTAACTTATTTAATCGAATGGTAGACTTTTCAAACGCCTCATTATAGAGGTCGTCAGATCCATACTTTGTGCTATGACGCCATACCCCAATGACACTATCGTTCACTGCGATATTTTGGGGTGTGACAGATTATATCGAGACTTGGTTATAGAGAACTAGGTTGCATTTTAGTTCCTAGACTATAACCGCTTTACGACTTCTCTTATGATTGCCTTACGCACTTTTCGGTATGTTTTCTCGAAAATTTACGCCTACCAATCATTTCTCAAAAATAGATTGAATTAATTAATATATACCAACAAAATGAGGGTGGGTGCGTCGGAAGGCAAAGCACGATGATCACCGAAACCCGGTCAAGAAGGCAACATCCCATCATCCTTAGTCCTAAGACACTCCGAAACCTAACATCGGTGTTGTCCTAAACAAATAAGCAAATATAGTCTCCATGTGTATTACTCCCAACTAATGGATACGTCGCATAAGGCGGGTCTAGCGTCGTAAAGCAAAAACGCCTCAACACCTCCTCCTATAACGTCAAGAGAAGCGAGACATGGTTATGGTTTTTTTTAAGGTTGTTGTTGTTGTTGAAAGTAGGTTTGTTTTGAAACAACAAGGTATGACTGGAGTGAAGAAATGGAGGTGTTTGGTACTACTAGTTAAGGAGTGTTTGGCCATGGGTTTAGGATTGAGTCACCAAAAATGTGGGAAATGAGATCAGCGGTGAGCTAATCCATTCCGGTTGTCAGAAACACCTCGGGTTTTGTCTTGTCTTGGTACTTGGTATTTATAGGTTCTAAACAACCTTATCAACGCCTCATTGGCTCGATGGGTCTACTAACTTCACAACTGTCAAGAGTGCGTTGGTATCCTCAATAGAAATGGTTGTATAAATTATATTTTGTTATCAAATCCTCCTCCATATATAAAGAAGGGTTTGTTCAAATGTCATCTCCCCAAAATTCTATAAAAATGCTACGTGGTATTTATTTTACCCAAAACTCGACAACCGCTCGATCAAACAATTCCCAAACGCATTAAACACACTTCCGTTTTTCCCCAATTTGTTTTCATCCAAACCGAATCGTCACAAATTAATGCCTCAAATCGGTTACCAAATTGGATATTCATATCAAAATCACAATCATATCCCAACCTAATTATGTACAATTCCCCAAAATCAAACCCCAATACGAGGATCTTTCGAACCCAACCTAATGTTGTACAAATCCCCAAAATAGTTCCCGGAATCCTTATTCGGCTCAATTTGTGGGTGATTTGTTTTGAAACACATCTATAATCCGTATTTTTTATTTTAATTATAATGCATTTTTACATTTTCGCTTTTATTGTTTTCTATATATTTGTTTGCTATTGGTGTTCATATGAATTTGTATGATTGAAATATTGTATGGTTGACAACTATTTTAGTGGTATAAATTATGAGCCTTAATGTTGGAAAGTTTGATTTTGTATTTTTTAAAAATATAGCCTAATTAATAAAATGAAACATATCATCCATGATTATAAGGAAAAATTTAATAATTCAAATCCTTGCCTTTGTTATAAACCTAAATGTGTGTCATTTAACCTAATATTCAGTGTATAAATACTCAGTACATGTGTAGCTAATCAAATCACCATCTTAAAATCCTATAATAACATGTATGTGAACTTTTCAAGTCATTGCTGTTGTAGTCATTGCTGTTTGTTTGTTAAAATCCTATAATTTCTGTTTGTTTGTTAAAATTCAAGTCATTGCTGTTGTAATCATTATTGTAATATAATATTATGTTTTGTGCAGTTTAAACAATGGACCAACAAATCACATTGCTTGCGGATATCGACCCTATGATGGATGATGTTAACATTCTTGCCAGATGCATTAGTATCTGGAAAAGTCATCCAAAGGGAAAACCCAATGAAACTTGGGGTTTAGAAACTGTTCTGCAAGATCCACAGGTTTGTTTACTGTTTATAATATATGTTGAAAAAATCCTCTTATAATGATGTTGCTTATGTTTGAATATGTGTTTTGCAATCAATGTTGTATGCTATTTAGAATATGTGTTTGTAATGAAAGTTGTATGCTATTTTCAAGATCTGTTAGGAATGAAAGTTGTATGATAGTTACAATATTATGTGAATACCCTTTAATCTTGTGTTTTCAATACCTGTTACAAATATAATGTTTCTTTACACTGAATTTGTCATGCTTTTTTAGTCAAGATAGCTTTCCAAATGTTTTTAAAACCAAGCTTAATTCAATATATATATCAAATGTTTAAACAATATTATATCCAATTATTTAAATTCAAACAATATTAAAACCATATTGCGGTAACAGGATCCAAGCGAGTATTAGAACATCTGAAATGAAAAAGTTCATAGCTATTCTTGATGAAGGCTCTTGCTATAAGATTTCGAATTTTGGTGTTGGCGAGAACGGTGGCAAATTCCCGTTGCTTAGCCACCGATTCAAAATTAGCTTTTTAAAAAACACGACAGTTACTAGAGTCAACTCATTTAACAATAATGTGCGAGGTTTTTGCTTTGAACCATTTCAGAACTTTCACCTCAAAGCATTTGGTGAAAGGGATATGGTTGGTAAGTAATATCACCATAATAATCTCTTTAATATATTCATAGACTTATATATCGTACTCATTTTTTATCCTTTCAAATACGATGTCATTGGTAATCGTAGTATCGATTTATGAGCCACTCCTTTCGAGTCGTATGGAAAGAGAAAATCGGAGAACAATCTGCTACAAGATGTGGAGTATGATTTCGATCCACTACCTTTTCACTATATTTTAATCATATTACATGTTATTAAGTATATCTATCAGATGTTTTCCAACCATATTCTCATTAACTTATTGATAACCGCAAGTGGACAATTAGAGTGTTGTTTCTTTGATGATGGGCGGACAAATTCAAGTCGTTATCGACAAATCAATCATCTAAACTCGTGGTTATGATCCTTCAACTTGCCAGGGTCAAATATTTCAATAGTAAGTACATATTGTTCTTGGATGTATATTTGTTATCACTTCCTTAGTAATGCAATCCTATTATTCATGTTTCAGAAAACCTTCAGTCAGCAATGCTGTTTTTGCTACTAAGCTTCATATTGATGCTGATTTACATGAAATTCATGCATTCAGGAAGAGGTATAATATTATATGGATTTGAATGTTATAGCCTTAAAATCTTAATTATAATAAAATTTAACCGCTTATATTTCACAAATGTTGATAATGATATCGTGAAGTCGATGGTTATGATGCCAACAAACATGCTATAAGTATCTATACTCCAAGGAAGAAAGAACTTACACGGATGAGTTATTTTATGGTGCAATTAAAAAATGGTTGGGTCTATTCGTGAATCGCTTGGGTAAGATATTAATGGATTACAATGATTTAACTTTACATACAAGGAGTAGGATTTTACAAGACAATTTGTTTGGTTAGTAGCAAAACAACTACTTAGAGATTGCTTATATATGATTAGGTTGAATTAAAATCAAACTTTTAACACATGGTAGTCAAAATTCTGATTGATTTGGTTTCACAATTTAGGTGTTTTTAATGTCAATTCCAAGTTTACAATGTCAGTAATGATATTCATACCATATCTTTATCGGATACAAAGTTATAGATGATTGTATGGTAGATCACATTCTGCTTCACACTGCTTTCACCATATTGACTTACTAAGTTAAATCATTGTATGGTAGATCGACAATGCTACTTTATCTTTAAAACATACATTAAAAATATGCATACATCAATGTGTGTTTGGAATATGCTTGAATACCCTTTATGCAATCTTTAGTCTTTAGGCACAAAGCAACATTATATATGGTTTATGTTGTAGCATAAAAATTAGAGTTATTTCCCTTCAATCTGTCATGCATTTTGTTCAACATTGGTGTATCATCCAAAAAGTGTCATTTACCTTAAGTTAATTCATAAGGATTACAAAAACACATCACATCATGGTTATGACATTGCATCACATATATTAATCATTAATCGTATGCATTTTAAATTAACATTTATCCTATAACATTTTCCTTAGGAATATGAATGCTTAGTGTATGGAAAGTTCACAAAATACACCAAGAGTTTGGATGGACGTATATCGGTTGCAAAAGGTGTGGTAGGATAGCAAAACCAGTTGACGATGATGAACATGCATCTGCATCCAAAAAATATGGTCAGCCGTCATCTAAAGCAGGAAAGTCAAAGATACAGCTTTGGAGTTGCAAGGACCATAAAAAAATGACCCACGTAGGACCAAAGTATGAACTAACATTACCTTACATTATTTACCATCACAACATGTGTCATTTTATTGTTCCAGAATCCATTTGAGCGAAAAAATTAATTCAAATATTTGGGGCTTATGATTTTAGGTACAAAGTTATCGTACGAGTAATTGATGATACTGGCTCTGCTTCTCTACTTTTATTTGATGATATGATCAATACTTTGGTTGGTGTCCCATGCTACAAATTGAAAGAGAAGTATGGACCTGGTGCGGAAGACATTTTCCCTGAGGAGCTCATAAATGGAATTGTTGGAAAAAAGTTACTCTTTCGCTTTACTTATACAGAGTGGAACATAAGCAACAATCATCATGTTTATCAGGTGACGAAGATGTCCAATGATGCTGAAATGATCAAGTTCTTTAAAAAAGACTTCATCACAGAGGTTTGTATCAAATGCATTTTTTTAATTTAATTCATACATGTTATGGCCCCTGTTTTTTTTTTGTCTAAATAAAGACCTTTACAGGATGATGATGATGTACTTCAAACTCCTGTTGCAAGCTCTGGTTCAAATGTTGCGTCCACAAACGTCGCAAGAATTGCTGAAAGTGTTCCTTTTAACCTAGAAGAAACACCCACAGGAAAAGCTGCAGTCCACAGTTCAGAAGATGGTTCAGGAAGCTCCGGCAAGCGGACAGTCATTGACCTTGATGATTTCGATGAAGTGAAGTATGAAACGAGGATGTCTAAAAGGCCTCTTCTTCAAGTCAAGCTAGAGAAGGAGTAATGAAATTTGTGCATCATATATCTTCTTCACAATAAGGCTACTTTGTTTTATTTCAGTAATTTTTTTTCCAGACATTTGTGTTTTGGTATTGCTTTTTGGGATTTCAACTTTGGGCTGTTTAATTTGCCAATTTATGGTATACCATTATTTGTAATGGTTCGCTTGGAGAAGATATAAATTATTAGACCCTTCCTTTTATGTCACACTCATGTTTTTTTAAGTCTAAGTATTTGCACAATAATACTTTTTGTGATGAACACTTCCTGAATAGTATATGCTTTATTGAGATCACAAACAATAAAAGGTATATCCTAATATATCAACATACATGGATAACAAACTATTACACATAATGTAGTGTTGTAAATATAGATGTCGCTTTAAAATACAACTTCTTACATTAAAAAAGTTTGTTAACCTTCTTACATATTTAGATAACCTTCTGACATTAAAATTCCAAAATTTACGAAATTTGTTAATCTTCTTACATTAAACGAGTTTTTAAAAAGTTGATTTCATACAATCTTTCTTTAAAATACAACTTATACACTTCAACTTTGTTTATACTATGACACTACATTCAAAAATAAAATTAAAAACACATCATTTCCTAAAATGAAAATTCTACAATTTTTTAGGCAAAATCTCATAATTGAAATATATATTTGCAAATTTTATAGCAACATATCTTTACAACTTTTTTTGAACCGCATACTATATATATGCATTCTAAAACACGAAATTATACTAATAAATTTCAAATTGTATGTTTTAATATACATTTACAAATATTTGTACAAGAGTATCATTTCCAGTTATAACAAAAACTTGAAACCTTATATAAACTGGATCATCAACACAAAAATACCAAGCAAATACTTTTTTCTAAACCTCCATTAGAGAATATCATATGGATCATGACAAGTCACCTAAGGTAAAACATATTTTTTAAAGTTTATACTTGAAAAATGATCGTTTCAAGTACTACATCACCGCATTTTTGGAAATAGGTAATATGAATTCATAATATGTTTATTTGATGACAATACAGCAAGAAGATATCTCAAACTCACCTAATGAATTTTGGATTGAAGATCCACCTGTTATCATAGTTTCGATGATGAAATGGTATTATATACATTAGTAAAACATAATGAATTTTATAACTGCAAATTTGACACTAATTTATATCCGACTACTTGCAGGATGTATCCGAGAAGATGGCATGTCACAAAGTAACCAATGATGATTCAGTTGTGAAAAGCAATGGTGCTGATGTTGTAGATGTTCACTATGACAAATGCAAATGGATCTGTAACAATAAAGAATGCTTACACCATGCTAAGAAGGAAGACAATTATGGATTGGGTAAGGTTATTGATCTTCAATATTGTGTTGATGAGGACAAAGACGAATGGATTTGCATTAAGAAAGACTGCAAATATCACAATCATATTTTGGAGTATCATGATGACAACGAGGAATCCATTGCATCAAATGTTTGTGTTGAAGATTTGTCCTCTCAAATAGTAGGCTCTTAAGTGTCACGTTATTATCAATAAGTTTATTCATATGTCGTTAAAAAAATTATGTTGAACGTTTATTATAAAAAGTGTGATTGTTATCTCATTTTCATTACATATAGGATTTTCAAGCACTTTACGGATGTTAAGCCTTACTCCTTATCAAATAAGAACTACACAAGCAAAAACAACAACAATACTTCCAAATTTATCACATATGGGACAACACCGAGAAGATATATCGATAGAACGATTCTTTAATCTCACACATTAGTCATTTCATCCTAATGTACTTTGACAACATTATTATCTCGCAATCTCATACTAAAATTACTACTAACAAACTTTTCAACCTTTACTTACCTAATACAAATGGATATGCTATTCATATCCTCACCAACATATAATACGACCAACACAAAAAAAATAGCAATGGATATGCAATTCCTATAAGCATCAACAAGACACATTTTGAAGGAAAAGGATAGACTAAACTGCACTGATAATTGTTTTACAACCCACTGATTTATCTAATAATAAATACACCATTTCATAATCCAAACCAAAGCAAATAACCTGACCATACCAAGTTAACATAACAAAACATACACTAAACAGACATTAGTTCATAACATACTAACCATCCAAAATAACATTAGTTCAGACCATACTAAACATCCAAAACACGGACATAATAATAGTAGTGTTTTAACATACGTGAAACACAGGGTACTCCTCCACTTCATCGCCAGCCATATCAGTAAGCAAGTGCATGAACTTGAACCTGATCATTTTGTTGTACCCAAAATTACAATCATTTGCAAACTCCCTCCATTCGCCAAACACGTTCACATGGTTTGTCCTTCCAGGATCCTCTTTATGAAACTCCATCTTCACAGTAAAAGTTCTTTCCACATTTTGGTGTATCATCATAACAGTCCTGTACGTATGCATCGGATGGTGTTCCAAGAATTCTGCAGGTATGGTCTGCGATAAACCATCGATAACATATATGATTAAGTACTTCTTCATAAACATGAATAACGTGTCACGAATACAGATTTTACACCTAACAAAAATACTTACGAGTCTTTTCAACACTGTAATCATAGAGTAACTCTTATAGAATGTGTCTCCGCTCACCAAAGTGATCTATATGACCGCCAACGACATATGTGCTTCATCCCGTCATCACCGCAAATACGCTACCATGTTATAATAACTCCTAATACTATAATAAACAACACTAATATATCAAGATACTTTTATTACTTGAAAGTAACGAATTCTATAAAGATATATATACTTTTCAACTAAATTTGCATCTAAATATGAAGATCACCTTCGTCGTGAAACCAGATAGCGGTTGTATGTGATGCGGTGGTGTTGCACCATAGAAATGAATCGGTGTATGCGGACTTCCATTAAAGTTAAAAGCCATCAACCTATATATAGTGTTATGCTCTTTGTAAACACCACGATCATCCAACTTGCAAACCCATTGTCCACTTAATAATATTCCATATAGTTTGATCCAGTTTGTATTCATCATCCGCATTAGGAACAATACACGGACCACGTGAACCATAAAGTAGTCTTCTCCACAATTTATTCTAATAGTTGCTTCCTGGCCTATCACACTTAAGAATTCAGCTGCAATTCTCTGTTGATGAAGTTCACGTTTGTCGTAAATACACATTTTATAATAAACGTTAACTTACAAATAAAGCTAATACAAGTTTATGTTATATATTGAATAATACCTGAGGCCTGTTTTCAGCAGCCCAAACACGACTCTTGAATCGATAATAACGATGGTGGTCAACATTGTAACCCCTGAATTTTGTACCATCCCTTGCATCGTACCCTGTCACGTAGAAACTGTCATCCCCTTCCTGTATGAAATGCAGCCATTCAACATACGGACCGATGTTGTCCTTAGCAAACGCTTTCCAATCCTGACCCTTTAGGGTTATCGGTCCCACAGTCGGTGTGATAAACCAAACTTTCTTACGAATTCGTGCTGAGTTTGTCAGATAGAGATGTTTGTTTCCATTGTAACATTCCATTTCAAACACCTCAGGCAGTTCCTAAATAAGTATTCAAGACTTTAATTGGCTTCTAACTTTACGATAAGACTTATAAATGTTAGGATATAGTGTTGTTTTATTTACCTGTTTCCTTGGATATGTTCGGCGATTTACCAAAACTACAAACTCCATCGGCATTTTCCTGCGAATAATATACGTACTTTATATTCCATATCAGTTTTACATGTTATAATAAACGCATAACCAGGATAATACTATTGCTTTTCCTTTTTTATCAGATTGTATTAACCGTATTCCAATGTATTCACTTAAAAGTATACAACCTAATCATATCGCAAACAGGATTTAGTAACCATTATCATCACTTACACAAAATGCTTTTCTTTATAAACCACAATCTATTACATGTATCCACTTATATTTGAGTAGTCATATATCTTAAACAATTAAACCATCAACTCAGAAAAGCCTACTATAAAATTATACTATTATCATCACTTACAGACCATTTGAAGTTACCATCTAACTTACTATTGAACTAATTTACAACATCACTGTTAACTATAGTTCTAACATACTTTAAAGAAATAATAATTTCCAACAACAACAACCACATGCATTAGTATTGAACTAAGATTCAAACGATTAAGGTATGGTTGATGTGTAACAGTAATATAGATCATCAAAAAAACACAAAGAACAATCATTTTTTTAAAGGAACAATTATCATCCTTAACATATCTCTTACTATTATCTTACAGGAAGTTAGATCATCTAAAATTTATCATCATGCAACCATTTGAAAAAGGGGTATACCTAACGACTATATACCTACAAATCTACTAATATATATCTTTGATCATGTTTTCCCTTATATTTTTTATAAGAAATCATCATGTTACTAACCTGGAAGAAGATTTTTCAATGAAGTGATCAATGTGGATGATTTGACAGAGTTATTAGGCTAGAGCTAAAACATAGCATGTAATGATCACTTAAGTTGGGAAACTCAATATATGATATCTTGCAAGACAAATATCTTGACTTTTATGATTTGGTAGCTGACCGTGGGCTTGGCAGTCAAATTGACACATTGGGCCTGAACTTTGCTATGGGCTTAGTCTTATCTTTATTATTATTAAGCCTTATTAGAACAAAATTGAGGGGAATGTAAACGTATAAGTGGAAAACGTTATTTTTGCCAAAATACATGCTACTATAAAAATATAACGTATATCCTAATTTAATGAGAGGATCATGGAAGTATTCTAAATCGAAAGGTGTTTAAAACTACCTAAACACAATTTCTTTATTGTATAAGTCTTTAATATTTGTAATTCTACCAAGCATTTGATGATTCGTTTGTAAACACAAAATGGATAACGTTACACCAAAGGTTCGATCGAAAGAAGTTTATTCATCATCGAATATCCATTCATCTCGCCATCATCAAGAAGATCTTTGAATCAAAATCATCCACAACAAATATCAATAGGTAATGTTAATTTATTTTTTTGTTGTTAATTTTTTTTTTCTATATTTTGTTTATAACTCTTAATCTATACCTGAAAAATTCTAATGACCAATATATGTATTTTGGTGTCTGGTATACGAATACGTGTATTACATTCCATCGAAACCCTAAACAGATTTTCAAGACGAAGCAACTAAAGGAAATTCCGTTATGATTGATCAAAACATAAACAATAATGTCATGTCTTTCAATGATTTGCCATATACACAACTTAATGGGCAATACTCTAACACGATGAATACTCATTACACGATACGAGATTCTCAAAATATGGATGCTACACAAAGCAC
Source organism: Chrysanthemum lavandulifolium (assembly GCA_022545495.1). NCBI lineage: Eukaryota > Viridiplantae > Streptophyta > Magnoliopsida > Asterales > Asteraceae > Chrysanthemum > Chrysanthemum lavandulifolium. The sequence goes on from CM040246.1 coordinate 23,843,911, forward strand.
ATGTATGTACATTGTATGTTTTCTCCATGTAATACCACATTTATATATAATTTTTATTTTAATTTGTTGACAAGTTTATTATATCGACAGTTTATAGCATTAATCACCATGCGAGCCACTTAAACTATAACCTTCTTAATTATCAACCTATATACATACCGGGTTCCAGTAAATACGGCAGTACGTTTTCTACACTTTAACTATCTTTGCCTTTTCCAAATTTTAATCTTTACAAATTACATGTACAATTATATGCATACATTTTATACATTATCACACACCATTGCATTATTTTTTCATATTTTTGCAGGTTCTCCAAACAATGATACATCAAATAAAAGAAAGTATCACTTTCATAGCAAAAACATTGACAATACAAAGCCTATAAACAATAATATCCAACATAGCAAACAGTCTAAGTATGCGATCAACAATGTTACTCCCCTTGTGCAAAGATCACCTCTTTCCAATATTACATCAAGTAAGTTTATCCTCATACGTAACTCCTTAATGTACTATGTCTTAAATAGTTAATTATATCAACTAATACCTTTTAATATTAGGTACGTTGTCGAGATTAAACCAAACTGCTTCCACTTCCAATCGTACTACCCCGTTGTTAACACAAGAAGGAAATCTAACTTTTACAACCGAAACCTCCAATCCAAGAGAACCTAAGCGGCGTCCGGTCGTCCACGTAAAACACCGTGCCAACCAACCTTACTTTGCGAATTCCTCTTTTCAATCCTCACAACCAAGTGTACGAAAACGCGTGCAAACCATGCAGGGACTACAAAATCAATGTTCAAAGAACTTCGGTATGTATATTGCAAAATTCACAAAAGTTGTTTCATTTATGTATTCTATATGAAATTTGAAACTAAAACTACATTTTTATGAGCATTCGCCACTCATTAACAAACATAATTGCACCTTTTTGTTATCTTTGTGCAGATTCTTATGTATTCGCAACCAACATTAGCCAAACCAATGAAAATGCAAACCAAACCTTTTCTGCTTTCCAAATTTTCCAATAGATCGTTAACAAAAGTTCAAATGTTAATAATACAAATGAGGTTTCAAATTCGCAATTACCTAAGAGGAAACCTGGTCGTCCACGTAAAATCCTCGACCAACAACCTAACATCACGAAGGTTCTATTGGATTATTCACAACCATTTACACAAACACCGGTACGCAAAACAATTCATGCCTTGAAAGACTTAAGTGTTGGTTCTTCAAATCGAACATTCGTATCCTCAAGTAACACATGCTTCTACTAATGAAAACAGCTACACAAGTAAGCTTTACAATTTATTTTTCATTACATGTTGTATTTATTTGTTTTAACAATTTCATTAGTTTTTTATTGTAATTTGTAAACCAACAGTGTGACACCGCCTACTCGCTTAAGCTATCACAACTTAATTATCAACCAATATCAACACAAAATACCATGCATTATGCAACCAACCTCAGCAAAACCAGTCAAAATGGAAACCAAACCTTTTCTACGTCCAAACTTACCAATACACTTTTGACAGAAACTTCAAATGTTAATACTATAACTCAGGCTTCAAATTCGCAATTACCTAAGAGAAAAGCTGGTCGTCCACGTAAAACTCCTCTCACCACCAACCTTACATCACAGAAAGTTGTGTTGGATTCTTCACAACCATTTGTGCAAAAACCAGTTGCAAAAAGAGGCAGGCCTCGGAAAGACTTAGGTGTTGGATCTTCAAATCACAACCTTCAAACCCCTGAACTAACACATGCTATACCTTCTAATGACAACACTTATACAAGTAATTTTTGTAATTAATGTTTTTGTTACATTTTGTGTTGATTTGTTTCAACATTTTCATTAGTTTTGTTTTTAAAATTTCTAAACCAACAGGTGATGTTTCAAAGGAAAATCCAAGAAGAAAGTTCAGAAACAAAACTCCAATACCATTTGACATTGGTGATTGTTTATTTTCATTCACATAATTATACATAACTTCAGGCATATATACCGTATTTTTTATATATATACTAATAAGCGGTTTATCTTTTATACAAGTTATGTAAATCATGTTCATGAAAGTTCTTCAAGAAATTCTAATTTTTCTTCAAATTTAGAAAACAGAGCACATATCCAAGAAGAATCAATAGCGAATGTTAATAACGTTGTACTCCCAGACGAAGAATCTGAAGATGAACATGGATATATTGATCGAATCTCAGGCATCTCTAAGGGTATTTTTTAACTAATTTAAAACCAAGTAATCTAATTTAATGTAATGTATCTCTAACATACACTTTCATTTGTGTATTTAGATTACTTTGACCATGGAGATCCAACTTATACATACAACAGTTGTGGTGCAATGTTGTGGTTAGCATAAGCTAAGGTAGGATTGAACAATGTAACTACTACAGATTCATTCTCCCTTTGTTGTGGCAAAGGAAAAGTTGTGCTACCTGTTGCATTAAAGGATCCACCGCCGTTATTAAAGGGACTTATGAATGGAGAGAATCCAAAAAGCAAGAGATTCTTGGAGAACATTAGACGTTACAATTCTATGTTTGCATTTACATCGATGGGTGGTACTGTCGATCATAGTGTTAACACAGGTCGTGGCCCATTTTGTTTTAGAATTCAAGGACAAAACTATCACATGTTGGGGGATTTGTTACCCAAAGATGGCGAGACACCAAAGTTTTCTCAGCTCTACATTTATGATCCACCAAACGAGATTGAAAATCGAATCAATGTTGTCAGGTATAGTTTATTACTCAGTATTTTAGACTATAGTTTTGACTTTTTAACTAAAACGTACTTATTACAATCACATATCAAATGGTGCGCTTCAAGAGGTAATGGGTCGCCTTCATCAAATAGTAACATGGATCGTACGTTAACCAAACAGATCAAACAAATGCTTGATCGTGAAAACCCTTTGGTTCAGAAGTTCCGAATGGCTGGTCTACAATTGGCTGCAGGTCAAGAAAATGTTCAGATAAGGCTTTTAGGAAAACGTGCAAAGGATGGCAGACAATATGATCTTCCAACCGCTAACGAGGTTGCTGCACTTATCGTTGGTGATTTTAATGAACAACATAACGAAAGGGACATTCTCGTCCATAAGAACAGTGGCAAAATCAAAAGGATTAGTGAATTGCATGTATCATACCTCCCTTGCGAGACCTATCTTATTTCCCTACGTCAAGATGGATATAGGATGATATATACCATCAAGGAGTTACGATCGACACCGATAAGGATAAAAACGTGTCACCATGCGTGAATGGTTTGCTTATCAGATACAAGACCGCCTAATAAATTCTCAACCATTCTAAATGGTAGGCGTTATTTCAAAGAGCTTTTGGTCGATGGCTATACCATGGTTGAAGTCGAGAGGATGCTATATGTTCGTAATAAGCAACAAGATCTAAGATGTGAAACTTATTCAAGATTAGTTGCGGCAGCAGAATCATCCAACCAACAAAATAAAAACGCGTAAGAAAGTAATTTTGCCTTCGTCCTTCACAGGGAGCCCAAGATACATGATGCAAAATTACTTAGATGCCATGGCAATGTGCAAGTGGTATGGTTACCCTGACTTATTTATAACATTTACATGTAATCCTAAGTGGCCCGAAATTACAAGGTACCGAAAAAAAGGTCTTAAATCGAAGATCGTCCCGACGTCACAACCGTAGTCTTTAAAATGAAGCTTGATACGTTGATAAAGGACATTAAAGAAAAGCGTATTTTGGCAAAGTCAAAGCGGTATGTTACCAAAATCCTTATATAACACCAACGATCGTGTATACTTTGTTGTCTAAAGTATAACTAGTATGTTTATATATTAATATGTACTTCCTTTTTCCTTTTATTTAGTAGAGGTGTACACGATAGAATTCCAGAAACGTGGATTGCCTCATTGTCACCTATGCGTTTGGTTGGAAACAGGATCTAAATTGAGATTTCCTACCGATATTGACAGATGCATATCGGCTGAGATTCCCGATAAAGATGCAGACCCGGAACTCCACCAATTGGTCAAGGAATTTATGATGCATGGTCCGTGTGGTCCTGAACATAGGAGCTGCCCTTGCATGGTTGAGAATAAGTGTTCTAAAAATTTTCCGAAGCAATTTAATGAAGCTACTTTCATTGATGAAAGTGGGTATGCCATCTACAAGAGGAGTGATAATGGCAGAACTATTCAGAAGCAAGGTGCCGATCTTGACAATACCTTTGTTGTTCCTTACAGTCCGACTTTATTGAAACGGTACCAAGCTCACATCAACGTCGAATGGTGCAATCAATTTGCATCTATCAAATACCTTTTCAAATATATTAACAAGGGCCCGGATAGAGTAACGGCAGTAATGGAAGATGAAGAAAAGGATGAGATTAACGACTTCTATGATTGTCGGTATTTATCAGCATGTGAAGCTGCGTGGAGAATATTCAAATTTGATATTCATCATAGAAGTCCTTCTGTAGAGCGTTTGCCTTTTCATCTTCCAAATGAACATTCGGTGTTATTTGATCCAACCGAAAGTATAGACTTTCAGCTTGAAAAGGATTCAGCCAACACAACCAAATTCTTACAAAGGATGGAAACAAATAAAACCGATGAGTTAGCACAAACGCTTTTGTATGTTGAGTTTCCAAAACATTTCGTTTGGAACAAGTCCGATTTGGTATGGACTCGACGCAAGCAAGGTAAGAGCATAGGCGTAATTCATCACGTCCCGCCTAATTGGGAGAGCTTTTTATCTTCGCATGTCGTTAAACCATGTCCGAGGTGCAACCGGTTGGGAAAGTTTTAAGAAGTATGATAATGTGGTGTATAGTACTTACAAAGAAGCTTGCTTTGCACGTGGTTTGTTAGATGATGATAAGGAATACATTGATGGTATAATTGAAGCAAGTCGGTGGGGATGGGAGATTACTTGCGATCTTATTTTGTCAAATTAATACTCTCGGATAGTATGTCTCGGCCTAAAGTTGTTTGGGAAAAGTCATGGAGACTTTTAGCGAAGACGCCTTAGATAAAGAAAGGCGAAACGAAATCATCCGTATGAAACTGCTTTTTTTCCATGTTAACTTTAACAATCAATTTTGGTTTCTTTATACGAGAAATTCAACAATTAGAAATGCCGTAATGATTTCGTCATATATTTGTTTGTTTCGATAATTATTGATTAATCCTCAAACATTAGTCATACTTCTTATTCGTTAGCCCTTTTACGCTACCTATCATATACTTGCCTTTGTTGGACCACGGATTAGTTTACAAGAAACTTATTTCAACTATAACCAACTGTACTAATGTTTTTATTATCTATACTAACATCATATTCTAAAATAAAGTCACTCTTGTCATATCTTTTGTTCTTAATACTAGAACTTAATATCAAAAATGTTATTCTAAAATAATACTACTTTCTTTCTTATACCAGGACTTCAACTTTCAGATGATCAAAGATACAATATATGCCTGACATATATTGAGGACTCTTTACTCAGCAATTCCAAGAGCCTCAAAAACATTGTTAACATGCCTTATCCCAATTCAGAGTTTACAATGGAATCCTACAATAGGTTGATATATGATGAGCTCGATTATAACATTCCAGAATTGGTCACCAAGCATCAACAGTTGTATGCGAGTTTAACGGTTAAGCAAAAGGAAATATATGAAACAATAATTGATGCATGTGACAACAACAAAGGTGGGATGTTTTTTGTATATGGCTATGGCGGAACAGCAAGACTTTTTGTACAAGACCTCACCGCTTCCTTAAGGTCTAAAGGTGAAATTGTTTTAAACGTTGCTTCTAGCGGTATTGTCGCTCTTTTGCTTGATGGTGGTAGGACCGCCCATTCTCGGTTTGTTGTTCCAATAAACATTGACGAAGATTCCATGTGTACAATTATCGACAGACAAGCTCACGATTTGATTCGCAAAACAAAGCTAATAATATGGGACGAAGCACCGATGGTTCATAGACATTGTTTTGAAGCGTTTGATAGGAGTTTACGCGATATAGCCACGGATTGCACACAAACATTTCGATAAGGTATTTGGGGGAAAGTCGTTGTTTTGGTGGAGACTTTCACAAATTTTACCCGTGATTCCATGTGGCAAGAGACAAGATGTTGTACACGCGCCTCTAAACAAGTCTTATTTATGGGATCATTGCCAAGTACTTAAACTTACGAAAACATGAGGCTTCGTGTTGGTTGCAATCCTCGATGCGTAAACAATTAAGGAGTTTGCAGATTGGATTTTGAGTATAGGTGATGGGAAAATTGGTGGGAAGAATGATGGTCGCGAAATTCAATTTCCAAGAAATGCTCATACCAAATACACCGATCATGTAGAAGCTATTATAAATGAAACTTATGAAAATTGGCGGGAACACTTGTGGATCCGACGTATTTCCAAGATAGAGCTATCCTCGCACCCACGCATGAAGAGGTCGAAAAATAAACTCTTCAATGATGTCCAAACCGCATGGAACATAGAAGGTTTATTATAGTTCGGATATCGCTTCGATATTGACGTTGATTTTAACTACAACGAGTCGTTGTACTCAACCGAATTTCTAAATTCAATCAAGTGTTCCGAATTCCAAATCATAAGTTAACTTTGAAGGTCGGTGCTCGTAATGTGCATGCGCAATATTGATCAAAGAGGTGGCTTGTGTAATGGAACAAGGTTGCAAATTTTGAGAATGGGAACTACTAACATCGAGGCTAAAGTAATATCGGAGGTAAATTGGGAGAAGTTTGTGCTATACCTCGGATGATAATATCTCCGTCGATAAAAAATGCCTTTTCAACTAAAAAGAAAACAGCTTCCCAATTTCTGCTTCATTTGCCATGACAATAAACAAGAGTCAAGGACAAACGTTGGCAAAGGTGGGTCTTTATTTGAACGACCGTGTTCTCACACGGACAACTTTATGTGGTCGTGTCAAGAGTTAAAAGCAAAAAGGTCTTAAAGTATTGTGTTTTGACAAGGATGGTAACTACACAAATACTACAACAAATGTGGTGTACAAAGAGGTTCTACATAGATTATTAAATATTCTCAAGTTTATTATGTGTTTTGTATATTTATTTATTTTCACTTTTAATAACTATTAACTTTCAAAAGTTTACTTATTGTAAACTAATTCTTAGTTTGCTGCATTATTTACACCATCTATATTGTTATTGGTTTGCATTTTATTCATTAATAAACAACATTTTTTTTATCCATCATATATCATTAATAAACAACATTTTTTTTAAACATCTTTTGTATGCAAATATACAAAATGTGCTTTTCTTTACATAAAAGTCTTAACATTTTGTCTTTTTTGTTACGATTGAATGATAACTTAAAAACTATACTACGCTACACTATGTGGAATATTTCTTGAAAGAATTGGATTTAGATTTGGGAAAGGTTTGAAAGAAAAGATGAGAGAAAATATATATAATATATAAATTATATGTATTTTAAATTAAAATATTGAAGTAAATAATATACTGAAAACTACATATAAGAGAGGGAAGAAAAAAATATATTAAATTTGTGGCTGTAGTTTGTTGAACAAAAATTAGGTGGAATCATGCAAAAGACACCAATATATAGTGGAATCATTTAATTGCATGAATCCATTACTTGAATTCTATTTAGGTCCACCAAACAATAATTTATGTCTATAAATGTATTCCATGAATCCGAACACCTCAAACCAAACGCACCCTGAATGATGAGAGAGAAAAATATAATTATTTTAATTATTTTTCTATTTTAAATAAATATAAAAGTAAGAAACAAAAAAAAAATACTATGATAAAACATAATAAGTGGTACGAAATAAATACACTTTTTACTATGATATAACATAATAAGTTAAAAATATGAGACACTTTTTACTAAAAGACAAATTGCCTATTCAATTCATTTGTAATCCTTACTTCTCACATAGGATTTGTACAAGACTAATTTTCACCCTTCATTCCCAATCAAAGGACCCACCATCACATACAAATATCCATTTTCTACCATAACTCACTGCCAAAACGCGTCAACCAAACGGACCCTTATATAGCACTACAAGTATTAATGTTCGTGCATACACGAAGCTCGGACTATAAATACAACTAACAATAATATTTCAACTATGTTTATTCACGCTTGAAAGTATGATCAAATTTTGTTTTTAGTGTTATTGTTTGAGGTTGACGTTATCTTTTTAGATTAAATTTCATATGTTTATGTTTTAGATTAGTTTGTTAGTGCGATAGGTGGTATGTCAGTTTTTTAAGATTATATTGAAGATATTGAGTTTGGCATAACTATACTCTTTTTCAATAGCAACCATGATTATACTCCTTTTTAGTTGTAATAAAACAATTTAGTTCTTCAATTTTCGTATTTACATCAGTCTTTATATTTACTTCATAAGTCAATGAGTGGAAGTGATGCTAACATGTCGATAAATCGGTTGGCATGTATGTTGAAAGGTGGAGAACACCCCTATAAATTGCACGTCGACTAATACGGTTATACTTTCACATGAAATCCCTTTTGTCTTCAGGAATCACAGTTACATAAACTGATTGATGACCCTAAAATCACCAAAACGTCTTTACTTTAGATAGGCTCCATGTTTAATTCCAGATTCGAGCATTGCATCCAGATACATTTGACATATGAGCAACGATATTCGCCTTAAATCTTACTATCCTTCAGCACGGAAGCTGAAACAATATATATAATCAGTAATACATATATTAGTGCCTTAGTGGATTAGATAGCTACTGCATCAAACCCTTTTAACAATGGACAAAATTAGAATACCCACATGGTCTAAATCTACATTAAAAAAATCACATTAATTTAGCAAGATAGAAACATTTGATTTTTCCTAGTACTATGTTAGTGACTATAATAATTTTTTTCAAACACAAACATGAGGTCTTATGTATTTAAAAATAACTTAAGGTTAGTCGACTTTGAACCCGATTGGCCCTTTTGACTCATTTCCTTAAAAGTTGTTTTTTACCTGTTTGAAACTTGTCAGAGATTTCATAAAAATAAAACCTAAACCAACCCATTTAAATTGGATCATTTCCACCTTTATTTAAAAAAAGGAAAATGGTCTAAAAATCATCAAACTTTTAATTTTCTATTGTAGCATCCAACTTTCTTAATTTTCCTATTTTAGCATCCAACTTTCTTAATCATCCTATTGTATGCATCCAACTTCTTTAATCTTTATATTCAGAGGCATCCAACATCCTTAATTTTTTATTGCCACCTTACTTTTTTGTGCTACAGCCTACAATAGGAAATTTAAGAAAGTTGGATGCTAAAATAGAAAAATTAAAAGTTTGATGCCTACAAAGGAAAAAGTAGCAGTTGGATGTCTTTTAGACCATTTTCCCAAAAAACTTGTCATAATCAATATAATGTACCTCATTCACACGAGGTTATTAATCTGAATCATGGAATCATCCATTCCAATAGCAATATTGCTATTCTCTTGAGATGAAAAGGTGAAATGTTGTTGTTGGTGGTCGGGCTATGAACGTCGTCATTGTCTCGCATTTCCCAAAACTTAAGAATAGCTCGAGTTTGAGTTAATAACCAAACTTCATGTCTTTACGCAACCTAGAAGGGAAAAAAGATAACCACCAACATTACCTTAAATATAATCATGATGAATGATGAAAGATTTATCCCGATGTCGATGTATAAAGGTATGTTGACAACTAAGAGATTCAAGATAAAAAATATGTGGTGCTTGAATTACTCATTTGATTTTACACTTGATACATAAATGCCAAAAATTTATCGTAATTATGATTACTTGAGGTGAACTAATCCGCTTTCAACGTAAAACTAATTAGATATTCGATTATCTCGTTAGATCACTAGTTTTACAAACACAAGTTATAGAAAAGAGATGAAGGCGGATGAACAAGTTATCACACACACACACACACGATAATAATACGGTTAAGGTAAAGAGAGTGAATGAAAAGAAAACTTGAACAACCAACCCTCGAGTGAGGGTTATTACATAGTTTATATAGGCAAGGAGCTAGGCAACACTCCTCTCCTTCCCTATTCCTTATTGGGCTTGGGCCTAAGCTTATGGGCCTTCTACATAAGCTTGACCTTAAACAAACATAAAGGCCATAATAAAGCTACCTATTACATATGAAATATAAATACTTGAAATCTTGTTTAGAGTGATTCCAACAATCTCCCCTCAGTATATATGAATGTAAACGGTGAAGGCGTTGATGTAATAGTAGCCGTGACGCCTTCCGACATTCTTCTTTCTTGTGAGAGGAATTGCCTTGATTCGAACAATCTCCCGGTGGTAGAGATAGTTATCTTTGAACGCTTATGCTTGACGTCATCTTTAACTTTGTTCTTTGATCATTGTTCTTTGTGGTGAAAGTGATAGTATGTTGTTGTGCGCATCCGTCGCCTCAGTGCCTTGTTTCACGCTCCGGTGTCTCCACGCCATTCTTCAACATGCTCACACGCCTTTGACGTTGGAAATCAATATTGATGAAGTTCGTAAGTCTTTGACTTCGTAGATTCTTTGATTGATGAAGAATCATTCGATCATGTTTGCATTCGAATAGAACTTCCATTAGTGATGATGTTGGCGTGAGCATGAGAAGAATCAACACGATCATCCCGCTCCGAGCTTCCATAAGAAGAAACATTTCAAACGGTTAGTAATAAGCGGTTTCAGCACTTACAAGTTTGAACTTCAAGAGTGTTAACGACATAGTGTGAAAACACAACTCTAATTCTTACAAAGGCCGTTCTCGAACCGGAGTCCCACAAGTGAGATAACGCGATGTACCAAATACATCTACAGATTCGGATGAGTCGCCGAGGTACAGAAGCATCACCTCACGATCAGACCGTTTGAGACACACTCGTAATCCACGGGAGTTACCGAAGTGACTGCTTGTCGGGTACATTTGATGTTGACCACGGCAGAGTTTCCATTCAATCACTAAGGATCACATATGTGAACCTCTCATAAATGTTCTCGACAGTTGCTAAGATCCGTGAAGGACTCGATATGAACCATCGATGATCTTATTTGTTGATCATCAAGTGATTAAATGTCAAGTGTTCCTAAGAGATCTTTTAATGAATCTCGTGGCTCTAGACTCAATAGTGCGTTTTGGTTTTCCCGAGCGGAGACTAGGGAGGGGTCTCCTCTTCAATACCAGCGATCTCTAAGAGAAAGCCAATAGTTTACGTAGGGTTCCACGTGAGAATGAAACAAGCTTCGTTGAGAAAACTTGAGTGGCTAAGAAGGTTTAGTGCATGCGTCATCGGGTCCATGACGACTTTTAATCTTCAATACCGGTGTCACTAAGTGACAACCAAGAGTATATGAATTGAACCGGTATGCGCCTAAGTTGAATAACTGAGGGCTATTTCTTTTCACCCTTTACTTTACATTTCTTTTGATTCTTCAACTCCTTCTTTCTCCGATTCTCATTTTCTCCTTTTTATAATCATTCCTAAGGACTTCTAACACTAACTAATGGTAGTGTCCTTGGGTAGATCCCTCCGACTCTGGCGGATCATAGGACAGTTATTCCTAACCTTAGTCACCTTATAACTCCATGACTAACCTATGTTTGCCATTAAAACCATTTGTGTGAAAATATCTCTCAAAGGGTTTGTAAATGAAAACATGTTTGAACCATCGTGAGAGATGAGGTTTTGCATAAATACTCCCCTCACATGTGCTTAATAGTTTAAATGGTTAAATGCACAGTGAGGAAAGAGCGCTTTTTTGAATTGATCCACTAAAGATAGACAATCTCCCGCTGAGACACGGTTACGTTGAATAGTTAAAGAGTTACATTGTCGCTTTTAGGTGACAACTAGCTCTAATAACTACCTTGAAGGTGTAGACGAACCTTGGAAGGTTGTCAAACCCGCCGTAGTTCATGTCTATCAAAAGTTTCTCGAATGGTACTTTCTACTTGGACAAGTCCTTTGCGAGACACGCTTACATTACTAGCGAACTAGCTTGAAATTATTACCCGTCCAGACAAGTCTTTTCGAGTTACAAACAGTTTAGTACCGTCAATTCGTTGGTTAAGTCCGAGGTACATGATTCATTTGCATTTTGCACAACATATTTCTTATCACACAATTTTCTCCCCTCAAAATGGCATATAAAATGTTATTTTTGAGCGGTTGAAATAAATATGACCATTTCGAGTGTTGGGAAGAGTGACCATGTGAACAATTTGTGAACAAAGTTATCATCAAATACTCCCCTCAACTAGTGATATAAACGGTTGAGGTTTTAAAATTATATGGGAAGTACTTGTCTTTTGAGCAAAACCTTGAAAATGAAAGGTTTGATAGGTTTTACTCAAAATAAGAAGCTTTCGCTCCTTTTATAAGGATTGTGGCACCGAGGCGCACTACGTGGTCCTTTCTTGACAATTACGGGTTGTACCATCGTTATGTGCACAAGCCATTGACATATATAATCACACATCCAAAATTATATGAAGGAAACAATTCAAGGGGTACCGGAAGTGCGGTGATGTTCCGGGAGTACGAGCAGGCGTTGATAGCCGGTGATGTTGATCCTGGTCGACCACCAACAAAACTTTCCAACGTTACGAATCGATCCCTTCGAACAATCGTTCATCAATCATGGTGATGATTCTTCTCACATCCCTCCTTTCATGAGAATTCCGGCGCTTAGAGACCCAACTTTCGGTGTATATCCTTCAACTCAGACGCCAATCCATCCCTAACCGACTTCAAGGTATGATCCCGAATTTACGAAGTTCACTACACGCCATTAAGCGGTTTCGTTGAAGTTCAACATGGTAAACAACTCGAATGGTTTCTCGATGAGCGATATTGAGTTAGGCGATTGATGTCGGGAAGATCAAGCGTTGGAGGAGTGAGGTTGACACGCGTCGATAAGATTCAACGACCATCCGGATATCTTCAACACGTTCTTTGATCACGGTCGTCTAATGAAGATGAGAACCGACTTGATAAATTCACGTTGAACTTCGATCGAGAATTGTCTCATACGACCACGCACTTTGGCAAGGTACATTTCTTCGATGTCGTTGAGGATAAATTCTCAAAGTCACTTGGAGAATGCATAGTCTGTTCATCTTGTCGTTTGACTATGATATTCTTCAAGAAGGTGTAGTCCCACTTAGACTTGAGATCAACGTGTTTGATGGCCACGATGTCCTTAGAGTGTATCTTTGCGTGTTGAGACTTGAATCGTGCTGACACACAGTAGATTCTTGCTCGTGCCAATGATGAATCCCATACAATGCATCTCGGTCGTATTTTTGCGTTGTCGAAAAACAAGTGATTTGCACGTTCCTCGATAGCTATGCGGTTTGAGTAAGAAGGCTGGGAATGGAAGAGTCAACGATGTAGCGTATTTTCGTGAACCATCGCTACCGTGTAAAAGAAAATCCGGTCTCGTTAAAGAAGTATCGAAGAGAATCCTTTGTTCATCTGTTTGGCCAATGGTCGGTAGGGTTTGGTCCAATCGGTATAGTATGTAGGGTTGTCCCTTTGTGTGAAGTCAATGTTTGCTTCGGATTGAGCCAATCCATGTTGTTAGACATAGCTCGGCGATGTTCTCAAGATGATATTCGACCTCGAGGCGCTTTCGTTATCTTTCCACAGTTGAAAAGCTTCATTCTTGATTCGCTTCAACTCGATTTTGTCATTTTCTTCACATGGAACTTTTCTTGCAAAAGTTTTGCGTGCTCAATGTAGAACCGTCTACCAAGTCTTGACCTTCATCGGGGTAGGGAGTTTGATTGACAAGTGTGGAGAACCATTCAAACTCTTGATTTTATCGTCATCTAGCCATGATACGACTTGGTCGAGTCGTCTTCTTCTTCTTTTGGAAGGCCTTGATGATGATACCGGTTTACGCACTTGTTTGGGTGAGGTGGGTTGTTGTCGGGCTCAGGACCTCTTCATCGTCACCACCCGTATACTCAAAGTAATCACCTATTTTTGAGTCGGTGGTGGTAACTCGGAATCGTCCCGAGGTTTATCGATGAAGACCGAGGTGGAGGAGACTTTTTGAGAAGAAGTCCGTGGTGGAGGAGGTGGCATCAAGTAGATTCACCGTTGCTTCCGACGTTTAGGTGCGAGTCCTTGTCCTTATCATCGTCATCTCTTGGCGTTTGGGTTGATCGGTGACTCCTTGCATGATGATCCGAGTTGAAAATCAAGTAGACTTTCGAAAATTTAGCTTCATCCAAGTAAACGCGTTCAGTTGCTTTGACATTTGCATCACTAGTTTAGCGATTAACTTTCATTCGAGAGATCGACTTCTTTGGCCATTGTATGTTTAACCAATGCGACGATGTTAGGGGTGAGTTGTCTGAAAATACTTCTCTAGTCACACCGGGACGGTGTCGAGAAGAAACTTGTGGGTATGATCTCTTGCTATCTTCTCCGGTTCCTTTTGGACTTTAGGAACGATATCCCGAAGGTACTTGTTAGTGTAACCTTCGATCATTTCGTTCGGTTCCTCTTTACGATGACTCTTCATGAACTTCGAACAAATTCCCTTTCTTTACGCATCTTGTCTTTCTCATCATTTAAGTCTCAGTATTTGGTCAAGAAACCAATTCGGTTTTACGTAAAGCATGTCCTTCTTTTCGACTTGTTGGACTGACTTTCACAATTCTTACATGAGTCCGAAATCCAAGATTTAGGTGGTTTCTTCACGGTTTGGATGATGATCTGGTTGACTTCTTAGATGGTGGTTGTGATGAATGGGATGAAGAGTCTGATGATAAGGAGACATGAGGAGACTTTAGGTCCTTAGGAGTTTCTGAGGTTTTCTCCTTTGAGTGTGTTGGACCGTCTAGAAGAAACTTCGTATAATCATCATCGTCATCTCTAGATTTTTCTTTCTCAGACTTCTTGGTATCTGGTTCCTCAAAATCATATACAATAGTATCCTCTACGTGCTTTGTTGTTGCAAAGAGTGGTGGCACCAGCTCCACTTATCGGGTTGATTAACCGCATCGGGAGTTGGTGAAGATTGAGCCGCACCACTTGACCCACCGGGCCACCCATTTGGTCTTTAGCAAATTCTTTAGCCTTTTGAAGATGTCGGCGATTTTAAACTTCTTCTGTATGATTTATCTAGTTGCTCTTCTTCTTCTTCTTGAGCTCTCATCATAGGGTACAATTCTTTGAGTCTTCCTTTTTTCTTGGACAATGGAGGACTTGGAGGTTTTGCTCTTGAGGCGGTGTTTGGTTGC
Source organism: Chrysanthemum lavandulifolium (assembly GCA_022545495.1). Taxonomy (NCBI): domain Eukaryota; kingdom Viridiplantae; phylum Streptophyta; class Magnoliopsida; order Asterales; family Asteraceae; genus Chrysanthemum; species Chrysanthemum lavandulifolium. The sequence goes on from CM040246.1 coordinate 23,859,251, forward strand.
GATTGCGAGTAATGAACCTCTTCATCTCAGACGATATCTTCAAAGCTCTCGTCCTCAAGCTTTCTTTGCGGTTCAAGTGTGGGAATAGGTTCGGCTTCCTTTACGGAACAATCCTTTTAGAAGGAGGATTCCTTTAGGAAACTTCCTTTGACTCACGATACTTGTTGTGCTTCTGCACTTCTCTTACGGTTCTTCTTACATGTGTTCTAGAAGATTTTTCGTCGAGATGACCAACTTTGCCTTGTCTAACGCTTCCAGATACCTTTTATGCGTTTGAGCTTTCGACATCTTCGAGTTAGAAGGAAATCAGCGACAAAGACCTTGTTTCTTTGTAGACGATTCCTTGATTCGACGGATAGAATAGGTTCCGTCAACATATCGTGATTGTCGGGGTCATTGAGCCTCTTGGGAATATCGGGGTGAAGTCCAAGTGCTATCTGGATCAACAATTTAGTATATCGATGTAGGAATCTTTGAGCCAAGTTTGTTGAGAAATGACATCATGTCATCCCAAATCGAGCTTCGATAGCGATGTGTTTCATGTTGACCAATGCCCAAAATATTTGCGGTTCCATGAGCTTAGGATGCTCATAGCCACCGTCACGACCGAAATGCAGACTTGGTGATGATCATGTAGAGGTCTCCGGGGTTGAGGAATACTCTTAAGCTCTACGTGAGAATGCTTGGTGATTACTCCCGTAGCCTCGTCATAACCGATATCGATTAAGAATTGGAGAGTTAGATCTTCACGGTGTGGCATATAGTTTGGTTGGATCGACTTGAGAATTAGGAGTATGACCCTTAAGTCTGCAGTGTAATGGTGACTTGTTTGTGATTGAGTCACCGTCACGTGATCCGTCCTTGACCCTTTCCATAGTGTTCCGTAATTGTTGGATATAGATCTCGGGGACGATTGCGAGTGAGTGAGCATGTTACGATACGGATGAGTCCTCGAAATATCAATAGCAATTAGACACGAAGATTACGAGCAAGTGAGGGTGTCAAAGTCAACACGGAGATTATTCTTTCCTATCTTCATTGGATAGCCATAAGGATAGATATCGGCAATGGAGAGAACTTGGATGCATCCACATTCATTTGTTCGACCATGTCGTGATGCGAAATAACATCGCCAAAAGAACCAACATATCGAAAGACATAATGTTAGTCAACGAAGGTCTTATTGTCTAGTTATTGAATGTACGGTGATAATGATTGTTACGAGTCCTAAGTCACTTGTATGTCCAATAGTCTAATGACGATCGTGAAATGTTTCGTGAGTTAGTTAACTTTAAGTTTTAAAGTTTATGTTATCACTTATTGTTCACAACATATTAGACGATTAAGTTTATTAGTGACATTATTGGATTCGTGACGTTATGATTAGTTTATTTACAAGTTTGTACATGTAACAATTCATCATGAAGGTCAATCCGAGGGTTAAGCGTAGTTTTAGCAAAGTTAAGCGTAAGCGATATTGACATATCGTGAGCAAAGCTTACGCGTAGGATCCTAACTTACGCGTAAGAAATGTTACAGCGTGGGAAAGGGGACCTTATGCGTGGAGCTTACGGCGTGGCGTATATATACCTTACGCGTAAGGCTTACTCGTAAGAGTAGACCTTATGCGTGAGGTCATCATTTACGCATATCCTTCACGGGATCGCGTGGTCCATTGTAGAACCTTACAGCGTGGCTGTTGTGCGTGGGATTATTCTTCGGCGTAACATGACTACGCGTGGGGTAATCCTTATGCGTAGAGTTGCAAATGACCTTGATTACGAGTTTTACGAGTAACAAGCATGAAATAGAACCATCATATCATCAATATTAACACATAAATTCATTTTAACTACAAATCATGGCAAGAACACTTGTTAAGCAGTTATGCGTAGAACTTCATACGTGTAATCCAAAACCATAATAGTTCAAGAATTACGCGTAACAATTCTAACCATGGAAATTGCACCAAACGTTTTCTGGTAGGTCTAAGGTATTGTGAGAGTCTACTAACCAAGTTATAACATCCATTTCATGGTGAATCGAAAATACCCAATCTCAAGAACTTTAAACCCTAATTCCAAATTGTTGATAATTTAGAGTTTCTGGGTGGTTATAGAGCAAGGATATCCTCAATTCAACATCATAAGAAAATAACCCAACAATCTTTTTGAACAAAACACTTCATATTCGAAAACACCCAATTCGACACAAGAACCCTAATTTTCAAACATCTTTAATACGTGTTTACGGGTGGGTTTGATGATTAAAATGATATCATTAATGTATTTGAAACGTTTGGCATAATCCATTTAACCACAAACATACACACAATGATTGTGTGTTCATACGCTATCGTAGAACACATAATCACGCGTAAAACAATTTCTAGCCGTTGGATTTACATGAGATTTGAAACCTTAGCTTAAAAACATGTTTTAATCACGAAACAACTTACAAAGAGATGATCAAAAGAACGGATTTCTTGGTTGATTCTTAGGCGTAGATTGGTTAGGTTTTAGTAATAAATGTGAAGTGATAATGTTAGGTGAGGTATTTTATTGAAAATACTTTCATGTTTTGACAGTTATAGTCCCTCCACCTATTCCATTTCCATACAAAGCCATTTAACTTCCATTTTGGTTACCAAACGAAGATTTTAGGAAAAAAGCATGACGACACTTCCATTCGACTTAAGAAATAATGAAAGGTTATAAATTTAGTCCGAGGAGTGTCATTAAACCAGAATATTCACCACCATTGTAAAATGAAACAACCGAGATATGAAAACATGCAAGTACACAGATGTTTTGAAACAGTTAAGAGATTATTTTCTCCCCCTCAACACTTGATCGGATAAATACTGAATTTTGAAAGATTAAAGTGTTGACGGAAGAAATGTACTTGCCATGTTGAAAGAAAGATAGATTAGAAGAATATTTTGTATATTTTTTTTTTTTTTTTTTTTTTGAAAAATTATTTACACAAGATGTTTTGGTGTTTGATGGTTTTAAGATCGTTTTAAGAGGTCATCCAATTCCTCTTGAGTCAACACCTCATACCAATTCGGTGGACCAACTCATTAAACCTAGCGGAGGCAAGGCTTTGGTGGCGGATCCGCCAATTGGTATTCTCAGTACCACAAAGTATAATTCAACGGTACCTGCTCCACGTGGTCCTTGATGAAATGATAGCGTAGATCGATGTGCTTTGATTTCGAGTCTTTGAATCGAGTTACGCGAGATTGCAATGGCACTCGATTGTCGCAAATACATCGGATTCATCAAATACGTAACCATAGTCTTTGAGTTGTGTTCTCATCCAGATGACTTGAGCGCAACACGCGGACATGGCTACATATTACCTTCGTTGAGGACAACGATGTACAATCCTGCTTCTTTGATTGCCAAGACACCGCTTTATCACCGAGAATTGTAGAGCTCTCAAGTACTTTTCCTTGAGTCTAAGCATCCTGCGTGATCGGCGTCTGAAAAGCGATTAGTTCAAAACCGAATCCTTCGGATACGGATCCCCAAGTTAATGGTTCCCTTGATGTATCGGAGGATTCTTTTAGCCTCGAGAGGTGGGTTTCGGTTGGTCGCGATCGATAACGGGAGGATAGATAAACGGCAAAGACAATATCAGTGTCCGCTAGTTGTTAGATACATGAGGACCCAATAATACTTGGTATTTGGTGGGGTAAACTAATTTCCCATGTAAATCAACATCTAGCTTCTTGGTATGAGTCATTGGTGTGGCATAAGTATCACTGAGTTTTCATTCCAAATTTGTTTAACAATTCAAGGGCATATTTGGATGACTCAAGAAAATACCACGGGTGATTGATGAACTTGCAATCCTAGAAATAACGTAAGTTCACCCATCATGGACATTTCAAAATTTTTCTTCATTAGTTTTGCAAAGCGATTGAAAACTTTTATGTGTCGACCCAAAATGATGTCATCCACGTAAATTTGAACAATTAAGATATGTGCCCGTGATATTGTATAAAAGAGTTGGGTCAACCGAGCCTTTGGTGAAATTATTGGCAATGAGGAAAGATGATAGCTTATCGTACCATGCCCGAGGGGCTTGTTTGAGACCATAAAGAGCTTTGTTCGGTTTGTAGACATGGTTCGAACTCGGGATCAACGAATCCATCCGGTTGGTGACATAGACCGTTTCTTTAAGTTGTCCATTGAAAGCCTGCTTTTGACATCCATCGATGAGACCGTCATGTTCATATGAGCGTGAACTCGAAAATATCCGAACGACCTCAAGGCGAGCAACCGGAGCAAAAGATTCTTCAAAGTCGATTCCTTCTTCCCGACGATAACCCTTAGCAACGAGTCGTGACTTGTTTCGATGACGTTCCTTGACATCCAATTTGTTTTCCAAATCCATTTTAGACCAATGACGTAGACCCTGTTGGTCTTTCAACCGCTCCCATACTTCAAGGCGTTTGAATTGGTTGAGTTCTTCCCGCATGGATTCAATCCATTGTCTTTTGTCATTGCGTCTTTAATGTTTTAGGCTCAGTTGGCAAGCGGTGAGTGCATAAATGCAATGTTCACCGTCGTGTGAAGACGTTGTCTCGTAACGGCCGATTGATTCGGGTTGCCAATAATGTTAGCGAGGATGGTCTTTTGTCCATCGGTGTGTAGAGGTTGATGTTGGTATACATTGTGCGATTTTGAGGATTCAAATGGTTTGTTGAAGATTCCGCAACATCCGGTGCGGCGATCTCATTAGCAAATGGGTTGAAGAACGATTTGGATCAAAATCTGCGGTGGGGTACTTCATTCGAATATCATCACCGGTTCATCATTGGTGGAATCGGTGTGTTCAACTATTGTGTTGGAGTCAACCGGTGTAGGTGCATCTTCAACGATGGTTGTTGTAGCAGTGTATCGGTAAAGGAATATTATCGGGTTGTGCGGTGAGCAATGGATACACCGGAGCACGTTCATCAATATCGTCACCGAGCGTAGGAGCAAATAACCTTTCCATTTGTTGACGAGTTAGTTGAGGGCTTTCTTGGTGATGATGGGGTTGAGGAAGTTTAAGCGGTTGTGACCGGGTTCTAAGTCATATACTCGAAGCCATGTCCGTGAGTTCATCAAAATGAGCATGAATCGTTTCCATTACCTCCTTAGTTCGACGATTCCAGTTCGGAAACCTTTAGAATGGTCACGATATCCAATAAAGACTCCAATATCGACTTTGGATTTGAGCTTTCCAAAATCATCACGATCATTATTCGGATAGCAAAGAGATCCAAATACATGAAAGTGTTTGAGGTTCGGTTTATAGTTGTGGACAAGCTCGAAAGGTGTTTTGTTGTGGCGTTTTGTGATCATAGAACGGTTTTGAGTATAGCATGCATGATACAAGTTACGCCCATAAGTAACTGGAAGTTTAGCATTGATTAACATTGTTCTTGCGGCTTCCACTAACGTTCGGTTTAGTCTTTCAACAACTCCGTTTTGTTCGGTGTACGTGCAATAGATGTTTGATCTTTGAATTCCACTTTCTCATAGAATTCTCGAAGGGTTTTGTTAACAAATTCGGTTCCTTTATGCATTACGATTATCCCGGCGGTGTTGCGGAGTGAACTCGTATTTTTGTGAGAAGGTGATGATCATTTGTGGAGCTTGGTCTTTGCTTGAAGAAAGTAGACCCAAGTCCATCGTGAGTAGTCATCAACAATTACTAAGATGTAGCGTTTGCCATTGATCGTTTGCACGCGCATAGGGCCACACAAATCCATGTGAAGAAGATGAAGCACATCTTTGAGAGTCGTGTTCCACCTTTGAAGGAAAATAAGCACGAGTGCTTTTCCCTTGTTCACAGTCGAGCAAAGATGATCTTTTGAATACCGAATCGTGGGAGTCCTTCAACTAGTTTGTGTCGAGCAAGGTTGGTGATGGTTTGAAAGTTTAGATGTGAGAGACAGCGGTGCCATAGCCGAGGATTTTGTAGATGTTGCTTTTGAAAGTAAGCAAATGGGAGAGGAAGCAACCATGTCTTGCATAGAGATAGTGTAGAGACTAGAATTACGCGAGCGGACATAAGGTCATTTCCTTGTAGATCACGAATGAAACAAGTTTTCTCCGAAAGCAACCTCCAAATCTCCATCACAAAATTGACCTCACGAAAGCAGTTGTGACCGAGGCCTTCCACATAGTAAACCCTGCTGATTTCGATGTTCCCATTGACATAATCTCCGTAGCCCATGATAGTCTGAAGTGATCGTTCCTTTAACGGCGGTGCCAATGAACTTTGCAATAAAGTTTGATAACGCTTAAGGTTGCTGTCATGTGTCGGAACATCCGCTATCAACAATCCAGAGAATGATCTGTATCACATGCATTACACATGACGACACGGATGGAATAGAAGTAGATGTGGAACCCAAATGTTAGAGGGTTCGAGCGTATGTTAGACATACACACATTGATAATTTTAGGCATCCATTTAAATCCTAGTGTGTTGTATATCCATTTCGCCATCTATAACTACTCGTTGCTTTAGTCTTAGTGAAAGCAATAGGTGGTACTACATTCTTAGGAGGTGAAACTGAGCTACAAGTGATAGCAATGGTTGCCTTAGAATCTAAAGAAGGCGGTCTACCAAGCACAGACTTAGAATGATTAGTGGGCCTAGAGGTATCCCGATTCTTAGGATTTCGTAATAGAGATTATAGCTTTAGCAACACATTTGTCATGACAATCGAATTCATACTCTTCCGACAAATAACACAAGGTGCATCGGGCCGAATATCAAAAGTACTTAACGGTTTAGCATTCGTTACATCACTATTTGTATTACATTTGCCGACGCAACATCTATAGTGGAAGCAACATGAGTTTTATTCGAGTCCTAGGGTGTTCTTCTACTTTAGCATTCCTTATTGATCTTTTCTTAGGTCGCAACTTCCTATTCTTCGATTGAGTGCTCTAGGTGTGAAGTGCGGATGTTTGGAAAAGATGCAACTATTCTGTTCGATGAGGGAAACACATTAGCAACTTGTGATTTGGCGGTAGGAATTCTTGGTTCACGATTACTAAGTGTGGTGGTGCTAATCTCTTAATCACAGATGGCGGAAGTTGTTCATACTTTCCTAACATTTCCGTAACTTAGAGATAGTGTGAATCGATCTTGATTTTCGAGCGAATATTTCCGGCCAAAATTCATGACATCTCTAGTGTGAGCAAGATAGTGATCAAGTTCGTTTGATGCTTCAAGGCGAGTCTTTTGAGTAAATCAAATATGACACCATATTCTGTTTAACTTTTAAAAGTTCTTGTTCATATTTTGAAATTTGACTTTTCAAAGACACATTTTGATCATCCAGTTGCTCAATTTTAGGATCGGAAGATTTTGCACTCAACCGAGCGATTTTATTTTGAAAACTAAGTTGATGATTGTGAATATCTTTTCACACCAATGAAGACGACGTTTGCATTGTAAATTTCATTGAGTGTCGTTTATTTTCGACTTTTAAAGACTCGATCCAAGCACATTATCGGTGTTCTCAAGCATTACAACAGTTTCAACAATATCGGCAGAGATGTAATCGATGCAAATAACAAGGCATGAAGTAACACAACATTATGGATATCGGACGGATAACATCTTCCAAGAGTCGATCAACATCTTTTCTCAAGAGTTTCTTTTACGTTTAGTATTAGAAATAGATGTTTACATTTTCTCGGCGTTTTCATTACCCAAGTTCCTTATGAAAATCCTTTTCCGACAATTGCACAACTTTTCAAGTTTTTAACATTAGGTAAAAGATTTTTCTAAAAATGTCTCTTTGTTCTCGCGCCGGGCGATTGAAAATGTTCAACTTTGATTTCGGGCGATATTCTATCTCATGTTGTAAAATTTTGAGGTCGACCATGAAAATGTCAAAATATCGAAGAATTTTTCGATTTTCGGTTTGAGTTTACTTCACTAATGGAAGGTAAAGGACCATAAGTTTGTGCAAAATCTGTTTTGGGATTAACATTAGAAGACTCGGTGTTTTGATGATAACCCTTGGTGTGTTAGAAGAATCCGTTGGTGTGACGAAAGTGACCGCGTTTTATAATTAAAAGGTTTGTTGTAAACAACGTTTTTAATTTTGATCGACTCTCGTCTTACGCATCTAATTCCTCTTGACGATGATATTCATCAACACTCATAACAAGATTATCAATTTTGTATTACCTTTGGAAACTTGAGGAGTTGGTTTGAATGTTTTAGTGAAAGCTTTGGTTTGTAATCGACTAGATTTTTCCATATTCTTTTGGATTGGGTTTTAAGGTAAACTTTTCAATAGTCATTCTTGATTCACCATGTTTGTAAACAACGCTTTTAAACTCTTTAAGTTTGTTTTGCAAGCCGATAATTTCTTCAAGAAGGTCATCTACCCGATTCGTTGAATGCTTTTTGTATCGGAGAACTGTTTTTGACAATTTAACAACTCATCCTTAGCTTTTTGAGTTTCCAAGGTGAGAGCGTTAATTTGCTTTTTATGTTCATGTTTGAGTTGTTCTAATTCGAGACAACAAAGCATTCTTCGAGGCGGCTAGATCACGATCTGTCTCTAAATATTTTTCGTTTTGATGAGATTTTGCAAAGCGGCTTAAAAACCTTTTTCACGGTTTTCTTGAGTTTTGAAAAAGTTGAGTTGCATTTGTAAGCATTCAAAATCCTTGGTTAACATTGCATTTTTACTTTTAAGGTTTGATTTAATGCAACACATTCAACAATTTTGGATTGTTGGTCTTTAAGTAACAGAACAAGATCCGGATGAGGCAAAGGTTCATCGTGTTCAACGTGAGTCACAACATGATCATTATTTAGATCCTCAAGTATAACCACGGTCAATTTGATTATCAAGGAAACCATAAGGTCATCTGGATCGTCAAATGTAACTACGGGGTTTATTTAAAATCGTCGAAATGAGATGTAGATGACTCATTTGAACATTCGAGCCGTGCGGATTTAGATATTGATGGAGATATTAGTTCGAGATATGATGATGGTTTGTTCGGTGCACGAGACAAGCCATCGATGTCATCATCGGGGCTGTTTCACTCATGTGTAACTCTTGCATATTAGCCATCAACATACTTGTTGCATTTGCACATAAGTCCTCCATATCATCATCGAGTGCGCATCCGCCATAAAGCTCGTTCTTTATGCGTGAGAGATCCACCACTTCATCCTTAAGAGCCAAAAGTAAAGCCTCTTTGAAATAAGCACTTGCCCTAGTCCTTGGCTTTGGGCATGCATTAGCCAGTGTCCCTTCTCATTGCGGTTGTAGCATCTAAGACCATTTAACCGATTACGAGCATTTCCTGTTCCACCACTGAGCTCATTGTTATTCCTACCACATCATTAAACCCTTAACCACCGCCCATCGGCGACCATAATCACGATTACGAACTTCAACACGTCCATTGTTCACAACGACTTGAGTCCGTGTGTCGGATGAGGAACGAATCGATTGTTGGATTTGTTGGTAACGCCAAAAGCATTAGCAATCATCACAAATCCTTGTTGCAATGCTTGAATGGATCGATTTCCTCGATCGCTTCAACGACATATGCTTGAGCATTGTTCTTGTATGGAACCAATTGATTTTGTTGAGGTTGTTCTTTGTGAAGGTGTGTTTGAAGCGATTGGTTGAGTTCTTTGGTTGAGAGGATAATTACATTGAGCATACAAGGCAAGTTGTTGATTATCCGGATGTATTGTTTAGCAATTTGAGCACGGAGAATCCTTTCCCGATCAACTTCCTTTTCATGAGGCTTCAAGTAATCGTATAACAATCCATAAGCGTAATGATGCATATTCTTCGCTTGACGGAGAAAATGACATACTTCTCCATTCGGGACCAAGACTACTCGAGAACTTAGTATTAACTGCAATTCTTGGCATGATGATGTTGTGTTTATCCAAATCATTGATGATGTCGAAAATCGATGATGATAGGACTCTAGTGTCTCTCCGTGTTCAATCATGAAGTGTTCATAAGCCAAGTAAATTTTGGATTCCAAATCCTCCCGATTGAGTATGAGATCCTTCCATAAGAAGACGAATATGATCCCACATTTTTGTGCGGTCTTTTGAGCATCAACACTACGAAGAATTGGGTTTGGTAATCCTAAGAGGATGTATTCCATTGCAAGTTCATCGACTTCATAGTGTAGAAGTTACAGCATTGAAATCTGCTTGATAGCAATGTTGGTTTGTACATCTCTTGGTGGAACAGTAGTTGGATCTCCGGGTACAATGACGAGAGGCATCTCAAATGGACCTTCAAGATAACCTTCTTTAAGAACTTTCCATGTGGCTTCTTGGATCACAAAATCTAAAGAACCTTATCACCCATTGATCGTAGTTTCCTAGAGTGAGCATTGGAGGTCTATCAAGTGATCCAGCTTCATGAATTGATTGTTGGCTGCTTAAAGCTTCACACATCTTTGCAAACCAAGTGGGTTCCTTCATAGTGTTTCTTGATGGATGTTGATTGAAATCGTTTGTGTAGGGTTGAACTTGAAGACTTGGCGGTGTTTGAACCATTTGTGGTGGTGGAATTGCACCAATTTGTGGAGTATGTTGCTGATTAAATTGTTGTTGATAAATAGCTTGTTGTTGATTCCATTGTTGATGTTGTGGAGTTAATTGTTGTTGTTGTTGATGATTATAAGTGTGAAGGAAATAGTTAGAGTATGGTGGTTGAGACATGTTGGTGAACTTGTGTAGTAAAAATGGATCTTTGTAGTCGAATGAACCTTTGTTGATGAAGTGTCCTTAGGCGTAGAAAATACAAGAAACCAAGTAGCACTTATGCGTAAAAACACCAAAAGTTACACGTAACAATAAGGAGTTACGCGTAGGATTTAGCTTACGCGTAAGTAGGAGAAAAGCACTAAAGTTATGCGTAGACAAAAGTTAGGCGTAGAAAGTTAGGCGTGGGATTACCTTATCGTAGACCTAAGTTTACGCGTAAAGTGAATCTTATGCGTAGAATTTCTGCGTAAGCTTATGCTTATGCGTAATTTTAGGGTTTTTGCCCAAATGATCTTTTACACTATCACGGTGCAAAAGATATCCAAAGTCGACGTATTTTCGCACTTATCCAAGTAAGAAAACACGGAATAAACCGGAAAATGAAGATCAAACCAAGGAAAATCTTACGCGTAATTTTAGGGTTTTGATACGGCGTAGGGATTGCTCGTAAATTTGATTTTGCCCAAAGATGTTTCTAAACCGGTTTTGTGTGATGAAATAGCTTCAATAACACCAAAAGACACAAAAGTGTGAAACTTGATGATCCAAAGCTCTTAAAACGATTCTGCGTGGGATGAAACCCTCGTACAAAACAAGCTTAAAAGCGTAGATCCACGCGTAAAGTTTGAAACTTTTGCCAAAACAAGTATTTTAACACCTCAAAACATTGAAAGTACAAGAATCTTGGATTAAAAGTGTAAAAACAAGTTTTAAGCGAACCAAAGTATCACTCGTTAGCCTTACGCGTAGGACCAAAACCCACTTCAAAAGCAATAACGATTCACCCAACTATTAGGCGATTGATACCACTGTTAGGTCACTAGTTTTACAAACACAAGTTATAGAGAAAGAGATGAAGGCGGATGAACAAGTTATCACACACACACACACACACACGTATAATAATACGGTTAAGGTAAAGAGAGTAAATGAAAAGAAAACTTGAACAACCAACCCTCAGTGAGGGTTATTACATAGTTTATATAGGCAAGAGCTAGGGCAACACTCCTCTCCTTCCCTATTCCTTATTGGGCTTGGGCCTAAGCTTATGGGCCTTCTACATAAGCTTGACCTTAAACAAACATAAAGGCCATAATAAAGCTACCTATTACATATGAAATATAAATACTTGAAATACTGTTTAGGAGTGATTCCAACATTATCTCACCCCTTTATATCCTTAAGTTATCAGATTTGCCAAACATTCATACAACTAATTATTTGATAACTGATTTTTGTTAAAGCATTTAACACAACGACCTGCATTACCTTAATATAACTAATTATCTGAAAACTCAGTTTTGTTACAATAGTAAAAAAAAAATCAAACACAGCCTCTTTCATCATGGAGAAGTCACATTTACATGTATACTAAGAAGGTGCCCCCTTCTACGTAGTAAGATTGACTTAGTTTTGAACCTTAACAAAATCCTCAAATTTAAGAAAAGCTTTGTATGTTATGGGTGTGAACAAACCATCAAGTGATTACACATATATGCACTACTCGCATGTCATTGCTTCTTGTTATTATTGAATGGGATAATGCTAAAAAAAATGCATCGAAGTTGACACCTTTTAGGATTGTGTATACCCAACTATTTATTTTTTCATTGTAACACAAAACTTGGTATTTTTTTGTTATTGTATGTATGATTTCCAATGTGTCCCATGCCAACGTGTTCGAGTTTTACATGTAGACTGCCAACGTGTCAAGAACAACTTTTTTTATTGGGATAATGCTAAAAAAATGCATCGAAGTTGACCACTTTTAGGATTGTGTGTAGCCAACTATTCTTCTTTTTTCATTTTAACAAAAAACTTTTGAATTTGTGTTATCGTATGTATCTAGTCAGGCTAAGCGTTAAATCGTTAGTCCTTTATATTAAGGCCGTTAGTAAATAACTAAAATTCTGTTTTCTTACGTTTTTATTAGTTTTCATCCGTTAGTAAATAACTAAAATTTACGTCTGTTTTCTTACGTTTCCATCCGTTTTTATACGTTTCCGTCCGTTTATTTGCGTTTTCATCCGTTTTTATACGTTTTTGTCCGTTTTATTACGTTTTTGCTCGTTTTTATGCGTTTTTGTTTGTCTTTATACGTTTATGTTCATTTTTACACGTTTTCGTTCGTATAAAAGCGAACGGAAACGTGTAAAAGCATATAAAACGAGCAGCGTGTAAAACGAATGCACACTTGTAAAAATGAACGAAAATGTGACGTAAACGTAAAAAATTGAACAGAAACGTATAAAAACGAGCAAAAACGTTTTAAAACGTGTAAAAATGAACATAAATGTATAAAAACGGATGAAAACGTAAAAAGCATAAGAAAACGGATAAAAACGTAAAAAAGCGGACGAAAGCGTATAAGAAAACGGAATTTGAAGTTATTTACTAATGACCGTTAATATAAAAGGCTAGCGATGTAACGCTTAGCCTGACTGGATATCTACAATAACAAAAATTCAAATGTTTTGTGTTGTAATGGAAAAAAACAAATAATTGGCTACACACAATCACAAAATTGGTCAACTTCGATGCATTTTTTTAGCATTATCCCAATAAAAAAAAGTAGTTTTTGACATGCTGGTAGTCTACGTGTAACACTCGGACACGCTGGCATGGGAAACGTTGGAAATCATACATACAACAACAAAAATTACCAAGTTTTGTGTTACAATGAAAAAAAATAGTTTGGTATACACAATCCCAAACGATGTCAACTTCGATGCATTTTTTTAGCATTATCCCTTATTGAATACAAACACCCATCTGACCCATTTCAGCAACCTGACATGTCTAACTCGTTTGATAACTACCCGCCTCATCCATTTGAATCAAATGACCTATATGATCTGTTATAAGATAATTTAACTGAGTTAATAAACATAAATGGAGTTTAAGTTTATATATTGATGCAATTATAACCTAAAACGCAAAAGAATTGTCAAAAATTCTCTTCGTTTTAGTTTGTATTAGTTTATATTCCAAAGTAAATTCCAAATTATTTGTATATAAATAGAGTATTAGTTTCTTATAATTGTCAAAAATTCGTACAAACCTAATAATCCAAACTTAACCCTAAATTGATCAGTATAATTTAATATGTAAATAAAATGACTATTTTAAAATTAAAAACTAAATTATTTTAATTCAAATGCATAAAATTAAATTATTAAATGTTTATATAATTTTATAATAAACGACACGTAAAATATTATTAAAATCTGACTGTTAATATTATTAAATTATTTTATAATATTTTAATATATTGTACAACCCGTTTTACTTATTATCCCAACCCGGTCAAACCCAAATACCCAGGGTCAAACAAGAAATAAAAAAAGAAAACCTTGCCCGCCAGTTTTCACTGTTCACCATCCTCTCCCCCATTTACCCTGCTCATCCTTTTTTTAACCCAACTTAAGAGATCTTCTAGAAGCCTGACAATGTGTCAGAGGGTGTGATGCAATGGATTGCCAGCATGGACAAAAGGATGCATCTCATTGGTGTTGACACCTCAATCAATGATCCTAGGGCTGCAATTGAAGGATTGGTGAATAAGTTTAGATCCAAGGGCTGATAGCAAGTATCCTGAAGCTTCTTCAAAACCCTAGCAACCTCCTGAGCTTGGCTATATACAGGACCCTTATCAAAAATTTCCATTTTGTCCAACTTCTATGTATTCAAGAAATTGTTACCATCTTAATTTTCTGTCATTTTACTACTTTTCAACTTAGTTGTAATCTAAATTTTAATATTGTAATCTCAGTTTGTTATTCAAATTTCAGTTTTTTACTCTTAATTCTATCTCAATTTTAGTTAATCACTATTTACTTTTTGTCCCATTTCATAAGCTTTCTTTACTGTTAGGATAAGCTCATATAAGCTTATGTGAGCTTATTAGTGTTTAGCTTGATTTAATTTCAAAATTTTACAAAAAAAAGTCAAAGATAGTCAACTAAAAAGTCAAAATTAGCTTTTAGTTTAATCTCAGTGTTTAATTGTTAAAAGTATTTTTTAATCTGTCTTATGTTCTTGTTAATTCACTTGAAGTCAGCATTTAACAAGTTTTATGTGTTTAGAAGCTAAAACACCCCATTAAGGGGTGTTTGGCAGAGGAGAATTATGGTCTAAGTTTCATATTGGTCACTTAAGTTTTATCAAACAGTCTTAAAATCTGTGTTATTTGAAGTTTTAAGTTCATTTGGATCTCATGTTTTAAAGCTTTCATTCTAATTTTGCATTTACAAATTTCTGTCATCAACCCTTGTTCTAGCCTAATCTGCCAAGTTCACCATCCTTTTTCATGCATCAAAGCTCTTTCAAAATTCATAAAAAGTAGTTTTCTCAGTTAATTTGTCACTAGTATAGATCTGTTTTTAACTTTTATGTTTTATCATTTTGGTTTGGTAGCTTAAAACCTAGCTTAAAAGTACCCATTTCTGCTCACTGTATGCCTGATCCACAGCCCGACAAAGGGCGTATTATGTAAAACTATAAACACCCTCTACCTCCCAAGGTAGAGGGTTGGAGCTTTCATTCTTAATCTAACCTTCTATATGTTTTTCTCTCTTTCTATATCTAGAAAGCATCCCATCTTCTACTTTCTCTCTCTAAACTCTTGCATGATTCGAACCTTATATTAGTGTGTTTGTGTGTTACAATAACCAATATCTTAAAATTGGTATCACAACCATGGTTAGATCATAAATTTGGTTATTGTTGCTTTTAAGTGGTTCGAAGAGCACTTGCCTTTAGACACGAATTTGGACTTAGTTGACGGTTAAACGTGTTAAAGGTTCGTACTTTTGTGTTTAGGATCATCATATTAGTTTAGTTTTAGGTTTGGAAGGATAGATTCATCTTGGTTGTGGTGTTTTTGATTGATAAAAGATGGTTTTTGAACTTGTTTAAGGAAGCGGTTTGTCTCTCGTACACATATTCTGGACTGCGATTTGATCATTCTTGGGTGCGATTTGACCTTATCTTTGTGCGGTTTGATCTCCTACGCGCTGCAGTTTGTTAGTTCTTTTATGCGATTTGATCTTAATTGATGCGACTTGTCACTTTAGTTGCGGTTTGAGGGAAAAGGACAAAAGGACAAGTAGTGGTTGTACTATTGTCCCCTTGTGAGTTGTCAAAAGGTGCGATTTGTCCCTTGCGGTTTGATAAAAGCGGTTTGATAATCCTGCGATTTGTTGGAAGCGGTTTGATAATCTTGCGATTTGTTGAAAGTGATTTGATAATCCTGCGATTTGTTGGAAGTGGTTTGGTAATCCTGCGGTTTGTCACTGCGGTTTGTCATTCATCGCGGTTTGTCACCGCGGTTTGTCATTCATGCGGTTTGTCACTACGTTTGTCAACTGCGTTTTGTCAATTCCTGCGATTTGTCTCAAAACCTAACATACAAAACCACGGTTTTCAAACCCTAATTTATCAAACAGGGGTATATATAAAGAATTAGGGCATATCACAAACTCAACCATCTAACGGTTTCTTCTTGATTTTGTAAAATCTCGCGAAAGAGTCTATTTCTGGTTTAAATCATAGATTTGTAAAATACCGTGCACAACAACATCATGTCTTACACTCGATTCAAAGGATATCGAAGTACTTAAATTATGCGATGTTGTAGACAACAATAAGAGTGTTAGCTATCTTGAATTGTTAAAGATGATTGAATCAACCAATGATGATGTGAGATCTTCGTGCTCGATTCGAGAAGAGAGAAGTGCACACTACGGTTACAACATGTTCTTGCAAAGGAGGTTGCATTGAACCTTTGACAACTTCATTCACACCTCGCGTTACTTGAGCTCAAGATGAGATTCACAATAGAATCGACGAGCATTCATTACACTTTTACATCAAAATTATCAACGTTCATGGGCACATTGATCTTAAACTTAGAACAATTGGAACACCAACTTGACAGAAAAAGTTCAAGCCGGTTCTAAAGCGCACTTGTGATCAACAAACAATTTCAGTCATTCGTCAATAGGGAATACACTTCGGATTTTGATTATCATATGGTGAAATGTGCTTCAAGAATCACACTGGGATGGAAGCAAATATGTTCAGAGAAACATTAATCCAATTATTGGATAATTTTAAGAAGTATATTGAGGAAGGAACACTGAATTATGACAAAGTGAGTGAGTGTTGGGTGCAATCAAGAGATTGTAGTGTTGAGTCGGGTAAAGCATCGAGATGATGGATCGGTTGGCACTTGAATCTGAGAGGTTCGAGAGGCGGATAAGCTTGACACACCAAGTGGTTTAGTGACTTTTGTTACACATGATGTGGATGCGATGTCGAGCGATAAATGAAAAGGTGTCATGTGATGAGGTACCATAACTGTTCAACATGGTGCATACGCTAATGTACCTAAACAAAGCGATCTAATTCTTGAACATGATTTTGATAAATGTTCATTGGTTAAGGCTGAGACTACTAATTTCAAAATGAGATGATATGGTTGATAAAAAGCGAACTTGTAAACAAATTCTCAAAACTTGAAAATATTGCATTTCACTTGAAATTGCAATACAAAGAAAGGAGGAAAGTTTTCAAACTATGAAACCATGTAAAAATCCGAATTTCACGAATTTCTTGAATTTTTGAAATAAACGATTTAAAAGCTCGACTGGGCCAAAGACTCATTGTCTACAACTTGAAGAAACATATTTACGTATGCATGAGAAAAGTAATGTAGTCAATACTAAGCAGGACATTGATGCTATTATAACAAGAAATAATGAATGTCAATTTATGTGGCTAAATTACTTAAGGAAAATGAGATTTTAAAAGCATCACATTGATCTAAGTGACTCATCAAAGAAGCTAGAACTAAGTCTTTAGAACAAACAAACTCTTTGATTGCCAAAATTGATGATCTCAAAGCTCAAATTCGGGATAAAGTTTCGCAATAGTTGCCTTAAAGAATGAGCTTAGGAAGGCGTAGGGAAAAGTGTAAACACTAAGATTACAAAACCATCAACCTTGGGGAAGCCAGTTTCTCATCTCAATAGAGATCGATGCATTGTTAGACGACTCATCGCGTTATATCCGAAAGACCAAAATCTTTAAAAACACGGTTTGCCTCCCAAGTTGATGCGATACAAGTTTTGTCAAAATCAGTCACTTCACCTGATTTGCCTAAGAATAATGCTTCTAGTTCCGTTAAACCTCAACAAGTAGCTACTTCTACTCCCAGCACCTCTAGGATTAGTTCGAAAAGAGTATCAAAACAAGCATTAAAATCCAAAATTCATGTGATATGAATGACTTGTGGAAGAACTATTATCTAGAAGAAGCTAGGAAAAAGGCACATATTCGAAAAGACGGAATTTTAGATGCAAGACCTAGGGTGATGAATTCTACAAGATCTCATGGCACTGCTAGTAGTAGTAAACCATTACCTAGGAACACTCAAAAGACTAAGGATTGGCTTGCATCTAAGAGTACTTATGTGAAGAAGAATGCTATGCATGTAGAAAACAAAACTAGAAATTCTGAGTCTTTTCCGAATAAGAAACAATTTCCTAATTTACATGCAAAGGTACAATCCACTATGACTACAAACATTTCTAAGGTTCAACCTGTTAGGTCTAGGTTTACAATAAGTCATATAAAGTGCATACGAAGCAAAACAAACCTAAAACTTTGGCTAGATGGATACCAACTGCTAAATCTTTGGAGACTAGGAATAACGATAAGTCTTCCACTGTGCATAAGAAGCTTAACAATCCTAGACCCTGCCATAAATGGATACCATCTGGTAGAATGTTTCAGGATGCTGGACTTAAGTGGATACCTACCGGAAAGCTGTTTACCAATGGCAAAACAATGGTTGACCGTGAAACCCCCAAGGGTTTGGATACTAATGTCACTAATCCATATATATGCAATCAAGTTTGTAATGTTAGTGTAGGCAGTCCTTACTCAGTTGCAGATACATTTATCAGTCACTACATGGGATAGATCAAATTCTAGATGAATAAAGCACGGATTTCTCCTAATTCAGGAGATCCGGGTAGTCAAAGTTGATGTACATGCATTATGGCGTCTGCAGATAACATTTCAGGCCCCGTTCCTCAAAGAAAAGAAAGGTGTACGCTTCAGTGCGCTTTATATTCAGAAGAAGAGAAATATTCATGTTTATGACCATTCTCATCGACGTTCTTCATCAACAAGCTTCATGTTTTTCCCATGCTCATTCAGTCCTCAAGTGGATCTACGTTCATTGGTGTATATTCTTATTCACTTGCTCAATCAAAAATGACAAACTTCATTTGCAATTTTTGAGGGGGGGGAAGAGTGAAGAAACTAAATGTCAGTCATCAAGGGATCTGCTTACCGTTAATCGTATTCTTATTCACTTATTTGAATCAAAAATGGTAACTACGGATGCAATTTTTTAGGGGGAGAAAAGTGAATATACTACATGTTGATGGATGCTTGTATTATGGTCATACGACTCTCCAACGCCTAATGTTTCACTTACTAAGGATAACTGGGATTTATTGTTTGGAATTCATTGTTTCAAGATATGTTTGATGAGTACTTCCAACCTCCAACGAATGTTTATCATCCAGTTCCTGAAGCTCCTGCTCCGGTTCCTGCTAACTCAACTAGTTCACCTTCTTCAATCTCCATTGATCAAAATGCACCATCTAAGAAGTACAACTCGGACTATTCAAGAAACCCAATCTCCGCTATTCCTCTAGGCGTTGATAATGACTATCATAATACTATAGTTACACTCATGAATAATGATCCGCTCTTTGGTATTCCTTTGCCAAATCTTCACGAATTATTATTTCTCCTTATGTGCACTCGGTAAATCAACCACATAAACATAAAGGAAAATGACAACCTCATCCGAATGAAGACATTATTGGTGAATCTTCCAGATCAGTCTCTACTCACCTCCATCTACACACTCAAGCCATGTATTTATTACTATGATGTTTTCCTATTCTCAAATGAACCTAAAACTTACAAAGAAGCATTGTCTGAATCCTGCTGGATTGAAGCTATGCAAGAAAAGCTCAATGAGCTTGAAATACTTTGAAGTTTGGGAGCTCATTCCTCGTCCAAATTGCGCTATGATCATCACTGTAAAGTGGATACTTAATGTCAAAGTTGATGAACTGGGAGGAAGGTTGAAAAGCAAGGCAAAGTCGGTAGCACGTGGATATCGTTAGGAAGAAGACATCGATGTTGAGGAATCATTTGCTCCGGTTCATTCAGTGGATTGACGTACATCAGATTGTATGTCTATTCACGTGTTGGGCATTTGACATAAGTTGATTATTTCGGAGTTAATCGTTTATCACTTATTTGAATTTGAAGTTGACTTTCACAAAGGCATGTTCTTATTTTATCTTGAAGTCGGGGTAGGTTGGATGCATGACTTTCAATGATATCTTGCTCGTGCTTAAGAATTAAGTTGAAGACTTGGTTTATCTAGTTACCGATGGTCGGGATGGATGTTTGAAGACCTAGTTAGCTATCACTAAAAGGAGTTTCGTTTACGTACTCGATCACATCTGAGATGATGTTGTGGATAATCGCAAGAGGTGTTAATGTCTCATACTTTGGTTGAGTACTGAGTACTTAGAGATTTGCTTGCAGCATAGTTCTTCCAATATTAGTGCAAGATTAAGATACAAATGCGGGGAATTCTACTTCAGTTTCAAGTTTGGTATATTGGGTTTTCTTCATTAGTGGTCACTTCAAATTGTCTACATATGGGTTGATAAAGATAGTCAGAGAGAGTTTTTGTAATAGTTGATTCTCACAGGATTCATTTGAGCCAATTGTGTTCTTCTCAAAAGATTTCAAAGATATAAGTGTATTATGTTTTGCTGATTCTGAGGTATCAAAACCAACAAGGGGGAAGGAGACATACATCTAAACGAACAATGAGTACACGTGATGAACTTAATACTTCTTCTATATTGAATTTATTCCTGGGAGACAAATGTCATAACCGCAGAGAAACTCAATGTTTAATTCGTGGCGTTTGGTGTTATTATTCCAATTATTTGGGGAAAGGATGTACCATTCCAACTATTTGGGGGAAAGATGTATTATTCCAACTATTTGGGGTAAGTGGTCTCTTGACACTTTTGGTATGTGTTAACTCAGTTTTCAATGGGAAGAAATATGAGAAGAATAGTTGGAGCGTGAGATGATATTGCTTATCGACATCTTCGATATGGTTTATGATAAAGTGCTTCCGGTTATTGCTTCATGTACACAATGTAATGATGATTTTTATGAGATAGAAACCATCAGGGGAGAGATATGTGTACACCAGGGACGCACAACATGTTCACATGATCAAGCTTAATCAGATATTCCGGAGTTGACATCCGTGGAGATGATCAGTGACTCAACATGTTACTTGGATGTCGTTGTCTCTACTCTTGCTGGGTACATGTGTACATCATGGGTGATTGGTCATATGTAAGATAATTGGAATACATTTGGAGAAATGAAGATGTTGATATATTGTTCCCAGAATGAGACAACCGCTTTCAAACTCAAGAGTAATGTGTACATCGGGGCGCTGACAAGTTCATGTGATCGAACTTAATCATTTATTCGGGTTTGATAACCGAGAGATGATCAATTTTTCAACTTGTTACTTCGGTGTTCTCGTATTCTTCGGGGTGTTGAGCTTCATTCAATGAGACCGTTTTTCTTCACTTCTACCTCTTGGGCAAATGGTCTTTATTCTGAGATTGTCGGTTTGGGGGGAAGCTACCAAAGATTCACATTTAGAAGGCTCAAGTTCAGAAGATTTTTCAGGAGCCTCGAAAGCTTTGGTGGTGAAAGTTTAAGAGATGATGATTTCTATCTTCTACTACGGTCTTTGAACGATATCCTTATCTCAGTACTCGTGTCATCGTCTTTAAACTATATCATCTTCTTCAGTAAATATTTTCAAAAAAAACCAAAGTACAAAAATATAAATGTTGGGAATTACAAGTTTGAGTTGATAAAGACAAAAGAATGAAACAAGAGGACATAATATGAGAAGAAACCTCTTAAAAAGATGGAAGGACTTTGCAATAGAAGTTTTATTTATTAGTCCTTATCCTCTAGTATATAAAGAGGACATAGGTGTAGGTTTTAATTAAGTCTTCCAATAATGTAATCATTAAAGGTGTGTGTTTAGCGCAGGCGTTGGGAAGAACGTCTGGGGTTTTAGATTAGTTCACAGGCGTATGTTCACGTATAGCGCTAGGTTATTAACTAGTTAGTAGGCGTGTTCTATAAACGTCTAAGATTATTAGAGTATTAGTGATTAAAACATGCTCAATAACAAAGTATTGTTTTGATTTATCCGCCGTATTATGTTTATTATCTTGTTATCGATCACTGTATGAAAACATAAGCGATCTTATCAATTGGTATCGAAATGGGCTTTCTTGATATAGGGAATCACAAGGTTTGTGTCGTCGAAGTGAAGCAATTTTTGAAGCAGATTTGATGAAGAAACGATTTGGATTTAAAAAGGTTATTTTGTTCATTGTTATCGATCTTTTTGTGGCAACAAAGATAACCATGGTTGCGTGTATTGTTTTTAAAAGAGGATCACGTGGGACTGATCACTGCTGATAGGGTCCACGAGTTTATGTATGACGATTACATGAAAAGAGTTGATCATTGTTTGGTTGTCGACAAACACATGAGTCAAACAATTATAACATTGGACGTTTATTGTTCAAGGATTAAAAAAAAAACATGGTCACGTGATAAAAGATAAAGAACTACTCCTTATTGGTTTAACGTGGAGATGAAGTCTTGGTCCACAAAAGATGACATGCTATTGTTATAATATTAAAAGTTCTATTTGGCTATTCACGAGGGACTTTTGTGGTTATATTCATATTGATTGGTCGAATTTTGTTATTCACGTGAGCACCACAAGATCTACTCGTCTAGTACTTATCAAAGATTTGGTAATTGGATTTAATTGGTTAATACATGGATAGTGGGAGTATGACATCATGGGACGAGTTATATTTATTTGTTTGACTTGGTCACAGATTGAATGGTTCACGTGAGGTTGGAAAATTGATGGGAACTACGAGTCCATATCTGCTGCTAGTACACGCTTCTTATTTGTTGGTTGATACTCACGTGGGCTTTAATGTTGGTTGTGCTTCGTGTGAATTAATACTCAAACAGTACATGTGACAAAGTAAAAGTACTGCTACTACAGATTTTAAAAGTACTGATGTTTATGAAAGTACTGCTCCTTCCCAACATACTGTTCATGCTTTATTACGAGAAGATTTTTGATTTAAGGGGAAGTCGAGCATATTGTTATGGTTTTTAGCGACACGAGAGGTTATTGTTATGGGCGAAGAAATTCACGTATTCTTAAAAGGATTTTAAAAAGGCTCGTTATGGCGATTTATTGAAGAATTGATTACGAAGAGGATTATTTATCAACTTATTTGAAGGTGAAGTGGAATTGCTGATTTGTGTTCTTATCATCTAAACGATGAATCTAGCGAATGTGTGATTTTCTTATAATGCTCTATCACACATTGTCTATCAACTGAAGAGTTACGTTGTAGTCTTTCGATTATACATCTTAGTTGAGGATTCTTGTCGAGGATTGCGGTCACTTATTTTTTGTGGTTTGTATAAGTATGGAGTTTCGGGATGTTAAAGATTTAAGACACAAGTTTGGGAAATTCTACTTCTTCATCAAGTTAGATTATATTTGGTGTTCTTCACAAGTGATCATTACATAAAGCCTCTGATTTTGAAGAATCAAGAAGATGGTTAACATATGGTTTTTAGGGGAAGCTTATTGTTAAAGTTTAACCATCTACATGCATCACTCGAGGAAGTGGTTGATTTTACTATTGTTGATCATTATTACTATTGCTAGTTGAAGTTTTCTCTTGTTTTGGATCCATTTTTCTATAATGCGTAATGGTGGGTGATTTGAAGCATTGGAAGTATGATATTGGTTTGTGGTGGTCAAGATCATTATTTGCATATGTTCCTATTTGGATAATAACAAAAGGGAAGAGATGTTTGAGTGACGTGGCATGGATTAAGGGGAAGACGAAGGAAGACATACTTGTTTCATTTATGGCGAGATTTGTTTATCTCAACTTCGCTACTTCGTAGGGAAGTTCGTTCAAGAATGGTTTGTCATTATCAACTAGGGAAGATTGTTGGGAATTACAAGTTTGAGTTGATAAAGACAAAAGAATGAAACAAGAGGACTTAATATGACAAGAAGGAAACCTCTTAAAAAGATGGAAGGACTTGCTTGCAATAGAAGTTTTATTTATTAGTCCTTATCCTCTAGTATATAAAGAGGACATAGGTGTAGGTTTTAATTAAGTCTTCCGATAATGTAGTCGACTAAAAGGTGTGTGTTTAGCCTGGGCGTTGGGGAAGAACGTCTAGGGTTTTAGATTAGTTCTGGCGTATGTTCGTATAGCGCCTAGGTTATTAGTTTAGTTAGTAGGCGTGTTCCTATAAGCGTCTAAGATTATTAGAGTATTAGTGATTAAAAACCTTGTTCAATAACAAAGTATTGTTTTGATTTATCCGCTGCGTATTATGTTTATTATCTTTGTTATTGATCCCTAGCCGAGCTTATAAACGATCTTATCAATAAAACTAACAAAAGAAAATAGAAAAATATAAAACAAAAAAAATCCATAAAAATCATAACATTTGAAAAATACCAAAAATATTGTTTTCTCAAGACATGTCTTCTGGTATCGATAACATCTACGGTCTTAGAAATGTCATTCAATAATGGCACGGGACTTTAGATGAAGTTCGAGCAGAAGATGTTA
This sequence comes from Chrysanthemum lavandulifolium, assembly GCA_022545495.1. Taxonomy (NCBI): domain Eukaryota; kingdom Viridiplantae; phylum Streptophyta; class Magnoliopsida; order Asterales; family Asteraceae; genus Chrysanthemum; species Chrysanthemum lavandulifolium. The sequence goes on from CM040246.1 coordinate 23,883,892, forward strand.
ATATTTTTTCAAAACATGTCTCAAAGTATGGCTTGCAGTTACTTCAGACTGTAACCCATGTTTAAACCATGGCTTGATATTATTTCAGATATGCAACCCATTTTTCAAAAAAGGAAAGTGCTACGCTTAATCGATTTTCATAAATATCAAGCACTTATCCAAAAACAAAATGAGGAAAGCATGTCGCCAAAGGACTGATGTTCCTACAAATGTTTTTCTTTCTAAAGGTTCTTCAAAAAAATATTTGTTTTTCAAAATAGTGGAAAATGAGTTGCTTGAAAATCAATCAGACTTGGAGTTTTCATAAATTTGCAAACTCAATCAATGATTACAACGTTTTAAACTTTTCATAAAATGAGTCATTGATTGAGGGGGAGAATGTTTCAAATTTATATCATCTAACGGGTTTATTTAATCATCATATATACTTAACAGAAAAAGATGTTTGCCAACGTTGAATGGCTAGGAATCTAGGATATGATTGTTAGATTTAGATGATTCAAGTTTGATGTTCGCACATAATCCCTATGGCTTTTATGATCTGTCTGAATGATTTAATATGTTGGATTGACTTTTATTAGTCGATTGTTGTTTGGGTGTTGTCGACCACCATATACTTGTCTATCTGTGTTGACTAACGTATGCAGATAACATGATTTATGAGAATGTTCCCACCCCGCTTCCACATAAGAAGAAAAGGAAAGGGCAACTATATCTTGAGTCGACAAAAGAAGAAATGAAACTTAATCGGATCTCTTTGCATGATATACACAAATTCGAGGTGTCACTTGCATTAGCGAGATGGTTTCTTCCATCCTTACAGCAACAACTGAAGCAACTTCTACACCACCTAACGTATCTTTGTGCAGGACAAGTAGTGGATGATACCATTTTTTGAATTTCTCAAAATGGAAAAATATTGTTTGAAAATAAATCGGACTCAAAATTTTGAAAATCAACCGAATTTCATTTTGTCAAAATATAAGCCACTCAATCAACGACTACGGTCATCAATTGAGGGGGAGAGTGATTTCAAATCAAATATTTTCAAACGATATTTCATCATAAAAGTTCCATTTGTACAAAATAAGTGGTGATCTAAATATTTAATGTTATGTCAGGGTATGATTTTTCGTTAAAATCAAAGATCTTTCAAAATGAAATTTTTATTTTACTTAAAGATCTCTTAAAATTATTATACCCCGACACTAACAATCTTTAATGTCAAATAATTGGTCCTTATCACAATTTTAAAATTAAATAAAGCCACGTCTTTCCCAAAATTTTTAAATGATTTAAATCAATTGGGATCACAAATCTCAAAAGGTTTAAAATTTTGATCGGGAGAGATCGTGATTTACATCTCAAATCTGCTTAAATGGTGATTGTTTCAAAAGCACTCATTCCTCCATGTGTCAAACGATTTCAAATACATGATGCACATGATTGAGGAGGAGCATTTATCCAAAACCGAAGAGAATTTAAACCAGCCATATTTTCTCTTATGTTTCTAAACCTATTTAAATCACTTGGGATCAAAAATCTCAAAGGATTTGATATTTACGAGCAGGGGAGAAAATGTGATTTAAATATGAAATAATCTAATAAAGGTGATCGTTTTGATTCAAAGTGTGTCGCTTTCTCTATATGTGCTAAACGCTTTCATTAATTGATGCACATATTTAGGGGAGCATTCCAAAAGAAAATAAAGTATCAAGGTACAAATATTTCAATGTTTTAACATAAGTACCTTGATTGATTTTGAAATGGTTTCTTTATGGCAAGTGTGATCGTGGAAGTACTTCAAAGACCTCCTTCCTCTATGTGTTAAAATAATTTCATACAACCAACGCACATATTGAGGGGGAGCATTTACCAAAAAATCAAAAGGCTTTTTCTATGGAAATTGTGATCAAGAAAATATTTCAAAGTCCTCTTGCCTCCATGTGCTAAGTACAAAATGATCAAAAACATATAACACATGTTAAGGGGGAGCATTTCTAAATGATCAAAAACAATTAAGTACAAAATGCTTTGATATTATATCACAAGTACCTTGATTGATTTTCCAAATTATTTTTCAATGGGTTTCAAGAAGGAAAGAACAGTACCACAAGACCGACCATTTTACTTTATGCAATGGAGTTATAATTAAGGTAAGGTTAGGTATTCGTTCCCACGATCCCGCCAGAACCGGAGGGATCTACCCAGGGACAATTCACTAGATAGTGTAGAAGTCCTTAGGTATGATGAAAAAAGGAGAAAAATTGAGAATAAGGGAAGAGTGCCGATTGAGAAAGAGCTAGAACTATAATAAACCCAACAAGGTTCTAGTAATGAAGTCTCGGTAAGCACTGAAGGGGTTGAAGAATGATAAAGAAATAAAAAGTTAAAAGGATGAAAATAAATAGCCCTCCAATAATTCAACCTTAGGGCATAAACCGGATTCAATACATATGCTACTGGTTGTTACTAAGGTAACGCTGGTATTGAAGACAAGGCGTCATGGACCCGATGACACCCGCACTTAACTTCCCAAGCCACTCAAGTTCTCTTAAAGGACTTGTTTCATTCTCACGGGAACCTACATTATCTATCGACTTTCTCTTAGAGATAGTTGATATTGAAGAAGGAGACCCTCTCCTAGTCTACGATATAGAAACCAAAGTGCACAATTGAGTCTAGAGCCAAGAGATCATCACAATAAATCTCACTAGGATACATAATTAATGAAGACTTGTTGTTTCACACAATGTGGAAAGTAAGAATATATTGAGAGTCCTCGCATTATCCTCGTGGTATTACCAGAACATCCGAGTGATATGTAAAGTATTCACGATGAAGATGGAAATCCTTTTAGAGCTAACGTCAAACAAGCTCTTAGTGGGTGACATGTGAGATCTTTTCAAAAGATCAAGCTTGTCACAACTGGATAGAAACAATGGGGCGATTCACTCTTGAATCAACCTTGCTCCAGGAAAATGAATTGACGAATACTTTTGAAAAACCATTCGATGTGCAATACTATTCTTTTCTCTAGCACATCGACTGTGTATTCATTTTTCAAAATTCAAAAAGTATATTATGATTGAAAATTGATCTTTCTCATAAAACTTTCGTCGTATTACAAAACTCTCTTTATCTTAAGCAATACGCGATTGTTTTTCAAATCAATTTATCATCAGTCGGTGAATCTCAATTTGATGGTTCACTCACTTCGTGTTGTCTACTTTGGGACACTCTGGTTTGAGAACGGCTAGTTGAATATACAAAACCTATGAAAACTTTGTTACCCATTCGATGTAATCAGTAAAATTTTATTTATGATTACAAATTTATTGGTTCATCACTATTGCTTATTGCTAATTTATGTCTTGTCTTTATGGTTCCAAGATACAGTGGAATTAACTTGAGTCATTGTCTTCATAGTTGAATATTCAGACGGTAATTTATGGTTGCACTCAACTCATATTTTTTGAATGTTACATTTCCAGCTTTGTGATCATAGCACCAGTGATTGAAATAAGTTGTTTTTGCTTTACGTAGAATCCATGTCCTTGAATTAAAACTGTAAGATATTGGATTTCACATACACATCAAACCATAACATAAAGTGGGCGTATAAGTGGAATTCTAGAGAGAAAGTTAGAGGTTTAGGGAACTTAGTGAGAGAAAGTGAAAGATATTATGAGCTTCACTCTACCTTGGGAGGTAGAGTATTTATAGTCTTACATAAAGCGCCACACAACGGTCGTGGATCGGGCATACAGTGGGTAAAGACCGTCCAGTCCTCCGGTGTTACTTAACTAAATACTACTTAGCTTAAAATAACTTCGACTACGAGCTTTCTAACGATTACATATACTTGAGGTGACCGACTCTTTAATACCGGAATTTCTAATTCTAACAATCTCCCTAAGGAGGTCACCTCAATCATGTACTAAAATTACATTGAATACAAGCGGATATTACATTAAAATTGTTCTTGCATTCTTGATGTAGTACTTTGCTCAAGCTCGTAGTCATTGATTCTTCTCATTGCATGTTTGGTTAATCCAAGTGGAGGTCTTTATCGATCCACGTGATAATAATTTTGAGCTAGCTTTTGAGATCATCACTATAAAAATCTACGAGACATCCATTGTGGTGTTGGTATTATGTGATGTTGTGACATTCGGACCGACATGCTCACACTCTGGATCATGATATCTTATCATCGAGTAACGAAGCTTTCGTTGATTCATGATATTAGCGGCAGCTAGCGTAAGCATGGAGTGAAAATATCGAGTCATTGATGCACTTATCATGATTTCTTGAGAGATGAATGTATTGTGTGAGCATGCGGCTATGGATTGACCGCTTCATTACGATCATTTGCCAAACGTCGGGACGCACACGCATACAACGATTAGCAATAAAGCGTACAAAAGTGTCTTTGACCACTTTAGTTAAATTGAGGTACACGGCCCACGCCTCCCGTTGATCAAGACATGTCTTTGCTGTGATCGGTATAATTCGAAGAATTTCCTTGACGAGGTTTCGCGAATGCTCTAGCTGTTCTCAAACCGGGCGTCTCAAAGAAGACAACACTGAGTGAGTGAACCCGTAATTTAAGTCCAGCGATTGATGAAAAGAGATTTGAAAAACAATCGTGTATTGCTCAATAGAAATTGTTTTTGCAATACAACGAAGGTTTTATTGAAAATCAATTATCAATCATAAAACACCTTTTGATTTGAAAAATTAGTACATGGTCGATGTGCTAAAGAAAAGAGTTATTAAGCACAAGACACATTTTCAAAGGTATCCGCCAATCCATAACTTTGAACGGGATTGATTCAAGAGATTGATAAGCCCCATTGTTCTCGCTCGGTTGTCACATGGTTGATCTATATAATAGATCTCACATGCCACCTACCAGAGCTTGTTTGATGTTGGCTCGAAGGCTTTCCATCTTCATTGTGAATATGTATACACATCACTCGGATATTCGGCAATACCACAAGGATAATGCGTAGGACTCAAGATATAATCTCTCTTTCCACATTGTGTGAAGCGAGTCTTCATTGAAAGTGTCCTAATGAGATTTATTGATGATCTCGTGGCTCTAGACTCAATTTGTGCATATTTGGATCCCGTCTGGGAGACTAGGAGAGGGTCTCCTTCTTCAATATCAACAATCTCAAGAAAGTCGATAGATAATGTCGGTTCCCGTGAGAATGAAACAAGTCCTTTTAAGAGGAACTTGAGTGGTTTGGAAAGTTGAAGTGCGGTGCGTCCTTTGGGTCCATGACGTCTTGACTTCAATACCGATGTTACCATCGATAGCATATGAATTGAACCGGTTTACGCCCTAAGGTTGAATATATGGAGGGCTATTTGTTTTCACCATTTTCTCATTCAATTCTTTTAATTCTTCAACCCCTTGATTACTTACCGAGACTTCATAGCTAGAACCTTGTAGGATCTTTAATATTATTGTGTTAGATGATTCGGGTGGTCTTGGGAGATCAAAATACATGTTTTCCATTTTAGAGAGAAGTAGAGAGAGGTGTTCTTGCTAGAGGTTTACACAAAGTATGGAATATTAGATTATGAGAGCACCACCCTTCCATGGATGGAAGGGTATTTATACTACACATACACGACCTCTATCGGCTGTGGATCGAGGATCACAGTGGGTAAAGACCGTCCTTCCTCCCGCGGTGTTGCACTAAGCTATACTCGCTACAAACTAATAAATAAACTACTAAATAACGTAAATAACGATATGTCTCGAGCTAACTTATGCTAGATAATATTAGGGTGTGGGCTCTTCACTATGGAATTTTCTAATTCCTAACAATCTCCCCACAAGGAGGTCACCCCATGTTATACATTTGAATCCTAGCATTCTATTCTTGTCTTTGTTCTTGAGCTCGTAGACTTCAATTCTTCATTTCAACAATCTTTGTGCTTTGTAGCGATTCTTCAAAGTCCGCATTGATTTGTACTTTTAGTGGAGGTCTTTGAACCGATCCACATCTTGATGATCTTTGAGCTTTCTTTGAGATCATCGACCATTAAATCTCCGGATCACCCCTTTTGTGTTGCCATCATGTGAAGTTGTGACTATTGGATGACATGCTCACACTTTTGAATCATGACATCTTTCCATCGAGTAGCGGAAGCCTTCTTTGGTTTATGATATTTGCAAGGCAGCAGAAAGGTAATAGTATAAAAATATCGAGAACCGGGTTATGTAGATATGCACGGTCATGATTTCTTCAAATTAAGTGTGGATCTTTGTGAGCATGCGGTTTTGGATTGGCGCCTCAATTCCGATCGGTTTGCAACTGTCTAAATGTACCGCAAACAACGATTAGCAATAAAACACACGAAAGTGTCTTTGACCACTTTCGTTGAATTAGTACACCACCACGGTTCCCGTTGATCGGTACAAATCTTGTGATCGGTAGGATTCTAAGAATCACCTTGACAGGTTTCGCTTTGTTCTAGTTGTTCTTAAACGGAACGTCTCAAAGAAGACAACACGGAGTGAGTGAACCGGTAATTGAGATTCATTTGATTGAAGAAAATTGATTTGAAAACAATCGCGTATTGCTTAGAATAAAGAGTTTTGCAATACGACGAAGGTTTTATGAAAGATCAATTTTCAATCAAAACACTTTTGTATTAGAGAATGAGTACACATTCGACATGCTAGCGAAAGAAAGATTTGCACATCGACGGTTTTCAAAAGTATTAAATCAATTCATTTCTGGACCAAGGTTGATTCAAGATTGAATCTCCCATCGTTCTATCCGGTTGTCACAAGTTTGATCTACGAGAAGATCTCACATGTCACCCACCAAGAGCTTGTTTGATGTAGGCTCTGAGAGGATTTCCATCTTCATTGTGAATATTTTTACATATCACTCGGATGTTCCGGCAATACCACAAGGATAATCGTGGGACTCTTAATATATACTTACTTTCCACATTGTGTGAAAAGCAAGTCTTCAAGAATATAGTGTCCTAACGAGATATTGTGGATGATCTCTTGGCTCTAGACTCAATAGTGCACATTTGGTTCTGTGTCGGAGACTAGGGAGAGGTCTCTACTTGATATCAACCATCTCAAGACAAAGTCGATAGATTATGCTCGGTTCCCGTGAGAATGAAACAAGCCCTTTTAAGAGGAACTTGGTGGCTTGGGAAGTTTAGTCGGTCGTCAATTGGGTCCATGACGTCTTGTCTTCAATACCGTGTTACCTTAGTAACCACTTAATAGCATATGTATTGAACCCTTCTTGCCCTAAGGTTGAATTATTGGAGGGCTATTTCTTTTCACCCTTTTCATATTCATTTCTTTTTCATTCTTCAACCCCTTGATGCTTACATGAGACTTCATAACTAGAACCTTGTTGGGTTTATTCGATTACTAGCTACATCTCGGTCCGCACTCTTCCCATTCCTCATTTTCTCCTTTTCAATATTCCTAAGGACTACACACTATCTAGTGGATTGTCCACAGGAAGATCCTCGGTTTTGGCGGATCGTGGGAGCAGATACCTAACCTAACCATCCTTATAACTCCATGCATAAAGTAAATTGGTGGGTCTTTTGGTATTGTTCTTTCCTTCATGAAACCAATTGAAAATCATTTGGAAAAACAATCAAGGTACTTGTGATACGAGATCAAAGCATTTTGTACCTTAATAGTTTGATCATTTAGAAAACCTCCCCTCAACATGTGCGTGTGATTTAGAAATTGTTTGGCACATGGAGGCAAGAGGACTTTGAAATATTTTCTTTGATCACAATTTTCATCTGAAAAAGCCATTTGATTTTCTTGGTAAAATTCTCCCCTCAATATGTGCATAGGATTTTGAAATCATTTTTATCACATAGAGGCAAGAGTTCTTTGAAGCACATCCACAATCACAAAATCCATTAAGAAGCCATTTGAAAACACAATCAAGGTACTTTATAATCTCTTTTAAAAACTTTTGTACCTCGATGGTTTGCTCCCCTCGATATGTGCTTGAGATTCGGCGTTTAGCATATGAGAGAAGCGACTGCACAACCGAATCAAAGCGATCAACTTTTATCAAATTTCATTATTAAATCACAAATTCTCCCGATCAAAATATCAAATCCTTTGAGATTTTGGATCCCAAGTGATTTAATTAGGTTTAGAAAACATGGGAGAAAATGTGGCCTTGTTTAAATACTCGTATGGTTTTGGATAAATCCTCCTCCTCAACATGTGCATTATGTATTTTGAAATCGTTTGGCACATGGAGGCGGGAGTGCCTTTAAAGGACTAAAACCAATTCCATTTAAAGCAGTTTGAGATTTAAAACACGATCTCTACCCCGATCGGAAATATCAAACCATTTGAGATTTGTGATCCCAAGCCGATTAAGTCATTTAGAAAATTTTAGGGAAAGGCGTGGCAAGATTTAATTACGAAAGATGACGGATAGGAACAGATTTAAACATTAAAGATTGTTAGTGTCGGGTATGATTTGTTTTAAGAGACCTTTAAGTAAATAAAACAATTTCACAATCAAACAAAACGAGAAAAAATTTCATTTTGACGGATCTTTGAGTTTTAAAGAAAACCATACCATGACATAACATTAAATCTTTAGATCACCACTTATATTGTACAATCCGGACTTTTATGAAGCAATATTGTTTGAAAATAATTTATATTAAATCACTCTCCCTCAATCGATGACCCAAGTCGATAATTGGTGACTTAGATTTTGATAAAAGAAGTCCTTGATTTTCAAAATTTAGTCAATTTATTTTCAAAACAATATTTTCCATTTAAAAAAAAACAATATTATACAAAGTTTTAGAAAAATGGTATCATCACTATAATTCCTGCACAAAGATACATTAGGTGGATGAGAAGCTTACATTTTGTTCTTTGTAGGGATTGGAAGAAAAACCATCTGCCGATGCGGTGAGACTTCATCTTCGTTGCATTTTGAATGCCAGCGAGGTCAAATTAAGCTCCGTTTCTTCAATCACTTAGAAGAAAACCATCTCTGCGATCAATGAGACCTCTTATGTTGCATTTATGCCAACTCTCCTTAGAAGTCCAATAAAGCTCCGTTTCTTCATTTGTCAACCCAAGATATAGTTACCACTTTCCTTTCGGCATCCAATCATATTAAAGCGTGGGATCCGGATCGGGAACATTCTTATAACCAATATACGCATCGTTGGTGAACACACATCTGTATATATGGTGGTCGACATCACCCATATGACAATCGACTAATTAAAGTCAATTTAACATAACAATCGGATCATATAAATGTATGGAATAATGTGTTCATCAAACTCTAATCATCTAATCCTAGCAATCATATCCTAGGCACCTAGTCCTTCAACATAGGTTAACATCATTTTTAGTTAAGCATATTAGGATAATTAAGAAAGCTCGTTAGAAGATATAGATTTGAAAACATTCTCCCCTCAACCAATAACTCATTTTATAAAAGATTTTAAAAGTCTTTGAAGTCATTGATTGAGTTTCCAAATTTTATAAAAACTACAATCGATTGTTTTAAGCAACTCATTTTCCACCATTTTGAACACACCAAATATTTTTCAAGAATTTTAGACGGAAAAACATTTGTGTAGGAGCAACCGATCCTTGACATACTTTCCACATTTGTTTTAGGATAAGTGCACGAATTATGAAAAATGGTTTAGCGTAGCACTTTCCTTTCTTTTGAAGAGCGGGTTGCTATCTCGAAATAATAGCGAGACCATGATTAAGCGCAGTCACGATCTGAAATAGCGCAAGCCATTATTTGAAGCCAGGTTCTGATGCGAAATAGCGTAAGCCATAGTTTTAAGCCGGGTTATAGTCTCGAAATAAGCGTAAGCCATATTTAGAGACATGTTTTGAAAAAATATTTACACCTCCTGCTCGAACTTCATCTATGGTCCCGTTCCATTATTGAATGACATTTCTAAGACCAGTAGATGTTATCGATACCAGAAGACATGTCTTGAGAAAAACATATTTTTGGTATTTTTGAAATTTTCTCGATTTTTATGGTTTTGAAGGTTTTATATTTTCTATTTTCTTTTGTTGGTTTTATATTTTCTATTTCTTTTCTTGGTTTTATATTTTTGTATTTTGTTTTTCGAATAAATATTTACAAGGATAGAATAGATGATATAGTTAAAGAAGATGATGATACGATGCACGAGATAAGGATATCGAAGCTGACCCGTTGTAGAAGATGAAGTCATCAACTCTTAAACATTCACCACCAAAGCTTCAGGGCTCTTGAATCGAAGAAAGAAATTGAACCATCGAAAGTGAGACTTTGGCGACTTCCCCAAACCGAAAATCCTTTAGTGAGCGATTCAAGCTTTCTTTCAAGCTTCTCTTAGCAGTGCACAAGAAGCACACCATTATCATCGAACTTCTTGCTCCTTTTAAGAATAATCATCGTGATTCATCATTCGGGGTTATATCATCAAGAAGAATAGCAACGTATCATCCCACTCATAAATAATCTTCTCAAATTTCATAACCACCGAATTACGCGCAATCCATTCCAAAAGGTGTCAAGAGACCACTTCCCCGCATAGTTGAATTGATGCGATCGGTCTCTTGACTAGAGCTCACGAACCCGAATACATATGCAGAAGACAAAGAAACTTATACCATCAAGTAGCATTAAGTCCAATAGCGAAAGAATAACCCGATGTATACTTTTCTCTCCCACAAGAAAGTGTATGAAGCTCAAGAACCCGAAGTACCGAATGCCCAAAGAGAATAACCGATAACATTGAAGAAGCGGGCGAATCATCGATTATCTGCGGGTGACAATCTCTGCGGATGTCGACACGGAATAAGTGATTATATCTACGAATCACAGTTAAGCCCTCAAGTAAAACAGTGAGCATCCCCAATGTACACAATCTCTCTCCCCGATGATTGTGATAACATCAAAATCATCACACACTTGTGTACCTCTTTCATCACCGAAACTAACTCTTCCATCTCTTCCCCACATGGTTGGAATAAGAACACTAAACGCCTTGATGAGTAAACCTTGAGTTTCTCTGCGGTCATGACATATGTTTTCCGGGATATCTTCAATCACTTAGAAGAATTAAGTTCATCAAGTTTACTGCCATGAGTCAAACCTTGAGTTTCTGCTGTAATAACATTTGTCTTCCGGGATATCTTCAATTACTTAGAAGTATTAAGTTCATCAAGTTTACTCGCTTGAGATGCTTGTCTCTTTCCCCCTTCTTTGGTTTTGACACTTGGTCGGCAACACTTTCAAAGCCCAAATACAAGAAATCATTGAGAAGAACCTTAGAAGTCTTTGTGAGAATAAACTTCTTTGAAGAATATGAGCAAGTCTAATTGGGATTAAATTCGACATATCACTCTCCCCAATTAGTGCTCTCCCATAAACCGACAATCTTTTTGATAAATGCCAGTTAAGAAGAAGTCTTTAGATCGTTAAATGAAACTCGTCTTTAGTCTTCTAACATGTAGCGAGAAAATGTAGAGCAGTTGTAGACTCGACGCTTCTTGAAGATTGTGCGGTTGGGGAATAGATAGTTAACATCTTCAACTAACACCAAAAGCATACCACCAAAAGCATCCCAATTAACTTACATCTTGCAAATCCCTTTACTAGAATCCTCCCAATCAAACAAGAACGGAAAGATGTTCATCAAGGAAATCGACAATCGGGCCATAGCGAACACACAAGATGGTAACACCAAACTACCAATCACATCAAACAAGACGAGAGAGATTGTTCGGAATCATCATGTTGATGTATCGTGAAGCATTAACCGGAAGCACTTTGTCGATAAACTCATCAATCCGGTGAAGATGTCAACCAACGGCTCTTAGAAGAGAAAAACTCCATGTGAAGATGACCCGATAAGAAGAAGCTCGGTTCTTACATGAGTTTAGAGCCGTATGACCATTTATATTCTCTAATATCAATCAACAATGCAAAAATTCACATCTTTCTCCCCTCAAGAATTGCATACGGAGATGCCATTCTTGATTAAATAAGTGAATATCTTAACCAAATGTAGTCTATTCACACTTCTCCCCGCAACATTAGCACATGATGTCTCCATCTTCATTATAGTTGAGCAAGTGGAATAAGAAAACAATCAACGGTAGCCGATTCACTTGATAATCGAAAGCACATGGAAAAAGCATGAAGCATGTTGATGAGAATGGTCATAATAAGAAGATTTCTCTTCTTGGAAGATAAAGCGCATCGACACGTACACCTTTCTTTTCTTTAGAGAACGAGGCATGAGCTGAAGTGTTCATACGTCATAAGAAGATTTCTCTCTTCGGAAGATAATCTTGTATGAAGCGTACACATTTCTTTTCTTTGATCATGAGGCTGAGGATGTGAGCAGGGCGTCATAAGAAGATTTCTCTTCTTCATAAGATAAAGCGCCTTTGAGACATACACTTTTCTTTTCTTTAGAGAGCGAGGCTTGAACTGTTGTGTTCAAACGTCATAAGAAGATTTCTCTTCTTCCGAAGATAATCGCTTGAAGCGTACACATTTCTTTTCTTTGGAGTCTGAGGCTGAGGCCAGTGTGAGCAGGCGTCATAATCTCTCTCTTTTCGCTCTCTTAGCAAAACATGTAATCATCCCCATTATCATTCTCGTAGGCTCTTTGTAGTGACAAGCGATGGAGAAAACCAATATGATGAATTTGACCACAAGTAAACTAACCCGAACTCGTGACTTAAACTTGCACATATGAAACAAAGAGCGGTGTCGAGACTTCATCCTCCATTGAATCTCTAAGTACTCTATACTCTTCATCAACCAACCATCAAGTATAAGGCGTACATCACCTCTTGAAAATCCACAATTGAATGTGACATGAGCACTAGCGTAACTCCTTAAAGTGATAGTTATTTTGAGATGATAAGAGCCCAATTCCCCAGTGGTAAAGAAAAGGTAAAAGTCACCCAACAATAACTAGATTTCCAAGTCTTCGTTTTTGATAATAAGCTTGAACAAGGATCATGAAGAATCTTCATCCATCCATCCCGATACCTTCGGATACTAAGTACACTTGCCGTGATATTTCACTTCAACCTCAAACAAATGATAGTGAATTAACCTCGTTGTCACATCTTCGATTAAAAGCCCAAATCTAGCCTTCTTTGACAATAAAGCGAACTTTGATAATGGTTTCATCCCGACCATGGTTAAAAGCACGTAACCCGTAAAACCTTGTAATAACAAACCGCCATAGCGAATACCCAAACACACATCCAATTTATGAAGTACACCCTTTTATCCTTTCTTGAAGCGAAATTGTAGCACCGACATCGGATAAGATCTCAAATACACTTTCCTTTTCTCCGGGATGGTTCCATCATAACGGATTTTACAACTCTATGGTTTAAACAGAAATAGTTTCTTTCATGGATTTTACAAAACCAAGAATAAACCGTAAGAAAGATCCGGAAATGCACTTTACTATTACCAGGATGTTTCTATTGTCACGGGATTTTACAAGTCTATGATTTAAACCGAGAAATAGTTTCTTTCGCGGGATTTTACAAAATCAAGACAAAACCGTAAACAATGTCAGCTTGAAGGTGTTATGACAAATTTGGTTTCGGTGAATATCTGTTTTAGGGGAACATGCAGTGGTTCATCAGCGGTTCATAATCCAACCATCAACAATATCATCAACCATCCATTAAACACTTTGGTAAACACATCATTCACGCATTCTGTCGGCTGTTGCTGTGACCACATGGTGTAGTAAACCCGATATGTCTAACTTGATCATGAAGTGAACTTCCCGAGATATATTACTTAAACTTGTACTAATCCTTGTGAAGAAAAAGCGGTGTACCCAATGTACAAAACCTCTTGGCGTATCCTCAATCTGCGTAAGACACCAAAGTGATAGTTACGTTGTGGGTTAAACGAGAAAGAATCACAACCGTAATTAAATAGCCAAGTCTTTATCACCCTCTATAAACGCCCAAACAAGTCATCTTCGCGGAAGGGTAGAAAGAAAGAAGACAAAATAAGTAAACGCGCCCAGAAAACCATACTTCAAATCCAAATAAGAAATACCGAACAAACAACCCCAAGTCCACTTTGTTCAACAGTTAACTCAAGCCGAGACATAATATTATCCGTGAAAATGCATTCACCAAAGTATCAAACCATAACACAAGGAATCACAACATTAACTCACCTCAACATCAAGTCACATGATTAATCTCTCATAGCCTAACAAGTCTCATTTTCAAATCTCATCGACAAAAACTCCTGATTGAACGGTCAATTGAAAATCAATTGAAAATCAAAATAACACCCGTCAAGAATCTTTGAGCTTATTTAATACCACAAGGTGAGACCAAATATCCCCGTGAAAGCCAAATACCACTCATATACCTATAAAAAACATAAGGATATCAATTGATTGAATTAAAACTTTTGATCCCATAAGTCCATAAACAAGATCATAGATCTCATATGCTTGCCCATAAGAAAAACATCATATTCCACGTTTAGTTCCAAATGTCCGGGTCCAAAAAAAGAGTCCAACTTAACATATTAACAAATGACCGGGCCCAACAAAACCCATATTCATGTCCATGAAATACTAAGAAGTAAAGGTTGGCCCAATGAATCTTGATCAAAAAAAACACGCTCGCCCTAAAAATTCAGGGGTTATTAAACCTCCACATAACTCACAGTTGCCCTAATATTTGACAAAACTTATCCGCCTCTTTCTCTTACTGCTTCAAACCCTAATCCCAAATAATATTTTTGTACGCCTCCCTTTTTTCACAAACAAGTCGTCACCCAAAAATCAGCTTCACACCCTCAGAAAAATTAATCAACGAGACCTCACCACAGGGATGGTTTGAGAGTCTTTGACTCGAAGCACATAGGAAAGCCACAATCGATTTGTAACTGCCACAGGGATGGCTACAAGATACTTCATTCGAATATACCACAGGGATGGTTAGAGAACATGGACGAGGTCTCAAACACCACTCAAGGTAGGTTTAATCTTTTTCTTTTGTTGTTACTGAGTCTCAAACGAATCGGGAGAAGAGATTTAACATTATTGTTACAATCACTTTCCATAAATTCGAATATTATCACATCTTATAATTTTATTAAACCGAGTCTTGATGGGAGTTTAAAAACGAATCAAAAAGATGTGATGAGACCTCTATGGTTTTGTCCAGCTTAGTATGTCACGAACATAACGTTTGATGAGCCTTTTGTCAATGATTTTGTTGAAGATATTAATTATGAATGAACGAAGATATGATGATAATATCCTTGTTAGCCATCATGTCTTATGTGTCGAATAGTTGATGAAACATATGTTTCAAACAGATACGGATCAATGATGATGTGAATGACTCGAGATATAGACACTTGGTAGTCTTGGTGTTTCATTTGAGAGCCACGAGTCATACAAACTGAGATCCAAAAAAAATGTTTCGAGTGATAATAGATGTGAATGAGTCTTGGATATGTTTCGAGTATTGGTACAAGAAGAATGTTATGATGTTTTGAAATGGAATAATACTGAGTTTCTTTGATATGGTCTAAGTTTTGAGTGGTCGTAGTCATGGAGTATGGTTTTCATGGTATGTGAGTAGTGGTCAAGTGGTCAAGGTCTATCCTCTTCTTCATCCTTTCTGTTACAGTCAAGTCTTTATTTTACGGGTCAAGTCGCTAGCAACATTATTTAGCCAAGTCGCTAGCCAAATAGCTAAGCCAACTCGCTAGCCAAGTTGCTAGCCAAGTCGCTAGCACTGTTATTTGACTCAATAGTCAAACAACCTTAAATCGCTACATTTTATCAAAACAAGTCGCTAGAAAACTTTTCATACCAAGTCGCTAGCCAACTTCTCAAACCAAGTCGCTACTTTGGATTCAACGAATATAGACAACTTGTAAATACAAGTCGCCACTATGCTTGACACAAGTCGCTAGGAAGAATGACCCAACTCGCTAGCATGAATATATGAGTTTTCCGATGAGTTTTTCCGACAACTTTTCCGCCACTTCAAATTTACCCGAAACAACGTTTTGACCCATAAAATGTGACTTTGACCACGGTTTGGTAACATAACGAGAAAAAATGGACACAAGCGAGATCTGATTAAGACGGGACTTTTGACATTTTGAGACCAATGAAAGGATACAAAACAGACACAAAGCATACACATGAAAAATAATTATCCGACCACCAAAACCAGTTAACTACATGGACCAAAAAGAACAACAAACAATAACCATGGTACGGACCACACAAATCAAAGAAAACACAATAAACCTTGGCTCTGGTACCAATTGTAGGATCTTTAATATTATTGTGTTAGATGATTCGGGTGGTCTTGGGAGATCAAAATACATGTTTTCCATTTTAGAGAGAAAAAGAGAGAGGTGTTCTTGCTAGAGGTTTACACAAAGTATGGAATATTAGATTATGAGAGCACCACCCTTCCATGGATGGAAGGGGTATTATACTACACAATCACGACCTCCTATCGGCTGTGGATCGAGGATACGATGGGTAAAGACCGTCCTTCCTCCACGGTGTTGCACTAAGCTATACTACGCTACAAACTAATAAATAAACTACTAAATAACGTAAATAACGATATGTCTACGAGCTAACTTATGCTAGATAATATTAGGGGTGACCGACTCTTCACTATGGAATTTTCTAATTCTAACAAACCTTGTTGGGTTTGTTCGATACTAACTCTATCTCGATCGCATTCTTCCCATATCTTATTTTCTCCTTTTATCATCATACCTAAGGACTTCTACACTAACTAGTGGATTGTCCACAGGTAGATCCCTCCGGTTACGGTGGATCATGGGAACCAATAAATAACCTTATCATCCTTATATCACCGTACATAAAGTAAATTTGGTCGATCTACTTGGTATTGTTCATCGCCATTTGAACCAATTGAAAACCATTTGAAAATCAATCCGGATACTTGTGATATATTATCAAAACATTTTGTACTGAATTGTTTTGATATTTTTAGAATAAGTGCTCCCCTCAACATGTGCATCAAATGTTTGAAATCGTTTTGCACACGGAGGCAAGAGGAAGAATTAACTTCTTTGATTACCATTTTCTAAAAGATATCAACATCACTTCCTAATCAAGACAAGTAGATAAAGCATTTTGGGAAGGATGAGGTTTTCATAAGTTTGCTCCCCTCGAGTATGTGCCTCGAGATTTGAAAAGAGTTTTGCACATACTGAGGAACCCCACACCGAGATAAGTGATCACGTTTCAAATCATAGGTTTAAGATAGATGCTCCCCTCAACATGTGCATGGAAAATTTGAAATCGTTTGTCACATGTGAGCGAGGATAGCATGTACATCCTTATAAAACCATTTACCGAATTATCGGTTTAAATCCAATTTAAATCACACATTCTCCCCGATCACAATTATCAAATCATTTGAGATTTGTGATCTCTTATTGATTTAAATTGATTTTGAAAGCTTTTAAGGAGAATTGTGACTTGATTATGAAAGTGTTTTAAGCGATAAGGATCGGATTTTAAGACTTTAAACTCCATTGATAAAACATGCATGTATATCTTTTGAAAACAATTTAATGCCAAATAACTTTTTAATTTAATTGAAATCATTCTCCCCTCAATCAATGACATAGGTTGTTGATTAAAGAGATTGATATTTTGACAAATAAGTCGAGATGATTATCAAAAATAGAGTCAGAGTTATTTTTCAAAGCAGTTAGTTTTCATCGGATAAATGTTTATAGAATCGAGCATGGAATTTTGAAAACATGATAAAGTATGGCTTTGTTCTTTCTTTAAAATCGGAGTTCTTGCTGAGATGACAATAAGCCATTTTTTTCTTTCTCCCAAAATAATTTTTGATTTTTTTTTTTTTTTTTTTTTTTTTTTTTTAAAATTCGAACAACATCTAAAGTCCCATGTCATTCTTTGAATGACAAAGACAAAAACCGTAGATATTGTCGAACCGAGAAAAAGCATAACACATTGACAATATTTTTGAAGATTTTTGAATTTTTCGATTTTTATGGATTTTGAAGGTTTTATAATTTTGTATTTTGATTTTCGAATAGATATATACAAGAGATAGATGAAGATAGACCTCTACTCCTCGTCTTCCTCACGAAGGCGTTTGAGTGTTCGGGTTGAAGGCTTTTCAAGCCTAGTCGTGGAAGTATGAACTCAAACGTTCTCTTGGAAGAGCTTTGGTGAAGATGTCGCTAGCGGTATTCGAGACCTCACAAAATAGAGTTCCACCACACCTTTTTCCACTTGTTCCCCGATGAAATGATGTCGAATGTCGATATGCTTAGCTCTTGAGTGTTGAGCGTTATTGCATGAAAGAGCAATAGCACTTTTATTATCACGAGACGGAGGATTTTGTTGAATTCAAAGCCATAGTCGGATAATTGAGATCTCATCCATAAGATTTGAGCACAACAAGATGACATGGCTATGTATTCACCTACTGTAGAGGAAATAGAAGTACTCATTTGCTTCTTTGAAGACCAACTCACAAGTTTATCACCCAAAACCGAGCACCTCGAAGTACTTGACGAGTATCTTGACACCGCATGATCGGCATCTGCATAGGTCGTTAGACACATACGGTGTCCTTGGTGCAAAGACCCATATTGATGGTTCCTTGGAGATACCGAAGACCCGTTTAACCACTTCAAGGTGCTTTTAGTAGGCAGCACGGTATCTAGCACACATGCAAGCAATGAACAAGATGTCGGTTCTACTAGCGATGAGGTACATCGAGGATCCAATCATACTACGATATTTTGTTTGGTCAATCAAGATCCCAGTGGTCCTCATCTAGTTTGGTTCGATCAATCATGGGAGTGTCAACAGGTCACTTGAATCAAATCCAAATTTCTTTAAGATCTCGGTTGCATATTTAGATTGATTTATGAAAATGCCTCGGGACTTTGTGAAATTTGTAATCCCAAGAAAATGACATTTGTCCCATCATTGACATTTGAAATTTTGAACTCATTTCATTTGAAAACGGTCACACTCATTGGGGTCGGTCGAGGCAAAGATGATATCATCAACATAAATTTGAACATGAATTAAATGTTTGCCTAACTTGGTGAACAATGTTGGATCAAGCGCTCCTTTGCTAAATCCGGTAGATAGAAGAAACTTTGATAGCGTATCATACCATGCCCTTGGAGCTTGCTTTAAACCGTAAAGAGCCTTTTCAAGCGATAAAGGGCGCTCTTGATTCACAAATCCTTGAGGTTGGGCGGCGTGAGCGACTTCTTTAAGATCTCCGTTCGAAAATGCCGTCTTTACATCCATCGATAGACTACCATGTTCTTACTAGCGGCATTAGCCAAAAGATTACGATTGCCTCGATTCGAACAGCAGAGCAAAAGATTCTTCAAAGTCTATACCCTCCTCTTGACGGTATCCTTTAGCAACTAATCGAGCCTTGTTCTTCAACACATCACCATGCTCATCAAGTTTCACTTTGAAGATCCATTTTAGAGCAATAATCATAGCACAATGGAGGCGGTACTAACTCCCATACGTCAAGTCGATCAAACTCATGAATTTCTTCTTGCATGGCATTGAACCGCTATCTTCATTCATGGTGGTTTTGACATCTTTTGGTTCGATCTTAGAGTACGGAGTTGAAGAAGCACCACAAAGCATCGGTTGCAAGTTGTTTCCATGTTGATCTTGGCGAGAAGGATTTCCAATGATGTTGTCTAATGGATGATCGTGAGTCCATTTTCCGAGGTGTTCATGTGGAAGTTGTTAAGGGATGAAGTAGCGAGTCGATGTCTCCTGAAGAAGATGGTTCGATGAAGATTCGAGGAGCAAATATGTTTTCAAATGGAGCATCTTCGGGAGTAGCAAAGGATTAACTTCATCATTGATGCGAAACAGTTCCATGATGTACGTTTGAAGAATGATGATCCGTTGATGAGGCGAAGAATCGTGACAGCAGCGCTTGACTTAATGATATTGAGGCGAGGATTGACATCATTCACGGAATATAAGCGACCTCTGGCGAGGAGTCGTCGTTCATTAGCACTTGGCTCATAATGTTCATCAAACATAGGATCAAACAATTTCTTTAAATCATCTTCGATGGAGGTACATATGGAGTTTCTTGAGAAGAGTTTGGAACAAGGAATGAACCAATGGGACTGTTTTGAAGTGCGGGTCTGGCTGGATTGTCCGAGAGCCATTTGACCGGTCGACTCATCAAGCGTAACGTGAATTGTTTCCATGATATTTCGGGTTCTTTTGTTGTAGATTCGGTATCCCTTTTTGTTTGGTGCATACCTACAAAAACTCAATGTATGCTTTAGCTCTTAGTTTGCCTAAGTCTTGACCCTCATTAGTTGGATAACACAATGCACCAAACACACGAACGAAGAGATTAGTTTTTCGTTGTGGACCGGTTCATATGGAGTTTTTCCATGAGCAGTGTGAATCGAGGAACGATTTTGTGTGTAGCATGCGGTGGCAATAGCTTCACTTGAGAGAAACATTGGAACCTTTGAGTAAATCATCATTGTTCTAGCGGCTTCCACAAGAGTTCGATTTCGTCTTTCAACTACACCGTTACATTGAGGAGTTCGTGGAACACTTCTTTGATGGTGATTCAATGCTTTCATAAAATTCACTAAGTTGTTTGTTGACAAACTCGGTTCCATTGTCTGCTCGGATAATTACATTGTTTTGTTAAGTCGAACTGCAATTGTTTGATGAGTTTGATGATGATATCGAGTTTCATCCTTTGTCCTTAAGAACTTGACCGGTGAATCTAGAGTAATCATCAATGACAACTAACACATATTTCTTCCCAAAGATATTCTCGCACTCTCATTGGTCCACATAAATCCATATGAAGGGTATGGAGAACTTCGTAATTGAGTTTGTAGGTTTGGGTTTATGGGCATACTTTTGCTTTTTCCCAATTGGCATCTTGAGCAAAGATGATCCTTTTCATACTTTAGTCTAGGTAAACCTACAACTAAGTCCTTTACGGAGAGATCATTGATGGTGCGAAGTTCAAGTGATTGAGGCGACGATGCCATAACCATGACTTTGTTTTCGAGGCCTTTGACAACAAGCAAATTGGAGAAGAATTCATCATATCATCGATAGAGATGGTGTAAAGATTTGAACCACGAGTTCCTCTTAACAGTTCCTTACCATTAAGTTCTCTAACAAAACAAGTATGTTTTCTGAAGGCTACTTCTAGATCAGAATCACAGAATTGACCAACAGAGAACAGATTATGACCAAGACCTTCCACATAATATACTCTAGAGATGACACTATCACCAACAACATAATCTCCATAACCCATAATTGCACCGAAATGATCATTTCCGAATCTAACTGTCGATGAATTTGCTCACGGTTCATGAGCATGACCGGTCATGATCATATGCTTGGAACGACTGAGTCCGGTACCACGAGCGATTTGAGCGATCTGCGGTTGAAAGCAGACAGAATGGATAATCGGATAATTGGGATCCCCATGCAAGAATGGGTTCCATTTGGTTAGTAACAATGGTTGGAACACCCACATCGAAATAGAAGCATTTATATCGAAATTAAGGCAATGGAATCATTGTGAATAGATGCGATACTAGTGTATCAGTATAGCCCTATTCAAAGTGTGCTCACTTCTTAAGGAATAGTTCTACCAAGAGGCATCCATTTTCTAGTGGGCATTGTCGATTAGTCTTATGACCAACGGTATCAATGATAGCCTATCTACTAAATGTTCTTCCCGGGGTTTCCACTATTTTCTAACTTTCTTTCGTTTTTGCCTTTTAGCCTTCTTAGCATGATTTTAGCATTAACAATATTAACTGGAC
Organism: Chrysanthemum lavandulifolium; assembly: GCA_022545495.1. Lineage (NCBI taxonomy): Eukaryota > Viridiplantae > Streptophyta > Magnoliopsida > Asterales > Asteraceae > Chrysanthemum > Chrysanthemum lavandulifolium. The sequence goes on from CM040246.1 coordinate 23,905,842, forward strand.
AATTAACATCATTAGGAAAAACATTAACACCACATTCATGATTAGAAACGAATTCAAGCGTACATCAATACAAGGTTTGCAAATAGTATCGAATTTGAATTAATTACAATGCGCCTATGGCTAATACTAGAATCAACACGATTCGTTTATTCGAGTTCAAACTTAAAGTTCCTAGATTGTTCTTCTACTCTTTTCCAAAGGCACATTCTTAGCTTGCGAGGTCCTATCATTCCTTGTATTGTCTTGAGACTTTGACTGCTCCTTTAATGTCACCGATTACTCTCTGTAGAGGAATGGGAACATTAGTTGGTTTTACTACTCTTTGCTTCACTGTTTAGATGTCTTTGGGATCCGAACTACATGCAGCACACTAAGGTTCACTTTCTTATCACTAGAGTTACTGGGATTTGAACTTCTAGAGTCCACACTAGTGTTTGCTTTCTTAGCATTCAAAGATTTGGAATCTGAACTACTTGAAGGCACACTAAGGTTCACATTACTTGAAGGCACACTAAGGTTCACATTACTTGAAGGCACACTAAGGTTCACATTCAATACATTGGGCATCGAATGAATAGCATACTTGGCACTAGGCATAGCACATGGAATCAAAGGATTAACTCTCTCACCTAATGACTTAGGACATATTGTGATCAAGCATTCTAGGATTTCTTGAGATCGTTTGGCATATAATCATGCATGTCCAATTGCATTATCATGAAGTTTCTCTAACTTATCCTCTTCAACAATCTCACGCAGACATTCTAGGCAATCCTTAAGGGATGAGAAGTATGTTTGAATAGCAAGTTTGTTGTTCACGAGATGAGGAGGACATATTTCACGAGACAAAGCATATATATTACAAGAGTGAACCTTTGATACACCATTCTCCCCATTGGTCATTGGCATTTTCCTTTTACGACTCTTGATTCTCAATTTCCTTTTGCAATGAAGCTATTTGTTCGTTATTTTTGTTACTGAGTGACCTTTATTGATTCAAATAACTCATTTAAATGACGTTTAACCTTTTCATTTTCTTCTAGAAACTTTCGTTTTCCTTTTGTAATGCATTTACTAGGTTTTGAAGATGAAACGTTTGAGAATTCCGAGAATCTAAAGGAGGAGGCATTTGGGAGCTGTTATATTGTTCGTTTGACCCTTTAATTGAGAGATTTGGGCTTTCAACTTTCGATCGTGTTGCAATGAGCTTGAATCATTCATCACGTTTGTTAATTTGAAAACCGCATCAAACTCGGAGCATCGAGGATGTCTTGATATTTGAAGTTTTGACATTTTCTTTAAGATGTTGATATTTTAGTTGTAAATTAAAATGCTCAACTTCTAGTTTAGAAAAATGTTTAACCAAATTGTCGTGATCATCCGGTTCAATTTTCTCATTTAGTTCGAAATTAGTTTTTCAAGCTCAATGACACGATCATGGGAGACTTTCGAGAACATGATAGTTCATGAAATTGGGAAGCATTAATAGAACAATTTGTAGCGATGAAAAACATATCTTGAGCAACACATTCGATAATAAGAGTCTCATTCAATGTATGCAAGTTCTTCCTCTCAATCTCATTATATTTTAGTGCACGCTCATAATCACTAACCTCAACTATCATTGCATCAAATTCCTTTTCCATTTCTTTAATGTCTAAATTCATTCCCTTTTAAGACTTTCAAAATGGTCTTTTAGTTGTTTAAAGAAAGGCTCGACTTGAGCTTAGATAACATTCTTTCGTTTGTTCAAAACCCTTTCCCTTGATAATTCCGATTGGGTGTGATTCTTTTCTTGCAAGTTTTCTCAAAATCAACAAATAGTTGAAAGATAACATATTGACCGATTAAGGTCTTGCTTTTAGTGGCAATAGTTCTAGGAACTAGATGCATTGGTGTATTGGGAGGATACACAGTTGCTTTAGGCATTTTCCTAAGGGAGGGTTTGTTTCAACAATATTTTCCGCTTTCCCTTAGCTAAGTCCATTTTCCAGAACACTTGTTCGGGAGTCAACAATGTTTGAGGCTTAAACATGTTCAAGGAGATCCAATTCTCCTTTTTGTAGTCATGGGGAGTGATAATTACTTTCTTCTCTTTGCATTTAGGATCCTTTAGTTTCTTATTCATCTTCTCCCTAGTGATTTCATCTAATTTCTTATCTTCCTCTGTGCACTCAAAGCAACTAGGTTTTTGTCTAGGTTTAAGAATCTCATTGCCATCATAGATCACACTTTGAGTCGCTTTTGCTATCTTCCGTGCTCGGGGTTGGGTTTATCTATAATGGGAACACTATGCTTATCGCTTAGAACTACGTGCTTAGTGATCATGTGAGCGATCGAATGGTGTTCCTTGTATGTACAACTTGTTTTCAAGTTTGTTTTCAAAGTTTTCGATTAGAAAAATCTTTCAAGAGTTTTGATTCCTTTGCATTAAATTCTTGCTTAAGCATTTTCACATTTTCTTGAAGTTCTTGTTTTGTTTAGCGCTTTTAAAAGCTTTTCTTGCAAGGAATTTAACTCTTGTTTTAATACTTCTTCTCTAAAATTACTTTTCTAATGATTGTACGCACTTGGTCATCCATTTCACCTTTCACGAGTGGTCAACTCAAATTTTGCACGTTGTTCATAAATAGCAACACGTTCTTTATAGGCATTTAGTTCGAAACTACGAATCATCGAGGCACATGCGGTGAATTCATCAAAACATAATCATTATTGATCGCGAAGATGCATCACTTGGTACAACTTCACTTTCACTTTGTTTCACATATTGATCATATGGGACAACATTGATACTATCCATATTTTCAATATTTGATTCAAAAGTTTCGATTGATTGTACTTTGTCATGCATCTTTGCACATCAAGATCATCATTATAATTTTAATACCTCGAGATGAGTTTGTCTTTGGATGGGCCACTTGTGGTGAAGATGAGACCTTGGGAGAAACCATTGGAGAAATGCTAGCCATAAAAATGTGAGTGCGATGGGTCCATCATCCACATCAGTCGTATGCATCACAATCGTGACTTGAAAGGCATTCGATGATTGTGACCTATCTCTGAATAGGTCGCTCATCCACATCTCGCATCATAGGTCTTGGCATTGCCCTCGAGAAGAAACAACAACTCCTCTTCATCCAAAGCAGCTCCATTATCCACGAGCTTGTACAAGCGACATCTTATCTCTCAAGTAATCAAAGATTCGAGGCGTTTTGGTGATGTGCGCTTCCTTGCAATGTGTCCTCACCTCCACAATTGTAACATTTGATTGGTTTTGCTTGACCACGATTTCCATTCCTTCCTCTACTCGATTTGCGGCATAACCTCTACCAGCTCCACCTCTTGCTTGTTCGTCTTGTCATTCTTGAACTGGTACACCATAACCTTCCATCTCGGCGACAAAGGCTTGATTATGTGGGTTGGAAGCAGCTCGAGATTGTTGTTGGTGTGTGGAAGAGAGTTCATGTTTTGACTAATCGGAAGAGCTAGTTGATTAATGATGTTTCCACGTGTGCATCAAGATCGACTTGTTTGAACATAGGATCGTGAATGAGTTTGTGATTACCATTACCCATGGGTATGACTTGTGATGCTTTGGTTGTGATTCCGATGTTTGAGTAAAATGCGGTTGAATCATTTGATGAGCTTGTTTCACTGGTTGGTTTTGAACCGATTAAGAATCATTTTTTCAAACATAGCATGTCTCTCATTTTGGAGAAGAAAGGCATCTGATTGCTCATAGTTTGTATTCTTCAATCCTTTAGTGAGCTTCCGAAGTGACAAACTTGTGCCATTCTAGATTCATATTGTTCACAAACTTTGAGTTCACCAATGTTCGGCATTGTCATCTTAATATTTCTCATGTCATTCACAAGTTTGTGGAACCTCACATAGTACTCATAGACACTCTCATCCGGTTTCATCTTGAAGTGCTCAAATTCATCATACAACCGTGATTCTCGATCTTCAACAGCTTAGCTCGAACCGAGAAAGAAGCATCTTGACATTATCCCATACTGACTTTTGCCTCGGTGTTGTGATTGATAAGCTTGTAGATGTCCTTTGGTAGACCTTGCAAGTATAATGTTAGAAGCTGATATATCGCATCGAATCTCTTTTCTCCTTATCATCAAGCTCATCATACATCTTTGGTCTCGTCCATTCAGTAAATCGAGTTCCATCTTCAAGATATCTAGTACATCTCTAGTAGTCTCAACTCGGTGGGTCCTTCATCAATGGATTTCTTTTCCAAGACAATTACAATCGATTCGTTGAGCCCAAGAGTCGTAGTCGATTACATCAAGCATGGGTGGGCAGTATCTGAACCATTGCTTGAACATCCTCGACAACAGTGGAGATGATTGTAGAAGCGTTGGTGACATGATGACAAATTAAACGGGATTTTATAACTCTATGATTAAACCGGAAATAGATTCTTTCACGAGTTTTACTAAATCAAGAGAAAACCGTAAAAATCACCCAAGTCGCTAGAAAATTATGCACCAAGTCGCTAACTACTAATTAGCTATTCCACCAAGTCGCTAAAGTCCCAAGTCACTAAACAAAGACAAGTCGCTAAATAAAAGACAAGTCGCTAAATAGCAACTCGCTAAGCCTCTAGTCGCTAGCAAAATTTTGGCGACAATTAGCTAAGATACAAGTCGCTAAAGAATCAAGTCGCTAAATAGCAACTCGCTACTTACCAAGTCGCTAACACCAAGTCGCTACCGTAGTGGAGAATCCAACGCTTGTACCGTTAGTCGCTAAGTTTAAGTCGCTAACTCCACAAACCGCAACTCGCTACAAAATGTAAAGCAAGTCGCTAGCAAGAAAAGTAATACGTGGGTCAAGTCGCTAGCAAGAAAACTTCACAAACATCACTTTTCAATCCAAAACAACCCAACCAAGATGATTCAAGCTTACCAAATGAAAACCTAAACACTTGTGATGATTCTAAACAAAAAGTACTAACAAAATCCAAGCTTTAACACAAGAAATCAACCAAATGATGCATAAACCACTAAACTTTTTAAACTCAAAAACCACCTAAAAACCACTAGAAATCCAAAGATGTGCAAGATATGATCTAACCATGGCTCTTGATACCAATTGTAAGATATTGGATTTCACATACACATCAAACCATAACATAAAGTGTACAATGTATTTTAGACGTAAGCATTTTGGTTTCATTTATCTTGCATATTATGTTTGGTAATTATTTACAAGTTAGGTTAGAATTTCATTTAATAAGCTTGGCGTATTTTATAGACGTTAAATTAGAGGGCAAATAGTCTTTTCACATGTTTTAGATTTTCGGTATTACAACTCTTCCTCTAAAAGAAAAATTTTCGTCCCTCGAAAATTGAAGTCGCAGAGGTACACATAGACGAACGAGTTTAAAGCGCACGTAGCAATCCATAGTCTCACATGATCATAACAATATCGGTTCAAAGCGCATAAAACTTATATATAACAGATGTCGGTGCGAATCTCCCAAGGAGGTACAATTCCAAACGAACATGAGGAGTGCCAAATAACGGATATAAGTCATATTCCATTCACGCATTAAACCTGTGCATTTCCCAAGATGTCGTATGATTTCAATAAGTTCAAATCATATGATCTCGGTATTATCACGCTTGATCAAAGGTCATAATACTTGCATCACATGACAAGTCCTTATTGTCATCATATTCAACCTCGGGTCATGACAAACCACATAATCAAAATCACAACAAAACATATCACATACAGATATCAAGTAACATACCAAAGCAAACCAGATTCATATACACACAGCATAAACTGCATCAAGCAACTTACCATATCATAATGAAAGAAGGCCACCAAAATGCTCAAAACGGTCCCTCATGACTCATTACTGACGATCCAAATACAAAGCTGAGATAATACCAAAAGGCCAAATGATAAAACTTCACGATTCAAACCGAATTCTGAACGAATCAAGAAAAGTAATGCCGATCAAAATCACATAGCAAGATATTAAACCGCCTCAAAACGCATGACAAACGAATCGGAGTAACACAAGTTGCGCCCAATCATATGAAGTAGATGAATCTTCCCAGCATCTCAACGGTTGGACTGTTGACCACGATACGCCTGAATCTTTGTAGTAGCTTCTCCGCCCGTCTAAAGTACGCCGGTCATAGTTCCTATGCTCATACGTCTCCCAAGCGTCCACCAGTTGAATCTTGTCTCCGTCTTTGCGCCTCTGGTTGATCCGTACAGCGCCCTTCAGTAGCATCCTGACTTCTCTGGCAAAGATCACGATCGGTTATGCGCTTCCGCTCACGAACCTCTCCAAAATTGTTGCAGCAATGCAGGGTCGGCACCATCATCTTCGGCTCCACGGGTAGTATCCATCTAGCGATCGACAAACGGTTGTGCGAAGGCAGAATAACAAAATTCGATGCAAAAAGAGGAAAGCCAAATCAGGGAAGACAAACGAATATCAAAGTCAAATCTGAATGACAACCAAACGAATCGGAGAAGATCAGAACAAACGGAAGCCTAGTGTCTACCCAGTCCTCATGTGTCAATCCTAAGGTCAACAAGACGAAACTGCTCGATACCATAATTGTAACACCCCAACCCGACAAGGGTAGAAGTGCCACATTCGGTGTCATATCGAACATACAATTAAAAGCGGAAGTCTTAAGAATAGCGTATCAAGTCATTTAAACAATGACTTACAAGGAAAATTACATAATCCAAAATGTCTAAAATAAAATGAAATCTCCAAACAATAGCCCGACAAAATAAATCCAAATAATAAGGTAACTAGGGTTGGTCCACTCAGATAATCCAAATCTCAGCCCATCAAAGCCCATCTTCAAACCTAACACCTGCCGCAGGAAAAGAAATGCGGCTGAGCTTAAAAAGCTGTTAGGTCACTAGTTTTACAAACACAAGTTATATAGAAAGAGATAAGGCGATTGAACAAGATCTAACACACACACATAATAGTAATAATACAGTTTAGGCGTGAGGCATGAGTGAAAGGAAAAACTTGAACAACCAACCCTCAAATGAGGGTTTACAAGAGTATTTATAGGAGGGAAGCTAGGGCAACACTCCTAGTTCTTATCCTTTCTTATGTGGGCTTGGGCCTAAGCTTATGGGCCTTCTACATAAGCTAGACCTTAAACAAACATAAAGGCCATAATAAAGCTACCTATTACATATGAAATATAAATACTTGAACTACTGTTTAGGAGTGATTCCAACAATCTCCCCCTCAAGTATATATGAATGTGAACGGTGAAGGCGTTGATGTAATAGTAGCTCTGACGTCTTCTAACATTCTTCTTTCTTGTGAGATGAATTGCCTTGATTCGAACAATCTCCCGGTAGAGAGATAGTTATCTTTGAACAGCTTATGCTCGACGTCATCTTTAACTTTGTTCTTTGATCATTGTTCTTTGTGGTGAAAGTGATAGTATGTTGTTGTGCGCATCGATCGCTTTCAGTGCCTTCACGCTCCGAGATCTCCATGTCATTCTTCAACATGCTCACACGCCTATGACGTTGGAATTCAATCTTGATGAAGTTCTCTAAGTCTTTAACTTTGTAGATTCTTTGGTTTGACGAAGAATCATTCTGATTGTGTTGTTGTTGAATAGAACTTCCATTAATGATGATGTTGGCGTGAGTATGAGAAGAATCAAGACGATCATTCCGCTCTGGAGCTTCCATAAGAAGAAAACATTTCAAACGGTTAGTAATAAGCGGTTTCCGCACTTACACGTTTGAACTTGAGAGTGTTAACGACATAGTGTAAAACACAACTCGATTCTTACAAGGGCCGTTCTCGAACTGAGTCCCACAGTGAGATAACGCGATGTACAAGTACATCTACAGCTCGATGAGTCGCCGAGGTACACCAAGCATCACCTCACGATCAGACCGTTTGAGACACACTCGCGTAATCCACGGGAGTTACTGGCGACCACCGCTGTTTGCTGATGTTGGCCCCGGCGAGTTTCCATTCAATCACTAAGGATCACATATGTGAACCTCTCATAAATGTTCTCGACAGTTGCTAAGATCCGTGAAGGACTCGATATGAACCACCGATAATCGTATTTGTTGATCATCAAGTGATTAAGTGTCAAGTGTTCCTAAGAGATCTTTGATGAATCTCGTGGCTCTAGACTCAATAGTGCGTTTGGTTTTCCCGAGCGGAGACTAGGAGAGGTCTCCTTCTTCAATACCAATGATCTCTAAAAGAAAGCCAATAGTTTACGTAGGGTTCCTGTGAGAATGAAACAAGTTTCATTGAGAGAAACTTGAGTGGCTAGAAGGTTTAGTGCATGCGTCATCGGGTCCATGACGACTTTTAATCTTCAATTCCGGTGTCACTAAGTGACAATCAAGAGTATATGAATTGAACCCGTGTCCGCCCTAAGTTGAATAACTGAGGGTCGCTTTTCACCCTTTACTTTACATTTCTTTTGATTCTTCAACTCCTTCTTTCTCCGATTCTCATTTTCTCCTTTTTACAATCATTCCTAAGGACTTCTAACACTAACTAATGGTAGTGTCCTTGGTAGATTCCTCCTGGCTCAAGCGGATCATAGACTGATTACTCCTAACCTTAGTCACCTTATAACTCCATGACTAACCTATGTTTTCCATTAAAACCACCGTATGTGAAAATATCTCTCAAAGGGTTTGTAAATGAAAACATATTTGAACCATCATGAGAGATAAGTTTTGCATAAATACTCCCCTCCACATGTGCTAAAGAGTATTAATGGTTTAAATTCACGATGAAGGAAAGAGCGCGCACTTTTGAATTGATTCATCAAGATAGACAATCCCCATGAGACACGGTTACGTTGCATAGTTAAAGAGTTACATTGTCGCCTTTTAGGTGACCACTAGCTCTAATAACTACCTTGAAGGTGTAGACAAACCTTGAAAGGTTGTCATACCCGTCGAGTTCATGTCTACCAAGAGTATCTCGAATGGTACTTTCTACTTGGACAAGTCCTTTATAGACACGCTTTACATTACTAGCGAACTAGCTTGAAATTATTACCCGTCGAGACAAGTCTTTTCGAGTTACAAAGCAGGTTTAGTACCGTCAATTCGTTGGTTAAGTCCGAGGTACATGATTCATTTGCATTTTGCACACAGATATTTCTTATCACACAATTTTCTCCCCTCAAAAATGGCATATGAAATGTTATTTTTGAAACGTTTGAGAATAAATATGACCATTTCGAGTGTTGCGGAAGAGTGACCACTATGAACAATTTGTGAACAAAGTTTTAATTCAAATACTCCCTCAACTAGTGATATAAACGGTTGAGGTTTTGAAAATCATATGGGAAGTACTTGTGTTTTGAGCAAAACCTTGAAAAATGAAAGGTTTGATAGGTTTTACTCAAAATAAGAAGCTTTCGCTCCTTTTATAAGGATTGTGGCAATCGAGGCGCACTACGTGGTCCTTTCTTGACACTTACGGGTTGTACACTATTATGTGTGCACAAGCCATTGACATATATAATCACACATCCAAATATGTAATGAACGAACCAATTCAAGGGTACCGTGAAGTGCGATGATGTTCCAGAGTGTGCATGTATGCGTTGAAAGCCGGTTATGTTAATCTGGTCGACCACCAACATAGCTCTCCAATCGTGCGAAATGATCCCTCGAACAACTTTTCATCAATCATTGTGATGATACATCTCACATCCTCCCGTCACGAGAATTCCGGTAGCTTAGGAGACCCAATTTTCGGGCGATATTCTTCAACACAGACGCTAATCCGTCCCTAACCGACTTCAAAGTATGATCCCAATTTAGAAGATCATTACACGCCATTAAGCGCTTTGAAGTTCATCGGTAAACAACTCCGAAAGGTTTCTTGATGAGCGTATATTGAGATAGGCGATTGATGTTGGGAAGATCAAGCGTTGGAGGAGTGAGGTTGACAGCGTCGATAAGATTCAACGGCAAGTCAAGATCTTCAACATGTTCTTTGATGACAATGCGTCGATGAGGATGAGCAGATGACTTGATGAATTCACGTTGTACTTGGTTGAAATTGTCTCATGCGACCTTGAACTTTGGCAAGGTACATGTCTTCAATATCGTTGATGTTCAAATTCTCAAAGTCGACTTCGAGTATGCATAGTCCCTTTCGTCTTGTCTTTTGACCACAATCTTCTTGAGAAAAGTGTAGTCCCATTTAGACGATAGACCAACATGTTGGATGGCCACGATACTTTTAGTCTTCGAACATTTGCATGTTGAGACTTACGAACCAAGCGACACGTAGTAGATTCTTGGCGCTTCCGCCAATGGTGAATCCCATACATTGCATCTTGGTCATACGCTACCACTTTGTCGGAGAACATGTGGGTAGCACGCCTCGATGGCTATACAATCGAGTATATGGCGTTGGAATGGAAGTGTCGAGATGTAGCGTATTTCCTTGAACCATCGCCACCGTGTTGAAGAAAATCTAAGTCTTTGTTGAAGAAATGTCCGAAAGGAACTTAGGTCGATCAGTTGGCCAATGGTAGGTAGAGGTCGAGACGATCGGTGTAATATGGAGGATTGTCCCGTTTGGTGAAGTCGATGTTTGCTTCGGGTTGAGCCAATCCATGTTATTAGACATGGCTCGAGCAATGTTTTCAAGGTGATATTCAACCTCGATTGCACTTTCCGAATGTCTTTCAAAAGTAGGAATGCATCATTCTTGATGTGCTTCAATTCGATTCGTCATCTTCTTCACACGGAACCTTTCTTGCAAAATCTTTGCATGCTCCAAGGTACAACCGTCACCAATTCTTGACCTTCTTGGTAGTAGGAGTGTTGTTAACAAGTGTAGCAAACCATTCAAATTCTGCAGCTTTATCGTCAACTAGCCATGATATGACGTCGGTGATGAAGCGCCTTCTTCTTCTTTTTCAAGGCTTAGATGATGATGCTGGTTTACATCCTTGTTTGGGAGAGGTGGGTTGTTGTTGGGGCTCGAGGACCTCTTCATCGTCACCACCCGTATACTCAAAGTAATCACTGTTTTTGAGTGCAGGGTGGTAACTCGAAATCGCCCCGAGGTTTATCGGTTGAAGACCGAGGTGGAGGAGACTTTTGTTGAGAAGAAGTCCGTTGTGGAGGAGGTGGCATCGAAGAAGATTCACCGCATCGCTTCGACGTTTTGGTGCGTAGTCTTTATCCTTATCATCGTCATCTCTTGCCGTTTGGGTTGATCGGTGACTCCTTGCATGATGATCCGAGTTGAAAAGCAAGTAGACCTTCAAAAATTTAGCTTCATCCGAAGTAAGCGTTCGGATCGCTTTGACATTTGCATCACTAGTTTAGCGATTAACTTTCGTTTCGTAGAGATCGACTTCTTTGGCCATTGTATGTTTAACCAATGCGACGACGTTAGGGGTGAGTTGTCGGAAAATACTTCTCTAGTCACACCGGGACAAAGGTCGAGAAGAAACTTGTGGGTATGATCTCTTCTTTGCCTTCTCCGGTTCCTTTTGGGCTTTAGGAACGATATCCTAAAGGTACTTGTTGGTGTAACCTTCGATCATTTCGTTCGGTTCCTCTTTACGATGACTCTTCATGAACTTGAACAAATTCCCTTTCTTTCGCATCTTGTCTTTCTCATCATTTAAGTATCAGTATTTGGTCAACAAACCAATTCAATTTTCGTAAAGCATGTCCTTCTTTCCGACTTGTTGGACAACTTTCAAAATTCTTTCATGAGTCCGAGAAATCCAAGATTTAGGTGGTTTCTTCACGGTTTGGATGATGATCCGTTGACTTCTTAGATGGTGGTTGTGATGAATGAGACGAAGAATCCGATGATGATGAGATGTGAGGAGATTCCGGTCCTTTGGTGGTTCAAGTTTCCTTACGTGTGCGTGTAGGACTATCCGAAGCAACTTGTCATAATCATCATCTTTATCTTTCTCGACTTCTCGAGATCGGGGTTCTCAAACTCATATTCGATAGTATCCTCCACAAGCTTTTGTTGTTGCGGAAGAGTGGTGGCACCGATCCCTTATCGGGTCGATTAACCGCATCGGGATCCGGAGAGGTGGGCAAGACCACTTGATCCTCCGGGCCACCCATTTGATCTTTAGCAAATTCTTGACTTTTGAAGGTGTCTCGACGATTTTAAACTTCTTCCCAGTATGAGTTATCCAGTTGCTCTTCTTCTTCTTGTAGCTCTCATCATAGGGTACAATTGTTGGAGTCTTCCTTTTCTTGGACAAATGGAGGACTTGGTGGTTTTGCTCTTGAGGCGTGCTTGATTGCGCTTGTAGAGTAATGAACCTCTTCATCTCAGACAAGATCTTGAGCTCTCGTCCTCAAGCTTTCTTTGCGGTTCAAATGTGGGAATAGGTTCCGCTTCCTACGGAACAATCCTTTTAGAAGGAGGATTCCTTTTAGGAAGCTTCCTTTGACTCACGATACTTGTTGCGCTTCTCGCACTTCCTCTTCTCGGTTCTCCTTACAGGTGTTCCGAAGATTTTTCGTCGAGATGACCAACTTTGCCTTGTCTAACGCTTCCGAGATACCTTTTGTACGTTTCGAGCTTTCGACATCTTCGATTAGAAGGAAATCGGCAACACAACACCTTGTTTCTTTGTAGACGATTCCTTGATTCGACAGATAGAATAGGTTCCGTCAACATATCGTGATTGTCGGGGTCATTGAGCCTCTTGGGAATATCGGGATGAAGTCCAAGTGCTCTGGATCAACAGCTTAGTATATCCGATGTAGGAATCTTTGAGCCAAGCTTGTTGAGAAATGACATCATGTCATCCCGGATCGAGCTTCGACAATGATGTGTTTCATGTTGACCAATGCCCAAAATATTTGGAGTTCCATGAGCTTAGGATGCTCATAGCCACCGTCACGACCGTAAATGAGACTTGGTGATGATCATGTAGAGAGTTCTCCATGGTTGAGGAATACTCTTAAGCTCTACATGAGAATGCTTGGTGATTACTCCAGAGCCTCGTCATAACCGATATCGATTAAGAATTGGAGAGTTAGCTCTTGACGGTGTGGCATATAGTTTGGTTGGATCGACTTGAGAATTAGGAGTCTGACCCTTAAGTCTGCGGTGTAATGGTGACTTGTTTGTGATTCGAGTCATCATTACGGATCAGTCCTTTGACCCTTTCCATAGTGTTCCAAAACTATTGGATGTAGATCTCAAGAACGATTGCGAGTGAGTGAGCATATTCTCGACGTCGGATGAGTCCTCGAATATCAATAGCAATTAAACACGAAGATTACGAGCAAGTGAGGGTGTCAAAGTCAACACGGAGATTATTCTTTCCTATCTTCATTGGATAGCCATAAGGATATATATCGCAATGGAGAGAACTTGGATGCATCCACATTCATTTGTTCACCATGTCGTGATCTCGAAATAACATTAGCCAAAAGAACCAACATATCGAAGACATAATGTTAGTCAACGTAAGGTCTTATTGTCTAGTTATTGAATGTACGAGTGTCAATGATTGTTACGAGTCCTAAGTCACTTGTATGTTCAATAGTCCAATGACGCCGTGAAATGTTTCGTGAGTTAGTTAACTTTAAGTTTTAAAGTTTATTTTATCACTTATTGTTCACAACATATCAAACGATTTAAGTTTATTAGTGACATTATTGGATTCGTGACGATATGATTAGTTTATTAACAAGTTTGTACACGTAACAATTCATCATGGAGGTCAATCCGTGGTTGCGTAGTTTGGCAAAGTTAAGCGTAAACGGTAATGAGATATGCGTGAGCGAAAGCTTACGCAGGATCCTAACTCACGCTGTAAGAAATGTTACAGCGTGGGAATAGGGACCTTATGCGTGAGCTTACGCCGTGGCGTATATATACCTTACGCGTAAGGCGTGCTCGTGAAGAGTAGACCTTATGCGTGAGGTCATTGTTCACGCATATCCTTCACGGGATACTGCGTAGTCCATTGTAGAACCTTACGCGAATCGTTATGCGTGGGAATACTCTTACGCGTAACATGACTACGCCGTGGGGTAATCCTTATGCGTAGAGTTTTCAAATGACCTTTGTTCTCAATTTTAAGCGTAACAAATCTCGAAATAAGTTCATCAAATCATTAACATTATCACAGAAAACAATTTATGGCAAGAACACATGTCAAACAGTTATGCGTAGAAATCCTTACGCGTAGTCTAAAAACCCTAAATCTACGCGTATGAATTTTAGCCATAGAATTTGCACCAAAGTTTTTCTGGTATATCTTAGATGTTGTGAGAGCATATTGACCAAGTCATAACACTTAGTTTGCAGTGAATCAAAAATACCCAAACTCAAGAACCTTAAACCCTAATTTCTAATTCTGACACAATTAGTGTTTCTGGGTGGTTATAGAGCATGGAAATCATCAATTTATCATCATATAAGCATTACACAACAACCTTTTTGGCTCGGGTATCAAGCCGACGGGTCAAAGCATAATCATATCATATCATAAGGGTTCATATCAAAGTTCATATCAAAGTTCCTATCAAAGGTTCATATCGAGTTTCATATCAAAATTCATAATCATACAAACGAATATCATAGCGAACAGAATCATATCAAGGGATTATGTCGGAACCATATCAAAAGGATCATAGCATAAGGAAATCATAGCAAAAGAATATCATAAGTGAAGTAAAGTCAAGGATCGAAAAGTTATGAGAAATCCCTACTGAAAAGGGATAGAATATCTGTACCTCGATCGAAGCAAACCAAATAGGAAAGTCAGGGCACACGATGAATCAATCCCGCCGTCCAGAACCTATATGAATTTGATAACGCTTATTAAAGTCGGATTACTTATTTTAGACGGCTTTCCATTTTTAGCAGGTTTTCACTTTTAGTAACTTTCTATTTTAGGTAACTTTCTATTTTAGTAACTTTACGTATTTAATAAGTTTTCATAATTAATAACTTTAAGGTAAAATCCATTAATTAGCCAAACTTAGGGGTTTACAAATGATAATTGGTTAACTTAAAAGGTTTAGCATGAAACATATCATAGTTTAGGACTTTATATGTCAATTTAACAAAGTGTGGTGTTTAATGCAAAAATAATAAAAGTTTAGGGTTAAATGAGTAACTTTGCTTATTCTATTTTCTATTAGCATGAACAAATATTGCATGCATGATATTCATCTTCTTCGATGAAAATATAACCGAAACGATTCGCACTTTATATTACTTGTTCTCGCTTCTAGTTTTCATTCTTTTATACAATTGTTAGATAGTTATTACGGGTTTAGTTATACACATAGTCACATATCGACACTAATACGGCCTTAAACTTGACACAAGTCGCTTTATCCGCGACATAAACATAGTCCTAACACCGACTCACAACCAAAACATTTCAGTCCGTTTCTTTCATGTTGACGACACAAAAAGATAACCCACGACTAACTCGCTTATTACATCTATTTAGCTCGTCTGAATTAAATGAAACATGTATTAGGTCGTGTATAGGAGGTCGAAGCAGATTCTAGGTAACCATGTATGGGTCGAATGCAAGGCCCCTTCCATCTTATATTTCATGTGACAATTTTTATAATCTCATGTAACTATTCTTATTATTTTAGGTGATGTTTCATTCGTGTAGCATGCATTCGACGTAAGGTCTCACGACATAAAATTAAAGGAGACAATAATGAGGAAGGTGAAATAAGATGTGATGATACAAACCTTCGTAGCGTGGATGAAAGGAGGACGAGAAACCAAGGTTTAAAACCCACGACCACAACAAAGAATTACGACCAAAACCTCATACCCTCGGCGTAGAACAACCCACGATCACTAACACCTTGTCACAGCCTCCCTTGTTTTTCCTTCATGTCGAATGAAAAGGGAACCAACAACTTGCTTTGGATCGAATGAAAAGGAGGAAAAAGCAGATTTGTGCGTCACTTTTGTTGGTTAGGTTTGTATGTGTGATTTCTTTTGAATATGAAAGTAAGTTACAAATAAGAGTAATAAGGGAATTAAATGGGAAAATTATGGGAGTTAATGGGAGATGATTTCGGTGAACTAGGGGAAAGTGATAGACCTAATAAATTCTCATTTTTGAATGTGTAAATGTCAATTACCATTTGATGGGATAATGGCTTAAGTGGCCGAATATAATGGGTATCAAAACAAAATATGGACTTCCAAAAATACAATATTATTGCTGGGTTTTAATTTGCATGATCTCGTAATTTGTATACATATTTTCGGTCCATGCACCATATTAACGTGTACAATGTATTTTAGGCGTAAGCATTTTGGTTTCATTTATCTTGCATATTATGTTTGGTAATTATTTACAAGTTAGGTTAGAATTTCATTTAATAAGCTTGGCGTATTTTACGTATTTTATAGGCGTTAAATTAGAGGGGCAAAATAGTCTTTTCACATGTTTTAGATTTTCGGGTTTTACAACTCTTCCCTCTAAAAGAAAAATTTTCGTCCTCGAAAATTGAAGTCGCAGAGGTACACATAGACGAACGAGTTTAAAGCGCATTTAGCAATCCATAGTCTCATCTGATCATAACAATATCGGTTCCAAAGCGTACAAAACTTATATATAACGAGATGTCGGTGCGAATCTCCCAAGGAGGTACAGAATTCCAAACGAACATGAGGAGTGCCAAATAACGGATATAAGTCATATTCCATTCACGTACCAAACCCAGGCATTTCCCAAGATGTCGTATGATTTCAATAAGTTCAAATCATATGATCTCGGTATTATCACGTTGATCAGGCGTCATAATACTTGCATCACATGACAAGTCCTTATTGTCATCATATTCTACCTTGGGTCATGACAAACCACATAATCAAAATCACAACAAAACATACCACATACAGATATCAAGTAACATACCAAAGAAAACCAGATTCATATACACACAGCATAAACTACATCAAGCAACTTACCATATCATAATGAAAGAAGGCCACCAAAACGCTCAAAACGGTCTGGTATGTGCTAAAACACATACCTTTTCATTATCAAAACTGACCCAAAACAACCAAGAAAGAGCCGTTTATTGCTAATATTTGTGGTTTCTTGAGTTTGTGCTTGTGCAGTACGGATATGTAAAACACACAAAAGAAGCCAAAGCAAAGAAATCCGAGCACGAGAGATTAAGAGAGCTTAAGCCGGTAGGAAGATCAAAAATTGTGCATTTATGAAGATTTTATTCTCCGAGGATGATTTTTGGAAGTTTCACCCAAGTTTGAAGATATGTCCAAATTGGCCCCTCAAGTTTCAACATTTGGCAAAAATGGCCCTTGAAGATTACCCTAAAAAAATTTGATATGTCCAAACCGTCAAGTTATCTCACACAAGCTAGCCACTT
Source organism: Chrysanthemum lavandulifolium (assembly GCA_022545495.1). NCBI lineage: Eukaryota > Viridiplantae > Streptophyta > Magnoliopsida > Asterales > Asteraceae > Chrysanthemum > Chrysanthemum lavandulifolium. Next base: position 23,923,257 of record CM040246.1, read on the forward strand.
GTGAATGACTAACCGTAAGAAACTTAAAACAGTTCAGACAAACCAATAATAGAGAAGTTTGTGTAGTATGTTGGGTAACTCAAACGTGTTAGGTTTGAGCACCGAGATCGTTCCGAACGAGGGTTGAATGGAATTTCCAACTCACGTCTCGATTATCGGGATTTGAATGGGAGAAGGGGATAATATGATGTTATCTAAACTACGGGATAAGGAAAGCAAATGGAACTAAAATCTATGGGGAAAACCTAAGAATTATGGCAAACTACGCTATTCTACACTAAAACGCAAAAACGGGATTAAAACGAAACGCGAATAAAAAAAAACAACTACGTCTAATCTAAATCCTAAAAATAACCCAAAATTACTTTTATACTAAAAATGATATTAGAAAACTATTTATGAATTAAAACTAATTTTTTTATTTTTCTTGACTTTATTAGAATTAAAACTAATTTTAACTTTAAAAATACAACTAATTATCTAAAAATTATGAGAAAGAGAGGAAAATTATGGAAGTACTTTTCAAAAATCTAAAATAACACAAAGACTTTTCAAAACTATTTTTGTATTTTTACGATTATTTTTCTATTTTCTATGAATTTAAATCTATTTAAATCTAATTAAAATTATGAAAATACCAAATAAAAGGGAAAAATAGGAAAAATATTTTTATGCTTATTATATTTTTCTTAAACTGAGAAAATTGAAAAATTATTTTTTGGAACTTTTTCTGAATTAATTGCAATAAAAGCTAATTAAAAGTGATTAAAAATTATTTTAAATCTAGAAAAATAGCAAACAATGACCAAAAATTATGAAAAACTCAGGAAAATTCTCAAATGTTATTCTGGTTCTGTGAAAAATATAAAATGTGATGCTTATGTATGAGAAATAAGGGCTGCAGTGTAAATGGATATCAAATAAGCACTTTTAAATAAGCTAAACAACAAATTAAGCCACCAAACTTCTACTTAAACTAGATTATACTGAAATAAGCTAAAATCAACTAAATATAGCTACTCCTAATCTCAAATAAGCAGTTTACTAAGATTAAATGCTAACTGATTTTACTAGCAAAACAGTAAACTGGTCCTAAGTTTAAGCTACTCTATAAGCTTATTTAATGAACTAATGCTAAAACCAGATATGTGGGCTTAAAGACCACCTAGCGGACTGCAAATGTGCCAAAGATGAGACCATGACAAGCTGTATTGAACCTAGTGCAGATGCTGCAATATGTGAAGAAGACTGGTTTTGACATGAGTTTTGACTTTGAAGATCAGTTATGAAGTTTGACCAAAATGAGATTTAAAATCAAATGATGGACTGATTAAGATGAAATATTATGAAATGAAACTTTAACAACCTTGTTTATCAAATTCTAAACCTATATGTGATGAAATCAGTAACTAGTTTCAACAGATGAGAGAACAAGAACAGTTACAAGCTAATGTTGACTTGTGATTAAAACAGGCACAAAACAAGGACAGATATGACTGCAAATATCTATGACAAGCCTATATCAACTGATCTAATCCAATATTGTAACCTCTAAAACAGTTTTAAGCATTAAACCAAACACTCCTTCAATAATTCAAAATGCAATTAACTAAGAAGATTTGTGAGAATCTAAGCAAAACTAATGGAGTTTTAACAAACTAACATCAATATCAACTACTGAACATATCAGAATCAGAAATTAACCAGAAACGGATTTAACTTCAAAATGTTGACTTTGGTTGACTTTTTAAAGAAATTAAGTTCAAGACCAATTTGATTCAGAAATATCCTCACATAAGCTCACATAAGCTTATGTGAGCTTATTGAGTGACAAACAAAGCTTCAAAACAGTTATGAAAAGAACTTGAACAGAAATTCAAATCGACAAGAGTTTAAATGAAAACTTGACTTGCATTAATAAAGAAGAATTACAGAATTGAAGTGAAAAGAACTGGATTACACTATTAAAACAATATAAATGACAAGTAAATAAATGGTCAAAATTTCTTTAAGACATAAGAAATTGGACAAATTCTATTGTGACTGAAGGAGGGCTTTTATAGCAGAAGAGGAAGCTTGGGATCCTTTGAGAAGAGCCTAGAAGCTCATCCACAGCCACACATCAATCCATGAATCATCAGCTCCAATCATAATGCTCCATTTCATCCTATGATGTGTTTCGGCCAATGAGAGAGCTACAAATGTCCACGTGGCATTCTATCTGACAAGTCAGCTGGGTCTAGAAGCTCTTGATAGATGCTAGTACGAGGTGGTGTGTTTGGGATTGGTGGTAAAATGGTGGTGTTTGGTTGGGGAAGAAAGCAGGGCAAAAGGCGCGTTTGGTAATTGTTTATAATATCTTAAATGGGTTTGACCGGTCTATGGGTATTGACTTGGGTTTAGTGGTGGGTAATTGGGTAAAGTTGGTTGAGGTTTATTAATAAGTGGTCGGGTTGTGTAGTTGGATTTGTTTGGGCGGGTGTAGGATTTAGTATTGGTAGTGGGATTTGGATAATGGATTAGTATTTGGACTAGTTAGCCATAGAAAGGACTAAAGATGTACATGCTTAAATTCCAAGGACCAATAATGTAAATCAAAGTATCTTCCAAGGATCATCTTTGCCAATCTTCAAATAGACCAAGGGCCAATGTGCAACTTTACGAATCTTCAAGGGCCAATTTTGCCAATTGCTCAAACTTGAAGGGCCATTCTTGACATATCTTCAAACTTGGGTGAAACTTCCAAAATCATCCTCGAGAATAAAATCTTCATAAATGCACAATTTTTGATCTTCCTACTCGCTTAAGCTCTCTTAATCTCTCGTGCTCGGATTTCTTGGTTTTGGCTTCTTTTTGTGTGTTTTACATATCCGTACACACAAGCACAAACTCAAGAAAACCACAAATATTAGCAATAAACGGCTCTTTCTTGGTTGTTTTGGGTCGGTTTGATAATGAAAAGGTATGTGTTTTAGCACATACCAAAATACCCCAGACGAAACTATTGTCGTGTCCTCACGCAATGCAATCAACTCACGCTTCTAAAACCAAGGATTTCAATCTCTTTCTACTAAACCTATGAAGAAGTAGCAAAGATTCCTCAAAAGTGATTAAGAACCCCTAATTCTAAAAACGCCCCGTTTACCTTTTAATTCACATGTATAGATATTACGATTAAGCACATTCCGGTTATGAATGACGGTTTGTTGAACTTTCATGTCGATCAATAACTCCAACATTTTTCAAACGAAACGTTAGGATCACGGAGTAGAAAACACAACACAACGTGAAGTGACCATACGGATAGAATACATCGTCTCTGATTTTTCACAAGTCCCAAACTAAGCGTAAAATCGAAATCATTGTTAAATATGATTCTAGATGCTAACACTACCCATGGAAGTTATTTATGTAATTACCGTTTGTTCCCATTTTCCTATTTCCTCTAGATTTTTTATTTTTGTGAAATGAATTTCTTCAAATTCTCGTTTCGATAACTTTTATTCGATAAAGATACAAAGCTAAGTCGATAATTAGTTATCCGCCTTCTCTCAAGAACCATTGTCGTAAAAATGAGGTCCACATCAAGGAATTTTTATTCACTTATACTTTTGACTTTTCATCAATTTTTTTTTTTTTTTTTTTTTTTTTAAATTAAACTTGAACTTTTACTTATATGAGCTATGAACTACGGAGCTTCACGGGGTAATTCCAAGACTATAGGCTTCATGAAATGAGGATCCCTGGCTAGGCTAAGACCTCACTCAATCCGGCTAAAGATCCAAGGGTCCGATCTCGACACATGACTCACAACTTTACTTATTACATTTCACATATCACTTATTGCTTATTTATTACGGATCCTTGATGTGTACCCAATTTTAAAACAAAGATTCTTTTAAGAAGATAAAGAACTAACTATCGCCAAAAACTCAACATCTCTAATTATTTATTAGATGGATATGGGTGAAACAATTTTGTGGGAACAAAAAGCCATAAGTACCTTCGATGGGCTCTAAAGAGAACCAACTACTCCACGTTTAGCATCTAAACTCATAAGTAACTCTATCATTTCTCGATCTCGCAAATTTAAAATCCCAAATAATGAGATCCATGCAGATGCTTAGCCGATAATTTTAGATTATCTATGGTTAAGGAACAAGCTAGGGCTCAACACGCCCTGTCAAGTCGAAATTCCATTCCTACTCTCACCAAGAGAAAGTCAACAAGGTGTCAAAACATATATTAACTTAGCAAATGTTTCGTCTTATGAAATAAAGTTATGCATATTTAAAGTCACTCAGGGAAACTTGCAAATTCTTGGCCTTGTGAGCTAGAATTCGCATTTTATAGCTTCTTGTCTAAGAGACTAGCCAACTTTTCAATCAAAAAGACTTAACAAAAGCTTACAAAAAAATTTAAATTTTGCTCATTTTTGCACAATTTTTTTTCAATTTCTAAGGAAAAACGGGGTTACGAGAGAAACACGACAGAAAATAAGCAAGTGCGGTCAAATCAAATCGAAGATTACCCTACCCCAGACTAGAACGAAACATTGTCCTCAATGTTTAAAGCAAGGTATCTGAAAATCTAAAAGCCGTTTATTAAGTATGCTCAAAGATAAGCGTTAGTCGATAAGATTAGGATATCGGTTTCCATCAAGATCGATCATGAAACTCGAGTGGAGAAAAGACAAACTTGAGCACGAGTCTTCATATCGGGAACATCCTAAACACAACATCACAAACAACCAAACACGAGAAATTGAAGAAGGCGAGACCCCTTCGCGTCACTTATTAGAGAAAATAGAAAGAAGATAGAGATAAGCATGGGGTGCCTCCCACGAAGCGCCATTGTTTTTGATCACCGAGTCGCTAGCCCCGACTCGTCCCGAATTTATTGTCCTTGGGAAGAAAGTGGTAGAGATACCGGGGTCAGCGGTGTCCTCATTCTGAAGGAATGAGACTAGGTGGGTTGGGTGGGAAAGAAAATGTCGGGCTCAAGCACAAATGGTATATGAAAGAATGATCCATCATCCGGTGGTTTTGCGGGCGGACGAAAGAATGATGGATAGAAATGAGAAAACTCCAAGAAAGATGGGAGCTCATGGTAAGGGATAAGATGTATGGGCTCACAAATGAAGGCATCCAAGAGAGGATCCTTATCTCTAACAATGGTTTTAGCATAAAGCTCATCTATGTCAAATATCCCGGGTTTAAAAATCTTGTCTTCACATAAAGGCTCAACGGGATTAGTGATGGTGGATTCATCAAAAGAAGGGGAGTCAAGAGAACCATCAAGAATGACCATATCCCTCTCGGGATTATTCATAACATCCTCAATACCCGGTGGTATTAGGTCATCAATAGCATCCTCAATGATCGGGTCATTTATCGGAGTATCGGAAATTTCGTTCAAAACTTTACTCATATCAACATCGAAGTAGAATCGCTCAAGAATTGGAGGATAAACATCATCAATAGTGGAATTGCCACTAATCTCTTCATCAAATCGGAAAGTCTCAAGCTCGGGAGAGAAATCACTATCTTTAACGGAGATAGGATGCGAACTTGAATTATCGTTTAAGGCTTCAATTTTGGAAATGAGAAGATAAACATTCGACAATGTTTCTCGTAATGCTTCATCCTCGATCTCAATATCATCGGGCTCAATCCTTCATCTTCTGGCTCAAAATCATTATCTTCTTCTATATGGACGGGCTCAGAATGTAAATCGTCGACAAAATCGATGTCTCCATAAGAATCATCATCGGAATCGGAGAACATCTCAACATGATCATTTGAAATATCAAGAGAAGGCTCATCACAAATATCAACAACCCCAGACTCAATTGGGCTTGGGATAAAGATCTCAACATTAGACGCTTCCGTTTCCGGAATAGTACTAAGATGCTCATCCCTCATAATGAAAGAGTCAACGGGTGCAATAATGTCTGTAACAATAGAATCATCGACCTCTTCCATAAGAACGTCACTTCTCTCAACCGGTGTGAGTGAAGGGGAAGAGTCGGAAATGAAAGGCTCAGAAACGGGAATGGAATAAGAATCCGGAGGTGGGACAAGTGGTGTGCTCTGAGAGCTAGCAAGTTCCACCACTTCCGTTGTGATCTCCGGTTCTTTCTGTTTAGAAATCGTTTTAAGCTCATAAGTTCGTTCCGTTTTGTTGTAACTCGACAAACTCGTAATAGCGAATTGTGAAAGAGAAGGATCGATTCTAGAATTCTTCGGATTAGAGTCGAGAGTACAAACGGGAATCACCTCGGGTTCAGAAATATGTTCCATCTCCCTCACCGGAGAGGGAGTAGGAATCGAGGGTTCATGAAGATTATATTTCAAAATTTTTGACAATGCTTCAAGTTTTTCAATGTTGTTAAGAAACGTACGACGTTCAAAGAAATCGTCCCCGTGACCCTCGGTGGGTTCTTCGGGTGGCTCCGGAATAGTGTGATCGTCTTCCATAACTTGAACGGGTTCCTCATTAACACATTGTCGAGCTTGAATGTGGCTTAATAAAGTTTGAAGCATGCTTTCAATGTGGTTTTGACGTCGCTCAAATCTTTCTTCAAAATCGATAGAAACGTCATCGATAACCCCGGTGGGTTCTTCAAAAGGGCGACACATACAAGATTCGCGATAAAATCCACACCCTTTGCAAAAACAACGTTCACAAAGTGAATCATCTTTTAACAAATCTCTACAATTAAAGCAATAGGGTGGAAAGAAATTTTGAGGATCCATGAGAATTAATCATATAGAGGGATAAGAGGAAAGAATTATCAAATCAGAGGGTAAAGAAGAATATTTTTGGGTTTTTAGAAAACATATTTTGAAAAGGAAAATCTTTTTGGGTTTTTATAAGAGATATTTACAAAAATAACGATAACTTCACTCGGGAAGGATCTTCAAATGCACGCGATTCGAGGCGGAATCTGAAAACTCGCTTCAAGCCCTCCCGGCGTGGCGCCAAAAATTTGATATGTCCAAACCGTCTGTTATCTCACACAAGCTAGCCACTGTGAATGACTAACCGTAAGAAACTTAAAGCAGTTCGGACAAACCAATAATAGAAGTTTGTGTAGTATGTTGGGTAACTCAAGCGTGTTAGGTTTGAGCACCGAGATCGTTCGAACGAGGTTGAATGGAATTTCAACTCACGTCTCGATTATCGGATTTGAATGGGAGAAGGGATAATATGATGTTATCTAAACTACGGGATAAGGAAAGCAAATGGAACTAAAATCTATGGGGAAAACCTAAGAATTATGGCAAACTACGCTATTCTACACTAAAACGCAAAAACGGGATTAGAACGAAACGCGAATAAAAAAAACAACTACGTCTAATCTAAATCCTAAAAATAACCCAAAATTACTTTTATACTAAAAATGATATTAGAAAACTATTTATGAATTAAAACTAAATTTTTTTTATTTTTCTTGACTTTATTAGAATTAAAAACTAATTTTTAACTTTAAAAAATACAACTAATTATCTAAAAATTATGAGAAAGAGAGGGAAAATTATGGAATTACTTTTCAAAAATCTAAAATAACACAAAAGACTTTTCAAAACTATTTTGTATTTTTCGATTATTTTTCTATTTTCTATGAATTTAAATCTATTTAAATCTAATTAAAATTATGAAAATTACCAAATAAAAGGGAAAAATAGGAAAAATATTTTTATGCTTTTATATTTTTCTTAAACTGAGAAAATTGAAAATTATTTTTGGAACTTTTTCGAATTAATTGCAATAAAAGCTAATTAAAAGTGATTAAAATTATTTTAAATCTAGAAAAATAGCAAACAATGACCAAAAATTATGAAAAACTCAGGAAAATTCTCAAATGTTATTCTGGTTCGTGAAAAATATAAAATGTGATGCTTATGTATGAGAAATAAGGGTCAGTGTAAATGAATATCAAATAAGCACTTTTAAATAAGCTAAACAACAAATTAAGCCACCAAACTTCTACTTAAACTAGATTATACTGAAATAAGCTAAAATCAACTAAATATAGCTACTCCTAATCTCAAATAAGCAGTTTACTAAGATTAAATGCTAACTGATTTTACTAGCAAAACAGTAAACTGGTCCTAAGTTTAAGCTACTCTATAAGCTTATTTAATGAACTAATGCTAAAACCAGATATGTGGGCTTAAAGACCACCTAGCGGACTGCAAATGTGCCAAAGATGAGACCATGACAAGCTGTATTGAACCTAGTGCAGATGCTGCAATATGTGAAGAAGACTGGTTTTGACATGAGTTTTGACTTTGAAGATCAGTTATGAAGTTTGACCAAAATGAGATTTAAAATCAAATGATGGACCGATTAAGATGAAATATTATGAAATGAAACTTTAACAACCTTGTTTATCAAATTCTAAACCTATATGTGATGAAATCGGTAACTAGTTTCAACGGATGAGAGAACAAGAAACGATTTATAAGCTAATGTTGACTTGTGATTAAAACAGGCACAAAACAAGGATGATATGATCGCAAATATCTATGACAAGCCTATATCAACTGATCTAATCCAATATTGTAACCTCTAAAACAGTTTTAAGCATTAAACCAAACACTCCTTCAATAATTCAAAATGCAATTAACTAAGAAGATTTGTGAGAATCTAAGCAAAACTAATGGAGTTTAACAAACTAACATCAATATCAACTCATCGAACATATCGAATCGAAATTAACCGTAAACGGATTTAACTTCAAAATGTTGACTTTGGTTGACTTTTTAAAGAAATTAAGTTCAAGACCAATTTGATTCGAAATATCTCACATAAGCTCACATAAGCTTATGTGAGCTTATCGAGTGACAAACAAAGCTTCAAAACAGTTATGAAAAGAACTTGAATGAAATTCAAATCGACAAGAGTTTAAATGAAAACTTGACTTGCATTAATAAAGAAGAATTCTGAAATTGAAGTGAAAAGAACTGGATTACACTATTAAAACAATATAAATGACAAGTAAATAAATGGTCAAAATTTCTTTAAGACATAAGAAATTGGACAAATTCTATTGTGACTGAAGGAGGGCTTTTATAGCAGAAGAGGAAGCTTGGGATCCTTTGAGAAGAGCCTAGAAGCTCATCCACGCCCACACATCAATCCATGAATCATCACTCAATCATAATGCTCCATTTCATCCTATGATGTGTTTCGCCAATGAGAGAGCTACAAATGTCCACGTGGCATTCTATCCGACAAGTCACCGGTCTAGAAGCTCTTGATAGATGCTAGTACGAGGTGGTGTGTTTGGGATTGGTGGTAAAATGGTGGTGTTTGGGTGGGGAAGAAAGCAGGGCAAAAGGCGCGTTTGGTAATTGTTTATAATATCTTAAATGGGTTTGACCGGGTCTATGGGTATTGACTTGGGTTTAGTGGTCGGGTAATTGGGTAAAGTGGGTTGAGGCTTATTAATAAGTGGTCGGGTTGTGTAGTTGGATTTGTTTGGGCCGGGTGTAGGATTTAGTATTGGGCCGTGGGATTTGGATAATGGATTAGTATTTGGACTAGTTAGCCATAGAAAGGACTAAAGATGTACATGCTTAAATTCCAAGGACCAATAATGTAAATCTGAAAGTATCTTCCAAGGATCATCTTTGCCAATCTTCAAATAGACCAAGGGCCAATGTGCAACTTTCTGAATATTCAAGGGCCAATTTTTGCCAATTGCTCAAACTTGAAGGGCCATTCTTGACATATCTTCAAACTTGGGTGAAACTTCCAAAAATCATCCTCGGAGAATAAAATCTTCATAAATGCACAATTTTTGATCTTCCGGCTCGGCTTAAGCTCTCTTAATCTCTCGTGCTCGGATTTCTTCGGTTTTGGCTTCTTTTTGTGTGTTTTTACATATCCGTACCTGCACAAGCACAAACTCAAGAAAACCACAAATATTAGCAATAAACGGCTCTTTCTTGGTTGTTTTGGGTCAGTTTTGATAATGAAAAGGTATGTGTTTTAGCACATACCACGGTCCCTCATGACTCATTACTGACGATCCAAATACAAAGCTGAGATAATACCAAAAGGCCAAACGATAAAACTTCACGATTCAAACCGAATTCTGAACGAATCAAGAAAAGTAATGCCGATCAAAATCACATAGCAAGATATTAAACCGCCTCAAAACGCATGACAAACGAATCAGAGTAACACAAGTTGCGCCCAATCATATGAAGTAGATGAATCTTCCCAGCATCTCAAAGGTTGGACTGTTGACCACGATACGCCTGAATCTTTGTAGTAGCTTCTCCGCTTGCCTAAAATCGCGGTCATAGTTCCTCTGCTCATACGTCTCCCAAGCGTCCACCAGTTGAATCTTGTCTCCGTCTTTGCGCCTCTGGTTGATCTCGTCCAGCGCCCTTCAGTAGCATCCTGACTTCTCTGGCAGCATCACGATCGGTTGCGGCTTCTGCTTCACGAACCTCTCCAAAATTGTTGCAGCAATGCAGGGTCGGCACCATCATCTTCGGCTCCACGGGTAGTATCCATCTAGCGATCGACAAACGGTTGTGCGAAGGCAGAATAACAAAATTCGATGCAAAAAGAGGAAGGCCAAATCAGGGAAGACAAACGAATATCAAAGTCAAATCTGAATGACAACCAAACGAATCGGAGAAGATCAGAACAAACGGAAGCCTAGTGTCTACCCAGTCCTCACAGGTCAATCCTAAGGTCAACAAACGAAACCTGGCTCTGATACCATAATTGTAACACCCCAACCCGACAAGGGTAGAAGTGCCACATTCTTGTGTCATATCAGAACATACAATTAAAAGCGGAAGTCTTAAGAATAGCGTATCAAGTCATTTAAACAATGACTTACAAGGAAAATTACATAATCCAAAATGTCTAAAATAAAATGAAATCTCCAAACAATAGCCCGACAAAATAAATCCAAATAATAAGGTAACTAGGGTTGGTCCACCGGATAATCCAACTCTCACCCATCAAAGCCCATCTTCAAACCTAACACCGCCGCATGAAAAGAAATGCTACTGAGCTTAAAAAGCCCAAAGTGAATGGATATAACAAAGCGAAAGCTAAAAAAGCGAAACGAAATGAAACAAAGGAAATTGATAACAAGGTCGCGTGAAAAGAGAACAATGAGTCAAAGAGGATCCTGCAGAAACACAATTATACAGATATCCAAACGAAACAGATAACAAGGAGAACTAAGCAAAGCAAAGCACCGATGACATATATACAAGCACATACAAACCAGGCACACAAGTACTAAAACATAAGCAAACATAGCAGACATCGTATCCCACAACATATATATGGCATACAATCAATTCAGGAAATCAGAAGACATACAAGTCAAAAAGACATCTAAAGGCAAGCGGAAGCAAATAATTACTAAGTGAGCATGGAAATCACACAGGTCAAAACCCTTAGTTGAAAACATAACCAATATCATAACAGCGGAAGGACTAACAGCAGTCAAAACATGGCAGTCATACGTAACAAGTAGGAATATAGTATGAATATTATAATTAAATGAACTAGGGACATAGCAGGGCAATTAAACAAGTTAACAAGCCAGATGTCATAAGTGAAAACATTTACCCAATCAATCCATAGAATAGACAGAAATGTAAACATGGCAGGTCAACAATAAGCAGATAAGGATGCCACGGATAGTCATAGTCCACGAGATTAACTGAACGAAGTACACATGATAACCAGACAAATTAGAGGGTCACATAACAGTAAGATCACATATCATCAGATGACAACAGGTAAATCAGATAACCGTATACTAATCATATCATAGCAGGGTAATCAATAGTCACATAAAACATAAATAGCATAAACAAATCAAATAAACACATAATAACCCGGTACGTGAATGGAACGATAGTCTGAAATAACGGAATGAGAGTGTGACATATCAAAGAAATGGAATATATATATCTTGGTAGTAGAGTGAGTCATATAAGGGTACTGAGTAATGAACAATTAACGTAGCATATGGTGCGTTGGGGAATACAAAAGGTACAATATAGGTATATCAAAGGTGTAAGGGTTGTCGAAATCTACCACGAGCCGGAACATATCATATCATAAGTAACCATTGTATTCGGAGGGTGACCTCGAATACCATACATAATAGGAGGGAGTCCTCGGTAACAAATGGAGTAGCTAGCTCCCGAAATGTGAAGACAGCGTGTTACCGACATCATTCACCATATAAATCATATCATATCATATTAAATCCACTAATAACATATCATATCTAGGATGCATCCATAAGCCCCGGAAACATAGTGGCCAAATCATATACATATAGTGAGCTCATAATCATATCATAATGGGACGGTGTGCAACATCACTCGTCACACCGAGTCATGCCATTGGTGCATCAATGACACGGTCATGTTACCTTCATGACTAGGAACACATATTTGGCTCGGGTATCAAACTGACGGGTCAAAGCATAATCATATCATATCATAAGGGTTCATATCAAAGTTCATATCAAAGTTCATATCAAAGGTTCATATCGAAGTTTCATATCAAAATTCATAATCATACAAACGAATATCATAGCGAACAGAATCATATCAAGGGATTATGTCGGAACCATATCAAAAGGATCATAGCATAAGGAAATCATAGCAAAGGAATATCATAAGTGAAGTAAAGTCAAGGATCGAAAAGTTATGAAATCCCTCACCGAAAGGGATAGAATATCTGACCTCAATCAAGCAAACCAAATAGGAAAGTCGGGCACACGATGAATCAATCCCGCCGTCCGAACCTATATGAATTTGATAACGCTTATTAAAGTCGGATTACTTATTTTAGATGGCTTTCCATTTTTAGCAGGTTTTCACTTTTAGTAACTTTCTATTTTAGGTAACTTTCTATTTTAGTAACTTTACGTATTTAATAAGTTTTCATAATTAATAACTTTAAGGTAAAATCCATTAATTAGCCAAACTTAGGGGTTTACGAATGATAATTGGTTAACTTAAAAGGTTTAGTATGAAACATATCATAGTTTAGGACTTTATATGTCAATTTAACAAAGTGTGGTGTTTAATGCAAAAATAATAAAAGTTTAGCTTAGAGACCCGTTGACACCGGGTTAGTTTTTAAAGAAATAGATAAATGAGATGATAATAAAAGTAATAACGTAAATTTGTTAAATTTAAAATATGTTTGAGTCACAATCGATTTACAACCATCGCGTTGCCAATCTAAAATAGATTGACTCGAACATAAAATGATGTGTGATTTCAATGATCAATTGAGTTGCTAACAAACCTTGTAACATTAAAAATAATGTGATTACACCAATGATACATACCCTGGATAAGTGTTAACACATGTTCGTACCAAGTGCTAATGCTATAAAATATTCTTTATATTTTTTTGGGGATAAATTGGATTAGCTTATTTCATGTATTAGATTATTGATATTTAAAATGACCGATACAATCACCCTTTTTTTTTTCTGGGATGAGCTCAAGAAACTTGAGCTTATTTAAGTCCATAACCACCAACAATACAATATATGAAAAAACTACTACCTTCGTCCCAGGATAAAACTGGTTCAACTTTGACCTTAATAATTTTTTTTGTTATATAATACTTGATGCAAAATATATGAATAGATTAGGCTTTAAATATACTTTCATTAGTATAAATTTTTATCAAGTATTATATATACAAAAAAATATTTAAGATCAAATTAGCAAAGAACGATTACAAAAAGTCAAACTAAACATTTATTTTGAGGCGGATAAAGTATTATTTATAATTAACGTATTATTTTTAGTGAAGTTTCAACACAACAAACATACCGATCACTTTAAAAAATGAGTAAAGATATTCATTAACATGAGGAAACGGCACATTAGTCACGACTCTTGGGCCACATAAAGGGTGTCACATATCCTTGTGGCGCTGGGATATGGCAATGTAGCTTCTCATCATCAGATGTCTTGTCCTGTAATTCATATTTTTAAATTTTGTTATTAGTGTGGATCACTTAGTCGTATACATACTCCTAAATGCATTTAACCCATCTAACTATTTTCATTCACACTTGTACAACTACACTTTCTGATGTCCTTGCACTATGTATAGACTTGCCCTGAACTCGGCTAACCAAAAACAAAATAATATGTAGAAAATGATGAAAGAAAGTTTTGAAATTTAAAGAGACATACAAAGATTTAGAAAATATGTTATATAATGTCATCAACTGCCCCCCTCATATCCATTTGCCACCAAATACAATATCACAGCCAATGCCAACACATATTCTTAATAACTGAATTCCCCGTGATCATTTTATACATTATTGAAATAAGTAGACTTTGTAAAAGCACATACAACAACAAATACATAATAAAATGATTTAGAATGTTGGGGACATTAAAATTTAAAAGTGTACCATTGGCAACTTCATTACACGTTTTGTTTATATCACTTTCTTTGTTTTGCCCGTTAGAAATATAAATAACAGGGATTGAGTCGTTCAAAGCAATTCACACCTCATGACTTCTTAAGTAATTTTTCAGGAACTTGAAAAGAGTTTCTGCTCAAAGGCAATCACTTGTTTTTAAAATATTGGTGGTCTTTTTGCGCCTTTACGTATTTCCAACCCAGATTATATTTATCCTTTTGTGTGCTACACTTGAAGGCAACTGCTGGCAACTCCTCTCTAAGATACTTTAGCCATTTTTTCTGTAGCTTCACGAAGAACCAAATCTAAAATCCAAGTTCAAACAAAAATATAAGCAACTGAAACAACATAAGTGATTATGAATTCTTGAGCATTATAAACTTATAACCAAATAATAAGTTGTGATATATTGAACACATGGAGCGATCCTGGTACTAAATATCAATAATAGCACGATTCAAGTATAACTCCGCATGACTTACATTTCAACCTCTAAATATACTAATTCAATTCTGCAAACTTATATCTATTATGTGACTTACATTTTCGATGTTTTAATCAGCATGTAAATAGATGTATATGAGGAATAATTAATGGACTCAATCAAGAAACTGACCTTTAAAGTGATATTTTTAAGCCTTCAATTCATCATGTTCACCTTCATTAGAGTGTTTTTGCGGGGAACGGGACATGCTAATTGTCTTCCAGGTGGCACATAGAGTGGCACTACAGGTGATTGTAGAAGTTTTTCCTCCAACTGGGCGGCTAGCTTCAAGAAATCTTCAACATAATGTATGGTAGAATAGTTTTTAAGTTATCATTCAATCGTAACAAAAAGACAAAATGTTCGGAGTTTAGAAGTATGAAAGACCATAACACAATTTACAATAATTCCGGTTTATATCTAAAGAAAAGCACATTTTGTATATTCACATTTCTTGTAGTATTTGTGTAGTTACCATCCTTGTCACAACACAATACTTTAAGACCTTTTTTGCTTTTAACTCTTGAAACGGCCACATAAAGTTGTCCGTGTGAGAAAACCGGTCGTTCCAAATAAAGACCCACTTTTGCCAACGTTTGTCCTTGACTCTTGTTTATTGTCATTGCAAATGAAATGAAATTGGGAATTGTTTTCTTTTAGCTTATAAGACCCGTGGAATACACGGGTTTTAGAAGAGATATTGAGAAAAATGAAAAATTAGTGTTTAAACAAAATAAGGAAAAGAATGAAAGTAAACAGGTGAATCATTTATTCGAAAGTAATATGAAGTAATAAGTCAATTATAGTATAGAGTACAATGCTTGTAAGTAATAATGTAATAAACGGCCATGCACGTGAGCTCCAATCTTGACCGCCTTTAAAAAGCAAGTGTATGTAGTGGGAAGTTGATGAAGTGGGATAAAAGTATAGTAAACTTACTCACGATTCCAATGAACACGATCTTTGTTACAAACTCTAATAGCATCACGTTGCAGCCACAATGAACACGATCTTTGTTACAAACTCATAGGTTAGTTGGCCAAAAGGTCGAACACCTATCTCGAGAAAAAAAATCTTTTTACCGTTGACTTGATATCGATGTGCTATTTGTTTCTTAACTCAAAAGCAACAAACTAAAAAGAGTATAAATATGAAGGTTAAAACTACTTGTTTGCGTAACTCATAACAAAGTTGTCACATTTACGAAGTTAACAACTTCTTATCAAACCAAAATTGATCCATTAGTTTTAGAAACTATTGCATTCATGCAACAAAAAAACACACGATTTATCTCATTAAGTCTCGAATTAATAATCTTTGTTCTAGTAATTCTAATCCTCTTAGTATCCATAAGTTCCTTCAAGGTGTAACATTCCACCCAACACACGGGCTATATCAGTTTTTCTTTCTAATATTAACCAATAAATGGTTAACCTAATAAACTTCACATTTAGATCATGTGATCATGACAACATGTAGACGATTGGTTTTCTTGTATAAGTTGTTTATGTATACACATGGGAATATATCAATATGACGGAAAATAAAATGTTAAAGAAAATTACGAAAACGGCTATAGGAAAACCGATAAAGTGACATATATTATAGCCAAAATAGGTCGACTTTCCTCATGTAGCAGCCTGAATAGTTATCATCTTTGTTTATAAAAATTTAAAAGATAACTATTACCAAAATGAAAAAAAATATGAAATGAACCTAACAACCATCTTTCTGTTTGTAGTAAAGCATATTTATAAACACATAAGAAAAAGAAATTGAATACACAGACGGAAAATTTTGATACAACATACTTAAATTAGACATACATTGATATTGTTATATGTGCTCTAATTTCTAACAACATCCTATATTCCTATTGAGAGTAATACAAATCAATTATGTGTTCTTTTACATAGTGAGCCTTCTTTGACTCCACATATCTACAGTTGCTCTAATCTTTCCCAAGCTTCAAGAAACAAGTGATATTTCTATTTGCTCCTTTAGAAAAAAAGTTGCGGTCGGATCGCAAATTCTTCCTCAAGAAGTTATAATATTGTGAAGGTTGTTGATTTTTGATCTTGCTCTTCAACAACTTGATTAAGACTCTGCTTCTAATACTCATGTATTTTTTCACATTCAGCTTTGCAAGAATTGCATCCTCAAGTTCTTTCGCACCCATAAATAAATCAATAACTAATATAATCACAATCCCTTGCAACATATCAAATAAACACTATTGAGTTCCATAATTACACTCCGACATCCCCTAAATTCTTGAGCTCACTTGGAGCGTTCCAAGTCATAAACTCATACCCATAACATAAATAATGATAACCGCAACAACTTTACCCCTTTATCCTATAATAATTAGTCCCAAAACTTTACCCATTAACACTTTAATTTTAATCTTAAAACTCAAATACCTAAAATTTAGTTGGCTTTTAAAAATTGTGACCGAAAAGGAATCTAAAAAAAACATGCTTTTGCAAATGTTGTGTAAATAAGAAAGCCAACCAACATATGGGCGTACTAATGCAAAGGTCAGAGACAACAATAAACATAACAATTCTATACATTATCCCAAATAAATTTTATAGATGGAAAGGATAAGGGACAAATATTGAACTGAGTAGTTTATTTCTACTGATAAATGTTAATTAGCCCTTAGAAATAAGTTCTTCCAGATTAAAATGACTAAAATAAATCAGAATCTAAGGAAACAATGACATACGTAGATGGCGTACCTTGAATTTTGTTCAGTAAAACAAATCAAGTACCAAAGCATCATCATCTTCCACTCTATGTTCTAATACAAATGATCTCTGTTCACCACCAAATCTGGTTCTCTCGCTAATAAATAAAACATCATCTTCTACTCTATGTCTAATAAAAATGATATCCATTCACCACAAAATCCGGTTCTCTCGCTAATAAATAAAACACCATGTCAGTCATTGGCATCCTCATACTGTAGCATGATACTCAATATAGACTTTTGAAGACATACCTGCACAATCATCAAGGTAATGATGTAAAATTAACAAAAAAAACACATATAGTTTGATAAGAAATTATACTCACAATCATAGAAAGTTAACAAAAGAGTATATAGAGTACTAATAATATGAAGTCCGGGAAAAAGTAACCCAATCCCTTTGAACGATTTTCAAAACTGACCCATTTCGATCCGTCTACCAACCCACACACTTTTACCCTCTTTAATATACTTAGCTTGTATATTACTCAGTTCTCTAACGATCCATGGGTCATTAGACGTAGACCTTCACCAACCATAAAAGTAATACGTCTCTTCACAATATACATTTACGAAGTTTAGAACCTTTGTAATAAGGGACCAGTATAATACAACCTTCTGGTTCTGGAATAGCCTTTTATGGGAGCAATTTAGTAATGTAATCCATCAAGACCTGAAAACGGTAAACATTAAAAATTTACATGGAGTCCGGGAAAAAATATTAAAATAGATTCAATATCATCTTTTTTGTTAAACACATATCAGAATTATCTAACCAAACATAAATAATGATAGCTAACTTCAAATTTGTACTTGTTACATCCTTCTCATGTGAATTTATTCTAAGCACTCGAATGCATACGACCTTAACTTTTAGTAGGACTAAAAGATATACTAAAAAATGTGAAGAAGCCTAGCATTTGTGAAGAAGACTATAGTAGGACTAAAATGTGAAGAAGCCTATATTCGCATATATCATGTTCGCATATATCATGTAACACAATTTTTATCATATTCGCATATATCATGTAATGAACTCATAAATGATCATGGCATAATTCGACAGAAAACACATACATGGAGAGATGTCGGCATTTTGTATGATAATTGATCACTTGACGTATCAACCAAATCAAGCCAAAGGATGAACTTCTTTGATCCATTCTTGTCTTTTGTTTCACCATCACAAACTATAAACAGTGTGTTCCTGTAAAGCATAATATGGAAAACAAAAGATCTAAATCAAATATAACCGGAAAATGCATTTCTTGCAATACTTGGCCATGGAGATAAAGAAGAATACTTTTGAAATTTGACATGATAATTATGAATCACCCTGCTCTACTTCTAACAATTTCAAAACATCAAACCAATAACATGCTTTTTCATGTTGGAAGCCATCTAGTCAAAAGCTGTCACATGACCATTTAGTCAAACGCTGTAACTTTTAGCGAAATGTAATTTCATATTCAAAACATTTGGTCAACTTTATTAGTTTTCGACATCAATCAATTTTTTTTTTTTTTTTTTTTTTTTTTTTGCATTTTTTTTTGTAATTATGTCATCTTTGTTTGTAACCTTTGTCTCCTTGTTAAAATTCAGTTTGTTGTGTTTTTAGAATGTGGTTACCTTTAATAGGTGTTGCAATCAAATTCTTTGTGTGCAAAATTAACTATTTATAGGCATTCAAGTTAGAAATGTTGGGTTGCTGAACATTTAGGGTCTCATTGGGATTTCTTATTAATTGCCATTTATTTTGAAAATGTTGGGTTTCGAAAATTTAGAGTGTGTGCAGGATAGCTTATTAGGGGCCCTAGGGGTGTTTGGGTAAGCTTATTGAAGCATCTTATTAGCTTAGAAATATTGCAGATGCTAAAAATGAAACTCAAATTCAAATATGGTTACCTTTAACTGAAACAAAATCGGATGTTTGTCTTTGAAGTTGTGTACCAGCTTGAAAGTAATCTCCAAGCAACCCGTCAAATCTTCTATTGGCTTCAAAGTAATCGGATTTGCAACCATTGCACCATCAACGCAAACCATTCATCTGTATTCATCAACCTCCCATGTCAGTCATTGGTTTTTTGGTTTATTGTTGTGTGTTTAGTAAATTTATTAAAATTAAAACATGCCTGTTCAATAACTATTGTGTAAGATCTTTGACTCCATAACCCTTTCCGGATACTATGAGTACCTAATGGGAACAAAGATGAAGAAAGTTTAACTTTCTTAAGCTAAGGAAATAGGAAAAAATAATTGGAAAATCAAAATAGGATGCCTTTCATATTCATGGAGATCTTTGAACCGGTTGACAACCATCAACAAATCTTTCTTTTTCTCTACCAAATCTACCTTATTCATGTATAATATTCGTGTTTGCTTTGGATTGACTTGTGAACCCATTTGTTTAATAAGACCAGTCACTCTCTTATTAGACCTACGTATATATAAACACACATAGAAGTGATTTGTGGAAAAATAAAGAAAGCAATCAAACACAAGATAATATATTGAAGTTTTGTCACCATGAAGTTTACATTGTAGCTTGAAAGATCATAAAATATAATTGATACAAATAAGTTAGGGATATATAGGTTATCTTACATTTATCTTAATAATCAGTTTTTATGCCACGGTTACTTAACTAATTCTCATCAGAAAATCATGTTCCAAATAACTTTTACTCAAGTTGTCCCTACTAATCATCACTGCTACACATCACAATAGTCAGTTTAATAGCATATGTACACACTTTTTACCTTGAATACATAGAGCACCAAACACTCTTGTGTCAAATACTAAAGCATCACAAGATGAAAAAATATGTATTTAAAATTTCTTATGAGCATACTCCCTTTTAAGATAAGTACTCAATTTTAATAATTGATCAACAGACTCTTTACAAAAACTCCGCTATCTTGAGAGGCCTTAATTAATTGAAATTAATATTTTTATATCCAAACACATTCTTCGTATAAGTTTCACCTATTAAACAACCTCAAATATCGTTCAACATATAATAAAATGTCATAATAGAAAAGAATTATCAACAGAAAGAGTGAGGTAATAGAAAGGCATCGCATGAGATTTAGAAGGCACTAAGGAACGCGAACAACAATCCACTAATCACTCTCTACTACACCTAATGATGCATTTCAAACATCCGCCAAACGCTCTTATTCAATTTTAAGCTATAAAATTGTCATATACCAAACACTATATTCATTGGTTGATGCTCATTTACTTTCAGTGATAAAACCAACATGTCTACAGCGACGGTTGCAAGTAACTACATAAATTAAAGTGAGGTCATTTGGTGAGCTAAATTCTGGAAAGGTTTGTTAGCTTAAAAATATGCATATATCAAATATACTTATGAACAATATATTTAGAAAAACGTTTAGAAAAACGTTTGAACCTTTCTCATGTTCTCCAACTATAAACAACATTGCCGGTGCCCAGAGAGTACATAAAGTAATATCATCTTCACCCCTGCACACAGAACAAACAACAAACAGACATCAAACATATATCTGGTACAAAAAAAGATTAAAACAAACAAATGCAGAGAACACATGAATGTGATTACCCCCAATTAATTTGCAAAAAAATTAATTCATACAATTAATTTTCCCCATTTTTTCTTGATTTGTCACAACACAACCGAATTGAACTTAATCAAAACACAAATAAATAGGTACATACCAATGCTCAATGTTGATGAGAACACAATTGATGGCACAACGATGTAATCCAAATCGATGTTGAATTGGTATGGCGTAGATATCATTTTTCTGATTTGGATCTGTGATATGCCAAGGTTTTAAATTAGTGATTGAACAATGTTTCCGACATATCATTTAATTGAAACAGAATTATATCAATTATCGGAAAAAAAGCACATCAAAACACGTATACTATGGGTTTAAATTAAATGGATTTCAATACAACTAAAACTTACATAAATTATTGGGTCGAATTCAAAGTCCTGAATCATTGTAGATTGATATGTGAAGCCTGCAAAATAAAAAGAAATAATACGATCGGTTCAACCTATACCCAAATCATAACATGTAAAAAGAAAATAAACAATTGCAAAAGTAGAAGATGAATAGATGGTGTAGTGATTATGAGGTTTTTATCATCAAAAGTAGAAGACCAAAACGTAAGGAGCAAGTGATTCTATGGATTTTCATCATCAAAAGAGAGAGTTTTTTTTATATACAGAGCTTTTTAGCTTCTTTGATAAAGAGTGTAGAGAGAGAGATTTTTTGATATTCGGAGTATTAAACATATTAAATACAATATAAATCACATTATTACCTTCAATTTAAAAACGTAACCAAAGGTTGACTTTTAAAAATGTATTGCAAAAAAGTTCTGTTTTCAATACTTTCATTTTTAAAAACTTTATGCATAAAAGAATTGTACTTAGAAGCTAAATATGGTAGTGCATTAAACCAATTTTTAATGCAACGTGCTTAGTAGGCTTGTATAAAAGCTTATTTTATTATATATAATAATAGATTAGCATGAGCAAATATTGCATGCATGATATTCATCTTCTTCGTATGAAAATATAACCGAAAACGATTCGCACTTTATATTACTTGTTCTCAGTTTCTAGTTTTTCATTCTTTTTATACAATTGTTAGATAGTTATTACGGGTTTAGTTATACACATAGTCACATACGACACTAATACGGCCTTAAACTTGACACAAGTCGTTTTATCCCGCGACATAAACATAGTCCTAACACCCGACTCACAACCAAAACATTTCAGTCCCATTTCTTTCATGTTGACGACACAAAAAAGATAACCCACGACTAACTCGTTTATTACATCTATTTAGCTCGATACGAATTAAATGAAACATGTATTAGGTCGTGTATAGGAGGTCGAAGCAGATTCTAGGTAACCATGTATGGGTCGAATGCAAGGCCCCTTCCGTCTTATATTTCATGTGACAATTTTTATAATCTCATGTAACTATTCTTATTATTTTAGGTGATGTTTCATTCGTGTAGCATGCATTCGACGTAAGGTCTCACGACATAAAATCAAATGAGAAAATAATGAGGAAGGTGAAATAAGATGTGATGATACAAACCTTCGTAGCGTGGATGAAAGGAGGACGAGAAACCAAGGTTTAAAACCCACGACCACAACAGCAACTACGACCAAAACCTCGTACCCTCGACGTAGAACAACCCACGATCACTAACACCTTGTCACAGCCTCCCTTGTTTTTCCTTCATGTCGAATGAAAAAGGGAACCAACAGCTTGCTTTGGATCGAATGAAAAGGAGGAAAAACATATTTGTGCCGTCACTTTTGTTGGTTAGGTTTGTATGTGTGATTTCTTTTTGAATATGAAAGTAAGTTACAAATAAGAGTAATAAGGGAATTAAATGGGAAAATTATGGGAGTTAATGGGGAGATGATTTCGGCTGAACTAGGGGGAAAGTGATAGACCAAATAAATTCTCATTTTTGAATGTGTAAATGTCAATTACCATTTGATGGGATAATGGCTTAAGTGGCCGAATATAATGGGTATCAAAACAAAATATGGACTTCCAAAAATACAATATTATTGCTGGGTTTTAATTTGCATGATCTCGTAATTTGTGTACATATTTTCGGTCCATGCACCATATTAACGTGTACAATGTATTTTAGATGTAAGCATTTTGGTTTCATTTATCTTGCATATTATGTTTGGTAATTATTTACAAGTTAGGTTAGAATTTCATTTAATGAGCTTGGCGTATTTTACGTATTTTATAGACGTTAAATTAGAGGGGCAAAATAGTCTTTTCACATGTTTTAGATTTTCAGGGTTTTACACATAATCTTACACCGTCATTTTCATGGGTCTATATAACCTTACCAAATACCCTTGCTATACATTTTCTCGATTACATTGATAGTTATGATAAAGAACGATTATTGGTTCTGTTTGGGTTTATAAGTTATATACCATGATTGTTGTACTTATAAGGTTTTTTTTTTATCCCTTCCATTCATTCTTCCCGATATCATTTGAATTTGTAGGGCTACTTCTTCATTACTCTTACATCATGGATTAGAGACTCAACATAAGAATGGAGAGTTGAAGTGAGTGAAAAGTTAAACCATTTTTTTGTTATTATGTTTAGAAGATTGGATGTTGCCTTTTCTGATTTGGCACAATGAGAGACTATATTTGCTGGTTTGACTTAAAATTTTATATGCAACACTTAGAGCTTGAAATATGAGTGATCGAGTAACGGGTCAAAATTGGACCAGGCTGATACGTATCATATATTGGATGGTTGCACCAGAAACCGAGTTTCACTGACCTTTATCTATTAGACAATCATTGAACCATTTCTAACTTAACTAAAGTTTTTATTACCAATTTAAGATAAAACACAACCTATATTGACCTATGCATACTATATGAACAATTGAATGTTTATTTTGTTTGAACTAACTAATAAATTGTGTTTGCAAATTATATGTATACATTTGACTCTTTTTATGGTTATAGGTTCAATCACATGTACATATATCTCGGATTAATAGAAATAAAATATTGAATATGTTTATTTTCATTTTTTGGTTTCATATAACGTACGTTTGATTATTATCATTTTTATATTTAATGTTTGTTTATCCGATGTGGTTCCTTATAACTTCATATTACGCAATGTCAAATATAACGTACGTTTGATTATTATCAATTGTATACTTAATGTGTGTTTATCGAGATGTGCCTCCTTCTAACTTATAACTTCATAATATGCGGTGTCATTTACTACTTTTTGAAGTCACTTAAAAATACCCGTGAATTTCATGGGTCTTTTTTAACTTACCTTGTCTATCGATTTTAGAAGAGCATTGTCTTATACTATAATTGACTTATTATTTCATATTACTTTCGAATAAATGATTCACCATGTTTACTTTCGTTCTTTTCCTTATTTTGTTTAGACACTAATTTTTCATTTTTACAATATCTCTTCTAAAACCCGTGGATTTCACGGGTCTTATAAATAGTTTTCTTAATATACACCACTTTACAAATAATAAAATAAATTAATTCAAGAACACGCATTTAGCATGTATTGAGTAAAATAGCAAATTCCCATTAACAATGGTGCAAATTAAAAAAATCATACTATGACATCGTGTTTTGAAAATCATAAATAATCTTTATCTAAGGTTTGGTTAGTCAAACTAATTTTGATTACTTATTTATCCAAGGGTCAAAATAATCAACTTTGGATAACCAATTTTGGACTAATCGGGGTATCTGAGATTGATAATCTATTTACTCCGTATTAAGGTTCATTTAACATGTAAATAGTTAGATAATTATAATTTGTCAAACGCTAAAAAAACCTATCTTATAATTGTCAGACCTTCAAATCTCATAAGCACATCCACACACCCTCTGCCTGCCATGTTTCGTTGCAATTTATTGACCTTAATTATTTCATGTAGCATAATGAGTTTCAAAAACTTAATGCAAAAAGTGGAAAAAATATAAGAAAGTACTTACAGTCCCAAAAGTGAACAATCTTGTGTTATATCTCCATAAAGTTCCGATCTGACATGAAAATCAACAACATTTTAACATCGTATCAGCAATTGTAGCCAGCAATTAACACTTCAAAAATGAATATAAAAAATGTAATTTATGTTTGTACCTCCCAACAAGCCTCAATGTTGTTGAGATATTCACCTAATGAACCACCCAAAATCTAAATTTGAGAAAAATTGAACTCATTTTCTTGTTGTAGTTTTGATTCCCAAGCAGTCATTGTCGCTTTATCTCCGTTGAATTTGTCTCCTCCCACATAAGTTATTGCATGCTACATTTCAAACGACGATAAACAACCAATTAAACTAATTGATAAGAAAAATACATTTCTTACAAAGGTGTAACAACTTTCTTTATCCAACCATTGTAGGTCAATTCAATAAAAGCATACATATTTATATCTAATACTATTAATTAAGGGTATTTAACTTAAAATAATAAATTTTCACCTGATGTCCGATTTGATTAACAATATCTCAATATCATATCAACATTTCAAATATTTCTAGGCGTAGTTATGATTGTATGTTTCTGTTTTACATATCTTTTAAGAGAAATTGTTTTCAAAACATCGTCTTCTAAAACATTAAGCAAAACAAAACATATATGACAATAAAATCGAAATAGAACATGTGTGCAAATACAAACTTCTTATTTCAGGTTCTTCAACAAATCGTCAAATAACAAACTGATTTCACTACTTGGTTTATGATTTCCTAATGAACCAATGATTTTTTTAATTAGCGCTTTAAACATTATTAGTGTGATCATTGTGTTGGAAAATTTAGTGCACTTGTGGGATTAGTTCACACCGGTTTTGGGTTAGGAGGTGAGTGTACACCCATGAGGTCCCCGAACACCTCGACTCTACTCAATAGTGGTTTGTACTACTAGTGTATTGTTTACTCTTGATAGTGTAGTAACGATGGTTCCTCTTGGTAGTGTTATGGTTCCCGCTTGCTAGTGTAATGGTTCCTTGTCGATGGTTCCCGCTAGTAGTGTATGGTTCCTGCTTTGCTAGTGTAATGGTTTCTACTTGTAGTGTTGCGATGAATTATTTTGTAACAGCTTTGACTCATTCAATTGGTTGTTATGACTACTTTATGACCACGTTTAAATTGGTCATGTAACCACTATTTCTATGATTATGGAGGTTTATTATGGGTGATTAATTGGCCGTTAATCACACATAATGTCCATTGATTAGTGTTGAGTGTTCTCTACTATAAATAGAGAGTGACATCTTCAGCTTGAAGACACACTGAAAAGAATAACATCAGGAGAAACAAACTGAAAGCATAAACACTTATAAGCGTAGGGGTTATTGACTTGTGCCTAATTCTATAACTACATTTGGTCTTATCCCAAGTAGATATTCGTGTAACCCAGGCATTAGGGTCGAATAGTTTACTTTGAAAAGTGATCATACGATTCCAAGTGATATCCGGTAACCACCTAGTGGTATTGCTACTGACATTGATTATCTTACCCTGTTCTGGGCGATCACACTCCAACAATCAAAGTAAACTATTTGTGATAATCAATGGTTGCTTCTGCAATGAAACACATGGCTTCAAACTTTGCCAAGCTTGATAAGTTTGAAGGGTGGACTTTAGGAGGTGGCGAGAAGAAGATGCACTTCTTGTTGTCAAGCATGAGTGTGGTTTATGTGCTAACACTCCTATTCACGATTATGGGGATGATGCTACCGTGGGCGGATCGGGAGGAGGAGCAAATGGGAGAAAGATGACTACATTTGCAGAGGTCTAATCCTCAATGGTATGTCCGATTCTCTGTTTGATATTTATCGAACTTTGAATCTTCCAAATCTTGTGGGATTCCTCGATGCCAAATATATGGTCGATGATGCATCAAGTAAGAAGTTCCTTGTAAGTAATTTCACAAATTACAAAATGACTGATTCAAGACCAATTATGGAACAATACAATGAACTTTTTGGTATACTTGGAAGGTTTACACAACACAATATGCACATGGATGAGGCTATTCAAGTCTCTTATGTCATTGATAAACTTCCCCCTTCTTGGAAAGATTTCAAGCATACCTTGAAACATAAAAAGGAGGAGTTAACTATGGTTGAGTTGGGCAGTCATCTGCGCATTAAGGAATCTCTCAAAGTGCAGGATAATGACAAGCCAAGGAGCAACAAGACTGCTGGTACATCTGTTGTCAATATGGTGGAGCATAACAACTCCACCAGGTACAATGACAACAAAGGCAAACACAAATATCATGACAACACAAGGGCAGATCCTAACAAGAAGGCAACACCTACTTGTTGGAAATGTAGCAAAACTGGTCACATTAAAAGGGATTGCAAAGGTGTTAAGGTTGGTGGTAAAGCCAATGAATCAGGCACTAATGGTTCAGGGAGTGGTGGTTCAACCAACTCACTGAAAGGTCAGAATATGGTTAATAAGTCTTTTCAGATTTATTATGTTACATATGTATATGAATCTCATTATGTGCGGGATGATGATGTTGCGTGGTGGGTTGACTCGTGCAACAGTTCATGTGTGTAAAGATAGAAGGCGGTTCAAGACTTATGAGTCAACGAATGATGGTTCTATTCTTCACATGGGAAATGAGTCAACGACCTTGGTGCATGGTCGTGGTTGTGTAGATCTTAATTTTAGTTCGGAAAGATTGTAACTTTGTTTAATGTTATTCATGTTCACGATATCGGGAAGAACTTGGTTTCAAGTAGTATTTTGAATAATCATGGGTATAAACAAGTTATTGAGTCTCGATAAATTTGTTCTTTCTAAGCATGGTGTTTTATTGGTTTTGGATATTTGTGTAATCAAATGTTCAGCTTAATATTGTCACCGATAGTGTTAATTCAACATTTGTGACCACCATGACCGACCGACTCTACCCTATGGCATGCAAGACTTGGCCATGTACACTATAAAAGAATGAAAGATATGTCTAAGGATGGGTTAATCCCGGTTTTGACATGGACAACGAAAAGTGTAAAACTTGCATGTTGACCAAGATAACCAAGAAACCTTTTCGTGGTGTTAGTCGTGAGACTAAGCTCTTGGAGCTTATACGATGACCTATGTGATTTGCATGCCACTCCTTCTTTGAGGAATAAGCGATGCTGTGACATTTATTGATGATGCTTCAAGGTTTTGTTATGTCTATCTGTTACATACCAAGGATGAAGCATTAGATAAATTCAAAGTGTTTAAAATGAAGTTAAATTACAACCGGGTCCCTCGATCAAAAGATTAAGGACGATAAAGGAGGTGCGTACATGGATACTCAGTATTTTCGATCTGTTGGTATAATCCATGAAACGATCGCCCTTATACTCATCAAAGAAATGGCATTTACGAAAGGAAAAATAGGGTGTTGAAGGAGATGGTTAATTCCATGTTGTCCTATTCTGGTGAGTCAAGGGTTCTAGGGTGAAGCTATGTTAACGACTTGCTATTTATTAAATAGGGTTCCCAACAAAAGGAACAAGGTTACCCCTTATGAACTCGGACTAAAAGGAAACCCAACTGAACTATCTCGAGGTGCAGGGTTGTAGGGTCATTGTAAGACTCCACGATCCAAAGTCAAGACTTTGGGTGAAAGAGGCATTGATCGCATCTTTGTTGGATATGTTGAGCATTCCAAGGCTTTTAGGTTCTATGTTATTGAAACTAATGAATATGTTTCGATTAACTCAATAATTGAATCAAGGGATGCAAACTTTGATGAAAATAGATTCTCACCGATCCCTAGACCAAGTATGAGGATTCCTAATGGAACTCATAACACTGGTGTATCGAGGTCCCCGATGAAGTGCCATCGAGGTCCCGATGAGTTTGTGGTTCAACAACTGAAACCTATGCTCGGGAAGAGCAAAAGGTCGGACTCAAAGTCATTTGGACACGAGTTTCAACTATACTTGGTTGAAGGAACAAGGATAATGTCTCGACCAATACTCCTATTGCTTCATTGTTGAGGATGATCCCAAGACATTTGAAGAAGCAATGAAGTCCCGTGATATTGCTTTCTAGAAAGAAGCAATAAATGATGAGATGGATTCCATCATGGGCAACAACACTTGGGTGTTGGTTGATCTACCACACAGTTGCAAACCTTTGGGTTGCAAATGGATTTTCAAAAGGAAAATGAAGGTAGATGGAACTATTGAAAAGTTCAAGGCTAGACTAGTCATTCAAGGCTTTAAACAAAAGTCAAGGATAGACTATTTTGATACTTATGCCCTTGTGGCTCATATCGATACCATAAGATCGCGATTGCTTTGGCATCAATTCACAATCGATTATTCATCGGATGGATGTGAAAACGACTTTCTTAAATGATGAATTGGATGAGGAGGTTTACATGAACCAACCTCGGGGCTTCATCATGTCGAGCAATGAAAACAAGGTGTGTAAACCGATTAAGTCTCTTTATGGACTAAAGCGTGCACCTAAGCAATGGCATCAAAATTTGATGAAGTGGTTTTGTCTAGTGGTTATGTTCTTAACCAAGGTGACAAATGTGTATATAGCAAATTTGATGAATCGGTAAAGGAGTCATCATTTGTCTATATGTTGATGACATGTTGATCTTTGGAACTAACCAAAATCAGTTGACGACAAAGGAATTTTGTCATCAAGGTTCTCCATGAAGGACATGGGGAGGCGATGTTATCCTTGGTATAAGGATTAAACATGAAAGTAAACAATTTCTATCTCTCGGTCTCATTATATTGAGAAGGTGTTAAGGAAATTCAATTACTTTGATTGTACTCTGTGAGTACACCTATGGATACTTGAGAAGGCGATGCCTAATAATGGCAAGGATGTATCTCAACTTGAGTATTCTAGGGTAATTGGTCACCTGATGTATGCCATGACTTGTACAAGACCCGATATTGGTTTTGCGGTGGGAAAATTGAGCGGTATACTAGTAATCCTAGTGCTCATCAACGCAAGCGATTCGAGGGTATTGAAGTATTTGAAGAGAACTATGGATTATAGTCTCTCATATCTTTGTTACCCATCGTTGTTGGAAGGATACATCGATGCAAGTTGGATCGATAACACTAAAGACAATTCGTCTACCGGTGGGGGTATTCCTACTTGGTGGAGGTGCAATTTCTTGGGCATCCAAGAAGCAAACTTGCATCACCGGTTCAACAATGGAATATGAATTTGTGGCCTTAGCATTTCTTGGTAAAGAAGTCGAATGGTTGAAAAACTTGCTTCTTGAGATTCCATTGTGGCCTAAACCTATAGCACCTATTTCTATCCGTTGTGATAGTGCGGCTACATTGGAAAAGGCTTATAGCCGGATGTACAATGGGAAGTCTAGACACTTAGGTGTCGGACATAGCATGATTCGTGAGCTTATCATGAATGGAGTGGTATCTATAGAGTTTGTTAGATCTCAACAAAACTTAGGCGATCACTTGACGAAGGGTTTAGCTAGAGACTTGGTTATAAAGTCGCTAAAGGGATGGGTTTAAGTCCAACTTAGTCATCGAATGCTAGGACACCCAACTCCTCCTAAGGAAACTTGGGAGCCGAGTTCAATGTGGAAAGTCGAACATTCGATGGACTGGAGCACATGTTTTATTTTACATCCCAAGGTTGTGCTCGAGAACTCTTTGAAAGGAGGATGAAGTCTTTACTTAATGGTTATTTATCTTTGAAAAAGTGCTTGGCGGGAGCATGAATAAAGAGGAACCACCTATGTAAATGTTGAAGTTTTGCCGCTTCAAGCTTTTGGACTTTAGCTTTTACAACATTTATGAATTTGGATATGGACACATGGCTTGTATAGTGTTAGGAGTCGTTAAGTGTTTGAAAACTTGTGTGTATTTTATCTTGGTATTCAAATGAGTTGAAGGGTTCAATTCTTAGAACACCCCGATTCTAAAATATTTGAGCGTGTAATGTACTAAGATGGAAATTCAATCCTCGGGATATTTTCGTTTATGCATATGTTTTGTTTGATGTTTGTTTTTCTTGGAAAGGAAGTGAACTAAATTTGGGGAGGATTGTTGGAAAATTTAGTGCACTTGTGGGATTAGTTCACACCGGTTTTGGGTTGGGAGGTATGGAGTGTACACCCATGGGGTCCCCGAACACCCCGACTCTACTCAATAGTGGTTTGTACTACTAGTGTATTATTACTCATCGATAGTGTAGTAACCGATGGTTCCTCTTGGTAGTGTTATGGTTCCTGCCGCTAGTGTAATGGTTCCCGCCGCTAGTGTAATGGTTCCTCTTGGTAGTGTTGCGATGGTTATTTTGTAACGACTTTGACTCATTCAATTGGGTGTTATGACGCTTTATGACCACGTTTAAATTGGTCATGTAACCACTATTTCTATGATTATGGAGGTTTATTATGGGTGATTAATTGACCGTTAATCACACATAATGTCCATTGATTAGTGTTGAGTGTTCTCTACTATAATAGAGTGACATATTCAACGAAGACACCTTGAAAAGAATAACATCGGGAGAAACAAACTAAAAGCATAAACACTTATAAGCGTAGGAGTTATTGAATTGTGTCTAATTCTATAACTACATTTGTTCTTATCCCAAGTAGATATTCGTGTAACCCAGGCATTAGGGTCGAATAGTTTACTTTGGAAAGTGATCACACGATTTCAAGTGATATCTGGTAACCACCTAGTGGTATTGCTACTGACATTGATTATCTTACCATGTTATGGGCGATCACACTCCAACACATTGGATTGGTGTTCGTGTTGCTTGATAATTTGGTTTTATTGAAAAAAAACAAAAATAGGCAAAAAAAAATAAGGATTAGATGATTTCACAATTGAAGTTGGTTAAAGATTAATCATTGGTAGAAAGCAGTTATTCGAACTGATTTAATTTGAATGGATCTAGATTTTGATTTTAGGTTGCGGTTTAGAAAAGGGATCTATTATGTGTGTGTGTTTTGGATGGAATGTCTCAAATGGAATAGAAGAGGTGATGCCGCATAATTTTCTTCCAATTACACGCTTATAAAACGAAATTCATTTTGACCATAGGATGAGAATTAATATACAAGTGGCGGTTTTAAGGTATTTTGGGGAGAGATGGTTTTCAAAACCATGTTTTATAAAGGTAGTAGATAACCAACTGAATATACTTTAATAATAAATCGATATAAGCGTAACTTTGCATTAAAAGATACGATAGAATTTGAGGTTCTAAAAAGTTCATAATAATAATGTGTTATGTTATTTGATTTTCATGAAGGAATCATAATAGAACATGATGTTCTAACATTTTTTCTTTTACATCATAACTTGAGGTTATGATATTGATTCTTTAAAATATCATATTAGAACATCAATAAGATATAGCATGAGAATCCATATCTTATTTTGTTTGGAGCAAACTTCGTGCAGATAACGTGTTATAAAATAATGAATAAGCATGCAAGAATGAAAAGAGGAAGAAAGAATTTTGAGATAAATACAAAAGGTTACAAATGTGTAGTACTTACTAGCATGGTACCCGCGCAAAGCAGCGATTCGAAAGAGAATGTTGTTTAACGATTTTATGATTTTACGTGTTTGTGCCGAATATTATTTAACAATTTTCTATAAAAAAAAGATTCTAAAAATTGTGTGTTTATGTTGTGAGACTGTGAAGAATTAATATGACATTATTATATATGCAAATTCAAAAGTTATTAATTTTAACTCTAAAAGTATTAAATTCATTGTATTAGTTATATTTTATTTATTGTAACATGCATTCAATTTAATGTCATAATTTAATGTGCAATTAGTGTGTTTTAGAGCGTAATTTAAAAATTACTAATAATACCAAGTGTGTAAGTTTAAAATTTTTAAGACTTTTAAAAATAAAGTCCTAAATGCTTTATAAAAGTAGGGCAAATGATAAAAAAAGTATTATAATTGACACCATTTGTTTTGTGGTAGCGAAGAAAAATTTTTGCTTTTTGTGTACTATATTTTCAAATTCATCCTCTTTAGGGTATTTTGCAAAATTTTGGACATTTTGCCCCTTTAGCTAATAGATTTTTTTTCCAAGGACAAAATGTCATGTAAGACCCAAAGAGGATGAATTTTAAAGTATACTACCCACAAAAGCAAAAAAAAATTCGCCACCCACAAAAGAAATGATGACAAGTATAATCTTTTTTATCATTCTTCTAAAAAAATAAAAGTAAACAAGTATATGTTAAACTCTAGTGAGTTAGTAATATCACATGTGATATTAGTGTTAAATCACATATGATACTAGTGTTAAATTTGAATACCACATGAGATATTTAAATTATAAAAATAGGTGAAATAATAAAATCTTTTAATCACAACCATTGATTTCTTTTTAAATGAATAGTGAAAATAAGTCCCTTGATATGTAAGAAAAATTTAGTATGTAAAATAACTCTCCTCATATATATAAGCGCTGAGGCACTTTATTTTGCTTACCAATAAATCAATGCTTACCAAGGGACAAATCATCACCATTCATCTAGTTTGATCTAATGGTGGGGATTAACCTAAAATTTAAAAGGTAAACCTAAGTCCATTTTTTTTCTTGTCTTTTTGTCTTTCTTTTTATTCAAATATTTTTTGTCTTTTATTTTTAAATTCACGTTTTTTTTTTTTTTTTTTTTTTTAAAATTCGCGTTTTTTTATTTAAGTTTTTTAATTTGCGTTTTTTTTACGCCATACGTTTTCGTCTGCATTTCATCATTTTGCTTCGTTTTGTCCGTTTTATACGTTTTTGCTTTCATACGTTTTCGTCCGTTTTCATCGGTTTTCTTTCATTTTCTCGTTTTCATCCGTTTTAGGCGTCTTTTCGCTTTCATACGTATTCGTACATTTTCTTACATTTACATTTGTTTACATTTAGATTAAACAAGTTGATTTTGCTTTAAACACATAGTTATTTAGTGTACTTTTGTTTATTATTTAAGTTGTGATTGAATTTTTCTATTTAATGGATACATTGTGAGTATTTCAATAGTTTTACAACGGATTTGAAAATATATATGGTTGATCGATGAAGAAGCTATAGTTAAACAAAGCACAACATCTTCGTAAACAAACCGAAGAAGGCTCAAACACACGTTACATCACGGTGATATCACGTGTGGTATCACAAGTGATATCAAACGTGATATCACATGTGATTTCACAAGTGATATCATCCGTGATATCACATGATTCAACAAAATAGAAGAAGCGACATATCTATGATGTCACCAAATGATATCAAATTCTCCTCCAAAAGTTGAACATCATGAGAATGAGATACACGAAAAATTAGCAATAAAAGTGTGGTAGTTAGTAGTTATTCAAAATCACAGTGATATTCGAATATCACAAAGTGATATTCGAAAAATCACAAGCGATATTCAAAATATCACAAGCGATATTCAAAATATCACAAAATGATATTACGAATAACACGAATATCACTTGTGATAGTCGAAACATATGAAAGCGTAAGAAAACGGATAAAAGCGTAAAAACGGACGAATACATATGAAAGCGGACGAAACGTATGAAAGCGTAAAACACGTCGAAAATGAGCAAACGAAAGAAACCGATGAAAGCGGATGAAAACGTATGAATAATGGACGAAACGTAAAAACAAACAAAACATATGAAAGCGAACAAAAACGCATGAAAACGGCGAAAACGTGAAAGCGGACGAAAATAGATGAAACGTGTGAAAATGTGTGAAAGCAGGCGGCGTATGAAAATGTATGAAAGCAGAGCGAAACGTATGGGCGAAGAAAAAAAACGCGAATTAAAAAGCGTTAAAATGTGAAAAAAAGGCGTTAATAAATATAAGCGTGAATTAGAAGAAAAAAAGACAAAAAAAGTGAAGAAAATAAAAGGAAAAAAAAAGGGATAATTTCGTACATATCCTTTAAAAGTTAGATATTACGTCGATATCGCGCAATTTTCAAATTACATAAATATCCTTTCAAAACTTTATAATACTCATGTATATCCAAAATGTAATTAAATTATATTTATAATGATTTTTAATTTCTAAAAGTAATATCTAATATTAATTTAAGTGCTATTTACTATTTTACCCTTCTTACGTAATCAAAATAATTCACGCATGATTTGTTTCTTCTCTTCATTGGTCTCTTCATCTTACGGTGAAGGAGTTGCCTCTTCTCACAATCAAATCTCGAATCAACATTATAGTTATATGTTGTTTAACTATCTTTGATTTCTCTTTGGTTACTAATGAATTATAGTATGAAAACAAATGATTTAATATTCTTGAGATCATTTGAAACACTTAAACAAGAAAAAACAAAATAATGAAAGTGACGATTGGTTGCTTGATTTTTATCGTTATTCATTGATGGATTTTTTTCATTTATGGCTACGTCTCTTTAGTTTTAATCTCCATTAAATGTGTTTTTCATATAAGTTAATTTGTGATAATATAAGCTACAATGTATCACAGAATTGGCTTTTGCTTATCATCAGGTGACATAAAGTTTTATTGAATTTTGGTTAAAGATGGACAATAAGTTTTATTGAACTTATGAGAATTCAAGATATGATTCGAAGATTAGTATTATATTTAGGAAAACTTGTGATTTTTATGTTTCAAGAGGGTGTGTACGTAACATTAAAGAAAGGGTAAAACGGTCATTTACTTATTAAATAAGAGGTAAATAATAGTTTTAGAAATTTAAATTATTATAAATATTATTTAATTAGTTTTTGGATATACATGAGTATTACAAAGTTTTGAAAGGATATTTATGTAAATAGAAAATTTGCAAGGATATTGATGTAATATCCAATTTTTCAAGGATATAGATGAAATTAGCGTAAAAACATGAGCTTGGGTTTAATCCTTAAATCTTATGTTAATCCTCATAATTAGATCAAACTAGATGAATAGTGAGATTTATCCCTAGTAGCCAGCAAAATAAGAAAAGTAAAAGAAAATTACTCTATAAGCGCTAATAAATATTTGAAACAATTCCAAAATAACGTCTGTTTATTTTATTATAAGCGAGCGGTTAAAGTGAATATTTGAAACAATTCCAAAATAACAATTCCAATCTTGGTTTAATCCCCACTCTATAAGCGGAAGACACATAATAGATTGTGAATTGGATATCATCTGATAGGACGGTTAAGAATCAGAGTAATAGCCACGCCTGCTTTACAGCATAGTCATCCGATGAAGTAGGGTCTTTGGACCTTCAAACCAATTCATCGATTCGAATATTTGTAAAATAATCACCCCACATTTGCATGTAAACTTCATCGTTATTGTCTACCACTTCCCGACAAGAGCTCGAATTCGGGCCACATTCGTTCGTGATGACCAAGACCTACGGCGAGAGCTCGATAGCCACATTTCCATCACCGCCGCGTTAAAGATCCCTAGGATCCAGTGATCGGAAAAGAGGTGGAATTTGAGCCATAAAATATTATTCTTCATCATCCGGAGCGTCTGGTGGTGTCTTAAGTCGCTCGCCATTGGTCCTTCGTTCAAGCGCGAGACGTTAGAAGGCTCACACATACTTCACTACACACACAACAATTAAACAAAAAACAAAAAAGAAAAAAGAAAAAAAAAATGGTACAACCGCCTTTGTACGGACGGGGCCCACAAAGCTATGAGGTGCATGGCTAGGATTATATGAGGTGCTTGCATACGCTCACCCAAAAGATTTGATGCTTTTCGTTTACCAGATTTACGTACCCGCATAGCCCAAATGTGTGTCCGTGTGCACCAATGACAATTAGTGACAATTTAGCGTTAGCTATAAAGCATCTTTAACAGCAACCGTAGGCCCTATTCGTTTTGTTTTGTTGCGTGACTTTTGTACCTCATTGGTCCCCATAAGCTTGTCAACCATCATATCACCAATACTTTTTAATATTTAATGCTTTTTACCGATTGGAGAAAACGGTGTCTGCGTATATGTTTTTATTTTTTATTTTTTTGGACGGCAGCATATTTGTTTTTATTTGACTGTTGTATTTACGGGAATGTCTAACCAATGCGGGCATTGGTTTGGTTAATATTTGTCCTTTTATAGTTTATAATAAGTATTTATGTGGGTCCTTTATTGAAATATGTAATTATGTATCATTATAAGCGATAATTTATAATTAAAACCACAAGAGACAATCTTAACCAACGCCCAAGGCGTTGGTTAGACGTTCCTTCACTAATAAGTAATAACGCATAAGAGTGCTCGGTACATTAAATTTCCGTCGCCATTGGTCGAGAAATGCACTGAACGGCCGCGCATACTACACAAGGGTGCTCGTGGTTCATCCGCCATTTGATTCTATAGTCATTGCACCAACCATTCGTTATTTTTTTATTTATTCTTTTCAAAATTAAAGCGTTTTGTAACGCTAAAAAATCTCTTACTTTTCACTTATAAATACCCACTTTTAATTAAGCGGTTTTCATACATTTATTATTTCTTCCTTTTATCAAAAATAAAATAAAATCACAATTTAATTACATTTTCAAATACACTTTCATTTTACCTTTGTAGCATGAACTCGTGGATTTAATGGAGACGAGATCAAACTTCTTCACCAACGAAACCCAAATGATCAAGAGTGGATTACCTTTAAGTGTATCCACACTACACATCTACAACTACCACCATTGTATCTCTCGAATAAACCTTGTGCAAGACTAGAAATAGATCAAAGATCAAAACCAAACCTTAGGAGAGGGTGTATGGTGTATGGACGGTTTTAGGAGAAGGTGTATTGTGCAAGACTACAACTACCACGGATGCTAGTCCTCTTATCATAATGTAAGTTACACTAAGCCCTCAAATTTTTCCTTCTTCCCTTTCAAGCCCTATGGGCCGGTCCATATGCCTAGGTAATTGGGATAGCCAATTACTTGGGTCAATACAATTTAATTAAGTCCACCTCAATAATTCGTAGTTCATTTACTTGATCTCGAGTTACTTAAATAATGTATAATGTAAATACGATAATTACATTATAACAAATGGTGTCTCTGTATATATTTTTGTGACCCCATAGGCTCGCGTGTCTAGCCATGCAATTATTTTATTATGCCATGAGCATACTCCAACAATACACACCCTAGCACTCACTTTATTGACTGTACAAGACAAATTTTTTTATGTCTTTTTGTTCCGTATATTTTTTATTTTATTATTTTTGACTTGTCAAACTTTAAAATTTATGTTTCGCATTTTTTTGGGCAGTTTTTCCTACTTTATTAATAGGACAAGACTATTTTTTAAAGATTTTCCGCTCGGTATTTTTTGTGTTTTACTACTCTTGCCATATCAAACTTTATAACTTTTGACCCATTTTTTTATTTTGTGGTTTTATAATAAATACAAAATTATAAAAATATAAAGAAAAAATTAAAATATTTTTTGAAAAAAGGTTTCACTTGCACTTTAGAGGCACGAATAACCAACATTGATGACGATGATCAGGAAGGAGTGCAGGTGGAGCAAGACCATAGGGCCGGAGCAAGTCTCTTCGAGGAGCAAGTCCTTCCGAAATCGAAGCAAGTCCTTCGGAGTGGAGCAATTCCATCCGGTCGAAGCAGTCCTCTTGGGTGGAGCAAGACCTTCGGATCTATCCGGTAGGACATCACGATTCCACGCAAAGCTGTTTCCCGCCTAAGCGTTTCGCCTAAATGTGTATCGCTATCAGGATAAGACGAAACCCGCTATAAATAGAGTGCATTACCACTCTGCTTGGTATGATATTCTCTCTCTAACACACTACTTACATGTCGACTTACCGGTGGAGGGTGGTTGGGGCTTGACCTCGGGATCCCTAACCGGTTTGTTTCTTGTCTTGAAGCGCATCTCATGCCGGGATGACGTGGAGCGCTACGGTGCAAGAAAAAACTTGAATCCCGAGGTCAAGCCCTGTAACCACCCTCCGACGGCCAAGTCGATTATGTAAGAAATGTGTTAGAGAGAATATCATACCATGTAGAGTGGTAATGCACCTATTTATAAGTGGCTTCTGTCTTATCCGGTGATAGCGACACATTTAGGCGGAAACGCTAAGCGCGCCACCCAGGTGAAATCGATGTCCGGCCCGGATAGATCCAAATCGGCGGTCTTGCTCAGCCCTGGTGGACTTGCTTCAAATTGACCGGACTTGCTCCATCTCGGGATGACCCTAAGGACTTGCTCCATTTTGATGGGCTTTGCTCGACCGGAGAGACTTGCTCCGGCCCCGAAGGGTCTTGCTCCGGCCGGACTCCTTCCGGATCATCGTCATCAAGCATCATATTTTAATTGTATTGCATCAACAATGATGCGCACATAATCTTCTTATGTTTTATAACATAAGTTTTCCGACATTATTATACTAGTAATTTCATGGCTTCGCTGAAATGTGCGAGCTAACTTCATGATTATACTTGAAAATATTAAAAGTATGTATATGTCGTAAATAATATCAACATATTATTACGAAATGAAAAGAAACTTAAATGTTCATGTGATATATGTTATTCATAATAATTTTAGCCGTATTTAAGTTTTTAACACGTGTGCTCACAGGTTATTAAACGAAGATCGAAAAATAATAAATTTTAATATTCTTACTTAAATTTTTGTTAAGAATTACATTCCACAAAAGGTGTTAAGAATTAAATAAGTAGTTGTTATATATACAATCTTATTGTATTAATTTGCATATCACAATAATATGTGATTTTATTTGATATTTTAGGTATTATAATTAATTTAAGAGGAGATTTATTTTACATACCAAACTTTATTTTACATACTAAGGGACTCATCTCAACCATCCATTTAAAAAAAACCAATGACTGAGATTAAAAACATTTTATTATTTCACATATTTTTATAATTTAAATATCTCTTAAACCGTTAATCGTTAAGTGAAAATATTTACACCGTCATGAAGAGCATTTAATTATCTTTCTACAGAGCGACTTTGATATACTTCGAAAAAAAAAAAATCATTTTTTCACGTTTTTTCGTCTTTTTCGTTCTTGAAATTTGCATGAAAAATCGATATGATTAAACACTAATTTGAATATCACATGTGATATTAGTGTTAAATCATATATGATATGTGATATCATGTGATATGATTTGTATATCATATGTGATTTTATACTAATATCACATGTGATATTACATATCATATATGATATAACACCAATATCATGTGATATTCAAATTAGTGTTTAATCGGATATAATTTTAATGCAAATTTCGATGAACGTAAAAATCAAAAACAAAAAAATGTGAAAATACGATTTTTTTTGTCGAAAGTATCAAAGTCTTATCTATAGAAAGATAATTAAATCTTCGTCATAATTTTTTTTTTCGCTTAACGGTTAACGGTTTGAAAGTTATTAATATTTGAAAAAAGATGATGAAAGTGAGTTTTTTTAATTGTTGAAATTAATCTCATCCATTAGATCATATAAAAATGGATAGTGGAGATTGATCATTTTGTATGTAAATAATGTTTTATCCTCAAATGATCTTAAATCTTAATTTAATATAAGTATTAATAGTTTCATTTTGTAGGTTCAGTAAGTATATTGTTAAAAAAAAAGGTTCACTAAGTATATAAGAAAATTTATTATTTTTAAAACTCACATTTATACACGAGTTTTAAAACAAGTTTTGTGGTAAAAAAAAAAAAAGAAATAAAATACATCTATTAAATTTATGGGAAGTTATTTGCACACTTTCAAAAATGATTGGGACACCCAAATTTTAATTGTTTGAACACTTATATCCTTATAAGATAATCGTAACTAAAAATAATGTGAGGGTGTAAATGACCAAACACTCAAAATAGGAATGTCCCAATCACTTTTTCCTAAACTTATACACATGCGTCCTAAACTTATACACATGCAATGTAAGAGCAAGAGGTGTGGGAGGATCGTGGCTCGCCGTGAGCTGAGGTGGAGGCTCGTCGTGCCTCGCCACCATACCGCCCCCCTTCGCCGTCGTGTAGTTCGCCGTCTGCACGACAAGCTTGAAGCTTGTCATTTTTTTTTCTCTTTTTTCTTTTTATTTGTGGAATTTTTATTTGAGGAGAGTATGAATATTTTGAAAGTGAAGTGTTTTTTATAAAGATTGAAAGGTTCGTGGAGGAAAAAGAATGCAAACATAAGCATATCTTGATGAAAACACAAATTACATTGAACATTTAATGGAAGCAGAAATGCATAATACGCTTAAACATTAAAAACTACAACGCATATTGATGAAAATAAAACTACTAAAACTTAATAAACGAATCATCCGAGTCCCAACCTCGAACTTGAAGAGGAATAAAACTCGCCATTAACGAGCCGAGTCTCCATTATGTCAAAGTAGTTATCTTGAAGATATTGAGCTTCTTTGCTTTTTGTTCTCGACGACGAACTTCCCGCGCGCTCGCCTGCTTCCATAATATCCCTATAGTTTTCTTCGTCTGCTCGAGTTGACGAAGGAAGCCTCACTTAACCCGAATGGGTTGTTTCAAGATTCACCGTGGGTATGTTCACGGTGGAGTTAGAACAATTGGATTGTTCACACATGGAGTGTTTAAAAATCGTTTCCGTTGGAAAACCGGAAAGACATTTTCAGGTGGTGTTGAGTAAACTTCAAATTCTTCTCAAGTTGGAAAGCTAGTTTCAGGAAACTCTGTTGGAGTTGGAAAGCTTGTTTCCGGCAATTGTTGTGGACTTGGGAATTGCTGAGAAAAATCTTTGCGAGACATTTTTGTGTGTGTGAGTTGTGTGTGTAACTTGTGACTGGTAGATTTGTATATATAGGCACATATATACCATTTGAATTTGAATTTTAAATAATCCCGCTCCTATTTAAATCTGATTTTGAATTTGAATTTTTATTTTGAATTTAAATAACGCCGATCAAAAGTATACCGTTGAATTTGAATTTTGAATCTGATTTTTGAATTTGAATTGTATTAAAAAAAATAATAAAAAAAATAAACAAAAAAAACAAAAACAAAAAAACAAATATCACCCATTTAAATAACAAACTATAACCACCATTTTTTCACATCTGCATCAATTCAAACTTTCTATCTCTGTAGCTCCAAAAAAAAAAAAAAACACAATGTCTCAAAATCCGAAGTGGAACAAGTCGAAGAAATGTTGCTTATGCAAGTTTTGATAGAAATTTCATAGCTCTAGATATGGAAAATAACCGTTCGAATATTTTTTGGAGCAGCGTTATGGAGATGGTCAATGATCGGACTACGACGACCATCGT
This sequence comes from Chrysanthemum lavandulifolium, assembly GCA_022545495.1. NCBI lineage: Eukaryota > Viridiplantae > Streptophyta > Magnoliopsida > Asterales > Asteraceae > Chrysanthemum > Chrysanthemum lavandulifolium. The sequence goes on from CM040246.1 coordinate 23,965,840, forward strand.
ATCAAAAATTCAATCACGGGAAAATGGGCGAGGATTAACGTTGATTGCAAAAAATTCAACGCTATTTACAAACATTTGCAGCGTCGAAGTGGTGAAAATGACCACACTCATCTCGAGAATGCGAAACTGAACTTTGAGCAACGCTTTAGTGGGAAGGAGTTCAAGTATGTTCACGTTTGGAAGATTTTGAAAAATTACCCGAAGTGGGATGTCGAAGATCCGATCCATTAGTATGTGTTGTATTTTTTTCCCGTCGTCTTTTTTTTCTTTTTCGTATCGTGTTTATTTTTATTATTATTGTGTTATGTATTGTATTTTTATTTTTAATGAAATGAATTTAGTTTATTTGAAATTTGAATAAAAAAATAAAGTGGTAGTGGTGGCCCCCAAATGAAGAGGTTGAGGTTTGTTATGAGGGAGGGGGGTTTGTTGTGGAGGTTTGTTATGCTGATGTGGTAGTAACGTGACAGTGATGAATAGATATATGGGTATATCACCACACCCACCCCTATAACTAGTTTTATATTTTGTATTATAATAAATGGCAAGTTGCATTTCACTGCACCGACAACATATATAAAATTATAATTGTCAATCGCTCAATCAATCAAGTGTATTTTAATAGCGAGGTGATTTTTACACACTCACATATTTGATTGAGATACTTCAAAACATGCAATAAACAGTTGTGTTATAAATATAAACTACTGTAACTGTTTGAACCTTTTTTTCTGCAAATGATACCCTATTTTTTCCCTTTTTTTATTTTTATTTTATTTTATAATTTTATTTATATTAAAAAACTATAAAACTAAAAGCATAGAACAGAAAAATATAAAATCTAATAAGTCAAAAATATTAAACTGACAAAAATACGCAATAAAAACTGATAAAAAATTGTGTGATACTATAAACAGGAATAGATGAAAGAGAGTAGAGGATGTAAAAAGTAAACCCAATAATGAGCCAAGAAAATAGTACTAGTAATAACATAACGCATTCTAGTGTCCCGAGTGTATTTAGCCTTGATCCTTCTATTTATCTTATTCACTCCTACAACTATTTTATTCCTTACACCAAAATTCCACAAACATTTAAGTCCTAGCCATTTCATGTATAAACCCTTCCGTTCCGTTCTTCATTTGATAAGGTACACCATTCGATTTTCACCCGCTTCGCGATGGGTAACTATAAGTTCAAAATCGCGAACATGGTACCAAATTCTTGGCTTTATAGGCATAAAGACACTAACACAAATAACAAAACTAAAAATAAAATGACCAAAACGCAACCTGTTACAGCCTCATCGTCATCATCATCATCATCCTCATCGTTATCGCAACTAAATCCTATTTCACCTCATGATAGTGTCACTAACGAGAGGAAGTCCTACTACTTCACTAGAGATCTAACTCTACCCCATGATCAAAACTCACGAGCACCATATAAGCCCTCCTCCCCCGAACCTCCAAGAAAATCATCTAGGAAAAAAAGAGAAACCACTGAATCATATTACAATGACTCTTACGATAAAGTTTACCTCCAGCCAATTATCACAAAAGCAGCAAAAACTAAGGAAGCAGGGTCGGGTATATGGACTACAAACACACGTAGTCCAGTTAGAAAAATGAAAGCAGCAAATTCTTACTCCCCAAGGGTAGGAAACAGGATAAGGGTTCACGGGATTAAAAGCGGCCGAAGAAGCAATGCACGGAGCTTGGCAGAGAGTATGGTAGTGATGAAAACATCCGTTGATCCATGGAGGGATTTCAAAGAGTCAATGGTGGAGATGATTATGGAGAATAATATAAAGACTTCAAAGGATTTAGAAGATCTTCTTGCATGTTATCTTTCATTAAATTCTGATGCATATCATGATTTGATCATCAATGTTTTTAAGCAAATTTGGTTTGAATGTACTGATATTAGATTGTAAATCAATAGTCAACGTCATTTTCTCATGTTCATTATTATTATTATTTTTCCCTATTTTATATATAATGAATAATATGTTTCATTACTTTTTTATTGAAGGGTTATAATTACTTTTATATTGAAGGGTTATATTAAATGCGTGTTATGTCGACTACATATGTTTTATTTACTTTAAATTTTTATTTACATACTCAAACGTAAAAACAGTTAAAGCAAATAGTTTTAATAGCCATGCACGTATCAGGTTTTGACATGAATTTTTTTCATGCATTAATATCGAACATATTGCTTGGAGTCGGCTTTATTTTGCATCTTCAAAATCGCTTACATCTTAAGGGATAAATCACGCCCATCTAGTTTGATCTAATGGTGAGGATTAACACAAGATTTAATATGTCTAGCACAAGTCAGTGTTTTTTTTTTCTTTTTTTATCTTTCATATTTATTTTCTCATTATTTGTAATTTTTTTATCATTTTTTAATTTCACGTTTTTTTTTTTTTTTTTTTTTTTTTTTTTTTCGTTTCGTTTCGTCGGTTTTCATATGTTTTTCGGTTTTCCGTTTTTATGCGTTTTAAATGTTTTTTATCGTTTTCTTACGTTTTAAATGCATTTCATCGTTTTAAATACATTTTCTCACGTTTCGTCTGTTTTCTTCGTTTCGTCCATTTTCATTCGTTTCGTCCGTTTTGTTACGTTTTAATCGGTCTTATTACGTTTCGTCTTTTCTTACGTTTTCGTCCGTTTTCATCGTTTTCCTCCGTTTTCTTACGTTTTGTCCGTTTCATACGTTTTAGTCCGTTTTCATCCTTTTCTTACGTTTTCGTCTGTTTTCTTACATTTTCGTCCGTTTCATACGTTTTTATACATTTTTCTTACGTTTTAGTTCGTTTCTTACGTTTTATTATGTTTCTTACCTTTTCTTGCTTTTATTACGTTTTGTCCGTTTCTTATGTTTTCGTCCGTTTTCTTACGTTTTCGTCCGTTTTCATCGTTTTCTTAGGTTTTCGCTTTTTTCTTACATTTTCGTCCGTTTTCCTATGTTTTCGTTCGTTTTCTTACGTTTTTCCGTTTTCTTACGTTTCGTCCGTTTTCATACATTTTAATCATTTTCTTACGTTTTGTCCGTTTTAATATGTATTAAATCATTTTCTTACGTTTTGTTCGTTTTCTTACATTTTCATCGTTTTCATAGGTTTATATCGCTTCGTCCCTTTTTACGTTTCGTCCATTTTAGGCGCTTTCTTATGTTTTAGACATTTTCGTCCGTTTTGTCCATTTTCATCCGTTTTATACGTTTTCGTCCGTTGTCAAATGCTTTTTCGGTTTCATCGTTTTATATGCTTTTCATTCGTTTTATCGTTTTTGTTCGTTTTATACGTTTTCGTTCGTTTTTGCGGTTTTATACGTTTTCGTCTATTTTCATATGTTTTCAAGCTTATTATTAAACTTTATTATATTACATGTCTAATATCAATTGTGATATTTTATTATAAAAATTAATGTCTAATATTACTTGTGATATTTCATAAACAAACAAGTATGTTTTTAACCTTTAATATCACCGAGATATTTCATTCTTTCATATATTTTATATATTATCACCTATGTGTTTTCTAATATTTTATAATTTTCGATTCTGAAGATAGTTTTGTGTCTTTCATCGCAATTGGCAAGCGCATATTTTGTTAATGCAATCAATGTATTATACTCATAGTAGAAATAAAAGGGTAAAGTCTCTTTAGGTGAATTCTTATTTTGTTCAAAAATGCTAATTTAATGCAACACTTGTTTGATTTTGAGAATATGTCAAGTCTCTATTTTCATAGTTTGCTTCATTTTATTCATTTTGATATTTTTAAGTGACACTTATTTATCTCTTGTGATATAACAACGTAAGAAAGATGAAGAGTATTCCACTATTCATCATATATGTTTATCAGTTGTGATCTCAACTAATAATGTGAAATATTAAATTCATACCAAATGTGATAAAATTTAGTATTTTACCAAGTATATATGAAAGAAATGATAATAAACATCACTTATTATATTCTTGTGATGATTCATTCATTTTTTATTTGTGTTTTGAAAATATTTAGGAAGATTTTGTGTTTTATGATAATATGAAATGTTAGAAAATGTGTTTAGCGAAAACAAAAGATGTTATTAAACTTTTGTTAGACTTGTGGTGGATTTTTCTATCTAATGGATACATTGTGCATGTTTGATAGGTTTTATAGCGGAATTTAAAATATCTATGGTTGAATCAATATTAAAGAAGTTATGGTTGAAGAAAGCACACATCTTTATAAACAAATTGAGTAGCTCGAACACCGTGATATCGCATGATATCACGGTGATATCACCTCGCGGTGATATCACATGATATCACGGTGATATCATTGGTGATCATGGTGATATCACAAGTGATATAAACTATGATATCACACATGCTATCACCGGTAATATCACGTGATATCACGGTGATATCAGCGGTGTTATCACACATGATATCACGTGTGATATCGCAGTGAGTGATATCACCGTGATATCACAAGTGTTTGAGCTTCCTCAATTTGTTTATAAAGATGTGTGCTATCTTCAACCATAGCTTATTTAGTTTGTCGATTCAACCATAGATATTTTTAAATCCCGCTATAAAACCTATCGAACATCACAATGTATCCATTAAATAGAAAAATTCACCACAAGTCTAACAAAAGTATCATAACATCTCTTGTTTCGATTGAACAACTTTATAATATTTCATAATATCATAAAACACAAAATCTTCTAAATATTTTTAAAACACAACCATCACATTCTTAGTTGAGTATCTGGCGATAACACATACATGATGAAGAATGTAATACTTTTCATCTTCCTACGGTGTTATAGCACAAAAGATAAATAAGTGTTACTTACAAATATCAAAATGAAATCGTCTGAAACGGACAAAAGCGAATTAAATCGAATGAAAACGTATGAAAATGGACAAAACATGAAACGAACAAAACTTATAAAAATATACAAAATGAATAAAAGCGGAAAACGTGTAAACGGACGGCGTATAAAAGCGGATGAAAATGTCGAAAGCGACAACGTCTAAAATGGATGAAAGCGTAAACGGATGACAACGTGTGAAAACGTCTCAAAATGGACGGCGTATAAAGCGGACGAAAATACATGAAAACGTAAAATACGGAACAAAAGCGTCTAAAAGCGGACGAAAATACATGAAAACCTAAAAAGCGGACAAAAGCGTATGAAAATGGCGGCGTAAGAAAGCGGACGGCGTATAAAAGCGTAAAACACGTCTAAAAACGTATGAAAAATGGGCGAAAACAAAGAAAACGGACGAAACGAGCAAAACGTGAAAATGGACGAAACGTAAAAAATAAACGAAACGTGTGAAAGCGGACGTGGCGGACGAAAATGTAAGAAAACATACGGCGTGTAAAGCGAAAACGTATATAAGCGGACGATGGCGTCAGCGGGCGAAAATATCTAAAACGGACGAAGCGTGTGAAAGCGGAAAAACGTCTAAAACATACAGCGTATATAAGCGTATGAAGCGTGCAAAAGCGTGTGGAAATGTCGAAAGCGGATGGAAGCGTCGAAAGCGGATGTAAACGCGTGCAAAACGGATGAAAACAGCGGCGTAAAAATTGGCGAAAACATATGAACACTAACGAAAACGTATAAAAGCGAGCGAAAAGTATGAATCGTGTGATGAAAAAAAACGTATGAAAGCCGAAAAAAACTTGAAAAAAAAAATGTGAATTTAAAATAAAAAAAATAATTAAAAAAATGTGAACTAAAAAAAGTCAATTCCAAAAAAAAAAAAAAAAAAAAAAAAAAAACATGAATTCAAAATAGTAACGTGAATTCCAAAAAAAATAAATAATAAAAATAAATAAAAAGAGTTAATAAATAAGAGTAACAAAAAGATAAAGAAAAAGGATAAAAAAACATGGACTTAGGTTTCTATATTAAATCTTAGGTTTATCCCAATCATTAGATCAAACTAGATGGATGGTGGGGATTTGTCCCTTGGTAAACACCAAAATAAGAGTAAGCATTTGAAAATTCCTCATTGCCTTAGAAATATATTTCCTTAAGAAGCAAACCTTAAAAGTTAATAAGTCAATAACAAATGTATTAGTCGATGTATATGTATGTTATAGGCCCATGTATATGTTCCTAGGCCTAACCCAATGTATCGTCTCTAGAATATTCTCATGTACCTTATATATTAGTTGGTTGATTGGAATAATAAGCAAGGCAATTGATAACCTTCCAATATGGTAAATAGAGCAAATCGGTCCTCTCCTAAAAACTCTCCAACAAACTAATTCATCCGATTGTTTCTTCTGCCTCCTTCTTCAAAAAAAAAAAAAAAAAAAAAAAATCTCTCGGAATAATGACCGGAGATTCAAATCCACCATCACCAACAACATCACCCATACTTGATCATGGTGTTCGCAATTTGTGTACACTTTCCCAAAGGTTCTTGCAGATTTGGAGAAAGATGTAAGTTTATACATGATTATAGGGCTTGTACAAGTTCAACCTCAAACATCCATAATAACAACTTAATGAAACGTGGGATTTTAGGGGGTACTGGACATGTTGGCTCTCAAACTACTCGTGGGACTGGTAATTCCCAACATGCGCACAAAATAAAGTCTTGGGCTCTACCTGGCTTTCACTCCTCACGCATGGCCCAACCATCCTTATACCACCATTCACAAAATGTTTACCCAGCCCAACACTCTAATTTGGCCCAACAGCAGCCTATGTACACCACCCAACAACCGCAGCCTATGTATGCCCAACAACAGCAGCCTATGTACTCCGCACCTTACCAACACACCAACAGTGGCCAAAGTTTACTCGGACCTGCTCCCGCGCTATATCCATCTCACGCCACTTCGCTTCCTAGTGCTTTTAGCACTACGACTTTCCAAGACCCAACATGGAACATGGATACGTAATTTAAGTTCTAGTGCACGTAATTTAAGTACTATTTTTAATAAACGGTTATACCCATCTGTACACGTTGGTGACGGTAACTCTATTCCTGTCACCAATACCGGACATAGCATTATTCCCTCTCTTCATCGCCCTCTCCATCTTCATAATGTACTTGTCACCCCTAATATCATTAAAAATCTCATTTCTGTTTGTCAGTTTACTAGGGATAATAACTGCACTATTGAATTTGACGCCTTTGGTTTTTCTGTGAAGGATTTTCTGACTCGTCATATCCTCCTTCGGTGTGACAGCTCAGGTGATCTTTATCCAGTTACCAAGCCGTCCACTATCCCTACTGCTCTTCTCTCCACAAGTTCCTCCACATGGCATCAACGTCTCGGTCATCCCCGGTGACGATGTACTACGGTTTCTTGTTTCTCGTAAATTTATTTCATGTAATAAAGACAAAAATTCCACACATGTTTGCCATGCTTGCCAACTTGGCAAACACGTGAAGCTTCCTTTCTGCAGTTCGCATTCTATTGTTGAAAATTGTTTTGATATTATTCATTCTGATTTATGGACCTCTCCTATTGTTAGTTCTAGTAGTTTTAAATATTATGTTCTTTTTCTCGATCATTTCTCTCATTACATGTGGATTTATCCTCTTCGTAACAAATCTGACATGTTCGATAAGTTTTTGCATTTTCGTACTTACGTTAAAAATCAATTTAAATGTGAAATAAAAAGTTTTCAATGTGATCATGGTGGTGAGTTCGATAATAACCGACTCCATACACTTTTTGCTAATAATGGTATTCAACTTAGATTTTCTTGCCCAAAAACCTCTCAACAAAATGGCAAGGCGGAAAGAATGATCCGCACAATAAATAACGTCATCCGCACCTCCTTTTCAAGCACATCTACCACCTACCTTTTGGGTGAGGCCTCCACATGGCCACATACCTCCTTAACCTTCTCTCATCAACCGCCATTAACAACGAAATCCCTTCACAAGACTTTTCCAAAAAGAACCGGACTACTCCCGTTCGCATCTTTGGATGCCTTTGTTACCCTCACCTTCACTCTCCTCATAAACTTGCTCCACGTGCCACCCCGTGTATTTTCTTGGGTTACCCCGCCTACCACCGTGGCTTCCGTTACCTAGACCTTGAAACCAACAAAATTATTCTCTCCCGCCATATTACCTTCGATGAAACCCAATTCCCGTATCGTTCCATGACACCATCCTATGCGTTTTTGGACCCTCCTCTCACTCCGCTTATCAATCATATAATTGTTGATCCTGCAAACACCCCAGCACCACCTCAACACGAGACCCCTCAACACCCCTCTTTTCCTACCAACCCATCGGGCCATAATGGTCAGTCTACTAACACATCCGCTACACCGCAACATCCAAAAAACACCAATACTCACTCGGCCTAAACAACACGGTCCAATAATCAACACCATCATCCGACGCCTACGCCCAACACATACCAATCAATCGGACTCTCTCACCATTGATAACGACAACCCAACTCCCCACTCCTACACACCTAACGCAACATCCCAATAACCAACCCAATATTCACCCCCCATCGGCCCAACCTTCCCAACCGGTTACTGAACCCCCTCGAACTCACCGCATGGTCACTAGGTCTCAATCGGGCATTGTCAAACCAATGAATCATTTATCTCTATACACGTATTCTATTTCTCCCATCCCTAAATCTCCCTTTCTTGCTCTCAAAGACCCTCATTGGTGTAATGCTATGTATGATGAGTATAATGCGTTAGTAAAAATGGTACTTGGATTCTTGTACCACGACCGTCAGATGTAAACTTGGTTCGCTCTATGTGGTTATTTAAGCATAAGTTCATGCTGACGGATCTTTGAGCCGCTATAAGGCTCGTTTGGTTGCTAATGGCTGTAGTCAGCAACTTGGTATTGATTGTGACGAGACTTTTAGTCCGTTTGTTAAACCGGCTACCATCCGTACTGTTCTCAGTCTTGCAGTGTCTCGCAAGTGGCCTATTCATCAGCTTGACGTTAAGAATGCATTTCTTAACGGTGATTTATCTGAGACTGTCTATATGCATCAGCCGCCAAGATATGTGGATTCTCGGTACCCTCATCATGTTTGTCTTCTGCAGAGATCTTTATATGGATTGAAGCAAGCACCTCGTGCTTGGTTTTAGAGGTTTGCAGGTTATGCCACATGAGTCGGGTTTTACCACAGTCGATGTGATTCTTCATTATTTATTCTTCGACAGGGTTCTCAGGTTGCTTATTTACTTATCTATGTGGATGATATTATACTTACAGCTTCTTCACAAGCTTTACTTCAACAGATTATAGTCTCTTTACACAGTGAGTTTGACATGACTGATCTCGGAGAGCTTAATTATTTTCTTGGTATCTCTGCTGTTCGTCACCCGACAGGATTATTTTTGTCTTCAGCTCCTTGAGCGTGCTCACATGGTTAATTGTAACCCCTCTCGGACACCGGCTGATACGGACTCTAAACTGTGTCCTGAGGGCTTTCTTGTTCAGGATCCTACTTTGTATCGAAGTCTTGCAGGTGGGCTACAATATCTTACATTTACACGTCCTGATTTGTCGTATGCAGTTCAACAGATTTGCCTTTATATGCACGATCCGAGGGAGCCACACCTTGCTGCTCTCAAGCGTATCCTGCGATATGTTCAGGGGACATTGGATTATGGCTACACTTATATGCATCCTCCACTACTTCTCTGGTTGGTTATACTGATGATGATTGGGATGGTTGCCCATCTACAAGACGGTCTACTTCAGGTTATTGTGTATTTTTGGGTGACAATTTACTATCTTGGTCCTCTAAACGTCAACACACCCTCTCCCGCTCCAGTGCCGAAGCTGAATACCGGGGTGTTGCCAACGTCGTGGCCGAGGCGCATGGTTTCCAATCGCGCCGTGAGTTACATTCTCCTGCAACCACCGCCACCCTTGTTTCTTGTGATAACGTGAGTGCTATTTATATGTCGCGCAATCACGCTCAACATCGGTGGACCAAACACATTGAGATTGATATTCACCGTCCGTGATATGGTTACCGCCGGTCAGATTAGAGTTCTACATGTACCCTCTCGATATCAGTATGCCGATATTTTCACCAAGGGACTGCCCTCCGTATTATTTGAAGATTTTCGCTCTAGTTTGAGCGTCCGGTCTCCACCCGCTCCAACTGTGGGGGCGTATTAGTCGATGTATATGTATGTTATAGGCCCATGTATATGTTCCTAGGCCTAACCCAATGTATCGTCTCTAGAATATTCTCATGTACCTTATATATTAGTTGGTTGATTGGAATAATAAGCAAGGCAATTGATAACAAATGATGCTTGAAAACTGTAATATTGGGATTATTTACACTTTGAATCTCTCTTCTCCTAGTAGCTTATACCAATCTTCCTCATGATAAAAAGAAGAACCTGCACATATTCATATATTTATATAATTTCAACTTTATATACAATATATTAAACAAAGAAGCATGTTTATGAATATATGGTTACATGTAGAATTTAGCGAGGAGTATTGCAATGACCTTGATTGATATGCCAAAGCAATTGATAGTGTGTAGAGGTGGCTTTGTGCCCAAAATAAAAAAAATTGACTAAATGGGCAAACTTTTAAAAGATTTGGGCACATTTGAGCCCCCTCCTTTTTTTGAAATGGACATGTATTGCCCCTTTATAAGTTAAATGGGCATAATGGGCAAATGTTTTTCTCGAACATTAGATTGTTTTTTAAAAAATATATAAATATATTTAATTTTTTAAATATAAATGAGGTGTTATGTTCGAGGAATTTATTTCGTCGTTTTGGGTCTTTTTGAAAGCAATTCGTATAACATGAGCCCGTTTGGCCCGTGCCCGTTTAGCCCGCACCCGTATGGCCCATGCCCGTTTAGCCCGCACCCGTTTGGCTCGTAACCCGTGCCCGCCCGTTTTGCCACCTCTAATGGTGTGGCTAATAACAATGCCGTGTTCACCACTTCACCCTAATTCACCAATTGGCCTTCACCGTATCCAACCAAATTTCACACTTTGAGCTCCATCTTGGTTTGCATGCTTATCATGAGCCTTTTACACAAACCATCCAAGTGATTACACATATATGCGCAAGTATTTACCTTTCAAGTCAACTTCTATTGATCTTGTACCAACTTATGATCGACAACCAGGAAATCATTGCCAATACGAATGTAAGGAACAATCCTAACACCAACTTCTTTGCAAAATAGAACATAAGATCATTGTCAAACAGTAACATTCAGTCTGGATTGATGTCGTGCCAAACTAAGATATAACCCAAAGATATATGGAACACCCATGTAGATATATTTCTTAGCAAAACTCATTGTTAACCCAAATCAATATTATTGTATCATTATAGCTTGCGTTTATGAACATTTTTAGTTAAATTGTTACATTATACTTTTCTTTAATGTGATTTTACAGATGGGTCAGGTTATTGTGGCCAAAACGACTCGCAAACACTTTCCTTTATCCATTTCAAAATATTGTTATAAAAAGTATAATGTTAAAATCTTTGTTTTATATGTTAGAGTTGTTCAAAGTAATAACCTCATATTTGGTATATGTACTCTTATTAAGACAGTGTTTTGAGTTCAGGGGCTAACAGGTATATTTTCTTATTACTTTGCTAACTTTTGGATATAGTTTGTGATTATTTGTATGTGCAGGGACTCATCGTGTATTTGAGCTAATCTCAAGGACTAGAAGGGACTAAAGAGTAAAGATCTTAGAAGGCAGCTATATAAGCTCACTTATTGATTAGGGTTTCATAATTTTTATCTCTCTGTGTGTGCGTTTTCACTCTCAAAGTTGAAATACAATTTGTAGTTGTTATTTTATTTTTGCTCTTGTATTTGTATTGAACTTAAAACCAGTTATCACATTTGAAGTGATATTCTGATGTTGTGAATAAAAGAATATGGCGAGGTTGGTTGTATGAATACATAGTCTGTTTCTTGTTGATCTTTGTATAAAATTTCACATGGTATCATAGTCAGGTTGGCTGTGATACAAAGATCGATCGTTTTTAAAAAGATTTTGAATTATGGTTTCAAATCTCTTTTGGGGGTTTCAAAACTATGTCCAGATCTGTGTAGGGATCTTAGTGGTAATCGTATTCTGAGTGGCTGAATTTCTCAATTTGCGATTCAGTTAGTGGGTAATCAAGGATTTTAATTTTTAGGGTTTTTGAAAATTGGGGTTTTTTTTATTCTTGGTATTCCTTTGTGATTAACGCGTGTTAATAAGTTAGTTCTTGGTTAGATCTGGTTGATCTAAGTTGTTTGGAGGTGTCTTCAAAATTAGGGTTTTCTGTATCAAACCCTAATTCAGGGGTTTCTTGTATTTTGCTTATTTTTGTTTGTTATCAATTGTTTGTATTGGTTATCTGTTGATTTCTTATACAAGATTGATACTAATTGGTTTTTTTTCAGCTTCTTGTGACTATTCCACTGTGCTGTTGGTTTATTGATCTTCTTGATCAAGTTTTTCTTGGAGTTGCGTGCTTTGTAACACCTCTCACACTTTTTCTCTAAGGAAATTTCTTTGTAGTGGTTCTAGAATTGAATTGGTGGTTGAGTAGGTTAAGGGACTTGTGTTATTGGAGTTTTTTGGATAATCGGTGGTTATTTGTGAATGAATGAGTTATAAGGTGTATTTGTTTATTTTTTGTTTTTCTAGGGTTGATTCATCATGGTTGGGAAAAATGATGATGAAGCTCGGGGTTCAGGTGAAGATCACTGGATCAGTTTGACCCATTGTACTTGCATAATAGTGCACAAGTGGTATTCCTTTAATCAATTTTAAATTGGAAGGTTTTGAAAATTACAATGTTTGGTCAACTGCTATTAAACTTGCTATTCATACTAAAAATAAACTTGGATTTATTAATGGTAAAATTACTAGGCCTGTTGAGGTTGGTTTTATGCAGGAATAATGGGATAGGTGTAACTCTGTGGTTTTATCTTGAATTCTTGGTGTGCTTCTCAAGATGTGTTTATGGGACAAGTGTTTTCTAAAATGCTAAACTGTTTGGGATGAATTAGAAGAAACTTATAATAAAGAAGATGGTTCCATAATATTCAATATGCATTATAAAATTTATTCATTCACTCAATCTAGCATTCCATTATCTGAATATTATCTCAAGTTTAATGCATAATGGAGGCAATATGACTCCATTGTGGATTTGCCTGACTGCACTTGTGCAGATTCAAAAAAACACAAGAAACAGAATCAGCTTATTAAGCTGGTGCAGTTTCTTATGGTCTTGGATGAGGTTTATGCTCCCATTAGGAGCATTATCCTTACCACTGACCCCATTCCTAATATCAAGAGTCCTTTTGCTACTCTGTCTAAGGATGAGTCTCATAGAAATACTCCTTCTAATTCTGGTTCTAAAAATGGGAACTGTGCATTTGCATCTAAGCCTAATCAAAAACTTAATGAGTAGTCTATGAACAAAAATACTAATAATAATAATAATCAATTTAGAAGACTTAATAGACCTAACTTGGTCTGCACTCATTGAAATATAAATGGTCATACTGCTGATAGGTGTTTTGAGTTAGTTGGGTATCCTGCTGGTTTTAAAAAGAAAACTAATTCTTGTCATAATATTGATAGCAATAATGTTGTTTCACGTCATAAGGATCAGTCTACTGGTTCATCTAAATCATTCACAGATGATCAGTATAACAGATTAACGGCTTTGATCAGTGAAAAGTTTGGATCTGGTTGTGTACCTGCAAATGTTGCAGGTATGAATTGTGTTGTTAACTTTTGTTCCTCAAAATATTTTAATCACGATACCAACATAAGCACATATAGTTTATATATTGGTTGGATTGTTAATTCTGGTGCTAGTCAACATATGACCTACACTGTTTTGAACAAGTTTAATGTTGTGGATGTTTCCAAACTTAACATGAGTGTTGGTCATCCTAATGGGACTAAAGCTAATGTCACTCATATTGGGAGTTTAAAATTAACAGATAAAATCATAATTCACAATGTATTGGTGGTTCCTTGATACCAAGTCAGTCTATTATCTGTGCATAAACTAAGTAATGATAATAAATACAGAGTAATTTTTGATGAGGATATTGTGTTATTCTGGATTCTGTTCTAAAGACCCAAGTGGGGACTAGTAATCATTAAGATGGGTTGTATTTTCTTAATGCAGGTAAAAAGATAACTAATAATAATATTCAAATGTGTTGTTTGTCCAATGTAACACCCCATCCGAGAATGGGTCAAATGTCACATTTATGGGCAACAGAACATACATAAGCGAAGACTTTAATAATACAATGGTTACAAAGGAAAATAATAAATTCTTGAGTGCAGAACCAATGTTTTAAAGGCGTGAGGCATGGTGTGGCGGCACAACCACGCCTCAAGACTCACGAGCCTTTGATAAGCCTTAGGCGTTTCTTAAGGCGTGCTTAAGGAGGCAAAAAGATATTTATAGATTTATGTATTTATAATTTTATATCATTTTTTAAGAGAAATTTCAAATACTAAGGCCCAAATCCCAAATAGTCTGGCACCAAGCCCAATACGAGGCCCAAGTAGGAATTAAGTTTTGAAATTACGAGGCCCAAGAAGGAAATAGCCTAAATACTAGAAATTCAAGCCCAAATCCGTAAATCCTTTAAATGTTTCTAAAAATGGCGCCACGCCTTACAAAAAGGCGCGCCTTTTCACGCCTTTTCGAGTCCTATCCCACGCCTTTTCATACGATGCCTAGACCTCGCGCCTTGGTCCATTTCGTGGCACCGAGGCCATGCCACGCGCCTTAGCGGCGCCTTGGTGCGCCTTTTAGAACATTGGTCTGAACATAACAACATCCGAACTAAGTTACAAGCTAAGTCTAAAAGGAAGACTCTTCAGTCCAACTCTAATCCATGGGAAGCTACGAATTATGTAGTCCACTAAGAGCTCCTAAGCATTCTCCACTTAAATCCCAACTTCCCTCCTAAAACCTGCCGCAGGAAAAGAAATGTGGTTGAGCTTAAAAAGCTCAGTGAACAGATATAAACAATGAAAGTAATAAGACAAAGTGAAAAAGTGAAACGGGTCCATGAGAACCTGCTGAACAAGATGTCAATGAAGAAGCAATATATGAAGTATGTAATCAAAGCATAATCAAAGAAAATCTGAAATGGATATCCAAAAAATAAAATGCCCAAGTTGTCTAAACATACTACATAAATAGACCGGATAATCAAACACATAAATATATCCTATAATAACAAAGTGTACATGGAGTAGCTAGCTCAAAATGTACCAAAAGTGAATGGGTGTATTGCACACACGAGTCCATCACTAAATCATAACATAACTAAGAACCTAGGATGCATCCATACGCTCCCTACAAAACAGATATACATATACTAGTTCTAGACTAATCATACATACAATATAATGGTGGCGGCCAGGTAGTGTCAATACCATTGGCGCATCAATGGCATGGAAATGGAACCCCATGACTAGTTAAATTAATAAACAAATATGGGCAACATAAATAGCCAAATGATGAATACAATAAGCATGAGGACAATTAATCATTGTCCAACTAGAAAATAGCTATATGAAATCATTATAGCATGGAAAGGATAATCAAAAGAATAACAAAGCATATGGATCAA